>CM070770.1:118895654-120095654 GCA_036346955.1 Dipus sagitta | reverse complement strand
GGGAGAGGAGTCCTTTATGTTTGGCAGCCAGGGAGGAGAGAAACCTGCATGAATGTTCCAGCCCAGGCACAATTTATTGAATGCACAAAGCTTGAATGCTTCTAGAGACAGAACTGGGGGATGGAGAGATGGCTTAGACGTTAAGGCATTATCATTCCTTTTATTTTATTTTTATTTATTTGACAGAGAAAAAGAGGGAGAGAGAGAGAGAGAGAGAGAGAGAGAGCGAGCGAGAGCGCAAATAAGGGCATGCCAGGGCCTCCAGCCACTGCAAACAAACTCCAGACACATGTGCCACCTTGTGCATCTGGCTTACGTGGGTCCTGGGGAATTGAACTTGGGTCCTTTGGCTTTGCAGGCAAACGCCTTAACCACTACGCAATCCCTCCAGCCCATCATTCCTTTTGCAAAGACTAAGGACCCATGTTTGATTCCCCAGTACCCACGTAAGCAAGATGAACAAGGTGGTACATGTGTTTGGAGTTCGTTTGCAGTGGCTAGAGGCCCTGGTATGCCTATTCTCTCTCTATCTGCCTCTCTCACATAAATAAATAAAGTATTAAAAAATATAGAGACAGGAGACCTTGCTGCCTTCCTTCCTCCCATTTGGTGTCTCTAAGATAGTTCCTTAGAGAGAAGGGTAGACCCTAAAATGTTCTCACAACCCTGCCAAGAAGCAAGCTCCATACAACATAGAAGGGTGTTTTAAATCACAGTGGGTTACCAACCAAAACTATGCCCTCCAGCAAATATCTTTGCAATTAGTATTTTAGTTCCATCATCTGTAAAATGGGTGATACTGGTATCTATAAGACATGAAGAATTGTTTAGATAAATGGAAGAAAAGTTCTTGGGACACAGCAGGTGCTCAGTGAGGGCTCTTAATTTGCCCTTTCCTGCTGAGGAGAAAAGAATCAGATAATACAAGGGTGCCAAGGGGGACCTGAAAGAGAAGTCCAGTGTAGGGGCAACATGAGTTTCTTAACATTCATTCATTTGAAAGAGCACCTACTGTGTGCTGAGCACCTACCATATGCTGAGCACTCTTTTGAATGCTGAAAAGGAAGCAGACATGGTTCATTGCCACAACCACTGTCACTTCCTTCTCCTCTCATCCACCTCTCCCTCCCTCCCCTCTCATCCACCTCCTCCTCCTTCCCCTCTCATGCCCTGCTGGACCACCTAAGGCAGAGTAAAGGGTCAGAAAGAACCATCTCCGCCTTAGATTGAGCCATTGGGACAATGGAGTCTTCATGTGCCTCCAGCAGAAGGGGCAGGTGTTTCCATGTACTCATGTGCTTCTCTGTACGGAGATAGGGGTGAAGCGAAATCCCTTCCTTGATCCCTCACCTCACCCTCAAGCCCCATGTCCCATGTGCATATAAGGGACACTTGTCAGGAAGACAAGAGGGTCCTAGGGCAGAGCAGATGGGGAACTCTGGACTGGGCCATTGAGGCCTAGACAATGAAATTTATCACTTCTTGATCCTGGCCTGTGGAGAGGTTGTGTGTATCTTAAAACACTCCTGAAGACGGACTTTTCTGAGCTAATTATAAAAGGTTTCCACAGAGTTAGGCATGAGATGGGCTGTGAAGGTTTACTGTTCATTTTTTTTCATCTGTAAATCTCTTTGGGCTCTAAATTCTTAGCTGTTGAGGGGCATTATGAAATGCACCAATGCCTCTCCCATTCTTGCCTACCTGTGTGCACTCCCTTCTGGCTGCAGATTTTGGGTGCATATGCACAAAGAGGCATCAAAGTGAAGGTTTCAAGATGCTAGGTCTACAATGGAGAAACTTGGGCCCAAGAGCGTGAGCCATGCTTCAGTATTGACACAGCTGCAGAGAGGAGCAAGTAGGCTAGCTACATTTGGGACTCGGAGGTGACTGTCTTGGAAGTTCATGGTCATAGTCCCAGCACTTAGCATGGTGCTTGATCCAAAGCAGAGACTTAGTACAGGCTGGTAGGAAAATTCCATTCATGGGAATAGTTATGGGATTCGCTAAGTTAATACTTATTATGTATCTGGAATAGGCATGAAGATTACATTCAATGAAACTTCTGTTGAAAGACACTTGCCAGAAGCAGCAGACTGGAACCCAATACCAGGTCCACCGATCATGCACTTTCTGCTGCTCCATCACCCCTCATGCAGATGCTGCCCCCACGTGTCTCAAAAGTCCATGTATCTTGAATTTCATTCCTGCCTCCAACTAACACTCAGAATTCCCATGATCTTTAATTCATTCCAACAGTTCTGGTTTCTCCAAGGTGGCTGGACATGTATTAATAGTGGCAAGTGGCTGGGGCCTGGAGTCTCAGTGGAAGCATTGCTCCTTTAGAAGGTTGGCATGTCTGAGTTGCAGCGCATGTGCCTGCTGGAGGGGGCCTGAGTTCTGGCTTACTTCTATACAATACAACATCCTCTTCCCCACCTCACGAAGGGTAGAACAAGTTCAGGCTGGGGTTGTGAGACCCACATGTCAGATAGAAGAAGACTTCCCCAGTGGCTCACTGGAGGGTGTGCTGAGGAGGGTTGGCTTGTGTTCTGGAATTTCCATATAGAAAAAACAAACAAACAAAAATATCTATCATCACATTGTTGTGGAGTTCTTGCTTCTCCAGAGTTGGAGTTCCTGGCACTTGTCTCCTCTCACTATGATGCACAGCATTCCCACAGTGAGAAACCCAAATGCCAAGAGAAGATACAGGGATAAGCTTGGGAAATGTCTTTGACATTCAAGGTGGCCCCAGGAAGTTCACCTTAGCCTGCCTTTGTAATCTCATCTTCTGTTATTCTCTCCATGCACCTTGTTTTCCAGCAGAAGTGAACTCATCCTCTCTGGGATGTTGTGACCTCTCTGCTTTCTGCCCAAGCAGGTCTTTCTCCCTGGATGACCTCCTGGGGGTATCTGAACTGCCCATTTCCACTCAGCATGATCCTACATGACCTTCAAGGTACGGCCCATATGATGCCTCCTGATACATCTTTCCATCTCTGGAAATGATCATGCCACTTCTGGACCCTTGTGTTTTCACCCATTATTCATTCAACAAATATTCACTGAGTTCATCCCATGAGCCACACCATCTTAGCACATGTTTTCTTCTGCATGGAATGGCTTCCCTTCTCCTCTCCACTTAGTTACCATAAAACATCAGCTTAGGCATTACTTCCTTTGGGAGATCTCCCTTGGTCTTCCCAAGTCAAACATCTCAACACTTCCATGGCATCAAGGCTATTACATCACTTACCTAATTTCCATTTTACGCATGTCTGTGATTGTTTAATATCTATCTATCCAGCAGATAGTGAGCAACTATCTGAGGGCAGAGGGCAGAGTTGGTTTCCAGGCTTTACCATCTTCAGCCCCAGCCTAGAGTAGGTGGTTGATTGGTGTTTATCTGGTGAGTAGATGAATGAATGAATGTGCCCATTGTCATACCTGCTAGACTATCCATGGTTATCCTCGATAGACTGACTTTCAGAGGTTCTCTCCCCACCTATGCAGATTTAGTTTCCAAGCCATCTGTTCATCAGCCACCAGCAATTTTAGACACCATGACCAGAGCACCATTCTGCGCACACATAAGGTAAGTACTATACTTCTGGGCTTCCCAGATGAATAACAAATTGACTCCGAAGTGTGGTAGAGTAGGGATGCTAAAGTGGGTACTATGCATTGAAGGAAATTGTGTTCCAGCCAAAGCTGACAGTGGCATTCTTTGTGGCACAAATGGACAGACTACAGAGAGGCTTGTTGGAGGCAGCCCGGTCTGCCTGGAGTCCATTTACAGTGTCACTAATGGACAGGCTGATCTCGGGAGGCATAGGAACGTCTTTGCAGTAGACGGGGAAGAACTGCTGACAGAATGCGAAGCTGGGATTCAGTGTTTCCTCTCTTGCTGTCTGTCATTTGTTAGTTACTTTACTCATGGCTGTGACCAAATACCTGACAAGCAGCAGCTTAAGGAAGAAAACTTAAGGAGTTTAGTTTAGTTCTAGGATTACAGTCCATCGTTATGTGGAAGGCATGGTGGGAGGCGTTGGAGGCCAGCTGATCATGATGCATTCACAGTGAAGAAACAGAGGTTGGGGCTGGAGAGACAGCCTAGAGGTTAAGCTGCTCGAAATACTACCAAGGGAGTAGTTCAATGTAGAATGCCCCTTGCGTAATTTTGTCTAGCTATACACAGACTGCAGTGTTTGTTCAAAATCAGAATAGTTACCTTTCCAGGCAGGCTATGAGCCATTCTCATGGTGATGTTTGACTGAGATCCCCAGCTCCTCTATTCTTTAAATGAATCACAACAGAATCCGGACTTCCTACATTCTACTCCTAAAACCCAACTTCCATATGCAATCAGAGTGACCTTGATAAAACGTCAATAAGAGCATGAAAACTGCTTAACTATGTCCTTCCCAAATAATAAAGTAAAAAATGATGCTTCCTGACCAAGTTCTGGCCTTATTTTCTGTCTTATCCATCCCTTTGCTGGTCATTTGCCTACTGGCTCTCAATTGTTCTGTTGACCCTTTTTTTCTCTTCTCTGTATCACAGATAACTACGTTTCCTAAGTCCCTTCTCTTATTGCTTCTAGGTTGATCTGCACAATGGGAAGACAAGACACATAGAAGATTAAAAGACAGCAAGAGTCAGTCCAGAATATTTCTTGTCCCTGGCTCCTGCTTTTGGTGGCATCCCCAGTGTCAACTACATCTCCTTTTCTTTTAATTTTTTTAAAAAATATTTTATTTTTATTTATTTATTTGAGAGAGAGAGAGAGAGATGTAGAGATAGAGAGAGGGAGAGAGAATGGGCATGTCAGGGTCTCCACCCACTGCAAACAAATTCCAGACGCCTGTGCCATCTTGTGCATCTGGCTTACATGGCTCCTGGAGAATCAAATCCAGGTCCTTTGACTTTGCAGGCAAGTGCTTTAACTGTTAAGCCATCTCTCCAGCCCCAACTACATCTCTTTTTAATAAAACTCCAGATCTTGGACAGGGTTACTATGGTTTAAGTGTTTTTCTGCTAATACTGGAAACCAGAATCCCTCTAGCCTTAGGTGTAAAAGAAATTTTAGGCTGTTGTTATCCTGTCTAGCTCCTCAACCTCATGTACAAATAACTCCCTGTGTTAAAAATCACTCAATCTCAGTATGTAGAGTTGTTTCTATTTTCTTAGTGGACTCTACTTAAACAGTTGGGTGAATTCCTTTATATGAACAAACGAAATTATAATTCTGCTGAATATTCCTGTTCTTGTATTTTAATTAGAGTTGATCCAAATCTTGCTGCCAAAAGGTCATTCCAGATACCAACCCTTCTACCCTTTCCTGACTAAATGATATTATCACTTAAAATTTCCTGCTTTTCAATCCCCTGGATTCATATTTTATCTATTTTTCTTTTCTTTTCTTTTCTTTTTGAGGGAGGGTCTCACTCTAGACCAGGCTGACCTGGAATTCACTATGTAGTCTCAGGGTGACCTCCAACTCATGGCAATCCACCTACTTCTTCCTCCCAAGTGCTGGGATTAAAGGCATGCACCACTATGCCCAGCCATATTTTACCTCCTGATACATTTCTTAGGCTCTTTTGGCAAATCTCTTAGTTGGCCTCCTAGAATCTACTTGTGCACCACACTGATTTCAGTAGACTTATGGTTATGAGAGACATCACTTCTACCACCTTGGTCCCTGAGGACCCACCCAGCATCCCATTAGGAGAGGAGAAATAGATGTCCAAACATGCAATGCTGTTTTATACTTCCATACCTTTCTACATGCTGTTCCTTTCACTTGAAATCCTGTTGTTCTGTCTCTACCCTAGTACACTACTTGTTATTTAGGACTTAGGTCATGCTTCACATTGTCTTGAAAACCTTCCATGAATTTAGCTGAAGAAATCTCTGGACTCATGCTGCTGGACTAACTACAGCTGATGGCTTCCTCAACTGTACTCCCCAGTAGGTGTTGCTCGTTTTGAAGGAACTGTGCCTTGATTATTTTTGCATTCTCAGTGCCATTCAGAGAGCCCATTACTAGATGGAGACTAAGAATGGAGAAAATTACTTAAGCATTTTAGCCTGGGAAAAGGCTGAGGTCAAGAATAATATAATATAACATGATAGTCCCAGTATGGTATCTGCTTTGACACAATGTACCAAATGAGGATCATCAGTTGATTTACCCCCACACTGTATTCCAGGGTGGTTGAACCCTGTTAATCTGTTAGTCAGGGTGTCTTAAAATTTGAACCCTGAGGAAAATTCAACAAGTATGCCAACTGTTTTTTAGATTCATTTATACAAAGCTTCTTGTTGCTGGCAAGAAGAGATCAACAAAACTAACCACATCTCAAAACCATTCAGTACAAATACATTTGTGTAAAATTTATCCTGTCATTTTGCCTGAGTTAGTTGCATGTTTTTTGTTGCTGTTGGATAGCTGAATACATTATTGGTTTTCTGTTTTGTCATATCTCTGGATCTTGACAGGTCATTGTTTATAATTTCATGGGTCTTATGGTAATATACCTGTCAAATGTTTAATTACAAAAATTGAAAATATGAACTTTTGGTACACAGGGAGTAGTGATGGTTTTGTGAGTTTTCTCAACATATCCTACTAGCATTATAGTAAGAATAGGGCAGCTTTTAGGAAAACAGTAGACACTTATCCAAGGCTCTCTCCATAACTGATGTAGTTATTTCAAAGTTAGAGGTTTTGTGTGATTTAGGAGGGATGCTAAAGATGCTAGTAGAACTATGCATTCCTCTGTGGGCTTCTTCAGAACACAGTGTGCCTGTGAATTAGGCCTCCTCATCTAGACTCTAGGCTGAACTGAGGAGGAGGGAGCTTGAAACTTCCATTGTGTTCAAATGTTTTCTGGTCTACCTCTTGGATGCTAAACTAGTTGAGAAAGTGTTTGGTTCAAGTTATTTTCCTAATTTGTACTTTCTTAAGTATAGGTCATGGAAGAGGCATTTTTATTTTCCTGTTGACCAGAACCCTTTGGCTTAGAGGTTAATAGGGTTGAATTTTACCATATTAAAGTTCTTTGTGTGTGGTCCTATGTGACCCTGAACATGTTGCAAGTCTACTGAGCCTTGGTCTTTTTCTTTGTTGAAATGCAGAACATATCATTTGCCTTAGAATAGTGTTGGTAAAGTGTCTGGCCATAATGGCACTCATTAGTGGTCAGTTCATTTGCCATATTTCTCTAGTTTCTGATTGGGAAAGACTTATTTAATCATCTTTCTTTTTGGCAACTCCCAATATACATGCAGCCACTCCTGAATAAGAGAGAGTTCCTCCATGTCTATATCAGCAGCAAGTATGGGAATCTGGATGGGGTACATGTGTTATGTCTATAAAGGCTGATATGCTTGTGTTGGCTAAGAGGTAGCTCTGATGCTGATTATTAAATGATTTAAATGTTGGTTTAGAAACTTTAACAATATGGCTATTTGATACTGAATATTTAATGATTTAAATATTGATTTAGAAACTTTAACGATATGACTAATTTATTTTTATTTGCTTTTGCCATTGTGATCTCTAATTTTTACTAAAACCCAAAATTCAAGATTTCATGGTATTACTATTAAGATTCTTTTGAAAGCAATTCTGGTTAGCTAAACTGAAGAGCATAGGGACTCTCCCAAGGATTTTTTTTTTCTCTCCTGAGATTACGAGGTAGATTTTCATAATGGATATTCATCCAGATGTCTGTCAGGTTCATTCCAATTGTTCTGAACCCTTCATGGCTTTGGTCATCTCTGAGCAATGTTTTCTTCTTTCAATATGAATTAAAAGCATAAAGCACCAGGGGGGAAATAGCTTAAATTCTAGAAACATATGAATAGGGTTTTTTTTTTCTTCAAAAACCAGGGAGAAAATAAGGTATATTTTTTTCTTTTCAGCTTCAATCTAGAGATATTGCTTTCAGACCAGAAAGATTTGACCATTTGTACATGAGACATATAAAAATATTTTTTCAAAAAATTGTCGTGTAAAATGGAAAAAAATCCAAATAGAAATATATGTATCAAAACCAAAATGAGGTAACTTAAACAAGCATTGGAACAATGAGGAATGGAGTGCATTTGCCTTAACCACAGAATATTTGCCATCAGTGTAAATCAACACACTTACATGAGCGAGCTGTCAGTAACATTAGCTTTCCTCTAGTCTTTCAACATAATGCTGTATTTATTCAGACATTGTTAGCACGCACTTCTAACTGCCTTGACTTTGACAGAACTATAAACATTGCTGGATAAAAATCTCTAAGCAAATAACGTATCTTGGGGGAATCCAAATTATAGGAATGATGTATAGGGATACAACTTCAAATTCTGTTTTCTTCCCTTCTTCCTTTGGCTTCTCTCTCCTTTCTCCTCCCTCCTCCATCTTTCTTTAATTTTTGGTAGTTGTGCCTCATTTGTAAGAAGAGATGTCTTGCTCATTGCACTGACTGACTTGTGCCTCACCTGTAAGAAGAGATGTCTTGCCTATCGCACTGACTGATGGCACTGGTTACCTTAGCTGCAACACCTTCAATGTGCCATAAAACCTATCCCAAACCAACTGCAGCTGTCTTTTATGCCAGTGCAGCTCTTTTAATTGAAGTATTCTATAGCTTTGTAGGGACAGAGAACAACTTTTGGATTTATTTGTCTAGTATACAGGTAGATAGTTTCTATTTAGTAGAAAAGATAGCTTTACATTTAAACATGAGGCAATTAACTTAAAGGATAGACAATGGTCAGTTTTGGATCTATCACAGAAATCTATTAAATTGTTTTATTTATACCTATTTTCTTCTTCTGCAATTTTTTTTGAGGTAGGGTGTCACTCTAGCTCAGGCTGACCTGGAATTCACTATGTAGTTTCAGGGTGGCCTCAAACTCATGGTGATCCTCCTACCTTTGCCTCCCAAGTGCTGGGATTAAAGGCATGTGCCACCAGGCCTGGATTTTTTTTCCAATTTTTAAAATTTATTTGGGAGAGAGACAGAGGCATAGAGGGAGAATAGGCATGCAAGAGCCTTCTGCCACTGTAAGTGAACTCCAGATGCATGTGCCACCCTGTACATCTGGCTTATCTCGCTTACATGGGTCCTGGGGAATCAAATCTGGGTCCTTTGGCTATGCAGGCAAATTCCTTAATCACTCAGCCATCTCTCTAGCCCCCATATCCAGTTTCTTAAATGCTATTTTTTTAAAAAAATTTATTTTTTTATTTGAGAGAGAGAGGAAGAAGGAGAGAGAGGGACACACACACAGACAGAGGGACAGATATATAGAGAGAATGGATTGTACCAGAGCCTCCTGTCACTGTAAACAAACTCCCGATGCATGTGCTATCCTTGCATCTGGCTTTATGTGGGTACTGGGGAATCAAACCTGGATCCTTAGGTTTTGAAGGCAAGCATCTTAAATGCTAAGCCATCTCTCCTTAAATGCTCTTTTAGATTGCCAATATCTTACTAGCTCCCTCATAAGTTATTGATGTCAATAAAGTCTTTGATACATGTTAATGAATATTTATCTTTACTAGAATCTTGGAATAGTATTCATGATGTCTTGTTCATCTTTTGAGTAAAAGTATGTTTTTAATTTAGCCATATTGGTGGAATTAATAAATTCAATTATATCCATTAAGCTATTAGGTAGTACTAACTGGTATCAGAAAGCTGTGGCTTTTCTGTATAAGTTCTCTGTACATATTTTGACATCAAAATTATACTCAATAAATGTCTTATTATTGTTATTAGCATGACAATGGACAGATGAGGTCCACTTAATGTTAAACCTCCCGTCTAGTGGTAGAATCACATTTAAGAGAACTGTTACTATCTTGGGCCAGAGGGTGGAGGTAGGAAGGAAATGTCATGGGATCATAGATAAGGGAGCCTAAATAAATTTCCTGATTATTAAACTGTATGTCAAAATATATTTTAGGTAAGAAAAGCTCAAGTAACAAATAGTTTTGATTTTAAATGGCAGAATTATGAAAGTAAGTGTGTAGAATATGCAGTCTTTGAAGAACACTAACATTGGACTATATTAGAAGACAAAATAAATCACAAAAATTATATAATTAAATACTTTTGAGTTGGAGAGATTTCTCATTGGTTAAGGTGCTTGCCTACAAAGCCTAAGGACCCAGGTTTGATTCCCCAGTACCCACATAAAGCTAGACACACAAAGTGGCGTATGTATCTGGAGTTTTTTTTTTTTTCTTTTTGCAGCAGATGGAGACCTTGGAAAACCCATTCTTTCTGTCTGTCTCTCTTCTCTCTAGCTCTTTCTGCTTGTAAAAAAGTAATAAAAGCTTGAAAAATGATACTTTTAATTTAACTTATATAATTAAATAATTTTAATTTAAAAAGCAAACAAACATTCCACCACATTGGATTTTGAGAATCAGTTTGTTCTGTGAAAGTGACACAGAGATTCAGCATGTGATCCATTTTTCAAAGTGAGCTCTGGAAAGAGGCGTATATACCAGAATGGCTTAGGGACAGTGCTAAAACACACATTTCCAGCCCTCATGTGAGATTCCTGAGTCAGCATCCTTATGTATGAAGAGAGCATAGGAATGTACAGGTGTGTGTTGAACTGTACCAGATCCCCAAAGGATGTGAATGTACTTTGAATTTTAGAATTACTAGGAGGAGAATATTGGATGAGCGATCTGGGATCCACATAAGGCCAGAATACTTGCTGATTTTTGTTAAAGAAATACATTAATGTTGGCAGTTGGTACTCTGCTTTTCAGAACCTTGAAATCACTGGAGAGAGAGAGAGAGAGAGAGAGAGAGGGAAAAGCCATTATCCCAGAGGCCCTAATGTCAGCCAGGTCTGAATTTAAGCCTTCTCATTTTCTCTAAGATACTTTTTGTTTATCCCCTCTCCAAGCAACTCTTCCGTTTTGGAGAGTAAAACCCACAAATATGTACAAACTTTCGGGATGACAAGTTGGCTATGCAAATCTTTTCTGAAACTGATCACATTTGTTAACTTTCATACCACTTTCCTGCCAATCTAATTTCACAAAAACAAAGAGCCAGATTTTGCACATTGATTTTTAAAAAATAATTATTCTTGAGAATGCCTTTGTAATTGTTTTTTTTCAAAAGAATTAATTTAAATTTCCAATAATAGAATGAGTCAATCTAAGCCACTAAGTATCAATACAAGGCAGCCATTATGGTATCTACACTTCTGAAAGACGTGAAAAAATACTCATTAGGCTACAGCCATAATCACTAGGTTCCAGGCATTTCTTCTTACTATTTTCCAAGTGTCCTATGATGAACATATATTAATTTTACAATTATAGAAATTCTTCAAGTTTACCTTTTTATTCCTCTAGTCTACAAGGAAATTTCTTAACTAAATCTTCAGGATTAACAGAGTGATGTTGAGTGATATTGGAATAGAGTGACTCTGTTAAGAAATTTTTAGCACTCTTTATAGGTGATCAGGAAAATGCTAAAGCCAAACAAGAAAGCTTTTTACCTTTATTACAAGGTCTAGGCCCCAGCTGGAGAGATGGTTAAGCAGTTAAAGGCACTTACTTGCAGAGTCTGATGGTCTGGGTTCGACTTCTCAATACCAGTGTAAAGCCACATGCACAAAGTGGCACATGCATTTGCGGGAGCAGAAGGCCCTGGCACATCCATTCTCTCTATCTGTCTGCCTCTCTCTCTTAAGTAAATAAATAAAAAAATTTAAAAAAGTCTTGTCCCTTATAGCAGTGCTCTAGCAGTTCCAATTACTTTATTCATTCTAAAGATAGAAACTTAATTTTCAGAGGCAAATTAAAATTCCTCTCCTTCTTTCTTTATTCACTCTCATTCCTCTGATCTGTCTAACTTAATGGTGCTTTTCTTTATTTTGCCTGAATCTCTCAATGTACATGCAAGGACCGGACAGCTATTTGGGAGGAGGAAATTGCAACCATGTCCAGGAAGAATCTGTTCAGTCTGAGCTCTCTGGGTGTGCATGTGTATATGTGCATGTTCAGGTGTGTACACATGCATGTGAAGGCCAGGGGACAACCTCAGATATCATTCTTCGGGAACACTATACACCTTTTTAAAAAACAAAACGAAATAAAATAGGTTTATTTATTTATTTATGAGAGAAAGAGAGAGAGAGAGAGAGAGAGAGAGAGAGAGAGAGAGAGAGATATTACAAGTGCCTTAATCACTAAGCCATCACTCTAACCTATATGCCTTTTTTGATATTGGGTATCTTATTAGCCTAGAACTTGCCATGTAGGCTAGACTAGCTGGACAGAGAACCCTAAGGATCTACCTGTTTCTGCCTGTCATGCACCACCAATACCTGGCTTTTTAAACATGTGGGTTCTGGGGTCAAATTCAGCTCTCAAGGTGAGCACTTAAGCAGCTGAGCTTTTTCTGAAACAATTCCTGTTATGTTTCCTCCATCATCACCAGGTCCCTAGTAACCCCAGTGTGCAGTAAGGTTCCCTGACTGTACCAGCACACTCTCCACAACCTCACAAGAGCTATCGAATCTTGTCAGTATTAAAATATATGCCCAAGATTATGGGATTGTATCTCTCCAATGCATTCTACCAGTCAGTGTGCAGTGAATTCTTTTCTCTTAATTCTAGATGTGGGCCTAGGTTCATTATTTTTAATTTCAACTTAATTTCCTGGACAATGACAGGAGCAAATCAACACCTATGCATCTGGGACCTGCACATCTTCCTGTTAGCAGAACGTGACTTTAAATTACATGACCTGCTGTTTCATCCTGGGTCAGCCCTCAACATTATTTCTGTTGTAAACAATGGTCCAAATGCTTGGGCTTGGGAGGAAACACCTTTCCTGTATGGCTTGGTCATGTGATGACGGGCAGTTAGGATAAGTATGACCTCAGTGCAATCATGAGTTAGCCAACCAGGAGGTCATAGCAGGGTACATGGTGACTTTCCTAGCCTATGCTTTTGAGTAGGCTACTCTAATCTAGAGAAAGTAGGAGTTTCCAAGTAGTGAACTTGTATTGTGCTTTTTGGTGCCACCTAATGGGACAGGCTCATATAGAGTACAAAGGGCCAAAGTCTTTGAATGAAAAGATCTGGGTTAGAATCCTGGCCTTGAATGCTGCTTCCTGTGGGGCCTTGGTATGTCATCTTATCACTCCAGGCTCCAGAGAGTTCATCAGGTCTTTTTAATGGTCCTGATATTCCTTGCCTTAGTCCACAGTGAAAACCACAGGGAAGTATATCTGTAAGGGCTCCATAAATACTACTTTATTTAAAGCATCTTTTTAAAGTCTTAAGTTCTCAATGTTTCAGAAGTGGCTTGGTACATAAGTGGGTTGCATGCAAAGTCTCATAAGTAGTTGGTAATTTTGAGTTATGACTTCTTTTCTGATGCAACATTTTTAATATATCAAGCAGGAACTGACATGGTGAGCTCAGTGAAATTTTTTTCTTTTTGTTTTATATGTTTATACAGGGTTCTAGATGTTGAGTTTTGTTGTTTCAGTAAAGAAAACAATGATATTCCTAACACAGCAGGCAGGAATAGCCTTTGGTGAAGTGGGTATTCTTAATAATCCGAGAATAACTTAACATTGTTTTTCTTCCTGTTAGTAATAAACAATAACAACCCCTCACAAACGGCACAAAGGACTTTCAGGTCCATTATCTTCTCAGAACCAAACCCTCCACATTCTTGTGAGGCATGAAGTTGGAGTTTTCTATTTGTCTTCATCTCAGCCTGATGTCTGAGAACATTAGCCTCTCATTAAACCTAGTATTTTCTTTTGTAGATTCGCTTAAAAATATAACTCTTGCCCTCTTATGTGGACATATATCATCTTCATTGGAGTCCTCTACTTGTTCTTGCTAATTTTTAACTTGACCTCCACATGCGTATCTACTAAGCTCATCTGTCCACTCAGAATAATAGTGTTTACGCTGCCTCGAGTGGGTGGTGTGTTTAGATGGAGCACTAACAAGTGCTCTTTCATCCTCTGCAATGCTGCCAAACAACTCCAAAAATAACAGTGTCACTGGGCTTGTGAGACCCAAAGGCAAGTCATCCTCTCAGCACAGGGGAAGCACGACACAAAGCCAACAAACGGCGGAGTCCACCTGAGCTGAGCGGGGCACACCATCCTGTTTATCACCCAGTGAGTGCAGTTGTTATCTCAGCCACACTCTGCTTTTCGATGTGTTAGATGTGTTATTTCAGTCCTGCTGTGCCCATCAAGATTCCTGCCCTCACGGTGGTACTTACCACATCCTACCTTGTCCTGGGAACTGCTTCCTCACGACAGCTGGCAACAGATATCCAGAAGTTGGAAAAGTAGCTCCAGGTTAGCTCTGTGCATGTGTGGTGATGACGTGCTGGTCAGCTACTGTCCAGCAGTAGAGGGAGAGTTCAAATATCCTGAAGACCAATCAATGCTTACTTACTTTTTGCTTTAATATGTAATATATTCATTTAAAAGTTTTTTTGTTCATGTTTTATTTATTTGAGAATTACAGACAGAGAGAGAAAGGCAGAGAGAGAGAGAGAGAGAGAGAGAGAGAGAGAGAGAGAGAGAGAGAGAGAGAGAGAGAGAATGGGCACACCAGGGCTTCCAGCCACTGCAAATGAACTCCAGACACGTGCGCCCCCTTGTGCATCTGGCTAACATGGGTCCTGGGGAATCGAGCCTCGAACCAGGGTCCTTAGGCTTCACAGGTAAGCACTTAACTGCTAAGCCATTTCTCCAGCCCAATATATTCATTTAAAAAAAATTAGAAAATAGACATAAGTAAGATGAAAAGGAGCATAATTCCCTACCCAAGGATAAATGTAGTTAGAAATTACATGTAGATATGTATAACTAGGCAAGTTTTTATTTATTTATTTATTTATTTATTTTGAAAGTTAGTGTCTTGCTCTAGCCCAGGCTGATCTGGAATTCACTATGTAGTCACAGGGTGGCCTTGAACTCATGGTGATCCTTCTACCTCTACCAAGTGCTGGGATTACAGGCATGAGCCACTATGCCTGGCCCACAAAGTTTATTCTATGACCAGATTCTACTATGCTTTGCTGAATTTATTACTGTTATGAACAAATCTGCATTATGGTATTTATGTTTCATTGTGTTGGTTTACCATACTATAATAAAAATCAGCTTTAACTGGCTCTTACTTCTGTTTGTTCACTATTATAAACATCCTTGTATACATATGTCCTTTTATACCAAAATAATATTCAAAGTTCTTCAGCACTGGGATATTGCCCACTGCTATTGCTCAAGCTATGGCAGGTCTAGGGTATAAGTTCTCAAAATTCAGCCCATAAGTAAATCTGCATGCTACGGTGGCTTTTGCAACATGGCCTCTGTCAAAATATGTTCTCATGATTTTTCTACTCTCTTCATAGTATCTATAAAGTCACAACCACATGCTGCCAGCTATAATCTCCTCTTTAGACTATTGTGACACTTCTCACAGGCTGCAGGATCTCTTATGATGTCAATGATATCGCACGCTGTTGAAAGTCTTCCACTGATCTCTAACTAACTGGGCATAACCTTACTGTTAAACAAAATATTTTATTACATTATTAGTGATTATATCCACTTAAGTGAAAATGAAGAGCCACTTTAAAAGCTGGGTTATAAGAACATACTTCATTATGAAAGAAAGGGCTTCATGTCAATGGATAGTTAAGGATTCCTAGGACATGACAGGTAGAAAAGGCTACTAGAAGCTTCTCTGGGAATTAAGAGGCAAGATCTTGAGGAATAGGAAATGGAAGGCACCCCCATAGGGCAGGCTTTAGGATGTGTTAATTTTTAATCTAGTTTGGAGGAGGGAGCCCAAGCACTTCATTCCTATGGGGCAAGTCGAATGGTCACACCTGATTTGGAGGTAAGTCATTGAGAGGGGCGGCAGATAATCAGGGTTGAGGCCACTTGCATTCTGCTATGGAGGGTGTCGGTGTTTGAGGTGGTACAGGAATGAAAATGACCAGAGGGAAATGGCTCTAGATGAGATGCTAGGTTTTCCATCTTTTCATCTTCTCCTGGAATGGTCCAAAGAAGAGGAGGAATCCAAAAAAAGCTGCCATCTGGTGTCCTATCCTAGCAGCATAGCTTCCTCATTTCATGCAGCTGCATTAGGAAACCAACAAGTCAAATGCAGTAGCTAGAAGTAGAGACTCAGAATTTAAGATGACGTGTTCTCCAGATATCATCTTGGGATCACACAGTAGAGTAAGCGTAGAAGTCTACTCTCCTGTTCCCAAGTTTGCGCCCTTCCCATCAACATCTTTGTGAGCAATGTGACATGAAATAGTTCAGATGCGCATCAGAATTTTGTGATCAGTGTCCACCAGAAATCATCTAGATAACATATGACTTAGGGAATTACACAGAAGATGTATGGGGCACTGGAAAAAAAACACTTGCATATTTTTTTTTCTCGTGCAGCCATTTAAATTTATGTTTTGGTTACTGGTCTGGCAGGCATCAAGACATATGGTTGTTTTGATAGGTTGTTAAATAGTCTCTCCACTCCCTCTTAAGAGAGTGTTCTGATATTTCCCAGTGGAATGTTTTTGTCATTTGTTACAAAACGCAGGTGCATCAACTTACAGAATCTCAAGCAAACTTCCGTGGTCCCATAAATATTTGAGTAATGAAGCTCTTACAGTTCTACAGGGCCATGCTTCATCAGGGGATTTTGAAGCTGCTTGTGTGGGGCCCTGAGAAATGGATCTGAGGATGCTCACTTCAGAGTAGTGGAAACTGGCTCAGATAGGAAAGCATTATGTTCTAAACATTTGTGCAGATTCTCTAGAAGTCAAATTTCAGAGAGCTGCTGGCAGGAGCATGGGATGTACCTATCCTCTTTGTTATGATCCCAATTCAGGCTTTTCCAAAAGCACATTGATTCCTTTTCTCATCTCTCTTCAGTTGTACCAAACAAACCTAATCATTTCAACTTTCCATCCTCTTAACATTTAATTCACGTCAGCTGAGATCATGATCAATCAATCCAGTTTAATTTTTTTTCACAAGATATATGGAATGAACTAGGACCTTGACATTCTTGATTAGTATCAACTAGTTCAACTGTTTATCTTCTTGATTATTATTCTTTGCTCCTTAGTCTTGGAATTAAAATATTTTCATTTTTGAATACTTTGTTATATCATCATTAGAAAACATACTTAAGTCAGTTTTAGGTGAGTTTTTGATTCAAAGGCAAGTTTTTATTTCTCAGGTCTTCTTCTTTTCAGATATGGGACACTGATTAGATGTAGTCTCCCTTTGGGCTTTGTTTTCTGTACTAGTATAACATTAAGGTTTTGGCTAGATGAAATTTGTAGGCTATAATGATCTGAAATGCTCTTATTACCCTTTTCTTCTGTGTTTATCATCATCAAATTCATAAAATAAGATCAATAGTCAAACATTTTGGTTTAGGATTTTTTTTGTGTGTGTGTGCGCACATGTAGTATATATAGTGTGATCTATGTGTGTGGTATGTGTATGTGGTGTGTATGGTGTGTGTACATTTGTACTGATGTAGCATCCCATGCTATCCCCTGTGGTGGCTGAGGAGTATCCAAGTCCATAATTCATCCACCTGTTTTACTTCTTGTGACCAAGACTCTTATTGATTCTGTAACATGCCACTCTTGAGACCAGTGTTTCCCTGGTTTCCACTCTGATAAGACTGGGGTTACCATTATGTATGGCCACATCCAGCTGTTTTACATGAGTTCTAGAGATTTGAACTTGGGGTTCTCAGGACTCCTCAGTACTTCTTGCTTGCTGAAGAAGTGCACTTAACCTCTGAGCTAGTTTTCCAGCCCTGGTTTAGGAATTTTTGAGCAGAATTTGATGGTCTTTGAGATTTAAAGATATGAGAAGAAGGAAAATCTGGCCGGGATGATCTCTAAGTGATGTCTAGGTTTCTCAGAAATTGTCTAGGCAGAACTCTCTTGGCCTCAGGTCCCTGTAGATATGTGCCAAGTGTTATGAGCTCCTACACTGCCCAGTGTCGTGTTCAAGTGTTATGAGCTCCTACACTGCCCAGTGTCGTGTTCAAGTGTTATGAGCTCCTACACTGCCCAGTGTCGTGTTCAAGTGTTATGAGCTCCTACACTGCCCAGTGTCGTGTTCAAGTGTTATGAGCTCCTACACTGCCCAGTGTCGTGTTCAAGTGTTATGAGCTCCTACACTGCCCAGTGTCGTGTTCAAGTGTTATGAGCTCCTACACTGCCCAGTGTCGTGTTCAAGTGTTATGAGCTCCCACACTGCTCAGTGTCGTGTTCAAGTGTTATGAGCTTCTAGACTGCCCAGTGTCGTGTTCAAGTGTGATGAGCTCCCACACTGCCCAGTGTCGTGTTCAAGTGTTATGAGCTCCTACACTGCCCAGTGTCATGTTCAAGTGTTATGAGCTCCCACAGTGCCCAGTGTCGTGTTCAAGTGTTATGAGCTCCTACACTGCCCAGTGTCGTGTTCAAGTGTTATGAGCTCCTACACTGCCCAGTGTCGTGTTCAGGTGTTATGAGCTCCTACACTGCTCAGTGTCGTGTTCATGTGTGATGAGCTCCCACACTGCCCAGTGTCGTGTTCAAGTGTTATGAGCTCCTACACTGCCCAGTGTCGTGTTCAAGTGTTATGAGCTTCCATACTGCTCAGTGTTGTGTTCAAGTGTTATGAGCTTCCATACTGCTCAGTGTCGTGTTTGATAGACTTGGGGTAAGGATGCTTTGGATGCACTCCAAAACCCCCAGCAAGCTTTCAACAGGTAAAACTGCAGGCTTTTAATCTGTCTATTTATAAAAATGTCCTTAAACATGCTTTCTAGCTTTCCATAAGGAAAATGTCTTATCCTCATTTTACAAAGGAGGATGACCAAGGCCAGAGGCTGAGGGAGAAGCCTGGGAAGGGAAGGGAAAACTCACTGGGCCAGACTCCATGTTTCTTCTTTGGTGTGAAACCCAATGTGGGTTAAGTTTACATAGGACAGACGTAACACAGCCAAGAATTCTCCAGTACAGAGTCAGAAATAGTGTCCAAGTTTAATTCCTATGCAAGTGAGATGTATTAGTGCTCTTCTAAAACAAAATTCCTTATTCACCTCAGGTTCCATTTGGGAAAGTCAACTGACCTCAAGTACCATGGGGACATTTTGGCTATTGTTTCTCAGAAGATTGTCCAAATCCACAGCAAGGCATTCACTGTGGCTGGCTCATGAATCTAAGTCTTCTTTTCTGGTTCTTGATCTGTTGTGGTTTATTTTGGTATCTGATATACCCTCAGACCTATGTATCTGTATTATACACCATAACATGTCAGACTCCATGTAAGTACTTTGTATCTTCAGCTTGAATTCCTAAATATTCTTCTTATGAATAGTTCATGTGATATGATGTGTCAACACCTATGTGTATATGTACTGATGTGGCTCTCCATGTGCTCACCCATGGTTTGCCAGACAAGAGGTACACCCCTCCATCATTCACCTGCACAGTTTTATCTTGTAATGATGAAATGCTTGCAGGATTCTGGAAATTGGCATTCATGAGCCCCAGTGATTTTCTGGTCTTTGTTCCCCACAGAACGGGAGTTACACAGGTGTCTGGCCACACCCAACTATTTCGCATGGGCTCTGGAGATTTGAACTCAGATGGCCTCAGACACCCTCAGACCCTCTTGTGCAGAAAGTGTACTTAACTACTCAGTCATTACTCCAACCTCAATTTCTTACCTTTGTGTCATGGAATTGGCATGGGATTTCTTGCTTGTTCTTCAGTTCTTTCCCAGAGCAAGATACCCACCCCTGCCAGAATTTTGGATCTTACTGTCTGACTTTGAATTGATTGCGTGGTACCTGGCCAGCCTTTTCAGTCATCTGATTGGATAAGGAGTAAGGAATACAGACCAATCTTCACAGATTCCCCAAGTGTCTCCTGTGTGCCAGGTATAAATTGAAGTGGATATGGCTCTTTATACCCTATAAAAGCTTGTAGAATAGTTATAAAGAAACCTACTAAGTAAAGATGTTGTGAGAGAGGCTCATTTGGAGTTGGTGAGGGACATAAAGGGAGGATGGTTTGGCTGGGCTGGATCTGTGTGGATGAATGGAGAAGCATCAGATATATGCAATGAGTCCCTACAGATGTCACTTTTGGAGAAGAGCACCTAACACAGAACCAGAATTTCCTCCCCCACACCTCTGACATAGATTCTTGGAAGGAAGAAGTCCAAGATTTCACAGTTATGTCTCTGCAGACAAAGCAATGTGACAAAAGCTTCATAGCCTCTTGGATGGAAAGCTTTGGCATTTGGAATCCAGAATATCACATGGTCCGCCAGCCTGACCAATGGTCTAATTCTATCCTCAGAGTTGGGAAATTCCCTACAGAAGTAGCAATGGAGTGATAAATGTAGAAAACCCACAAAGCCAGATCTCATTTTATCTGGCTGAAATGATAGGGACTAGCTCTTGATCTGACCTTCCTTCCACATGGAGTTGCCTTTTAGCCTTGGAAACATTGGCTCAGGAACAAAACGCCAAGGGAAAGGATGAGTCTGGATCATCAGAGGATAGTGGTTTCTTTCTGACCATTTCTCACGTGTGAGGAGAGGCTGTTGTAGTCCAGTGTCCAGCCCATGCCCATGATGTAAGGAAGGTTTGGACATTGATGATGGATGTTCCGTACCCACCAGCTCTTTATAGAGATGAACCATTTGGCCACACGAAAGACTGAAGCAGAAAAGAGAGGGACAGGAATGGGGTGCTGAGCTTGTCCTCTGTGAGACACAGAGGACACCACATGCCTGGCTCGCTGAGAGGAATGTTTTGCTGGACACATTTTCCATAGTGATATTAGCAAGCAGTGCACCGTATCCCTGTGGGAAGAGGGGTGGTGAGAAGAATGGAAAAGAACAATGTTTTCCAGTAGGATCATTACATGATGGAAACCCTGATGTAGATTTTCAAAGGCCTCTTTTCTCTTGGAAAGAATTAGAGAGGTCATTGACTCCTGACTACCTAGGGTTTTTATTGACATTGGATACCATGGAGCTTAGAGAATTCAGAGCTGACAAAATCAACTTACCTTCAGTTACATCCATGTGAGTTAATATTGCTGAGTGAAAAAAAAAAGCCACAAAGACTGCACATGGTATGACTTCATTTATTTAAAGTTTAAAAACATATACAGTCATATATGTATATTTACATATGTATGTGTATATATAATCTTAACCATGTAGAAATATGAAGACTACAAACTTAAGTAAGGAAATATAAACAGAAAATTTGAGAGTATGATTAGAATTTTTAGGGAGAAAGATTTGGAATGTGGTGGAGCACTTAGGAGGTTTCAAGAGAATGATAATGCTCTTTTTTTTCTAAAGCAGGCAGTGGGACTAGAGTTGTTCATAGCATGGTAATTGTTTGTGTGTTACATTCAATTTGTGCATAGTGTTTATGTTCATCATATTTAGGAAAATAATTTTGCTGAACTCTTAAGACAGAAGTAGCTGTGTGGGGAGGTGGGTATATAGGATGGCCAAGGTATTCAAGAGCATTTGGTGAATTGCCAGTTTCTTCTCGGTCAGTATGATCCTGGATTTCCTACTGTCAATGATGGGTTTATATTTGAAGTTAAAAAAAAAAAAAACTAAGTTCACAAACTGATCCCAGGATCCCCTTGTTGACTTAAATGGTTATTTCTCTTCCTGTCATGGAAATGTGAGGCAAATGTAGCCAGCCCTCTATCCCTGCAAGTTTTGCTTGCATCCTTGGATTCGCTCCACCACCTGGCATGCAGCATGTAACTAGCTCTACAATGGCTGCATCAGCACTGAGCACACACAGACTTTTTGCCTTGAGATGAGTTACTAAGCAATGCAGTTTGACAACAATTCACATAGAATAGAGATGATTTAAAGTATATGGAAGGCTGTACATAAGTTGTGCATAAATATTAGGTCATTTTGTGCAAGTGGCTTGAGCATCTGCAGATTTTGGCATCCCCTGAGAGTCCTGAGGGCTTGACTAAAACGTAAGGTGGACAAACATGCAAGATGCAAATTAACTACACATGCATTTTTGTTCTGATTTTCTTTATAAAAATCTGTTCATATATAAATGTCAAACGTAGTTAGAAGTATGCATATATTGAAATATCATAGTAAATCCAATTAATTGCACAATAAAAAAGGAAAAAAGAAACAAAAAGTACCTAAGGAAGTATTTTAAAACAGCTATCCCTTAAATAGCTTGTTTTCAGGAAAGAGGACAGGATTTTGAAGAAGGTGGCCAGGTGGAGTGTTTCATTTCTCACATTTCTTCTGTGGTGGGTCCATCCCTCTGCCCACTGTGCTGTCCTGTGACAATGCTTCCCCCCCTTTTTGTTTGTGTGTTTTAACTGTGTGGAGAAGACTCCTCTTTTTGCTTTCCCAAAAGGATGAAAGCTTAATTCAGTCACTGGAGTATGTTGATGAACCTAAGGGCCAAGACTCCCAGGAATTGGGAAAATTAATGTAGCAGGAGACATGTGGCAGGGTGGGGCTTCCAGCAGGCCAGAGATGGGGATCCAACATGAGTATCCCTAGCCAGCACAGCTTTATCCAGTGCCAGCTCTCCTCACCCCTTTCCTTTTCTATTTACTCACTGGCCCTGAATCAGTTTCCTGGGAAGCAGGAAACTTGTATGACCCAAGTGTAGAGAAGTTTCTTAGGAGTGATTTTGAAGCAACAGTGGAAGAGGCAAGGGAAGGGAACGGAAAGGAGTGGGTGGGGAGAAGCTGGGCTGAGATGCAGGGTCAGTGGAAGACTCAGCAGCAGTGGAGAAGATAAAATCTAGAGCTGTTCAAAATTGTGTTGATAGAGCTAGATCCTTATATCCACTGATGCTTCCCAAATAATGGATGCTGGCCTGACCAGGGAGGTGCATGGCCTTGGCCCATGAAGTATCTCTTCAGCTGGGGCAGGCCTCAAAAGTGGACAATATTTACAACTCATTTCTCAAGTGCCTTTCTTTATCCCTTTCTTCCTTCCTTTTTGGTCTTTTTCCTTCTTCTTTTCTTTCTTTGTCATTTTTTGTTTTCCTTCCTTCCTTCCTTCCTTCCCCCTTCCTTCCTTTCCTCTCTGTCTCTCTCTTCTTGAGGTAGGGTTTCACTCTCGTCCAGGCTGACCTGGAATTCACTATGTAGTCTTAGGGTGGTTTTGAATTCATGGCAATGCTCCTACCTCTGCCTCCTGAGTGCTGGGATTAGAGACATGTGCCACCAGCCCCAGCTTCCTTTTTCTTCCTTCCTTCCTTCCTTCCTTCCTTCCTTCCTTCCTTCCTTCCTCTCTTTCTTTCTTTTTTACTGGGAATTGAACTTAGGGCATATGCATGCTAGGCAAGAACTCTACAGTTAATTGATATCCTCCAGCCCCTAAATCCTTCATTCTTGAAATGAGATCTAAATTTCACATTGCTACATCCACTGCACCTGCATTCTACAGAGTCCATTTTATTAAAACTGCCTTCAATGCCTCCTGTTGCTGAAAATTATTCCACGATCCTCTATAGCCCACAATAAAAGGATCAAACTTGGCATCTAAAGTATCTTAAATTCTGGATCCAATTTTTATTCCTTCTTTCTAAATCTATTCCTTACCCTTTCCATGCCCCAGTAAAATAATACGCCATATTCAAGGTGCCCAAACATGCTCACATTTTGAACACACAGCTTTTCCTACCTATTTACTCTATCTGGAATAGCTTTCCTCTCTTGACTGCCTGATGTAAAATAAGCTACTTTAGTCAACAAAGCTGAAAGGACTCTTCAGTGGACCGGAGGCAATACTACATCACATTCAAAGCCTTTGTATCATGGTCCTACCTAAGGTTTAGTTTACATCCTAGCATACTGACATTCCTCACTAGCCACTTGTGATTCTTCTGTTCTGCATTCTCTATACACTTTCAGGCCTGTGGACCTTTAGTATGAATAGCTTCCTACATTTCTGTTCTAAATTCTTACATTTACCCCTATGTATTAGTGCAGCTCTCACTGTTGATTAGAGGAACTTCTCTTTTCAGATTATGGTGACTGCTGGGGATAGTTAAAACTCATCAAAGTGCCAAGAAGAAGTGATAGTTTAATGTTCAGCAATTAATAGACATCTCTATCACACTCTTGAATGGCTCAGGGATTATAGGGAAAGAGGTGGCAGAAAGAAGGTAAGAGCCAGAGGATGGGGAGCAGTACTATGGAATGCTATCTCCAAGACACAAAGTGGCCATTGTATTCATGACCTCATAGTAGCTGTTGTTATCTGCACAAGATTTCCATAATATTGAGCTCACCAACATGCTGCCATGGATAATGAGGGACAGCAAGAAAAGAGGGACAAAAAATAGAGAGAATAGTAGAAAAGAAGAAGGGTTCTGTGAGGGGTAGGGGGATGGGGACAAAGAAGGGTAGTAGGAGGGGATGATGCAATTTTTAAAATAATTTTTACAAATAATTTATTTTTACTTATTTATTGGAGAGAGAGAGAGAGAGAGAGAGAGAGAGAGAGAGAGAGAGAATGGGCATGCCAGGACCTCCATCCACTGCAAAAAAACTTCAGATATATGCGCCATCTTATGCAACTAGCTTACATGGGCACTGGGGAATTGAACCTGGGTCCTTAGGCTTCTCAGGCAAGCACCTTAACTACTAAGACATCTCTCCAGCCCTGACGCAAATTTTGATAAAAAAATTTAAAAAATTCCATTGTAACTCTTTTCTTATGGGCCTGGCTCATGTATCCCTTATTGTCTTCTGTTTACTTCTATCAGGACTTTGAAGCCCTCTGGGGTGACAAAGTCCATGCTTACAGATCCTTCTTTGCTCGTAACTGACAGAGAACTTGTTGCAGAGAGCACATTCAAAAACTTCTGTTGCATATAGCAAGCTTGAGAAATGTTAGGTAGATGGAAAAGAGTGCAACAGTACAGAACAGATGAATAAAATAAGACAAGATAGGATAGGGCAGTTGTGGTGGTTTGATTCAGGTGCGTTCTGAATACTAGGTCCCCAGCTGGTGATAATTTGGGAACTGGATCCTCCTGGAGGTAATGTGTTGCTGGAGGCAGGTTTATGGGTATTATAGCCAGCTTCCCGTTTCAAGTGTTTGGCATACTTTCCTGTTGCTATTGTCCACCTGATGCTGGCCAGGGGGGTGATGTCCACCCTGTACTCATGCCATTGTTTTCCCCTGCCATCATGCAGCTTCCCCTTGAGCTTGTAAGCCAATATAAACCCTTTCTTTCCACAAGCTGCTCTTAGACAGGTGTTTTCTGCCAGCAATGAGAAGTTGACTGTAACGGTAGGGTAGTGTAGGGTAGAGTAGGGTAGGACAAGATTGGATAGAAAGAATAGAATGAGCAGAGCTATCATTGAGGTTTTCCTGAGGCACTCATGTGCCACTTGCATCAGATCCTTTGCATGGCAGTCCGGTGCTTGCATTTCTAAGGGCTGGTCCCAGACCCCTTCACCAGCTGCCTTTAGCTAGATTCAGCTATCAGGTAGTGCTGGCAAGAGACTGAAGTGTGGAGGACAGAGCCTGGGTCTTCTGTGTGATTCCAGTTGCCTTCAGGTAACACATCTTTCAGTGGTCTTTAATTTTTCTAGGTGGTTCTTCCATGGTGCTGGATCCCTTTTTTTTTTTAAAATTTTTATTTATTTATTTGACAGAGAGAGAGAGAGAGAGAATGGCCATGGCAGAGCCTCCAGCCACTGCAAACGAACTCCAGACACATGCACCCCCTTGTGCATTTGGCTAATGTGGGTCCTCAGGAACTGAACCTGGGTCCTTTGGCTTTGCAGCCAAATGCCTTAACCACTAAGCCAGCCCTCCAGCCCTGCTGGCTCCCTTTTGATGACCCATGTTCTGAGGCTCTAGTAATATTGACCCTTCCTTTTATTAAACTTCTTGCTCTTGGCATGGTAGTAGCTCTAAGCTTTTAACAATTCCTGTTTGACTCTCTAGTCTCTGTTAGGCTCTTCTGAAATCTTACATAGCTTATCTGGACTTATTTTTTTTCTGTCTAGTTTCCAACTGTTTAGTCCCTTACTTTGTACTTCAACTCATGCATTTAAATAAAAACTCTCCCTAAATTAATAAGGCTTATCCCATTTAACCTGTGCTGACTTTACTCTACATTGGGGAATCTGTTTTTCTTTTTTAGAAAGTAGTGAGATCCAAGGAGATAAACTACCCTTCACACTTCAGCCAAGCCCCAGCTGAAACCACAGAGGTATTGGGAGAGATTAGCAAGAATGCAGCTTCCATGGTGAGCCTGACAATCAGTGCAAGGGTGAAGGAGACAGACGCCCTACCAAAGCAAAGATCCAGAGCATAGAGCTCATCACTGAAGTAGATTTAAAACACATCCAACACAGCTCATGGAATTTTGCAGAAAAGGGGGTGGAAAGATTGTTAAGAGTTACAGGTTAGGACATTATGGCCAAAGGCATTGCCTCCCCACAACAACTGACTGCTGTTCCCACAGTGCATAACCCACAATCCCATGGCGAGTACCTGCAACCCCACTGAGGAGGGTCCCCAATGGAATGGAGGCAAGGATGAGGGAAGGATGGTACCAATTCATGATGTATCCATACTAAGTATGTCTGCAATTAATAAATTAAGAAATGAGATGATTGAGTTGTAAGATAACCTGTTTTCTCTTTGCTGAAATTTAGATGAAAGAGAAGGAAGAGAAGGTAGGTTTTAACAGGTTATATCCACATTGACCCATTCTGAACTTCTAAAAGAGACAATGAGAGACAACTCCTAACATTTTCAGTTCTTCTGAATGCACCACTCACTCTGTTCAGCCTGACCCCAGGAAAGGAGTGACAGAACTCTGGAGTCTTAGCCCACTTTTTGATTGACATGCTGCCTATCAAATGCCGAGGTCAAAACACTGATACAACCATGGAATGAGGTCAGCAAGAAGCTGCAGAAAAGTGATGTAGTCATAAAGAAGGAGGTACTACTTTCAAATAAATACATCTACCCTATCATCTCTGATACCACCCAGTGCACATTCTAGAACCTAGAGCTCTGGGTATGAGAAGTCCAGAGAAGATATAATCATACCATCCTTCTGTACTGGGATCTATTGGTTATCTGTCCATCTTCTTACTCACAAACCCAAAATAGTTTTCACTTCATCAAGGTGTGAAATGCATAAAGCATAGTTTTATATATAAAAAACAAAGACAAAAAATAATGCTATCATCAAGTGGTATATATGAATGAATATAATAACCCTCATTCAAAAAATCTTCCCAATACAGCACAATTGGTTGCACACTGTAATAAGTAAAGATTACATTTCTGGGGAATACTATGAAGAATGCTTTCTAGTGGGGTGGGGGGAGACTGGAGAGATGGCTTAACAGTTGACACACTTGGCTGCAAAGCCAAAAGACCCAGGTTCAATTCCCCAGTACCCACATAAGCCAGACACACAAGGTGGCACATGCATCTGGAGTTTGTTTGCAGTGGCTAGAGGCCCTAGTGCATCCATTTTCTCTCTGTATATAATCTATCTATCTCCCTCTTTCTCTCTCAAATAAATAAATATTTTTAAAAAGAATGCACTTGAAGAGGGGTGTTTTGGGAAAAAATGATGAAAGTGATGGTAATATTTATGCCTGAGGAAAGGGACAAGACAGGTAGAGGTACAGCCAAGCAGAGGCCTGGTGGAGGGAAAGAGGCTCAGCTCTGAATCAGTGTAGGGTGAAGAGGTGAGTGTCTAAGGCTACTGGGAGTCAGTGATGGTTTTGAAGCAGGATGTGTCAAAACCAGAATTACGTTATACCAAGCTTGTCTTTGTGTCATGCATTTTAAAGGTCAAGAAGGAATGAAAGGGATCTAAGGCAGCTGTGGCAGAAGCTAATTCTACTAGCCCTTGGATGTGCTCTTAGCCTCCATGGTCTCCTTGGGAAAATCAAGGCAAAGTGTAAACCAGGTGAGGGTGAATATCTTAGGAATTTGTACAGATTGGGAGGTACTTGGAAGGATAACCAATATGTGATCTTATACTGGGAAAGGCTTCTTAGGTGGGGTTGTGGGGAGATTATGGGTTAGGGTGCTTATAAGAGTTCAGCTGAAATAACTGACCATGAAGCTCAGGATAAGAGGGAAGGGCATTAACTAGAAGCAGAATAGAAGAAGTGGCTGTCCTAATGTAGGCTGTGCTCAGATACATAGGAGTGAGAGGAAAAGATTCCACGAGTGCCTCACAGTCACTTAAAAACATTATTGATCATCTTCATACATGCATATAATGTATTTTGATAATGAAACCCTCCCATTCCCTTCTCTTGTGTACCTTCCTATCTCCCTCCCATTGAACCCTTTCTTTCCAGCTAGTCCTTCTTTTACTTTGACTTATTTTTGTTGTATGTTTTTCCACCCTTCTCCACTAACCATGTGAAATGTTAATGGGCCAACTATTGTACCTGTCTTGTGTAGGTAAAGAAAGTCACTGTGAAGTCATGAGTGCAGTGGCCGCTTCATGTCCAGAAGACAGCACTCCAAAGCACTCTTCTCCATCCTCTGCCTCTCATATTCTTTTGCTGCCCTCTTCCACAGTGTGCCAGGAGCCTTGGTTGGGGCATAATGATGATGTCCCATTTAGTACTGAGTATTCAACAGTCACTTGCTCTCAGCACTTTAATGAGCTTTGAGTCTCCCCAGTAGTCACCAGCAACTGCAAAAAGGAGCACCACTAGTCTGTGGACATGAACATCAATCTTTGACGGGCAGCTTGATGATTACAACAGTAGAAGTTTTTATTCTAAGACCTATGACTTCCCCAGCCATAGGATTTTGACTAGATTTTCAGAACCAGGCATGAATTCTCTCCTATGGAATGGGGGTCTCAAGTCCAATCAGAGTGCAATTGGTTATTCCCACAACAGTCATGCGACTATTGCACCATGGGCACATCTTGCTTGGCACTTTGGTTGTATAGTTTGCAGGGTCCACTGCAAACAATCTTATTGTTTCAATTCTTATTCATATCAACTTTTATTCTTGATGTTACTTTATACATCTGTACTGGGAGATGGTCTTTATTATCTTACACTCCAAGCACATATGGAGGCAGTGGGTATCAGGAACAACACTGATTGAGTTATAGATCTTCACTCACTAACCCTGTACCCTTGGAAACAGCTCTTAACCACTATGTCTCCCATTGTCATCCCCAGTAAAGCAGTCAGAAGTGTGAAAGGTGAGTTCCATATCATTGCAACCTTGTATGTGACCTTGCACAATTGACTTGACTTCTTAGTGTTTCAGTTTTCTCCTCTGTAAGTCAGATATACTCATGCTCTACATCCATTGGAAGGGTGAGGATTAATAAGATAATGCTAACTAAGTCTTTAACACAATGCTTGGAACAAAATAGTTAATTAACAACATAATAAAATAATTTTTGTAATACTAGTATAAAAATAATAATTAACATCTCTAAAATGAGGACGAAAACTTGTAGCTCTAAGTATTACTATGGTTGTCAAATGAAGAACCTAAAAGTGCTTTAAAAACTACAATGCTGAGCAGATGTTACGGTGTTAACTGTGACAATCACAATGGCCCATTTGTAGCTGATGCTCCCTGGGCACACACACAGATCTAGTACCAGGTTACTCCAGAGGAAGCAGCTCATTCCATGCTGGGTGGTTGGGAAGATCTGTCTTCCCTCCCTCTGCTCTCTTTCTGGAATCCACTGATAGCTGCTCATCAGCCTGTGCTGCTTTGAATGGCTTGGCTGGTCTGGGAGGCAGCTGCTCTCTGCCACGATTTTGAGGATACTGCTGCAATCAGCATATGGCAGATGAAGCCAACAGCTGCTCTGAAGACAGAGCTCTCACCCTCAGATCCCTGATGGTGGAGAATGGAAAGGCCTGTTGTATTTTGAGTGTCAGCACCTACAGACCCAGTGAGACACTTGCAATGGTCACATGGCTGGCCATGGAGGGGTTGCCTTGGGAGGTCTGCTCTGTGTGTTCTTTGTTTTGCTATAAGAAGTGAGGAAGTGGACAGACTTCTGAATAGCAGCCTAACTGGAGACCAGGTCCTCAAAAAATGAGCTTCTGTGTGCATTTCACATCCAAATGATAACATAAGCCTACCCTGAAAAGTGGTGTTAAGCATGAACCATGTGAATGCTGAGGAGATGCTAAAAGTGTAGGTCAACCTGATCCCCAGAAACCACATAAAAGGTAGACACAGTAGCAAGTACCCATCTTCCCATCCCTTTTATAGGAAGATGAGAGGTGGAGACAGGAGAAGCTGGTTGAACAGCTAGCCTGGTGAACATGTGCAGTGGTGAACCACAAGACACGCTGCCTCAAACAAGGTAGAAAGTGAGGGCTTGTAGTTGAGCTCGTTACCTGACCTCCCCATGCCCTCATTCACACACAGGAACACGTATACACACAAAGCTAACAAAAAAGACTGGTCCATTGGAATAAAATGAGCATTCCCATCGCTAGCTGTTGTCTTACAACCAGAGCAAAATGATCTTTTCTCTCCCAGTCATTTTTGCTCCCAATTTCAATAGCTGCAAAAATTTTCCAGTCACCCTAACTTCATTCTCTCCCTCTTCCTCTATTTGCAATCAGTCCTAAGCTGTGTAGGTTTCCCTCCCTAATGTCTGTGCAGCCCCTCTTCTCATGCTGTGTCCAGAGACCCTTGAGTTGTTTTAGAAGTATGATGGCTAGTTCCTGATCAACCTCCATGCTTTACCACTTCTCATTGTTTATCGCAGGCACAGGCACTGGTGTGAGCTGTCTGAAGAAAGTTCTTTTCACATTAAGTGCTTTCTCAAAGCAATTCACAATGAGTTCATAGTCTAGAAGCAAAGCTCAAGTTAATGGGCATGGTGTTTGAGACTCTTCAAGATTAAGATCACACATGATGTCTATCTTCTCATTCTGGCTAACAACACCCTCCTCACTTTTGTGTATGGGCTTAGAAAACATCTTTACCCCTTTAGTGTGAGTGTGTGTGCGTGCATGATATGTATGGGGTGTATGTGCACACATGGAAGCCATAGGAAGACATCGGGTGTCCTCCTCTATTGCTCTTCTACCTTATTTCCCTGAGGAAGAGTCTTTCTCTAAGACAATATTCTCTCACTTTTTTGTAGTTAGACTATCTGACCAGCAAGCCTAATGTCGTTTCCCTTCTCAGAGCTGGGGTTATAGGCATGTGTGACAACACCCAGCTTTTTATGTGGCTTCTGGGACTTGAACTCGGGTCCTTATGTGTTTTCTGAGAGGCAGAAAGGAGTTTAAAGATTGTTGTCTTCCATGGTCATTATCCATGATGGTATTAAATAATCTCAGTAGGGTTGGTTCACCTGTCAAATTGCTTTTAGAGTCTAACATCTCATTATTCCTAAAAATCTTTGATAAAGAATTCAGTGCCAATTTGTATTTAAAGGAGTTAGGAGAAACATACTAGAAAATGATATGATAAAACATGATAGTTTGCTTTTGGTAATAAGGGTGTATGATTTTAATATGTATGTGCTGCAAGAATGGTAGTTTTTCAATCCTTTCTCAACCATGGTCTGAGTTCATACTTGACATGATACAACCACTCTCACATATTTCTTTTCCTTCTCTCATAGCTATTCTATGCTTATTTTCCATTTTATTAACTGAAACATTACATGCCATGCTTAAGCTCTGGTTTTTTCTATGTCTAGGGGTATTTCCCTATCAGTCCATATCAACACACAGAGATATCTTTCGGTAGTCTAGCATTGAATTTTATAAACATACCATCCACTGCCCATAGATAGACACTTAACTAGTTTTTTTGTTAAAGCTGCAAGAAACAAGCCTATATGTACTTTGTGAAGCACAGGGAAGTCTGTAGTATCCGAAATGTAGGATTTTCATTTTGACATTGTCATAGTTAGCAGAAAGCTATTAAGTTGAATATAAATATAGCAGGGACCTTGAGATTAAGCACTACCTCACAGACAGTAAAGACCATCTTGCATGTACATTACACAAATAAACACATAAAGAGAGCATACAATAACATAGGCTCTTTCTAGTCTGTGTGCTACTCCACAGGGCTGCACTATCAACAAGTCCAGCACATTTTAGTAGGATGACAAATCTTCAGAGATTTGAAGATAGTGGCCATGAACTTCTAGAATCCCCTCTAGGTGCTTAATTTTGTAATTCCTGTGGCTGAGTGCCACACACCCTGACCATGCTCGTTTGGATATTTTTGCTGCTGTTTTTGTCTCAGAGTCTCCTGAATTATCGAAAATAAAATGGGATTCCCCAGAGCAGTACTACGCCCTCCCTCATTCAGCATGTGGTTCCTTTCATGGTCTTTTTGCAATAGCTTTTCTTGTTGGTTACAATCTGTGCCAACAACGGGTTCAGCCTATGAAGCCTGTGTGACTGCTCAGAGCTCAGTCAAGACTCTTTTGACTATGACTTGATTTTAAGAGGCACATACCCTTACCCTTATCAAAGTTCATATAGTAATGGTAAATGCTGAGCATTCTTTCAGGTGACTGTAGAAAATTTCATCCTAATATTCAACCAAAATACTGATTTTTCTCTTCTACCTTCATAATCCAAAACAATACATAATTGAGTGGTGCTCTGGTTGGAGATCCTGGGAACATCTTTTGATGGTGGCCTGGAGCTTCGCTTCAGAATGGGGGTCATGCTCCCCACAGCCACCTACAGAATATGTTTATGCTGACTCTCAGGGATGCTAAAGCTATCCTATGTCCAGGTCACTATTATTCTACTTTCTTTTCCGTGGCATTTGCCTTCTTCAAACATATACTTTACTCATCTCCTTTGTTTATTTTCTGATACCCTTAGCAAAAATAAACACTTTGTGAGGCAAACATTATTCTGTATTTTGTTCACTGAGTGTCCCTAGCACCTCCTCCAAGAGTGCCAGGCACACACAGACACACTGTAACTATTTGCTAATAAAGGAATGGCCTGCTTCTCAGAATCTCTACATTATGCTCACTGCTCTTCCTCTACCTGTACAAGGCTACCGAAGTTCTGTTGATTCAGTTTCATCACATAGAGAAGAGTGCTCCCTAACTCTCATCAATTGCCATTCATTTAGCATTGCCTTAAGATAAAATGAAATGCGTGCATCACCAAAAATCTAAATAACCCAATTATTTAGGGTCTTAAAAATTTCTCCTACTTTTATTTTTTTCCCCAGTGGGTAATGAGATGTATGAGTATATTTTTTAAATGAATGAGTAGAACATTATAGATAGAATCACATAAGACTCAACAAGCAGCACTGTACTTGGTGGAAAAATTCTAAGCTTTTCTGGATGAGGCCCAGATAGAGATGGGTGTGGTTTGAATTCAATCTCTTCCCTGTTGGCTGTTTGATTAATAAAGTTAGTTAATTTCTTCATTAATGAAATGGGGACATTAATACTACCTTGCTTATGAGAATATGAAGATTAAATGAGATGACCCAGATAAAATGTCATGGATGCTAAATGTTAGTTTCTCTAACAAAGAAGTTCAAAATAAGCTGGAACAGGTTACCTACATCCTTCAGAAAAAAATTCTCACTTAATGTAGAAACAAATTGCTGATAAAAAGGGAGGGAAACAAATCATCAGATAGGATCAGACATGACATCATCATGTTACCTGAGCAAAGCCAATTAAGCATTCACTCAAACTCTTAACACTCTTACCAAGAGCACCCCAGAAAACTTTCCCACTATCATCAGATAGCTGGTCCACAGAGAGAGAGAGAGAGAGAGAGAGAGAGAGAGAGATCTTATGACCTCACTGTGCCTAAAAATTTCAGGGAAAAGAGATGTTCGTGGTTCAAATGAATGAGCAACAGCACATCAAAGAGAGGAAAGTGGAGCCAGAAGACTTCCCTCCTTTGCTGGCAGCTAATCCTGCTGTCAACACCTCTGCAGGTGGTGCTTGTCTCAATTATTTGATACATTATGCATTTTGCACTCTCCTCTTCCCTCTTACATTACAGGTGTTACTAACACAGAATAAAATCACACAGGATGTACACGATAACACCAAACTGATGGTTGGAACATATTCTGTGGTTATTCGTCTGTCACCAAACCTAGCAAATAATAAAGAATGTTGGCATTAAAAGAAATCCACATCCCCTTGTTATGGTAGAACGGACAGAGTGAACCAGGAACTATGAGGAATCTTTGAAGACAGAAAGCAGATGGATTTTGGCTGAAGCTGAAAGAGTAGCTGGAGATGTGCATGTGAGACATGCTTACACCATGAGAGGAGCACCGAGAATGTAGTGAGTTTGGGGGTACTCAGGGGATAGCAATAAGGCGGGTAGGAGGGGTTCCATGGTGGGGGCAGCAAGGACTCTATCAAGCAGACACTATAGGTTATATTTACTTCCAGGCAAAGAAACATGAGGAATCATTAAGTCAGAAAGGCAAATTCGAGAGAATTTTAGACAAATTTTCCTTAGCAAATCATGAGACAGAAACGAGAGTGCATGGAGAGTAGTGATTGTCACATAATTATTCTAAGTCCTTTGAACTAAGAATAAAATTGGTTAGTAATCTAACAGAAAGCTGCAGCTAGGGGCCTCTGCTATTTAAATTAAAAATCATCTAAGCTTGCTGAGATCTTAGGGATTCTGGGAGTGCAGGCCTTTCAGTACCACTAACAGAGAAGTCCCAGGCAAGTAGGGGCAAATTAGGGACTCTACTGTCATCTTTCCCTTTGCCAAAGGGAGGTCTGTCTGGGCTTTTTGTTGAAGAGCTGCCTAGACTAGTCTTTTGATCAGTTTTGTGATTCTCGGGTCATCTAGACAACAGCATTAGATGACCACTGTCACTCAGACCATTAACAATTACATTGATGTCATGTGTGCATATAAGTCTAATTCATGGGAATCTAGAAGCATACATTATACTTAAGATACATATTATTTTTCATGCCCAAATCAAATTTCTGTTTCCATGTTTTATTTTCAGGGCTACAGGATCTATAACCAGTACATAGGATCTATAACCGGTACACCAGGTCCACACCCTCCTCCACTATGTAAATCTATTCAAATCCAGCATTGAATTCCATATGTGTAAGTGGAAGATGGAAGGCAATGGTCCTGAGTCTATTTCTAACTGGTTAAAAATCTCCTACCCTAGCTTGTCTCTGTATATCCCAGGTTTGAGAAGATATCTTTGGATTATTTCATTAGGTAATCCAGCCACATTTTCTTATGTAAGGAGTTCAGCAACTGTTCTATTATCCATCTTCAAGTCCAGATATTTAAGCATGAGCAACTTTTATTTCTTCATACCTTCATTTATTTAATCAGCAAATATTTATTGAGAAACTGTCATATTCTCAAGAACTCTTGTATTCCCTAGAACTCTAGTAACAAATAAGCAACATCTCCGGTTTCAGTGCACATATCCTAGTGGAGTTGAAATCAATAATAAAAGAATGAACAAGAAAAACAACCATCACAGAACTAAAGTCAATCAGTAAATAAGAAAATTCTCAGATAGCGTTGGAGTTAGACAGACGATTAAGGCTAAGTGCTTTGATGGAAAGTTTTATTGTCAGGAAAGTCTTTTCCAAGGAAGTGACATTTAAGCTAAAGTCAGACTGACAGGGGAGTAAGCCATGCTGACATGGGACATGGGATAGAGAGGGCATGGCATAGCTGTCAGAGTGAGAGCTAAGAGCAAGCGCTCAGGGGGCGAAAAGACACCGTGAGTGTCTGAGGAAGAACAAAACTATACTAAACCAAATCAGACCAAGCCCTGAAACCCATCATGTGAGGTAGGGGGAAAGAGAGCTTAGAGGATCTGAGCCATAGGCAGGGGCTAATCAGGAGGTCTCAGAAGGCTGGGGGGAGGATGGTGTTGGGTTTTAGTTTAAGTCTGTGTTAAACCATTGGAAGTTTTTAGCTAGTGGTGTGATAGGTGTGGTTTTCAAAAGAATTCTTTCGATCCATGGAGGGGCATGTTGGATGGGAGGGTCTGAGGGTGGAGGCCAGAAGATTATATCAGTTGTCACCAGAGTAGTCCAGGAAGAGATGCTAGTGGCCTTGGCTTGAATGGTAGCAATGAAGATAGGGAAGTAAAATATAGTGGAATTTGTCATGGGAGTTTCAGGGCTCTTTGCCAATGTCAATGAACCAACAAATTTAGGGTATCCCAGATTCTTGTCTTATGAATTTGAAGAATTAAACCCATAGATCAGATGGTAGAATTTAGAGAAACTTTGTTAGATTAAGAGCAAGAAAGAGGAAGAAAAAACATAGGGAGCTCCTGCCCTTTGGAAGGCAGGAGGGAGAAGAGAGCACATGTGGGAGTTGGGGTTCCCTCTATCTCTGCCCAGCAAGGCTGAGATGACGGGGGCTTACTAGGGCAGGAACCTGGAAGTTCAGGAAAGGTGAAAAGGCATGAAAAGAGGCCTTACTCACCTGGTAAGGATCTATATACAATCCTTTATGGTGGTCTTTACTCTCAGGCTCAGGTGAGTCTTAGAGAGAACTTATTGGTCTGGGATAGTGGCTGGATCCAGAGTAGGAGAGCTGATTGGATGGCTGCATCAGACACTGAGCTCTGGCTCTGCAGAAGCAGGCAGGCCCCATGTTCCCTCTTTGGGCCCTCCCTTCCAACTGGCTACCTAATTCCACCTCAGAATGTCTGACAGAAATAAAACTTTTAGGATTTAACATGTGAACAAGGGCGAGTGGGTTAAACTGGAGTCTCCCCAAAATATATTGATGTGGAAACCCAAAATGCAATCTGATTTGGAATAAGTCTCTGTAAATATAATTGAGGAGAGCTCACTCTATGGCTATCATCAAGAAAAGAAACAAATTCTGGTGGGGATGCAAGAAAGAGGAGCACTTACTGTTAGCGGGAGTGTAAAGCAATAGAGCTACTGTGGAAATCAGGACAGACTATCTTTATAAAATTAAAGTTGAACTACTGTAAGATCTGGCTGTACTACTTTGGGTGTGTTGCCTGAAGTAATCTAAGGCAACATACTGCAGGAATTCTTGCACATCTATAGTTACTGTTTTACAACTGATAATGGCCAATATATGGAATCAGCCTAGATGTCCTTAAACAGATGGATAGATATAGAAAATGAAGTATGTTTATACAGTAGAACTGTATTCAACCATAAAGGATGAAAATTATGTCATTTTTAAGGAAATGGGTGGAACTAGAGGTCATCATGTTAAGCAAAATAAGACTCAGGAACTTTAATATTGCATGCTTTCTCTTAGATGTGAAACACTTATCTATCTATCTATCTATCTATCTATCTATCTATCTATCTATCTATCTATTATCTATCATCTTTGTATCCATCTTTCTTCCCTTTAGTTCTCTCTTATCTCTTCTGTCATATAAGGACACAGTGAAAAGATGACCACCCGTGAGTCAGAAAGTGAGTCCTTATATGACATTGAATCTATCATTGAATCTGAACCTTAATATTGTATTTTTAGCCTCCAGAACATTGAAAAATATATTTTTGGGTTTTTATGTAAAACATCCAGTCCATTGTTGTAGAGGCCCACAGAGATGAAGACATGATTAGGAACTGGGATCAGTTATTCATTTCTTTTAGTTTTCTCCATATAGTCCATTTCAAAATAGAAGTTACAAAAGCAGCACTGGGGCTGGAGAGATGGCTCAGAGTTAAAGGCACTTGCTAACAAAGCATGACAGCCTGGGTTCAATTCCCTAGTACCCAGGTAAAACCAGATAGACAAAGTGGTGTATGCATTTGGTGTTTGTTTGCAGTGGCAAGAGGCCCTGGCACACCAAGTTTCTCCTCCCCCTCTCTCTCCTTGCAAATAAATAATCAATAAAATCAATTTTTAAAAAAGCAACATGGCTCCCAGGGTGCCGGGGGTCATGTGGTGGCCACATGCATGGCCCCCCACCTCCCATCTGCGCAGCGTCCTCTGCCGTGGCCATGGCCGTAGAGCTCAAAGAATGAATCAGCAGTGGAAGAGAAAATAGTGCAAGCTGACTACCTGAGGTGAAGAAGATGTTTTATTTCTCAGACAAACATCTGTGGGACCTGTGATAGCAATGATAGCTGGCTGTGGTGAAATTGATCACTCCATAAACATGCTTCCTACAAATAGGAAAGCAAATGTGTCCTGCTCTAATCGCTCACCTTCTCTAAATGTACCCCAATGTGCCATTTGTCTGCAAACATGTGTTCATCCAGTCAGTCTGCCTTGTAAGCATGTTTTCTGCTATCTCTGTGTAAAGGGAGCTTCATGGCTTGGAAAGTGATGTGCCCATTGTCGACAAGAAATTCCTGAGGATTTTCTGGACAAGCCAACCTTCTTGTCACCTGAAGAACTTAAGGCAGCAAGTAGAGGAAATGGTGGATATGTGTGGTATTATGAAGGGAGAAATGGGTGGTGGCAGTATGATGAGCGTACTAGTAGAGAGCTGGAAGATGCTTTCTCCAAAGGTAAAAAGAACACTGAAATGTTAATTGCTGGTTTTCTGTATGTTGCTGATCATGAAAACATGGTTCAATATAGGAGAAATGAACATGGGCGTCACAGGAAGATTAAACGAGATATAATAGATATACCAAAGAAAGGAGTAGCTGGACTTAGGTTGGACTGTGACACTAATACTGTGAACCTAGCAAGAGAGAGCTCTGCAGATGGTGCCGACAGCATATCAGCACAGAGTGGAGCTTCTGTTCAGCCCTTGGTGTCATCCTCCATAAGACCCCCAACATCAGTTGATGGCCAGCTAACCAGCCCCGCAACACCATCCCCTGATGCAGGCCCGTCTCTGGAAGACTCTTTGCTCATTTACAACTCAGTGGAGACTGTAGAGCTGAAAGGAGTCATAGGGGAGAGAGAGAAGAGGATCATGAGTCACCGTCTTCAGCCAGGGTACCAGACAGCTCCATTGAAGAAACAGGATCCGATGCTAGTAGTGATAGTGAGGACGCACCTGCTGTCACTACACAGCACTCTTTGACCCAACAGAGACTCGTGGTTCCCAACACAAACCAGACAGGGCTGATGGGTCAAACCGATCAGGAGCAGGGGGTAGAACAGTGAGTGTGAGATCGAGACGGCCTGATGGACAGTGCACAGTAACTGAAGTTTAAATGAATATCTTCAGCTCTGCACTCAAGATTGAAAGGATACCTGTAGATTTCTGCCCACATAAAATTATACTCATCTCCAGTAGTGCATTTTGGGAGTTGGGGTGGAAAGGGCATGAGAAGGACAAACCTGAAATTAAAATGTCTAACGTGTCTGTTGAGAAACTATTTAAGGTAAGGAACTTGGGTGTTAATAGTGAGAGATGTTCAGTAATAACTGAGTTTTCTTGATGTCTGTCTGTTTTTAAAACAAATTCTTCAGTTCTTTCACCCAGAGCCTATATTATTTGTGCATTAATGGTCCTTGTCTGACTCCTGCGCTGTCTTATTTTTCTGCATGGATTGGCATAAAATCATTACTAAAATTTGACACCTGTGAGACATTTGGCATCACAAGCAGGATGCTTCATGTGGAACTAGATGTGAATTTGGGGTATAAAAATAGGTGAATAACAACTATGTTATCCTAGAGTTACTAAAATGGGCATGGAAAGAGAACAGCTAATAACTCATGTTCAGACTCTTAGTGACACTTCATGCCGTTCCTTCCCATAGGATTTGAGGTTCCTCTTAGTTTGCATTTTGCTTTTTGATTCAAAAATTTATAATTTGATAAAAAAGCAACACTTTCAACTAGAGAGATGGCTTAGCGGTTAAGATGCTTGTGTGCAAAGCCTAATGACCCGAGTTTGTTTGCCCGTTCCTCACATAAATCCAGATGCACCAAGCGGCACATGCATTTGGAGCTCATTTGCAGCAGATACAGGGCCTGGTGCACCTATTCTCTCTCTCTTTCTGTCAGGCATGGTGGTGCCTGCCTTTAATCCTAGCTCTTGGGAGGTCAGAGTAGGAGATTGCTGTGAGTTTGGGGCCAGCCTGAGATCTGGAATTCACCAGGTCAGCCTGGGCTAGAGGCTACCTGGCAAAACAAAAATAAAATAAACAAACAAACAAAACAACACCATTTCAGTGTCAAGAAGATGTTCTTCATATTATCAGACATTTCTTTAAAGATCAACATATACCTTGTTTTTACGATATTTCATAATATCAAAAGAATTAGTTACAATGTACTAATTTTGTTAAAGCAAAAAAAAAAAAGTCTGTATCAACAGAAGTAAACTCTGTTACCTTTGCAACATTTGCTGACTGAAAAGTGTCAAAGTTAGTTGTCATTTGAGCATGTGACCAGACACCAAGTGCCTTAAAAACTCTTTTCAATTTTTATACTAGTAATTCCTTAAGTTTTCTAAGAATCACCCTCAGCCTAATGCAGGAGGGATCACATTAGCATAATATAGCATTTGTAAGCACATCAGCATGTTGTATTTAGTACAGACCACATTTTAAGTTGGGGAATCTGTGAAAAGCTTGTTAAATCATTAAGGCACTTGCCTCTTCCTTTCCATGTAAGAACATGGGCTTCAGGATAAAAATCAAAGAAACTGCTCAATTCTTCTATGTGAGTTGCTTGTAAATTTTCAAGTTTCAGTCAGCAATAGTGGAATGTGCTGACAGATTCTTTAGGTTTTGGTTTCTGTGGTTAGAAAGCATCTAGGAAGCTGTAAATATTGCCTCTCCACTTCTTCCACTTAAGCTATTTTCAGTGTTTGAAAATCCTCTCCACCATCCCTCATTGTCCCATCCATGCCGACCTCCCTGCTCCTGCAGGATATTGCTTCAGGACCCCATGTCTATAGAACTCTCTCTTTCAAATGCACTCGCAATGAGGTGGAGGTGCTTGGGAGGCTAACATTCTCCCACGGTGATTGCCGCACCTCTCTGGGCTCACTAGACATTGCCTTCCCTGACTGTGATAGCGTCCTTCATCTTCTTTCTTCCTTCTAAGCATCTTCTCTTTCTTATTGAGAACTTTAATACGGGAACATATTACAAATTGGTCATATTCCCATCAGGTCACAGTCTCATGTCTCCTCTCTCCTGCCCCCATTCTCCTGAGGGCCCTCCTCAATGAGGTTGCTGTTAATCACTGTGGTCTGATGAGTACACTAGTCCTTCCTCTTAGCATGGCCTCACACAGTAAGCAGCGTCCATGCACACAGACCAATGGATAGAGAGTATGGAACACATGCATGCCTGGCAGTTGTGGAGTAGCTCTTCCTTGGTGAACATATTTACCTCAACAATATGCTACAGGTGCCACCTGAATGGAACATTCTGGCGCCTGGACCTTGTTTTCATTCTAGCTTCTTGGCTCTTTCTTCCTTTCACCTCAACTTCTCCCTGGTTCTTCTTGGTCTCAGTCTGCCCTCCTCAACTGACAGCCAGATTTTCCTGGTTCATAGTCTAGCTTGTGTTTCAGCCATGGTTTTCCTAAATGTGGCTTCTTTTCCTTGCTTAGATTCTTGGGTTATTTTTATTAAAACACTTCTGGGCTTAATCCATTCTTTGGTGTTCTCCTTTATATAGTTTGCTTTTGGCTTTGACATGTGTGTGTATGTATGTTTCCATGTATGTACAAGTGTGTGCATGTGCCTATGAAGACCAGAGGATAGTCTTGGGTGTTGTTCCTCAGGCACCATCCAGTTTTTTTCCTTTCTTTCTTTCTTTCTTTCTTTCTTTCTTTCTTTCTTTCTTTCTTTTCTTTTTTGTTTTTTTCTTTTTTGAGGTAGGGTCTCACTCTAGCTCAGGCTGACCTGGAAATCACTCTGTAGTCTCAGGGTGGCCTCGAACTCATGGCGATCCTCCTACCTCTGCCTCTCGAGTGCTGGGATTAAAGGCGTGTGCCACCACGCCCGGCTTCTTTCGTTCTTTCTTTTGATACAGGATCTCTCACTCAACAAATAGGCTAGGCTGGCTGGTCTTCATGCTTGCATAGCAAGCACTTCACCCACTAAGCTATTTCCCTAGTCCTATCTTGCCTTTTTAAATGGGAGATTTTCACCTAATTGACAGTAATTTCAGGAAAAGAAAAAAGATGGAGAGGTGCTGTCCCCTCTCTAGAGAGACAGAAGTTTTGAAAAAGTATACAATGATGATCGTTGGTTTTCCTATTATGTTTCTTGGAAACTTTGCTTTTGAGTACAGACAGATGGATCGTGCTTTGTAGGCTCATCTTCCAAAGCAGTTGGAGCTTTTGGGGGACCCTGTCTGTGTGATGATTTGCTAATTCATCATGGGGCTCCACTGTGTGATTGCTGACCAAGGGAAAACTTTCTCACCGAAGTGAAAGACATTTAGCTGCAGTGGTGGCACACGCCTGTAATCCTGGCACTTGGTGAGTGGAGGCAGGGCGATCAGGTGTTTGAGGCCAGCCTTGTCTACAGAGTGAGTTTTTGACCAGCCTGGACTACATGAGATTCTGCCTCAAAATGATAATTAAAAAGAATAAATGACCCTGGAGAGATGGCTTAGCAGTTAAGGCACTTGCCTGTGAACCCTAAGGATCCAGATTTGATTCCCTGGTACTCACATAAGCCAGACACACAAGGTAGCACATGTGTCTAGAGTTTGTTGAGAGTGGCTGAAGGCGTGGTGTGCCCATTCTTTCTATCTGCCCCCTCTTAAATATATATATATATTTAAAAGGTAAACAATTCTTTATTTAAGGTATGCAAGAAAATCACATGTATTTCTTCTCCAGTTTATTTGATCTAGTCACGTCTATCTCACGTTGATACTGTAACTGATCTCAAAGGCTCCACTATAAAAAGGCATCCAAAGACCATCAACTTTCAATTTTTTTAAGGTGAAGAATTATGCCACTCTCAAGATACTCATAGGTCATTTTGATGAAGTATGTCTGTATACAATACTAAATATTGACTCTTATGGTGAGAGGTATTTCTCTTTTCATTTTCCAGCTTTCTGGTTAGCTCAGGAGAAGGTTACAATTTGGAGCCAAAATGTCTTTATTCCTTGTCCATCACTTACCAGTCATCTTTATTTAATTTCTTCGTTGTAAATAAAGCTGAAGCAAACCACAGGCACAAAGTCTTCTGTAGGCAACACTCTCTGTGAGATGAATTTCAGAATGTTTCTCTTGGCACTTGTTTATTTTTCATGGCTAATGTCTACATGTAGCAAGAGACATTCATTTTGTACTTAAGGACTTAAGATGGCAATATAAGGTTTCCTGTGTACCACATTTATGTATGCAAATATGAGATAACTTTGAAATATTATAATATGTATTGAGATATACAGGGTCTGCCTCTGGAGAGTGACAAAGGGTGAAAAGCAAATGTTGTACCCATTCTCTGAAAGCTACATGCAGGTGAAGATAGCAAGAATGTAGATATTTTTCAATTTCTTCATGGCCAGTCTTTGGCATCCACCCATGTGGTGGTTTGATTCAGGTGTCCCTCATAAACTTAGGTGTTCTGAATGCTAGTCTCCCCAGCTGTTGTTAATTATAAATTAATACCTCCTGGAGGTGGTGTACTGTTAGGAGTGGGCTTATGGGTGTTATAACCAATGTCCCCATGCCAATGTCTGGCACATTCTCCTGTTGCTATTGTCTACCTGATGTTGACCAGGGGGTGATGTCAACCCTCTGCTCATGCCATTGTTTTCCCCTGCCATCATGGAGTTTCTCCTTGAGTCTGTAAGCCATAATAAACCTGTTTTTTTTCCCTTACAAGTTGCTCTTGGTCAAGTGATTTCTGGCAACAATGCGAACCTGACTGCAAGGGTAATTTTGGTACCTAGGAATGCTGTCATTTGCTGCTAGACACCTGACTGTGTGGCTATGGCCTTTCAGAACTGATTTTCAAGAGGAATATGGGAGGATTTTAAAACTTGGCCTAAGAGATGTGCTGTAAGTACAGCTTGATGGATTATTCCAGTCAGTGTTAAAAGACCTGAATGCAGTTAGAACTGTGAACTGTGAGGTTTGGCTTATGGGAGTGAGAAAGAACTTTTGTCTGGACTGGACTTGAAGTTGTTTGTATGAGAGGCTTGCTGTTATGTCTGTGTCCTGAGAATTTGTGCAGGGTTGCTTTGCATAGAAACAGACTGGTGCGTGCAGAGGGATATGGCACAGAAAGAAATCTTTGGGCTGAAACTTCTACTGTTCAGCTGCAATTGTATGAGAGATTACAACCATTGAGATTGGGCTATCTCACCTGCATTGGGGCAACAGGAAGAATGTAGACTCTTTTGAAGGGGCCTGAGTGCTCAGCCTGTCCTATTCTTCAAAGTCTGCTTTATTCCCCCCTGGATTAACAAATTGGCACACTACCTGGTATTGTGGAGTATAAGAAATTCAGGAAAGAGAGGATCATTGAGTTTGCAACACGGTCTTGTGTTTTGGAAATGGCCATGGGCAGGGGGAAGCAGGTTTGCTGAATGCCTGCATGGAGACCCCATGGGGCCATGAGGATGAACCATGGGTTGCAGTGGAGACCCAGTGGAGATATCAGGACCACGAGATGGCTGCTAAGGAAAGCTGTTGGCCTCAGATGGAGTTTTCCTGGACTGTGAGTAGCCTAGCTGGAGGGATGGAATTAGAACTCCAGAGACTTGTTGCTGGTTAGGATTATAAGATTTAGAGACTTGTCACTGGCTAGAGTTGTTGGTCTTGTATTTGTTGAATGTTTCTTTTCTATGCCCAGTGCCATCTTTCACAGTGTGAATTTTTATTCTGTGCCATTTTGGGTTTTGGGGGGATTTTTTGGTATTATGGCTCAGTTAAGTGACCTTGGATTACAGGTATGTTTGAACATCATTAGGATTGATTAAAAACTATGGGGACTCTTAAAGTTGTACTGAATGCATTGTATTTTACATCATGTATGGATATCAGTTTATTGGTGGCCAGGGTGGAATGTGGTGGTTTGATTCAGGTTTCCCCATGAACTTAGTCTTCCCAGCTGATGGCAATTGGAAATTAATGCTTCCTGGAGGCAGTGTATTGTTAGGGGTGGGCTTATGGGTGTTATAGCCAGTTTCCCCATGCCAATGTTTGGCACACTCTCCTGTTGCTATTGTCCACCTGATGTCGGCCAGTGGGTGATGTCCACCCTCTGCTCATGCCATTGTTTTCCCCTGCCATCATGGAGCTTCCCCTTGAGTCTGTAAGCCAAAATAACCCCCTTTTCCCCTATAAGTTGCTCTTGGTCAAGTGTTTTCTGACAGCCATGCAAACCTGACTGCAACAACCCGCATTTTGCATTTCTCACTGTGAGCAGCTTTAAAGCCTTTGGAGAAGGGTGCCACACCCATTATGCAAATCCACTAATGTCTCTTTGAAGTGAAGTTACTTTTTGTTGAACTTCACAGTCTTTCTGTCTCTCTTTCCCCTCTAATTTGAAGCTCCCAGGAATTATTTCCACCTAAATATGTGAATGACTTAATTCTTCCTTGTGGAAATTAATTCCTGAAGAGTAAGAGACTAGATGGGAAGCCAGGCAAAGCAGAGATATGTCCACACACTCCAGATCCAGGCCATGCCTGGAGTTGACAGGTGATGTACAAGCCTTCCTTCTATCTTTCCAGACCGTGGATCTCCTGGCTGAACCAGCAAGTGTTAGTCCACTAAATGCTTCCATGGCTTGGGTGAAAAGATGGCCAGATGTTCCTCTTGAAAGCCCTCAGAGCATGTAGTGCTTCAGGATCACTGTAGCCATAGTCATGGCAGAATTGGCATTGTCTCCAGGGACCTCTTCCCCTCCATTGTCATCTTCGCTTTCACGTTTATCAAATCAAATAAAAGATACTAAGAACATCTGGGTAGCATATTGGCTGAAAGGATCTGTTTCTCTTTTCTTTTTGCAGCAAATAAACCATCCTCCATTCCTGGGAAAATGATTAATGATCACACACAGAAGCCAAGAGAATATGAGAATTTTCTTTGCTTTTCTTTCTCTCTCTCTGTCTTTCTTTGTTTCGTTCATTCCTTGTTTCTTTTTTCTTCTTTCTTTCTTTCTTTCTTTCTTTCCTTTCTTTCTTTCTTTTTAAATTCCTACCTGTGGACAGATAGGTTCTTCATGTCCATTTTGGTTCAGGCCACTCAAAATTCCAGCAATCTTTCTAGCCTGTGGATTTTCTTTCATGGCTTTCCTTTCTGGTATCCTTGAGCAATTATCTGGTAGATAATACAGAAATTTCTGAAGCATAAAAACCAGCCTTTGTCCTCCTCTTCAATTTGTACCATCTCTACTCAGCAAAGCAAACCACAGCCCAGACAGACAGGAAGGCACGTTCACAAGTGTGTGGTGACCTGAAGAGTGGGCTGACTCACAATTGAGGTCAGGGTCACCTCCTGTGGCTACCTGACTTTCGACACCACAGAGCATAGACCTGCCTGCTGGCCCCCATCTCAATCCTAACTAGAGTGGCCTAAAGTCTTTCGGCTTTCTCTTCCCCTGATTCCATGCCTAAATGTAGGAACTGGGGTCATGGTCTCTTTTTATGGTCTTATGAAACCAGCATAACAGCCCCAAAACCCTCCTTCACATCCTGACTCCCACCTCCATACTCTTGCAGATTTATCGTTCCTTTCTCAGTCTCTGGGTTTCCTAACAGTTCCCCTTTGCCCGCTCCCGAGCAGAGGGAAGCCCCTCTGTCTTCATACAGGCCTATAAGACAGCTTCTTTTCCAGGTCTGTGCATTTGTGTTTGTACCCCACACTCTGCAGTGGCTGCTCATGCCATTCTTCCTCATCCCCTTTCCTCTTCCGGCAAGCTCTGCTAAGAGAGCGGTACATACTGCCAGGCCCAAGCCATACTGGTGCCACAGAAAAGCCCACTCTCCTCACGCACCTGGCTTGCAGGCTCCCCTTGTATCCATGTGGGCTTGGTATTATTATTTGTGATCCATTTTTCCTTTCCAGAAGCACGAATGTTGAGGTTAGGTTAAAATAAAGGAGAATTTAACCTGGTGTTTCCTGAATCCTATCTATTCCTGTATTTCCCTCCTCCCAACATTGTTGGCTTTCTTTCCCAAGCCTGTTCTTTCATTCTTGTATGGCCCAAATCTCTCCCTGAAGTGGGAACTGTGGAGAAACTCCGAGACTAAGAGAAGAATGATCAATACAGCATAGCTACTGCCCTGTCTTCTGGCTCAATTATTCAATGCACCAGACCACAGAGTCATGCTTGCCCTGTCTTTTGTCTTACGTAAGTATCTGGGAGTCTTTTGGATGCAGAGAGCACACCTGATTCATCTCTATTTTGTTCACATCCACAGTACAGGGCCCAGTACATAGAAATCACCTAGGTGATTCTGTGAGAGATGGTAGGGATATGGGTATATGGCACGATGTTGGGGTATCATAGACACCTTTAAGATCCTACTCCCTTCACGAAAGGACATTTGAAATGGGAGCAGAAGCCAGTGAAGAAAAGACACAGAACATGACCCTTCCCTGGAGAGTCTTTATATTCAGCCAGTGTCAACAGAGTGACTTTTCTATGCTGGGGTCAGGGCTGAAGAAGAAAAATAAGCTTTCATCAAGCTGTGTAGTTAGCTGTCTTTTTTTTTTCTCTCTCTCTGGAAGAATTTTGGCCTAGTCTTGAGCCCTCACCAGGAACCATGGTAGAATGCTAGTTGCCATTTGCCTCACCCCCTTCCATCCCATCCCACCTTTCAAAGAAATACATGCCTGAGGACAATCCTTTTCTTGACAATGTCAAGGACTTACAAGGCACCTGACTGGCAAGCATCAACCCTTGTACTCACAATTTCTTGTTGTTTGAAGAAAATATTTCTTACCAGTTTGTATATAAAATAAAACCCTTCCGAACCTAGCTAGTGCAGCAAAGTGATGGGGTCCTCAACCATATTCATTCTTTCTGTAATTTGACTTCCATATGACACCACTGTGATAGAGTTCAAAACTGTCCACATTTTATATGTAGGTACTCTACTCTATTCATGGATGCGCTGTATGTTGGTACCACACTTCTGCTGGGAAAAATGACATGCCCTCATGGTCAGCATTTTCTGCAGCTCATTCTTCCACATTCAAGAAGTAAAAATAATAAGTGTATGTGTAAAATTAAACTCTACTAAATGCAAAATAGTATGATTGCTTGAATACTAGAACAGAAAAAGAACACAGTGCCAAAAATTTCATTAATGTGAAGAAAGTCTAGCATTTAGTTAATAATACTGCATTAGAGTTGCTTTTTTAGTTACAACAAATGTATAATGGTGATAACAAAATGTTAGCACCAGGGGAAACTGGGTAAGGTATTTGTGGGACTTCTCTGTTCCCTTTAATTTTTCTGTGAGCTTAAAATAATTTTAAAACAAAATGTTTGTTAGAAATACATACCTATAAGGTCTTTCTTTCCAGTATTACTTGTAAATGCAAGGTTAGAAGCCACCTAAATACTAAGCCATTTCTTTTAAAAAATATTTTTATTGATTGATTTGCAAGTAGAGAGACAGAGAGAATGACATGTAAATATATATATATATATATATATATATATATATATATATATATATGCACATACACACACACACACACACACACACACACACACACACAGAGAGAGAGAGAGTGAATGGGCATCCTATTGTCTCTAGCCACTGAAAACAAACCCCACATGCATGTGCCACTTTGTGCATCTGGCTTTATGTAGGTACCAGGGAATTGAAGCTACGCTGTCAGGCTATACACTCAAGTGCCTTTAACCATGGAGCAATATCTCCAGCCCCATTCAGCTATTTCTTCAGTGACTTTGTTCTTGTGTAGATGAAATAGCAAGGCATTTCAGTATTTTAGAATTGTGTTTGCTAACAAGGTGTATACTATAATGTATAAAGTAAAAAAGAAACATTCAAAGTATTATCCTATCATTAAAATCTGTGTACCTATGGAATCAGCAGACTGTTTTGAGACAATAGGATTAAAGATTTTAAAATTTATGTGTATATGTTTTCACCTGTTTTTGTAATATTACACTTTTGTTGATTTTGTAGTAAAAATTTAGCTTATTTCTTTTTTTTTTTATTTGTTTATTTGAGAGCAACAGAGAGAGAAAGCGGCAGATAGAGAGAGATAGAGAATGGGTGTGCCAGGGCTTCCAGGCACTGTAAACGAACTCCAGATGCGTGCGCCCCCTTGTGCATCTGGCTAACGTGGGTCCTGGAGATTCCAGCTTCGAACCGGGGTCCTTTGGCTCCACAGGCAAGCGCTTAACCGCTAAGCCATCTCTCCAGCCCTAGCTTATTTCTTAATTGGTAAAAGTATGCATCAGTGTGCCCTGACACAAGGGTGTCACTGCTGTGTGTACTCCCACTACACATTGGAACCAAAGGACAGGAAATTTGTCTCTAAAGATCAGGCTCAGAAGCTACATATAGTAAGTGTTAGCATTGAATCAGGTGAAGTCTCTTTAAAGGACCAGTATTAGTCCTGGCTACAAATTTGTTACTCAGAAACACAACTTAGAATGTGCCCACCAGGAAGGAGTTGGTACAAAACAGATTTTGTGACATAGGACCCCAGTGTCATCTTAGCAGCTGCATGGATACCACCTTATCAGATTGGTAGAGGTATGATGAGGTCTGCCCCATAGAGGTACAGAAGCATCACTAGGTTGTCTTGTGTAGGATCATTAAGTATGAAATCATCTAGTTAATGCCCCGACTTGAATCAGGCCCTCCAAAAGGCTCAAGTGACTTGGCTTTGCATGCAATCTGTCCCCAGTTGGTCAGGCTGACACAAGCATCCATCGTCTCGACAATGAGTTTCCTCATTGAGAGTGAGCAGGTTTGACAGCTCCCTTGATGAATGCCTGTACATGTGATCAGAGTGAGTCAGTGCTCTGGGTCCAGACAAGGAAGATTTCCAGAACCTGAGCAGTAAAGGGCCAGCCTACAGACCATGCTGATTGCTCAAGCTAATGGCTCCCTGCAGGCTTGGTCAGGCACCCCTTCAGCTTATTCTCCTTGCTGCTACAAGTAGCATTTACCCAGCTTGATGCTACTCCCTCTTTTGTTTTGTGTTGCCTGTCTAGTCCATTCATCGTGTGTTGGGAAGACCCACCTCATCCCGTTTGTGGTGTAGCAGCGACAAACAAGAGCCCTCAGAACCCAGTCAAAGAAGTCACATACACGTGAGCACCCAGCAAACTTCCACCCCAGGTTGAATCATGTACAGGCCTTTAGAACGGTGGTAATCCCTTCTGTCTACCATTCACTGGGACATTGTTGTGGTCAGTCAGGAAAACATTTTGTTTTGATGCTATTGGCCTAATTATCTGGATGACCTTGCTTGAGCCAACTGTTTGGCTCATTGACCATAAACTTTAGGATAGCAGTACCTACCGCAAAGCATTGCTATGAATTTGGTGGCTGTGATATGGTAGATTATAAACAACGAAGAACCTTACTAACATGAAGTATTACTTCTCTGTTTATGATAATCCAAATATATGTGTGATTTCTAAGAGTGATGGTCTGATCTACTTTGCTCTCATATAGGAAATAGAAAGAATTTCTCAAGAGACAAGTTGTAATGTGCTCAAAACCTTACAATTTGATTTTATTTAATTTATATTAAGAATCCAGTAACTCGGTTTTGTGCTGAATGCATGATTAGTTTGCACTGAAGTGAGATTCCTATGTGGGATTTACAGAATACAATTTCATAGATTTTTTTTGGTGCCTCAATTCCAAAGCCCTGCACGAGCACTTTTCAATCTGAGTCCTTAGGACTCTTGTGAAGAGTTTCCTTCTGTTTGCAGTCAGGTCAAATCCTCTTTTGTGTGCTCTGCTTCTGATAAGATCACATTCACTTGCCAACTCTTCCATGGCCACCATCCTGCCAGGCCTTGGGGCTTGGGCACGTCCATTGATGGAACACTCCAAGCTGATCGAACAGCGCACTCCTTCCTGTAAGAGCTCTGCTCCTGAAATTCTTTCCATAAATTGAGGTCTTCCTCTCTCCCTCTTAAAGTTGGTCATCTGAGTTGCAGTAGAGACTGGATAATGTTTTTGGAGTACTTGCTTTGTGCTAGGCCCTTGTGGCAGTTACCTTCTTGTTTCCAGGACAAAACAAGGAACCAAAGCAGTTTATGGAAGGAAAGGGTTTATTCCAACTTACAGTTTTTTCTTTGTTTCTGGGGTAGGGTCTTTCTCTAGCCCAGGCTGACCTGGAATTTACCAAGTAGTCCCAGGGTGGACTCTAACTCACGGCAGTCATCCTACCTCTGCCTCCCAAGTGCTATGATTAAAGGTGTGAGCCACCACACCCAGCTTCAGCTTACAGTTTTGAGGGAAAGTTTCATATCACAAGAAGACATGGCAGATGAGACTTTAGGCACCACATTTTATCACAGCAGCAGGAAGGAAGTACTCTGAGTGAGTGCACCAATTATACACAATTGGGCTAATCAACCTCAAGCTGCCGCCGCCCCCCCATGGCTCACCTACTGTAGCAAGTACTACTCCACCTCCCAAGGTTCCACAACCTTCTCAAATAGCCATGGGGACCAAACATTCAAATGATATGAGCCTATGGGGGCCTTTTTATTAAAACCATGATAGCATTATTGTAAGAACTTAATGCAATACTTATAACAACTCTATTAAATAGGTGAAGTCATCACTCTTGCTTAGAGAAGAAGAGAAGCATAGGCAGTGACTTGCTCTGAGATTTTACCACTAGCTTCTACTGTGCTGAGTTTCCCTGTATACAAATTTCATTTGTCTGTCTTTGGAATGATCATCACAAGAGAATGCTAAATATCATTTTTTTCATTAGTAGGTCCTATTATTGATATAATGTTTTACACTTCTGTCAAAAGAACTGGCTTCTTTCTGAACCTTGGTTTTCCCACATGTTTTTTTTTTTGAAAGAGTTTGATGAGGTTGTTTCTAAAAGACCTTCATGGCAATAATTTGATAATTTTATGATCTAGGGATTTGTAGCAAGCACAACTTAAAATTTCTGGCTTGGCTCCTGGGCCAAAATATATGCTCATCTATCTATGGTTTATATTTTTCAAAGCAAATCTTGTTTTATTTTGGTGTTTATTTCTATATCATGGGAATATTTTAAGGAAGATAGATTCTTCCATCTGAACTGGCCAGATTGTCTCAGATCTGATCTATAGTCTTCCATACTATTATCTAGCCCACAACCAGACTAGCCTAGTCCTTCAAAGCCCCAGGTAAGATGATTAATTACACTGACAAATGATCAGACTCTCCAGTGTTTCCTAACTGGGGTCAACTTTATTAGGATACATTCATGCTTCTGGTCCTTTCCTCCAGTTTTGCCTCTTTGTTACCACTTCTTATTTGGTTCCTTCTTCTCTCCTTGGAAAACTCTTGACATTTTCCTCCTATTGAAAACCAGCATGTCCTAGAAGGTCAGTGTAGATGACCATCTTTGTCTAAAGTCTTCAAGTCTTCTTCCAGTCAGATCATCTCTCATCTTTAAATTCCTACTGCATTGAAACACTGCTTATTTCTCCCTGCATTTACTTCACTTAAGTTGTTATACTTACTGTGTATAAGCAAAATTGTCATGTTCATATGACAGATCTATGTTTTGCTGAGTAAAACATTTGGAAAAAGTTTTATAGATATTTACTCTTATCATGATTTTTTTAAAAATATATTTTATTTATTTATTTGAGAGAGAGAAAGAGAGATTGAGAATGGGCATGCCAGGGTCTCCAGCCACTAGAAATAAACTCCAGATGCATGTACCACCATGTACATCTGCTTACGTGGGTCCTGAATAATCAAACCTGGGTCCTTTGGCTTTGTAGGAAAGTGCCTTAACTGTTAAGCCATCTCTCCAGCCCCATTTGGAATTTTTTAAATAATGGCATGTTGTTAAGAAATAACTAAAGGGCTGGAGAGATAGCTTAGCAGTTAAGGTGTTTGCCTGTGAAGCCTAAGGATCCATGTTCTACTCTCCAAATCCCACATAAGCCAGGTGCACAAAGGTGAGGCAAGCACAAAGTTGCACATACCCACTAGGTGGCACAAGTATCTGGAGTTTGAGTGCAGTGGCTGAGGCCCTGGTGCACCAATTCTCTCTCGCTCTCTCTCTCCCTCTCTGTCTCTTGCTCTCTCTAAAAAATATAACTAAAAAGAAAGTACATTCTAAGAGGGAGTACTGTTTAAAGTATTTTGTCAATGATAAAATAGGTAGAGTCTATCCTAAGAAAGTCTCCCTTGTGAATAAAGTTTGAGACTACTTTATCAGACTACTTGCCTTCTAAAGCCCAAACAGGCAGAGCCTAGATCAAAGATAAGGCTCTGTGGAAAGCTATTTTTTTTTAACAGTTGGCACAGTGTAACAATAAGATAGATTTTTGAGCCTGGCATAGGTAAATTCTGGTTCTGCTTCTTAAATTTCTATCCCCAAGTGCCTTATTAAAATAAATTAAAGAGAACTCCCCTGGTTTTGATATGCTTCTCATAAGGGTTGAGACTGTTTTACATTACAGATTCTACTTCCTCCAGGTAGGCGCCAGACTTCTTGGAGCATAGACTGTAACCACAGACTTCATCAATCAGAGCTGATCACATGGGAACTCATTTTTTGTGGAGGCAACTCCAGGTTTGGTCAAGGTGTCAGAGGGGCATTTGTTTCAGGGTTAGCGGTGGTAGTGCAACTTCAGGGTCTAGCCCCAGTGGACAAGGCACACACCTTTTGGTTACGGTCATAAGAAGCATAAAGATTCTTTATTAGAATGCTTGGGCAATGTGGTTCTGGAATTGCTCCTGACAGTGTAGGCTCCAAACTGGATCACTGACCCTATTTAGTGATTCTGTCTAAGGCTTCAATGACTCATTTTTCTGATCAAGTTGGATGGGGACTTTTCACAGGTCTTAAGTAGGACTTCTAACTAAGGAAAGGGAAGTAATTCTATGTGAAAGGATGTTAAATACAATTCCTCCAGTTTCCTTAGGATTTCATCAAATATCCCCAAAGAGGATAAAAGCACAATTGGTATACATCTTAAAATAGGGTATTAGGCACCTTTTCCCCAGGCCTGTGCAGAGAATGCAGTTCTATTAGCATTAGCCAAATACTTGTTTCTCCAGTGCATCTGATGGAGCAACTGAACCTTCAGGAGATGGGTGAATTTCTTTAGACAAAGGAGTCCTCATTCTCTGATGCTTTTCCCTTAATTTCAATCATTAGGTGAAAGATCCTTCTAAAGAATCATCATATGATGTTTGATGTCCTGTGACCTAGAGGAGAAAAGAGCAAGTGCCTACCTCATTCCTTGTCCACAGTTTAATGATGCTCTAGTATGTCCTCTACTTGAGACTATTACTAGATACAGCACATCTGTTTATAACTACATCCAAATAACTGACCATCTAGATGTAATGCTCATATGTTTAGCATTGGGTCACCTTTCTACTGTGTGTGTGAGGCTCCACATTTAAACAAAATACTCTTTTAAAAAATAATTTAATTTATTTATTTGAGAGAGAGAGAGAAAGAAGCAGAGAGGAGGGTGGGGGGGGTGGGGGGATAAAATGGGTGTGTCAGGACCTCCAGCAAACAAACTTCAGACACATGGGCTACCTTGTGCATCTGGCTTATGTGGGTACTGGGGAATTGAACGTGGGTCTTTTGGCTTTGAAGGCAAGTACCTTAGCCACTAAGCCATCTCCCCAGCCCCTAAACAAAATACTCTTGTACGTATTGCTCTAGTGAGTGGTCTGGAGTGAAAGAACTCCAGGTGTCAAGTGACCCCCCTTCTCTCCTTCTTACTATCTCCTCTTTTCTACTATCCTTCCTTAAACTCACACTGAATTTGGAAATTATGATAAAATCTGAGTGTGCCCTGAGTTCTAGGACCCCTACATCAATGACTGTCATATGGTGGCTATGTCTTTCCTAGAAAACACCCATTGTCTTCAGTATCAGTATTTGTATCAGTAGCTGAGAGCATTTCAGCAGCCTAAATGGATGATTAATGCTTGCGACTGTCTGGCATTCAGTAATACTATCCCCCACTTCCACTGAGGCTGGCAAGGATGAGGCTTTTGCATTTGTTTTACAAATTCACTGGGGCAGAGCCAGAGTAAACATCAACTAGAGGTTCCATTTAGGGCCAACTCATTAGAATTTTAACCAATTTGCAAAAAATAATCTCAATTAGCACAGCTCATTAGATTCTAATTGGACTTTAAGCTCTTCCTTCAACCTGGTAGTCTCAGCAGGGCTCCTGAGGATGCCCTACCAGGGGTGGATGTCTACATGAGTGTATATGTGTGGACATGCCAAAGAGTTAATTTTCCCACAGCAGGGTGGGGAGCCATCCAAAGAAAACACATGGAGAATCAGGCTGGCTCAACAAAAGCACTGGATAATTGTATAAGGCAATAGAACCCAGCCTTAAAATGTTTTCAAAAATTTCGCTCTTAGCATAGCCAAAGGATGGTGCTGATGCTAATCTCTGCTCAAGACTGGCCAGTAGAGATGTCTTTGGAGACCAGCCACCACTCCCTCATTCCAGGCCAGCCTCAGGTAACATTAGGATGACTTATTCAGCATTAAGCCAAAAATATGTCCTGGCCCCCATCCTAGCCAGGACCGATCACATAACTGGAGCAGTGTCTAGGTGCCCTACCTTGCTTGGAGGAAGGTATTTGTAAAGTGTCCAAGCTGGGCTCCTCCTGTGAACTGTGCAGATTTTATGCTCTCTGCCATCCTCAATGTGATGCAATCTTTGAAGTATGTTGATTCTGGTTGTGAAATATCACCTCCAGACTGAAGACAACCACTATCTTTTCATGTGTTTGATTCACAGCAGTTTATAGACTTGGAAGGGAGGCCAGGGTCCTGCCCAGCAGAGCTCTATTTTCCATAGAAAGGACAGAAAGGACAGGTGCTCATTGCTTCTACTTCTACTAACAGGGTCTCATCCTGTTCTCAGGGACATTTTACTCCCCACCCGCAGCTCTTGGTTTCTGGAGCTGCACCAAATTAGCTATATCCAGCGTCTACCTGACAGCCTTTCAAAAATGTCTATGATTCCCTTAACTCTGCTTTGTTTTGGGCTAAGAACTTCTTTCCTTTTCAACAGTCCCTTGGTGGTACCATTTTGAGATGTCCTCCATTCTGACCTCCAACACTCTTCCTTTTTTTTTTTTTTTTAATCATTTCTCACTTAGAACAGTTGAGACAGAATACATTCTACCCGCTGCCTACCACCCAGACCACTGGCATGTAACAGAACTCACTTTCCTTCCCCTAGCCTTTACACTTCTGGAGATATGGCCAGTTGCTCTATCTTAAGCATTATTCAGCAGTTATGTTGAACCTTTGCCCCATAACAAGCACCATTTCAACAGACCTCTCATGACCTGGCTGTGTCCACACAACCAGCCAATTGTGTCTATCAGTGATATGACTCACCCAAAGCAGAACTTTGTATTGGCCCTGTTTTACTTCTTTATGTTGGATTTCTGTGGTCTTTTCCAGTAAGCCATTCAAGAATTGAGGAATATGAAACACTATGAGCTGTGCCTTACGTTAGGGATCAGCCTTATTGCTCATTTATTATAGCATGCTGGAATTTATTCAGAAAAGCTATTTAATGATATTTATGACTTCCAAATCCTATGGTAGTGAATTTTGTATTCTGACCTTATTTTTATGTTCTCAGGGCAGCTTCTTGGCTCATGGGAACTTGGTATATATAGCTAGAGGTGGGGCAGATAGAAGGGAAAAGGAGGAGAGAAAGAGAGATAGAGACAGAGTACAATGCTTCCCTTTGACCTTTCTTTGTGCTTTGTTTTAAGAAGCTGGCTAGTTTCATTCAACAATCCAGTATTTCATCACTAAATATGTCATTTATTTCTTTGTTGCTAGACACTATGAAAGTTGGAGATGAGACAGGAAGGGTAAGTGAAGGCATAGGGTCAGGGATCCAGGCTGGCTTCATGAGTGTGTGAGACTCAAAACCTCCTGTATAAAGACTCTGCTGTTGTGTCCATGTTATAATTCTTGATTTAATTTTATTTTTATTTAGTTATTTGAGAGAGGGAAAGAGGCAGAGCAAGAGAGAGAGAGAGAGAGAGAGAGAGAGAGAGAGAGAGAGACACAGAGAGACAGAGAGACAGAGAGGGAGAGAATGAGAATGGGCGCACCAGGGCTTCCAGCCACTGAGAACGAATTCCAGATGCATGTGCCACCTTGTGCATCTGGCTCACGTGGGTCCTGGGGAGTTGAACCAAGGTCCTTTAGCTTTGCAGGCAAAGGCCTTAGTGGCTAAGCCAGCTCTCCAGTCCTTAATTCTTGATTTCTGAGTGAGGAGCTTCATGTTATCATTTTTCCTAAGACCCACAATTTTTTAAATTAGTTTTGTACTCAGTAAATATAGTCAAGTTGGTACCATTGTTAGCATTCTCCCTGTCCTCCCCCTGGCCCATCCTTGTTGGGGCATATGGGTCATGCATTGTGGGGTTAGCTTAGCCCTCAGTTATGGGTAGGAGGAAATGTCTCTTTGTATCATGACCCAACATGTGATTCTGACATTCTTTCTGCCCTCTCTTCCATAAATTTCAGTGAGTAGTGTTACCCACAACATTTTTTGTTGACTAATTATGATTAAAGGCTAAAATTGGTCCAGTTAAGATAGCAGCAGAGGTATCATGCCAAAGCAGCATAGGGGGGAAAAAAAAACCCAGCAAAATACACACTTTTACTAAAAAGTGAGGTGTATAGGAAATTGAAACAGCAGAGGAGAAGTAGGAGAGATCCAGAGCATCCAGAGCCCACACAGGCAGGCAGAAATAGCTCCAGCAGGTCCGTGTGCAGGACTGCGGCAGTGCGCCAACCAGCCACCAGGCTCGGCTTCAGCAGCAGGAAAAGCCAGGTGAGGGTATTTTCCACTCACACTGGAGTTCTCTGCAAACTCAAGAAACATGAAGGGAGAATGGCAGTGAACAACGGAGGAGCAGATCACAAGGTGGAAGAACATGTGGAACAGTGAGAGAACTAGAGCAGCATTGGCAGCCTCCCCTCTCCCACCACCAGCGTCCAGCTTCCACGAACAGAGCAGCAGTCCAGGGACCCAGCCACACCTACTTGAACCAACAGCGTACCAAAGAGGGACCCAAGCAGGAGCGCAGCTAACTGAGATGAAAATCATCCCAAAAGGTAACTGGGATTACACCAGGTCAGTACCCACCTAATAAACTTGGTATATAGGCCTGAACCAGAAGTACTAATTGCACCTTCCATATCAGGATAAATTATATGTTAAATAGGATGGATGGTCAGATTTGCCATTCTTAAATAAGCTATATTTTGGGCTTGTTATTTGTTGCTTCTTGATTTATAGTGGCTTTGTTTCCTTTTCTGTTATACATTAGGGAAGGGTCTCACCTGGTCACAAGCTGACTTGGAACCCTTTACAAACCAGAAATCTTAACCCCCTTGTTGTCAGGATTAAGGGAGTGGGTGAGGCACCACACAGCCTAAGGGACAGACAGAGGATCTGGTTGTCATAATACCTACTCTTGTAGAAATACTCTGTGCTATTTTTCATTGAAAGTGTACATTGTTTAGTTAAATTTTAGAAACTATCTGTATTTGGTTCCACTCAGCCTATTTCAATACTCTCATAGCAGGCAAACCCAACACCTAGGGTCACTTTTGTAGATACTCTGAGAGCCTTGAGAGCCACACCTAGTGCCTTAAGCTCCTACCCTGAAGATATATAACATCAGATTGATTGATACATCTCATAATACCCAGCTAACTAGAAAATCCAATCATTAAATAATTCAGGATGCAAAAATATATACATTATAACACAAGAAACACCAAAAATCAAGACAATATAAATCCACCAAAAAGTATGAATGCATCAGAAATGACCTCCAGTGAGAACAAGTTAGAGGAAATGCCTGAGAAAGATTTCACAAGAATGATTATAAATATGCTCAAAGAACTCAAAGAAGAAATCAAAGGAAGCAAAGAAGATACAGGACGCCAATTTAATGAAATAAAGAGGTCAATACTATACATAGATAAGGAAATAGAAATAATAAAGAAAAACCAGTTAGAATTACTAGCAATGAAGAACGCAGTTAATGAAATGAAAAACTCTGTAGAAAATCTCACCGGTAGAACGGATAAAGGAGAGGACAGAATATCTAAGCTTGAAGACCAGGTGGCAGATCTAATACAGTCCAACAAAGAGAAAGACAAACTAATAGAAAAGTATGAATGGGAATTTCAAGATATTCGGGACACCTATGAAAAGATCAAACATAAGAATTCAGGGCATAGTAGAAGGAGAAGAATTTCACTCCAAAGGCATAGTAGGCATCTTCAATAAAATCATAGAAGAAAACTTCCCCCAAGTTGGGAAAGAGGTGCCAATGCAGATACAGGAATCCTTTAGAACACCAGCCAGCCAAAACCTGGAAAGAACCTCTCCTCGCCATATTATAATCAAACTGCCAAACGCAGAAACCAAAGAAAAAATATTGAAAGCAGTCAGAGAGAAAAATCAAGTTACCTACAAAGGCAAGCCTATCAGGATTATAGAAGATTACTCATCATAAACTTTAAAAGCCAGAAGGGTGTGGAGTGATGTATTCCAAGTTCTGAAAGATAACAACTGTCAACCAAGGTTACTTTATCCTGCAAAGCTATCCATACAAATAGACAGCGAGAAATAAGGACATTCCACAACAAAAGCAGGCTAAGAAGAAATTTGAAGACAAAACCAGCTCTACAGAAAATACTTGAAAGAATCCTCCATGCTGAAGAAAAAGAAAAGCACACATATAAGGAACTGGGAAAAAACAAACAGTACTCAAATACTAGTTAATACAAGAGAGCATAGGTAAAACCGGAAGAACTACAAAAAATGGCAAAAATGAATACACACCTTTCAATAATATGTCTTAATATCAGTGTCCTCAATGCCCCAACCAAAAGACATAGGTTTGCAGGCTGGGTTAAAAGGCAGGTTCCTTCAATTTGTTGCCTCCAAGAAACCCACCTTTCTACCAAGGATGGACACTATCTTAGGGTGAAAGGTTGGAAAATGGCATTTCAAGCAAATGGACCTAGAAAACAAGCAGGGGTTGATATCATAATATCAGACAAGGTAGACTTCAGTCCAACACTAGTTAAGAAAGATAAGCAAGGCCACTTCATATTGATTAAAGGCACCCTCCAACAGGAGGACATTACAATCGTAAACATATATACACCTAACATGGGGGCCCCAAAATTCATCAAGAAAACGTTATTAAAACTAAGGTCACAGATAACACCAAACACAGTGGGATTGGGTGACTTCAACACCCCACTCTCATCAATTGACAGGTCATCCCAGGAAAAAATAAACAAAGAGGCACCTAGACTAAATGAGGTCATAAAAGGAATGGACCTAACAGGTATATACAGGACATTTCCTCCAAATGCTGCAGAATATACATTCTTTTCAGTAGCACATGGAACATTCTCTAAAATAGATGATATATTAGGACACAAAGCAAATCTTAACAAACACAGAAAATTGAAATAATTCCTTGTATTCTATCTGACCACAATGGAATCAAACTACAAATCAATAGCAAGAAAGGCTATAGAGTATACACAAAATCATGGAAATTAAATAATGCAGTTCTAAATGATGAATGGGTCAATGAAGAAATCAAGAAGGAAATCAAAAATTTATAGAGGCAAACGATAATGAGAACACAACATACCAAAATCTCTGGGACACAATGCAGGCAGTCCTAAGAGGTAAATTTATAGCTTTAAGAGCTTATATTAAGAAATTAGAAAGGTCGCAAGTAAATGACCTAATGCTTCACCTTAAAGCCTTGGCAAAAGAAGAACAAGGCAAACCAAAAATCAGTAGACAGGAAGAAATAATAAAGATTAGGGCAGAAATTAATGAAATAGAAACAACAGAAAAAGAACAATCCAAAGAATCAATGAAACAAAGAGTTGGTTCTTTAAAAGGATAAACAAGATTGATAAACCCTTAACAAATCTGACCAGAAGAAAGAGAGAAGAGACATAAATTAATAGAATTAGAGATGAAAAAGGTAACATCACAACAGATGCCTGAGAAATTCAAAAAATCATAGGGACATACTATAAAAGCATATACTCCACAAAGTATGGAAATCTGAAAGAAATGGATGACTTCTTTGATTTATATGCCCTACCTAAAATAAAGCAAGATGATCGGGGCTGGAGAGATGGCTTAGCGGTTAAGCGCTTGCCTGTGAAGCCTAAGGACCCCGGTTCGAGGCTCAATTCTCCAGGACCCACGTTAGCCAGATGCACAAGGGGGCGCATGCGTCTGGAGTTCGTTTGCAGTGGCTGGAAGCCCTGGCGTGCCCATTCTCTCTCTCTCTCTATCTGCCTCTTCCTCTCTCTGTTACTCTCAAATAAATAAATAAAAATGAACAAAAAAAATTAAAAAAAATAAAGCAAGATGAGATTAATCACTTAAATAGACCTATAACAAGCATGGAGATCCAAGCAGTTATCAAAAATGGATGGACCTGGAAAGGATTATACTAAGTGAGGTAACCCAGGCCCAGAAAGCCAAGCACCGCATGTTCTCTCTCATATGTAGTTCCTAGCTACAGATGATTGGGCTTCTGTGTAAGAAGGAAAAAAAAAAAAAAACAAAACTCAGTAGCAGAGGCCAGTAAGCTAAAAAAGAGATACAAAGGGAAGAGAAAGGAAGGGAGGAAGGTACTTAATAGGTTGGTATTCTACATATGTAAGTAGAAGAATAGATTAACGGAGGTGAAAAGGCCCAAAGTGAGGTCAGGGGAAGAGATTGAGTAAAGGAAAGGTGGAGGGAGGGCTAATCAAAATCTAGGAGGACATAGATAAATCATATGGAATCCTCTGGTTTTGGACAATGGAACACTCAGAAGCCATAGATTGTTGCTAGAAAATTTTTAGTGCCAGGGATGGGATACCTTCCAATGAGTTGTTGGCTGGGGAGGTCTCTGATGTCCCCAAAACATTATAGGCCATTGCTGAGGCCCTTGGTTTCCCACCAGGAATAGATGGTAAGACCCTATTGCTAAAGACTCCACATAACTGGGCTGCAAGGTCACTGAGAAATCCTGCTGGAACTGAGCTGATAACCTCCTCCATGTAGACCAGCTGACAGAAAGCTGGAAGAAGCCATTCTACATGCAGTTAAATGGGAGAAAGAGATATCACCAGTGAAGATACTCAATAGTGGACACTGCAAGCCTTATAATTGGCCAGCCAGGCCAAATGAGCCAATGGGTGCAATAGTGGCACGTCCGTCATGGTGGAAACCAACTGCCCTCCAATTGGACTGGAGGCCTGCTCCATGGGAGGGAATACATCCCTGACACTGAAAACTTAAAACAGGGGTATTTATGAGCCCTAGGGGTGTAACATCTGCTGATGTCTGGATAAATGTATATACTATGCTTATCAAACTGCCCAGTAAGCACTTCTCTTAATATTCATACCCTTATATTAATGCTACTCTCACTTTGTTTTTTTGTAGTTACATATTTTTTAAAATTTTTTATTAATTAGTTTTGTATTCAGCAAATACAGTCAGTTTGGTACCATTATTAGTCTCATCTGTAACCTACCCCCTCTCCTTGGCCCCTCCTTGTTGAGGTATATGGGTCATGCTACTTTGGGTAGAGAATCTTCTCTTTTCAGATAGCAGTGACCTTGGGATGACTTAGAAGGTATCATGGTGCTGGAAGAAGTGACTAGAGTACCGAGTAACATCTCGATCACACCTTCCAAGGCTCAGGGTCTAATGCAGAAGAGGTGGCGGAAAGAATGTAAGAGCCAAAGGAAGGGTAGGACTCCTTACAACGTGCTCCCTCCAGACATAAAATGGCCTGGATATCCATGACCTCATAGTGCCTGACACTACCTACACAAGACCATCATAAGAGGAGGAAAAGATGATGGCATCAAAGTAAAAGAGAGACTGATTGAGAAGGGGAGGAGATATGATGGAGAATGGAATTTCAAAGGGGAAAATGGGGGGGGGGAGGGTATTACCATGGGATATTTTTTATAATCATAGAAAATGTTAATAAAAATTGAGAAAAAAATATCAAAAAAAAAGCTAAAATTGGGGCTATAGAGATCATTTAGCAGTTAAGGTGCTTGCCTGTGAAGCCTATGGACTGAGGTTAGATTCCCCAGCACCCACATGAGCCAGATGCACAAGGTGGCACATGTATCTGGAGTTCCTTAGCAGTGGTTGGAGGCTCTGGAATGCCCATTCTCTCCATGTCTCTGTCTCTCCCTGTTTGCCACTCTCTCTCAAATAAATAAATTAATTAAAATTAAGCTAATATTGTCTCTCCCACTCTTCTTTCCTAGACATGGTATAATGCTTTACCTCATGTCCTCAACTCTGATGGTCTATAAACTAAAACAAAAGAATGTAGAGCAGGAAGTGGTACATTCTGTCACACAAGGTCTTTGATTTCTTCTGGTTCAGGTTCTTTCTATTATATTGGATGGAAATTTTTAAAGTGGACAATAACCTATTCCAGTCTTGTAATATGGAATTGGAGTTTTTGGCAAGTGTGCCTCCTCCTCCAAAAGTCCACAGGGACAACTGTGGAAAGAAAGTGACCAGAGATGGTCAAGAAGAGTATAATAAATCCCAGTACTCAGGAGGCAGAGGTAGGAGGGTCGCCATGAGTTTGAGACCACCCTGAGACTCCATAGTGAATTCCAGGTCAGCCTGGGCTAGAGTGAGACCCTATCTCGAAAAACAAACAACAACAACAACAAAAAGAGTATAATAATAGTCTCTTCCCTCTTTCTCCTCTCTTTTCTCAGCACAATTAATTTTCATCAGTTTTTGTGCATTTTCCAGTGATAAATCCAAACCACCCGGAGTCCAAGGTAGATCACAGAGCCCATGTGCTGGGTGGTGGATGAGCATGGAGACCTGTGTGCAGGTCAGTAGTGTGTTCTTCGTGGATTTCCTTGAAGTGTGCTCTTCCCTTCCTGCAGCCACTCTGTCTCCTTCCTCCCTGTGATTCCTCTGTCTTTAGTTCCTCCTTTCCAAATGCATCCCTATTTTCCTTTTTTCCAAAATGATTCTCCATGGGCATATCCTTGGCTCATTGGAATTTGCTTAGAGTGAAGCATTTTTCTTTAACCCGTCTTCCGGGATGAAACGGTGGGGCTGAGGTTGGAAGCAAAGAAGGATGTCAGTGTGGGGAGGAAGCTTGCAATTATCTTAAGCTTTCACTGTTCAGAGCTAGGGCTATAGCTGAATGACAGAGCACTTCCCTAGCATGCACAAGGTCCCTGAGTTTGATTCCCTAACACTGCATGAAAAAGAGAGAAAACAAAGCCCAAATCTAAACAAATCCCCAAATGACAAGAGCACTGAGTCTCCACCATATCATACAACAAAGATTAACCTCCTATTGGGAACTCTTCTTAGGTCTCTGGTGTACTTTTCTATTTCACATGCTTGAGTAATTTTGACAATATAATTCTAAAAGACTCCTTACCCCTTATGCTAAGCCCCAGACACACTCCATTACATCACCAGGTTCCCATCAATCCCTGTGAGCTCACCTCTTTACCTCACCCTAGACCAGGCTCCCTAAAACTTGTTGGAGGAGCTCCAGCTTCATTGCTCTTCCGGTTTCTGGAACTGTCCCATTCACCACAGAGCTTCTGCCGGGAACAGCTCCCACCCCGCCTGTTCCCCAGGACGCTTTTCCCAGTGAAGCCCTCTTTGACCACGTCAGCTCTGCCTGGTGTTCCCTTTGCTCTCGTACCACTCGGGCTCGCCTAGGATTGTGTTGGGCTTTTATAATTTGTTTGTGATTGCTGCTTTGGTTACAACTTACGTTCCTCACTAAATTCGTATTCAAGTGGCCAAAATTTACAGAGATCTATTATAACCTAGGGATTCTATCTCTGTGTTTTTTTTTTTTTTTTTTTTTTTTTTTTTTTAGTAGTAGCTATTATTGCTATCATTCTTATCTTAAAGATGAGGATCTTGAAGCACGAGAGATTAATCCATTTATTCAATGTCACATGGCTTCTAGGTAGTAGAGCTGGTAATTGGGCTTCTTTCTTGGTCCCTGCTCTATCTGCCACAGGGGCTGTGGCTGTGTTTGCTTACCATGGTGTCCTCCACACCTAACTCCTGGCACATAACAGGCATCAGTAAACATATACTGACTCATAGGAGCTGAGTAATTTTTCTTAATTCTAAGAAGTCTTTGCGTCTTACTGCAGAAAGAAAGGAGGAAGATAGATATGTTCACACAGTAATGTTGGCAGTTAAAGCTTTGTTTTCTAAGCATGTGATACTCTATAGGCAAACACCAGGAAGCTAACAACAGGATTGTGATTTCAGGACATTGCATGGCAGCCTGGTTACTTGCCTTTTAGTCACTGTGGCCTGTTCTGTCCATGTTCCACCTGGCACCAATGTTACACAGCCCTGCAACACTTCCCATGAAATCTAGCCCGAGAATCATGGAAAGGAATTGTGGGGGAGGTTGCCCGGTGGACATTCACCATTTCAGATGTGGTTAGGACCAGAGTTCCTCCGTGGTTTGTCCTAAACTTTCACCCCATGGTGAGTAAGGGATATGACTCACTGGTAATCTTTCTATTTTCACTATTAAATCAATTCCAACCTCATCCAATTTCCACTGCCATGGAGGGGAAAAAAAACCGCAGCGATGTTGAGTTTGTTAATACTTAAAGCTGAGGTCGGGAAGGATGGAGAAAGAGAAGGTAGTCCTTTTGGGAATATATACTTAATTTACAGCCTACTGCAGAGGGTTAAGGACAAGGAGTTCTGATTGCAGCCCATTTTGTTACATCTACTATGCAAAATGTACCCAGTCTCTGGAGCTGTAGGTAGAGATGAACATAGAAAAATTACTTCTCTGGGTGAGTTGTGTGGGACAGAAATGTATATCTATGGCGCTATCAGGTTGATTGTGCTGAGTCAATCTGGTTAACTGTGTTAAAGTCCAGAAGATTCTTTTTTTTTTTTTTTTTTTTTTCCGAGGTAGGTTCTTACTTTAGCTCAGGCTGACCTGGAATTCTCTATGTAGTCTCAGGTTGGTCTCGAACTCACGGTGATCCTCCTACCTCTGCCTCCTGAGTGCTGGGATTAAATGCGTGTGCCACCATGCCCTGCCAGAAGATTCTTAAAAACATGTTAGAGCTCTTCCTAGAAGGATCTGTCTGGAAGACTGCTAAGAAATGGTGGTGAAGTATTCCCGGCAAGGTGGTAGAATGAAGAGGTTGGAAATCTAAGCTAATGGCGAGGCATAGGAGGCTGCTGGTTTGGCGTGGGTGTCACACTGGGTTCTGTCTGGAGGGGAGCCTGACGCTACTGAGGGCAAGAAAGCATGTTGGAGCCACACCATGGGGAGACTTCGTACGTCAGTCACTGCCAACGATTCAGTGCTATGGTGTCCTTCTATCCTCCGTTCTGCCATGTCCAATAACCTGAGGCTTAATTCAGCTTTCAGAGAAGCATGCTGAAGGCAGAGAACATGAGAACCGTAGCTCACTTTCAAGGGACCTGACCAACAATGTTGTTTCCTAAGAGTACAATCCACCAGTACTTAGTTCATATCATCCTTTCCATATCATTCCACCTGTCTATCAACCAGTTTTTTATATTGAAACCAAATTAAATCATAATTAAATTCCTATAGTTCAGGATACTCTGTAAAATGTTGAAAATACATATTGAACTAGGACAAACACAGGAAAAACAAATAGGACAAATGGGGCTGGGGATATGGCTTAGCTGTTACAGGTACTTTTTTTGCAAAGCCTGACATCTTGGGTTCAATTCTCCAATACCCATATAAAACCAAATGCACAGAGTAGTTCATGTGTCTGGAGTTTGTTTGCAGTGGCTGGAGGACCTGGTGTGCCTATACTCACTGTCTCTTTCTGCCTCTTTATCTGTCTCTCTCTCACATAAATAAAAATATTTTAAAAGTAAAAATAGGAAAAATGACTGCATGTAAAATGTATATATTTTTAGAATAGTCCCATGGGTTTGGTGTAGATGATAAACAGGTTTAAGAAGTTAAGTAGCTTGCTAAAGTTCATGCAGTTAGTGATCCTGGATTCAAACCCTATAAACTCCCTGGAGCTCAGTTTCCTAATCTGTGTGAGAACACTATGAACACATCAATCACAGAAGAGCTGAAGAAGAAATGAAATGGTATGCATGATGCCCCACACAGTGCCATCCACCTAGTTAATCTTATTATTGTTATTTTTTTTTCCCCACAGAGTTAGTGCAAGACAGAGCCGGATTGGGCTCAGGGATAACTAAGGTGCCCTCAGGGTCATGTTCTTTTGGTATCTCCAAATTAATTCTCCAATTTTTATTTAGGATAATTTGGCTTAGCTTCTCAGTATAAGACCTACAAGCAGAATAGGCTAGGGAATGAAGAGGCATTAAAGTGGTATTAGAAAAGTGACCACAGAATGGATGACTAGGCTGAAGTAGGTGCCAATCCTCCTTTCTTTGAGACTCACTCAATCCTCTGCTATGGCCAAGTCCAATTCCAGTGAAGGCCTCCAACCAGGAACTACTGGACTTTAGCCCTTAGTGGCCAACTTCTGGATAGTAGCGGCATGACTTTGTGTGCTTGCTTCTACGTGAGTGGCCACTTTCGAAAAGGCTTTGAAACTTGGTGTATGTCCCAATTCCAACACTTGCGTGCTCTCAGTTCCTGGGCTGGTTTCACCAATTCTTTCACTTTCAATTTCCTCCACTGTCACATGGGAATAATAACTGCTTAGTCACAGGGTTGGTATATGGATATATGAAAATAAAAGTTGAATATTGGTCTTAGCAGCCTATTAAGAAATCAACAGTAAGATTTCAGTGCAGGGTAGCTTTTATCATTGGGAACTTTTTCATCTTTTGTTAGAAGCTTGATAATTGGTCTCAGATAATAAATAGTTCATGTCCTACATAGGCTCTCATGAGTATGTTTTCAGATGACTGATCTGTTTCTTCCAGTCCATATCCTTTTTTTCAAAAAAAACCTTTTTTCTTTATTGAGAACCTTAATATATCAGCATGCTGTGATTTGATCATGTTCCCATCCCATAATCCTCTTTTGTTCCATCTCCCCTGCCTCCATGCCCCGAGGACCCCCCTTTTGTAAGGTAGGTCTTCCTGTTTTGTTGTCTCATACTTTTTGCCCTCCCTCATCTTACATATCAAAATATCAAAGTGCTCAGACCTGTGCTGGTCTTGTGTGGGTACCAGTAACAACTGTGGGGTCATGAATGAATTAATGGGTTCTTTTCAGGAGGGCAGTGCACCAATGTATGTCATCCCATCATGTAGCTCTTACATTTGTTCTGTCCCCTCTTCTGCAATGTTCCCTGAACCTTAGAAGGCATGTTAGAAATCTCCTTCAGGGTTGAGCTCTTGACAGCTTCCCTCTTACTGTCTTCTTTGATGAGTTTTGATGCTCCTCAGCATCTGCTGACATCTCCATAGACGTCGTTGTCTGGCTAGCTGTGAGAGCAGCGTTCCTTCATGCTGCCTCTACTTCTTAAATGTTCCCTGAGCCCTGGCTGATGAGATAGAGCTGACTCATCAGTTCTCAGCACCTCTCTTCTTGGGTCTCCCTGGTATTTGTAGCCATCAGTTAAAAGAAGGTTCTTTGACCAAAAGTGAGATCATAATTAATTAGAAGGCATGAGCATACATGCTTAGAAGGCTTTGTGATGGGCATAAAGTCCCTGTGTAGTCAAAGAACAGTGGCAGCTTCCCGGTGGGGAGGCTTCCCTCTAGGGTCTATGTTCTTCCAAGTCATAGCCTTTTGGCTTCATTCTCAGCACCAGGCATGAATTCTCTCCCACAGAGCAGGCCTCTCTTCTAATCAGAGAGCAGCTGATTACATTAATAACTTATGTACCACTATTGCACCCAATGGGTCCATCTTGCCTGTTGGTTGATTTTGTAGCTTGCAGGATCCCCTCCTTGTTCACACTGTGGATGAATTTTCTCCCCAGCAGCTTGCAGAGCACTTTCCACGTGACGACAGCTAGCTGGCAGGGAGCTGGCTTTCATTCCCGTTCCAGCCTGATTCCTCAGTGTTCTTCCACTGCGGCCTGCTGTAGCTTCAGCAATATAGCCCACTCCTTTCTGTGATATACAGAGACAGCAAAGAAGCCAGAAGGAAGCTGACAGGAAGAGTTTCATTCTATATGGACCCATAGCAAGGAAATCTATACTTACCAAAGGTAAATTGTTCCTCCCTTCATAGTGGACTTGGAAAGAGTATATGTCCTAGTTTAGAAATGCTTACATGTCAAATAGATAATGTATTGGTATAATTGATTAATTACATTTTATTGGTGTAACTAATTAAATTTTATTTTACACTTAATGAAATTTCCCCAAAGATGCAAAAGATTGTGAAAGAAAAGTTTAAAAGGGGTGAAAATATTTTTAAATTATCTTTTTTCAAATTTCTAAAAGCACACAAATATTTTAAGTGCAATACTTACAAGCCTCAACTCCTTTGTTATTTGTCTTTGCTGTCTCTTAGTGTCCATTTTTATATTTTCATTTGGCTTTAGTTTTATTCCCTCCCCACACCCTTTTTTTTTTTCTTGAGGTAGGGTCTTCCTCTAGCCCAGGCTGACCCAGAATTCACTATGTAGTCTCAGGGCGGCCTTGAACTCACAGCTATCCAACTGTGTCTGCCTTCCGAGTGCTGTGATTAAAGGTATGTGCCATCACACCCACTTCCTCCCCTTTTTTGCATGTGTGTAAATAGTATGTGTGGTGTGGTATATGTCTATGTATGTGCAAATGCATGTTCCCTGTGTATATACATGAGAACATTGGATATGCTCCTCTATTGCTTATCTACCAGTTTTCTTGAAAAGGAGTCTTTCTCTGAACTTGGAGCTGTTGTTTTCGTGACCGCCAGCAATTCTGTGGTCTCTTTTTCTCACAAGACTGGGGTTTACAAGCATCTGTAACTATGCCCAACTATTTTATGTGGGTGCTGGGGAATAGAAGTTGTATGTTCCCAGGCTTTCATTCTTATGGGGCAAGCACTCTTTCTGGCTGAGCAATCTCCCTAGCCCCTGATCCTCTCCTTTTATATTGTTAGGTTATCTTTTTGAGGCTTATTTGGTCAGTTAGTTAAATAATAATTTATTCAACTATATGAAAAAAGTAAAAAAAAAAAAACCCATGAAACAGAATCAACCCTCAGAAAATAATAATAAAAAGAAACGAACAAAAACCCAACCTACTTCCACCAACCACAGCCTTCAGATCTAAAGTCTGTGTTCAGACTGTCTCAGGTACTAAGAACACCACTTCAAAGCACTGATTGAGATGACAGGTTTTGGTTGGCAATGGTGGAAAAGCCACCCTTCCTTTGTTCCTGAAGTCGGTTAAACCAGTCCTTCATTTATTTATTCCACAATGTTTGTAGATGAGGGTCCTTTCCAGAAATTTTGTTTCTTTTCTTTATTTTTTCTTATTATGCAAAAGTTTATCCCAAGATATATATATATATATATATATATATATATATTATTGACAACTTCTCTACTTATAGACAACAAACCATGGTATTTCCCTCCCCTCCCCCACTTTCCCCTTCATAACTCTGCTCTCTATCATACCCCTCCCTCTCTCCATCAGTCTCTCTTTGAATGTGATGGCATCATCTTTTCATCCTATTATTGGGGTCTTGTGTAGGTATTGCTAGGCACTGCGAGGGCTTGGATATTGAGGCCAGTTTCTGTCCAGACAGTCATATGTAAGGAGTGGTACCCTTCCTTTGGCTCTTACATTCTTTCTGCCACCTCTTCCGCAATGGTCCCTGAGTCTTGGAGGGTGTGAGATGATTCAGTGCTGGACACTCCTCCGTTCCTTCTTCTCAGCACTATGTTGCCTTTTGGGTCATCCCAGTGGTCATCACCATCTGAAAAGAGAAGCTTCTCTAACCAGAAGTGAGATTAGCATTAATATATGGATATGAACATTAAGTGTAGTGCTTTCAGGGCAATTTGGTGAGAGTAATATATGCATTTATCCAGAAAAGAGCAGGCTTTATACCCCAAAGACTCATGACCTCCCCTGTCATAGGCTTTTGGTTAGGTTTTCAGTACCAGGCATGAATTCCCTCCCATAGAGTGGGCCTTCAGTCCAACTAGAGAGCAGTTGGTTTCCCCCAGAGCAGACATACCACTATTGCACTTGTTTGGTCATTTGGCCTGTCTGGCCAAACTTGAGGCTTCCAGTGTCCACTGTTTTCACCGCTGATGACTTCTGTCTCCCATAAGACTGCATACAGTGCAGCTTTTTCCAGCTTTCAGTTGGCTGGGCTACATGGAGAAGGTTTTCTCCTCAGTACCAGCTTGATTTCTCAGTGACTTTGCCACTGAGGCACATGAAGTCTTCAGCAATAGGGTCTTACCATCTCTTTCTCATGGGAAACCAAGGACTTTGGCAATAGCCTATAATGTTTTGGAGGCAACAGGGACCTCCCTGGCCAACAAATCACTGGAAGGTATCGAACAAGAAGAAGAACTGCTATTTAGTCCCAATGTCACTATTTGTGATAAAGCCCCATAACTAGTGTCTGATTCAGATTCTCCATTTACATAATGGAGAATGAGCATCAGATTAGAGAAGATATGAGCAAACCCTTTCCAAGAGTAATGTGACATTCACACAAAAGTGACAGTACCCTTTGCTGAAATATTATTGTAAAGCTATTTTCCCCAATGTGGTGACAGCTACCCTTAATATACCCCAGGAAACCATTTAAAACTCAAAGAAATAACTACCAGCATCTGTTTACTTTGAGCTATACAGTTTCTTTCCTGAATGAATAAACTATATCTAACAAACATCTTTACATCTCTGTTTTTTAAAATCAAGGATTCTAGTGAAATTTAATGGATTTTCTGATTCCTGGGTCAACCAGTAGCTGCTTCTTCTGTTCATGTCAGTTATAGAGCAAATCTAGAATTTAAAGTGGCAGTACATTCAAATGCCAAATCTGTTGTGTATTGTGAATCTATATAAAAGAATAGAAACCTAGGGGCTGGGGTATAGTCTGTTGGTAGATTACTTGCCTGGAATGTGTGAGGCTCTGGGCCTGATCTGTAGCAACTCAATAACATAGAAATTCAATGTAAAATAATACTAAGTACTGAGGAGAATTCTAGTGTTTCAGGTAGTGTGCAAGGAGTGGAGGAGCAGAAGCTGAGCACACATTGTGGAGGATGATGGGCGCTGTGCACGTTACACTGCTCCAAACTTTCCATCAGTAACAGCAGAAAAACTTCATTTTAGCATTTGTGTTGGAAGCCTTCATGTTCTGTAAAATTCCTTGCATAAGTCTTGTTTTGTCTTAATAATAGTCATGAAATTGATGCTTTCTATTGTTCTCTTGTGCTTGCGAATCCTGAGGTTTAACAAGGCTGGAAATTGCTTAAGCTTGGACAAACCCCAGCTTATGGTAGTGCAAGTTATACACACATACCTGCATGTAAATTCTGTTTTCTTTTTTCTTTCTTATACCATATTGTACCCATCTATGAATATAATATTCGTCAAATAAATCATATCCTCATTTTTGCGTTTAATGTGGAACAAATAACATTTCTTTTTCTTTGCCCAGATTTATTGCTGCCTGTCTGTCTGCTCTCATAACACTTGAGAACTTTGAACTTCTTGGAAGAAAGGAACTGTCTAAATTCAAGGCATTATTATTGTTGCCAGTATTAGCCAAGGTAAATGAAATGTGGTGAACAGAGAATCTCTTGTCTTACTAGCATTGTTTAATTAAGAGAATTGGTTATTTTCATTCTAGGTAACAGTGGAATGATTAATGCAACACAAGGTAATATTCAGTTTTAAGACAAATCTCATTGAGACCAAACAATGTGTCTTCATTGAAGAGAAGTGGATGGTGTCCAGGTTTGATTTGAGGAAATCCAATTTCTATAGTGAAACACCATGTTCAATTTTGCAAAATTAGAAATAAGCTATTCACTTAGATTAGAAATCATGATCACTAGTACAACTAGTTTTGACCATATTTTTTTTTTACACATAGAGAAGAAAATAACAGAGTAATCCCTATTGGTTTCTACAGCAAAGAGGATATACTTAAAAGTTTATAAATAGTTAAGTAGTGCTTTACGATACAGCATTCCTCACAAAAAATGGAACAGCACCCTGTTAGCATGACAGAAACCAATAAGAATGTCTGAACAAGTGGTTAAATAACTTGCTTCGCTGTGTCTAATGACCTTGTAGTTGCTGGTAAAGGCTGGGAATGCACTCTGCAAATCACTTCTTGTTCTTATACAATGAACTGCCACTTCAAAGCTGGGCAGTCTTAGACAGTGCATCTAAACTGCTCTTTAGCAGGGTGGAGGCAACACAACCCAGCTCCTGGGTCCGTTTCTATGCATAAAGCGTGTGGTTGAGCACAGAGGCTAACTCGAATTAGTGAACCATCAGTCACCACAAGGATGCTGCAGCTGGTGATGGCACTTTGGCACCAAGCTTTATCCATCTGCTTGAACAGGACAAGAACGCATTTCCCAACCCCTGGTCTTTGGATTCCACCAGCAGGGCTTGGTCTCAGCCACAGCTCTGGCTCACTTCTTAGGAATTTGGCTGTGGCTCATAGTCCCACATGTAATCCTTTCATTCCATCCCAAATCTTCAGGCTACCCTACATTGGGCAAGAGGTGGTGAGCCTGAGGAAGGAGGCCTGTTTTGCCATCTAGGTCCTTTGAGCATTTGTAGAAGGAACACCTGGTGCTCAGATCACAGCCTCTTGGGCCTTTTGTTTTGATGTGAGCCTGGTGGGAATTCTTGAAACTGTCACCATCTATGGCATTTCAGGGTTATGACTTGAGCTGTTAAGATGAGAGTCATCCTCCTGATTAATCCCATCTTTGTGAAGCTGATGTTTCTTGTGTAACTGAAGTGTGATTGGCATATAAGCTATACCTATACATTCTGACAATATGAAAAATACACTATTGAAACTGTCACCATAAATAAAGCCATAAACATAATCATCACCTCTAAGTGTCCACTTCCTCTTTTTCATGCAGTAAAAACATTTAGTCAAAGATCAAAGATCTACCCTCCTAAATCTCCAAGTACATAGCATAGTATTGCTCCCTTGATGTACTATGCTGTATCTCTTCAGAATTTGGCTGTCTTGCATAATTGATACTACATTCCATATGATTGGATAAACACTACCTTGGTTCCTTCTTTTTCACCTCTCAGCATCCACCGTTTCACTCGATGAGTTTCACAACTGTAGGTTCTGGATACAAATGGGATCAGGTAGAAAGTATCCTGTGCCTGACTTCCTCCAATTGGCATGTCTTTCAAGCTTACCCATGTGGTAGCAAGATCTACCTTTTAAATTAGTTGAGATTACTTTAAAGTAAAACCTGTGATATCATTATATCCTTGCCTTGAAGTGTAATGATTAAGCAGATGATATGTTGGGGCAATTTAGCATATGAAAAATTGATCATAGGATATAAAATAAAAGCCAAGAATGTTGACAGTGTTTTCATGCTGAGGTGTTACATTTTGTCTTGTGCCTTTTCTGCATCTGTTGAGAAATTCATATGGTTTTATTCTTCATTCTGGTAAAGTGTCACTTCACTTTTCTTGATTTGCCCATGGTGAGCTATCCTTGCATGCTGCGAGTAAATCCCGCTTTTTCATAGCGTGTAATCTTTTTAATGTGCTATGGAATTTGGTTTGCTAGTATTTTGTTGAGCATTTTTGTAATTGTCTCTATCAAGAATATTGAAATATATTTTAATATACTCATGTTGTTTTTGCCCAGTTTTTGTATCCAACTGATATGTGCCCTAGATAATAAGTACAGAAATATGTTCTATTCTTGTATATTTTGGAAGCATTTGAGAAATGATTGATATTAATTCTTCTTTAGCCATTTGTCAGCATTCACTGGGAACACATCTGGTTCTGGACTTTACTAGCTCTCAATAGTCTATGACAAACGTTCTCCCAGTCTACTCATGACAGTATGCAGTTACAAATAAATTAAGAACTAAAGCTTAATAAGTTTGTGATCACAACACAATTATACAAAATAAGTGACTGTCATAACACACAGCCTCCTCAACCCCACTAGGTGGAAAGCTTCCAAATGGCCAAACGCTAGACTGGAAAGTCTGTTGTTTCTACCCAAAGTCAATGGTTCAGTGGCATTTCCACTATGTGCTGTACTGTACGGAGCTGAGCTGCCCCAGCACTGCATATCGACCTCTTACACTTGTTAAATCTTTTCCACGTGAAGTCATGTCAGCCCTTTACAAAAAACATTTTATCTGGAAACTCATCTCTTTACCTGTGTTCCTAATAATAGTTCTATAACAAGTGTATTCATAATCTTCATGCCCAAGACTGTTTATATTAAAAGCTGCAGAAATATTCTAGCCCACTGGACTGGAGAGCGACTAGCCAGCAGCTGTGGTGGTTAATCAGTTAGCTAGGGAAGGCTCACAGAGAAGCGCGGCCTCCCTGTCTGCTGCAGCAGCCGATCAGGACTGCAGCAGGTGCTTGTCTCACCCAATCAGCACTCTTCCTCCAGCACCAAACTCAGCTGTGTGGGTGGACCCCTTGTCTGAGCCCAGGCTAACTGGCTCTCACACTTTTACCCAGCTGTGCCAACCTCTTCTGGAGACAGCCCCCAGGCACCCATAAGCATGGGAGGGGAATTCCTTTCTGGTTCTTTGGCTGTTTAGATCTCTACTCCTGAGTCCCAGAGGTCTCAACAACACTGTAAGATCATGTCCTGGCTGTCAGAGTGGGAAAGGGTCTTTTCATTTTTGTTAGTTTTGTCTTTTGAATTTTTTTGAAGCACATGCTATTTTAGAAAAATCCCTTTCCACGTCTTTTCCTCAGGCCCACGCTGGACTCCCACATGGTCTCTCAGACCACATGGATGTACCCATTTTCCCTTCGTCAGTTCATAGATACTCCCTCACCCTCCTATCCCTGATATTCCTGAGTACAGATATAATAATTATCCTTTTCAATTTTGTTTTATTCCAATTCTTTGGTAAAACAGACATGAGATCAAGGTTTGGAGTTTAAGGACCTTTCCTGAACTCCACTAACCTGGTTACAGACTGAATGCCAAGCTAGAAATAAAATTTCTTCAGAAATCTCATATTAACATCTCTTTTAGTAGCATGGTACAAAGACCAGGATCCTGGACTTGATGTCTAAAGGCTTAAGTGAGGTCAGACAAACTTTGATGTGTCCACCCACAAATCCTTTGTGTTTAATTTCTTTTCTGTGGTAGCAAGGAATTAAAGCTAGGCCTGATGACACAGGCCTGTAATCCCAGATATTTGGGAGTTTGAAGCAGTAGGATAATAATTCAAGTCAGTGATAGGGGATAGAAAGTGAGTAGACAGGGTAATAAAACCCAAAAGTGAATTTTTTTTTTTTGGTTTTGTTTTGTTTTGTTTTTCCTGGAGTTAAAATATCATTAAGCCTGCAAGGAGAACCTGGGGAATCTTTATCTCCTTATCTCTTTATTCCCTGGAGAGTTACACCCTCCAGGAAAAAATTCTAGATCAAGCTTATACCCTTCCTAGATGACAGAAACTCTCTGATCCCTACCTAAGGTTTTGAGAAACAATGCCCCATTTTATAGAAACTGGGTCTTTTCTCCCCTGGAAACCATAAAATTTGGTTGTTGTCACATAGTAACCTGTCTAGAAATCTGTGCCATTTACCATAAAGCCTCCAGCTAAAGTCACCTGATGAGTTCGCCTGCAGGGAGAGAGGAAGTTCAGAAGGCTCAGGAAGGGAGCTAGTCTGGGACGAGGTTACAAGACCCCTTCCTAAAACTAGAGAACGGATGGGGTGGGACTCCCTGCAAGTCATGTAGTGTCCTCCAGCCTCTCCCAGCAGCTGAGCTGCCTGCACGTTGTGCAGTGAGCTCCAGAAATGCAGCTTCCTTGAGTGGTCACCTATGCTGGGCTTTTGGCAATGTATCTGCTTTTGAGTCATCCACTGCTTCTGTAGGCAACTCCCAACCCTGCCTTGTAAGTAACCCAGGGAAATTCAGTGGCTCATCAAGACTGTTTTTTTTTTTTTTTTTTTTTTTTTTTTTTGGTATAATTGTATTTTGGTCTGTCATCTGTGACCTATCTAGGGTGAATAGACATGTGTTTGCATCTCCTCAGGGAAAACGTCTCTCACAACAACATCTTTGGAGTCCCAACACTTGGGAGACTGAGGCAGAAGGTTGTCATGAGTTCAAGGCCAGTTTTGACTACATAGGGAAATCCTATCTTAGAAAAACAAAACAAAACAAAACAAAAGCAATAACAACACCAACAACAGTACCATCAATAGAAAGAGATTAAAAAAAAAAAAGAAAAAGAAAAGGGCTAGAGAGATGGCTTGGTGGTTAAGGCACTTGCCCGCAAAGCCTAAGGACTCATGGATGCCTCTTCAGGTCCCACGTAAGCCAGAAAAACAGCAACACAAGTGTGCAAGGGGGCCATGTCTGGAATTCGATTGCATGGCTGGAGGCCCTGACATGCCAATTCTCTCTCCTTCCCACACACATAAAAAAAGGCCACTCTGTTGGGCTTGCCTCAAAAAAAAAAAAAAAAAAAAAAAAAAAAAAAAGAAATAAAGAAATAAAAGAAACATGGAGAACATTACTGAATAATGGAGGAATACTTAAATTAAATGAAGAGGCACGCCTCACCTCTGGCTGGTTGGATTGCTGGTGCTTTTTATATTTTTATGGTTGGTAATGATCATGAGTTATAATATGTCAAGAATTTGTTCATGAAAAATAAAGTTCTTATGTTTACCTATTTCACTGGATGTTGAGGGGCCGAGGGTAGTGACTGTAGTTTTTATCCTAATGCCTCTAACTCAGACCAGCACCTAGCTGGCATTCAGTAAAAATGTTGGATTAACATCTTTTTTAATGTTGACATGATATATGATCTGTCCATATTTACCTAGCATTTTTTAGGGAGGTATAGGACATTAGAGCAAAAATGAGAGTTTGCTCTGTTTAGATCAAAGCTCTGACTTCGTGGATAAGGAATAAATGGTTCAGAAAGGTAAAATGACTTAGAACCACACAGACAGTGGTTTTATAAATGTAAGCAGCTTGATAGCAGGTGCTTAAAACTGTTTTTTTTTTTTTAAATTTGTGTATCAAGAACAGTTGGAAGGGCCTTGCATATAGTTGGCACTCAGTAACTATTTATTGAATCAATAAATGAATGCTGTATATTTCAGATAGCATGTCCCAATTTTTATGCTATTCTCCCCTGTAAAATAGACTCCTGGAGAGTGGATTGTTATATAGATACATTTTTCCTCTCCTTGTTGGAATGTTTAAGGGAACTTACAATGTGCTGGCCTGCTAATTATGGTTGTTATTACCAAGACCATGAGAAACAAAGCCAACACAAGTGATTGTAAAGAGCAAGATCAGCATTTCTTCACTGCTGGTGATTCACTGACATAGCTCCGGATGGTTTAGTTCTGATGCCTTATGGGTCAAACTTGGTAACACTATACGATGGAGATGGCCAAGAAACCAGAATTGGGCAAGCATACCCTCTACAGGGCTGAAGAGGACCTAAGTGGATGACTGGCTATAGAGAGGCCAATGAGCAGTCCTGGGAGTGCCCCTCTGGGGTCTATTTGCAGAAGCAACTCATTAGGATCATCCAGGGCCTGAAAATCCAAGCAGTGAGCACTACAGTAGGAGCGAGCCTGCAGAGCAGCAGAGAGGAATTCCTCAGTGTTCGGGGAAATGGACTGGATTCCATTCTTGTGAAAATGATCTGACCGAAAGCCATGTGAGGTCTCACTGTTACACCAGGAATGAGACCTAGGATTGGGTGGTCCATGAAGGATAACAGGAAATAGAAGCATGGGCAGTGATGTAATGGAGCTCTTCACGTGGGCTGTAATGAAGGAATTAGTTCTCTGGTATAATTTCAGTAGATTTTCAAACTGACCATTTTGGAAACAGAGCATAATTCCAATCCCTGGAATACTGTAATCAAGAGGGAAGGGAGGTGTGGAAGATGAGCTGATCTGTTGATTTGCATTGCTGGCACAGTTAGGAAGAGCTCTGTTCTTCCTAAGTCTTCAGGAGACATTTTTTTTTGGGGGGGGCACCAACACAGTCAGGGGCAGCAGCTGACCTCATCCAGTTTCCATCATTCCTAATGAGGTGGGTTCACGTTACTCATGAATCTGTTGCTGTTTACTTGAGGATAGTTAGTTATTGTTTACTTCTAGTTAACACTCATATCGTGTTTTTGACAAGAAACACGTTCACTGGGAGACAGTCAAAGGAAAATATTGTGACATGTGTGAAATACACAGGACAGAGAAATTTCATGCAATACAAACCTAGCCTAAACATCTTATCCTTTCATCTGAGGATTTTACAGTCATTCAACTTAGGGCTAACGTGTTGTTTCAAGCTTGTGCTCCTAAGCCATGTCTCCATCTATGTATGTATCCTGGGCAGGAAAGGCAAGCATTCAAGCAAGTATGTGTATTGGGTGGATACTGAGATTATTTCTTTAATTTTGTGCTGCCGTGTGTGTGTGTGTATGTGTGTGTGTGTGTGTGTGTGTGTGTGTGTGTGTATGAGAGAGAGAGAGAGAGAGAGAGAGAGAGAGAGAGATAGGTACATGTGTTTGCACATGTGTGTGCCCAGCACACATATACATGGAGACCAGAGGAGATCACCCAGGGTCATTCTCTATCCTTCTGCATTGTTTCCTGAGCCTGGAGCTGCTGCCTTCATTCAGACTGGCCGAATAGCAAGCTCTGGTGATTTTCTTGTCTCTATTCCCCACGGGACTTGGGTTAGGAGCATGGATGGCCATGCCCAGCTTTTTACATGGGTACTGGTGATTGAACTCAGGCCAACACAGGCCCTCTCAGGCACTCATGTGTCTGTTACAGGCCCTCTGACCCACGGAGACATCTCTATAGCCCTGTGACTGACTTTTAATCAGGGTCTGATTTCATCTTATTTTCAGAACTCCTTTTTCTTGTTGTAGAATCGGTTGGGTCTTTCTGATTTTTTTTTTCTTACTATGGAGTCAGCTAGCTCCTAGACAAAGGCCCTGCAATGCAGTTCAGTATGATTTTGTGGAACTCTGGGTAAGGACTTTAAGTGAACACTGCCCACAGTGTGTCACTGAAATTGGGGACTGTCAGCAAAGAAGATAAGTCAATTTTCAGGATTCTCTAGGGGAGCTGCACAGAGCTCTTCTCGCTGTTGTTGGCGTATCCTGTTCACAGCTTCAGCCCCTGGAAATGCTTTGATTCAGAAGCAAGTCCGGGCTTTCAAACACTGCAACGGGCTTTTGTTGGCAACTGCTCTGCCTGTGTGCACAGAAGACTCATTCTTCCATGGAGGGCCAGACGCCCGCTGGTGGGCCAAACCCTTACACTGATGTTGCTCGTGGGAGGGAGAAGCAAGCAAGTGTGGATTGGTGTGGCCCATGAAGGGGCCATTTATCTCTCTGCAAATCAGGGTGCCCTCCCCTGCCAGTGTATGTCACCTTCATCCTGCTTCTTGTTCCATGTTCTTTGAGCAGTAATCCTTAACAGACTGAAATATTTGACATTCCTCTAAAATAAATTCCTGAATATACAACAGAGGCTGTGGCAAGGTGCCATCTCCAGTGTCCCTTGGAGAAAATGCTTTGTGAGAAAATAATGTCATCACACGCCCCTCCACACACCCACCATTTCCCTTTGATCTCGCCGTGTTTACCTGTGGCTTGCTGGTAGCAAGGCAAACCTAGGTATGGAACATTTGGCTTTGAAATAAGTCGGGTTCTCCGCTAAGAGTGCTTTGAAGTCAGACCCATCATGTATTGTTTATTACCCTTTCAAACATCCCCACATGTATTTCTAAGACCAATTTCTTCTTTACTTATTCAAAAGAACTCAAGGTTGTTTCCATATTGGCCATCCTTTGATATTTTCTAAAATGAGAGAAATAGTATCTCTGGAGTCCATTTTGTCCACTTACAAATTATTTTAGCAATATATGTTAAGGGCAATTTTACATTCCCTCTATCCCATTACTATCTCCAAAACACAATTATATGTCAAGTTTGACTCAGAACTTCTTTAGACCGAGTAATAAATCATCAGAGTAATGGGTAAGAAGAATTTGTCATTGTTCAGTGTGTATACAGAGTTATGTGGCATATAACCTCAAATTTCTTTCAGATCATGTATAAATACATAATAAAATAATAATACTCATTAGTCAACAGCAAATATAAGTTCCAGATGTCTGGACATCAAAGTATTTATAGACCTATAGGAACCGCCTTGAGACAGGAACTGCTCTTCAGAAACGGGACTGGAAGAAAGCGGGCTACAAAAAGCCTCCCCGAGTTCTCTGAAACAAAAGCGATTCTTGTTTATACATAAATTATGAATGACTTTTTAAGGGCTGACTCACTGGCCAGTACATGTGCCTGCAAATCCGGTTTCACAGGAGAATGGGAGCTGACTAGACTAGCAGGAATTCTGCAACAAATCATTTTTTCCCAGCTTGCCTCCAAAGCCAGTCAATTTGTCTGGTGTCTCAGTCACCACTCTGGTTAAGGCACAGCGGAGAAGCTTGTTGCTTAGGCTGGTGGCTCTGCCACAGCCCTATGCCACTTAGTTTGCCAAGTACAGCCCATGGAGGGCCCTCCTCCCTCGCCAGTCTTTAGAAGAAAGGAATCCACAGCCCCCTCAAGTGGTGGGCGTGAGTGATAGCAGGTGGGCCACTGGCTTGAAGCCATTTCCAGCAAGCCAGCGCAGTTCCCAAGCCTTATCCCACTGCTGGCGTTGGATCCGCTGTGAGTGTAGGAGGATGGCCCTGGAGGCTCTGAGTGTGACTGTGTCATTTAGTCTCTGATCTTAAGCAAATAAGCTGACTTTCCTCTTAAATTTTTCTCATCCATAAAATGAGGAGTCATACAGTATAACCTTTCAGGTCCCATCCAACAAACCATGAGCTGTGATTCAGTTTTCCTCTACACAAAAAGAAAGAAATATATTCCTTAGTTCATCAATACCACACATTAGATCCTGATGACCAATATTGTTAATGAGTGGCTTCATTAATCATGACTCAGTAGAGAATTTCACCACTCACACAGACCTCCCCAAGCTAGAAGCAATCCTTTCCTACCAGGAAGAGCAGACCTGGGTGACAACAGTTATTTTCTGAGGGATTAATGTGAAAATGTTATGCCCAGACAACTTGTTGGCAACATTAAAAAAAATATCTCCTTTTTGTGCCTGAAGTCTTCCTCCTACAGGAAGCAGGAACAAGGAAAACACTTTGTAAATGTAGTGATTCAAATCCTCCAGTGACTGTGTATACAGATGTCAAAAATTGTGAACATGAGCTATCCATCCAGAGTTTTCCCCATAGAGGAGTATCTTTGTGTTCTTGAAGTATTACAGGGTGAAATGTGTGTTTGAATCTGAACTTCACTAAAGTTCTTCGGGCAGCTATTTTGAGTAGAGGTAATCCCATTTGTTTTCTTCCTCCTCTGAGAGGGAATTTGTTTTAATTGGCACACATGTCTATGGTAAGAAGTGTTTAGATGTATGTGTGTGTGCATAGGTGTATGTATGTTCACGTTTGTTTGTGTGTGTGTATGTGTGTGTTATGCTCAGAATTGTCATCCATCTCCTTTGAGACAGGCTCTCTCATTGGCCTGTAGCTTATCATGTAGGCTAGGCTGGTTGGGCAGCAAGGCCCAGGAGTCCCCCTGTCTCTTCTGCACCTCTGATTATGGGAATGTGTCATCCCACTTAGCATTTTTATGAAGGTACTGGTGATCAAACTCAAATCCTCTTTCTTGCAATTAAAGCACTTTACTGACCGAGTTTTCTCTTCCAGCCTCTCCATGTTATGAATCGCGAATTTCCTTTGATAAATTCTGGTCAATACAAGAGGGTCATAGTGTTAATTTATTATTATTATTGTTGCTGTTAATAATAATAATAATAATAAACCCTGCAACATCCACCATCAGTAAGGAATAAAGTCAGCATGGAAGAGAGATGACTTAAACTTTGAAGCCCCAGTGTTGCATAATTAACAATAAATTCATTATTACTTGCTGCATTTTCTCAAACAAAAACCACATGTGACTGGGAATTTAAAATTTGAACAGACATTGGCAAATATTTCCCAAATATAATACACCATCTTGACAGCTAATGCATCAGCAATGTTTACTTCAGCAAATGTTTCCAATTTGGAGGGAGAGAAGAAAATGAGTGTCTAATAATAACCTTTTATATTTGAATACATGGACAGTGCTTTACAGTTTACAAAGCACTTTCCAAGTATGCGTTCACTCAGCTTATCGGTGAAACCAGCCTGGGAGGTAGACAGGATGCACATTATGTTTCTATCCAACAATTTGTAGTTCCTCTAACTTGTCATGCTGTTTCATGTCTCTGTAATTTCACACATGCTCTTCTTGAGCCTTGGAATGCCCTCATTTCCCTCCCCTACCCCATTTTTTCATGTAGCTAATTCCCAGTCAACTTTAAAAATCAATGCAAATGATGCCTCCTTTCAAATAGTCTGGAAGCTTCCAGTCTGGTTTGGATGTTTCCCTTCTGTTCTTCTCTGTGTCCTGTGCACGTGGCAGTGTGTGCGTTGTACTGGAATCGTCTGTCTGTTTTTCTGTCCATTAATCTTTTGTGCACCAGCTTAAATGCATGACTTCTTCCTTCTTACACCACACCTGCAGCATCTCCCATCGCCTCTGTCATGTTGTTGGGGCTCTGTACAAGAACGAATGAGTCCTATTTATGAGATGTGAGAACGATACTTACAATCTTAGATATCTTGTGAAAGCTGGTGTGGGGCAAGGGTTGAACAACTTCATTTCTAGTTTCATAACCCAACATCCTTTCTTCGATATGAAATGATGTTTGCTTAGATTATGTCTTTGAAACACATGGAATGATCTTGGATAGAAATATGGAATTTCTACATCATGTACTGGAAGCCATTGGGAAGAAATATGCTAAGTGCAGTTTTCAGTCCTTTATTCATTTGCTATTTTTTTGCACATCCACGTGTGCATAGTATGTGGGGCATTGTGTTGTGTAGTGTGTACACATGTGTGTGCAGATGTACACACCCCAGTGCATATGTGTGTGGAGGCCAGCAAACACTGGGTGTCCTCCCTTGCATTGTTCATCCACATCTTTCCTTGAGACAGAAACTCTCACTGGTTCTGGAGCTTGCCTTTTTTTGTGAACCCCAGTGATTCTCTGGTTTCTGCTCCTGAAAAGGCTGGGGTAACAGAGCTGTTTATATGAGTACTAGGGAATCCAACACAGGTGGCGTCAGGTCCTGTTAGGCCTCCATGTTTGCATGAGAAGCATTCTTACCTGCTAAACTGTTCCTCAAGCCTCTGATATCTTTAGCTCACTATTTACTTCCTATTTTCTCCTAGCAAATGCTCCAGACAGCTTACAATAAAGTTTATGAGAAACAAAAGAGTGGCCCTGTGCTGCAATGGGTAGTGTATTAGATTTCTAGTTGATGACAAACAAAGATACAAGATAAAAAGCCATGGAAAATAGAAAGACAAGAGGGAAAGCATTGTATCAGAAATTATAGGGCTGGGAAGATGACTCAGTGGTTCAAGGTGGTTGCTTAGAAAGCCTGCCTGCCCAGGTTTGATGCACTAGTACTAATTTAAAGCTGGATGCATGAAGTGGTGCATGAGTCTGGAGGCTGTTTGCAGCAAGAGGTCCTGGCACACCCATTCTCTTTCTTGCTTCTCTTTTACAAAGAAATAACTAAGATCTTAAAAAAAAAGAAATTCTAGGCCAAGAATAATGATGGTAATTGAACTTAAAAATCAGCTTGGAGCTTCCTAGGGCCTAAGTAGACAAGAGAGAATATCAGGAGTGATTTTTTCAAATTTTATTTATTTATTTAAAAGTATAGAGAGGTGGGGGGGGAGAGAGAGACAGAGAGAGAAAAAGAGACAGAGAGTGAGAAAGAACGGGCACACTGGGTCTCTAGCCACTGAAAACAAACTCCAGATGTATGTACCACTTTGTGCATCTGGCTTTATATGGGAATTGTGCCCAGGTTGTTAGGTTTTGCAGGCAAGTGCCTTAACCACTGATCCATCTCTCCAGCCTGAGAGATTTTTTTTGACCTTAATATTACACTTTAAGTGGAATTCATTAAGTGGATATTTATTTGACTCCATGAAAAATATTTTAAATATTTTATTTATTTATTTATGAGAAAGGAAGGGGGAGAGAGAGAGAAAGAGAGAGAGAGAGAGAATGGGTATGCCAGGGACTCTAACCACTGCAAATGAACTCCAGAGGCATGTACTACCTTGTGCATCTGGATTACATGGGTCCTGGCGAATAGAACCTGAGCCCTTAGGCTTCACAGGCAAGTGCCTTAACCATTAAGCCATCTTTCCAGCCCAGGAAAAAATATTTACAAGTGAAGCTCAGAAAAGTGGAATTCTGGGCTGGAGAAGATGGCTTAGCAGTTAAGGCATTTGCCTGCAAAGCCAAAGGACCCCGGTTCAATTCCCCAGGACCCACATATAAGCCAGATGCACAAGGAGGTGCGTGCATCTGAGTTAGTTTGCAGTGGCTGGAGACCCTGGAGCACCCATTCTCTCTCTCTCTCTCTTTCTCTCAAATAAATAAATAAATAAAATATATTAAAAAACAAAAAGTAGAATTCCTTCATTAAACATATCGATTATCTCCTACATATCAGACACTGGATTCTGGGTTGGGGCAAAGGCTTGGAGATGAGAGGAACAAGACCTCTCCTTGTACGGAGGCACATACATTATTATTTGAACAGTGAGTATATAATGTACACACACATCCAGAGAGACCCTTCCATGTATGCAAGTGCATCCATTATTATTTGAACAGTATAATGGACACACAGCCATCTAGTAGCAAATAAAGTAGCAGCACATGGGACCTTAGGAACACAATTCTTCTTACTTGATGTTTCTTGTAACAACTGTAAAACAATGAACATGTCACACATTCATTTAGAGTTCTCATAAGGTGGCTCTATGACCAAGCTAAATAAAAACAGAATGTGAATGTAGGGTGTGTTTTGGGATTCATACTTTCTTTTCAGGACTTCCTTAGAAAATGCAAAAACTCACCAAAACTAACATTTATGTGTGTGCTGATGTTTGGTAATAAAAGACTGTATATCTAATCTATCTTCATTTGAATTTTCTTCATTCTTTCACTTAAAGTCTGTGTGTCTTATATAATTGCTGTCCAAAACAACAATGTATGTATGTTCATACATGGAGACAGCTTTCTCAGACCATTGGGAAGTAACCTAATAATACATAGTCTGTCCTCAGAAACTATGGCCAGAGAAAAAAGTCTACATTTGGTTCCTGCGATTTGTAACGCACTCAGAAAATCCCAAAGTTGGCTCGGAACCAGTGCACAGTCCCTGCGGCACTGGAGTCAGAATGGGGAGACTGTCTTTCTTTTATTACTGGTAACTGGAAAAGCCTAGCAACTATTTTCCATGGACATTCCCTCCAGGATGGAGGGCTTGTTTTTCCTAGATTTTCATATATTTTTAGGCGGTCATCTTGGGCAGTCTGGCTTTGTATCAAAAGTGTTTTTAATTGAAGAGGTCCTCCCTTGGGCTATTGGTAGAAAAATACCCTCTCTGTATCCTCCCATCTATTTCGGAGGTCACGGCTGGGTTCCAGTTCCCTGTCTTTTTGCAAAGCATCTGCCCTTTTATCTTCCCATTCCACACTGTGATGGGGAAGAGGAAGGAAGGAACCGAATCCCAGAGCTGCAGCCACTTTCCTAAATGCCGGACTCAAAAGTAGCCCAAAATGGCAACAATGGGACATGAATGTCATTTTCTCCAGTGGATGAAAAATTCAGAGAAATGCTGATGGAGAAGTGAGAGTTCTGATTCCTGAGTAATGTAGGTCTGGTGGTGTCCACTTTAGGACTGCCAGAAGGTAGAGCTTGGGAACTTTCTCCTTACACCCAACTCTGACTTGACTGTTTCATTTACATAATTCTAAAACACACTTGTGTTCAAAAACACTTCCTATCCAGGTATGTCACGTTTCTCCTTCTGTTAGCAGCTAAGTGAGGCAGGTACAGTTAGAGGCAAGCTTCCATGTTTATGCACCTTCCAAAACCTTTGGAGTGTCTATTGGCTTTGCACAGCACATGAGGAACTCTTTTACACTCTTGGTTCTTTCAGTGTTAGGAAGCAGCACACGCCTCAAGGACCCTAGCCGCTAACTTGGCTTTCATGTTGACAAGGTGGGGAAAGAACTGACAAGGAAGTGGAGGTCGGTGGTAAGCAGGGGCGTGCTAATACTTTATCTCATCGATCAGTGTGCAGAGAAGAAATACTTACCATGTTCTAGTGGCCCATTTCAGAGTTTGGCCAAACTATGCAGGTTGAATTGTTGGTAATGAAAGATCAGGGCTAGTCTGATGTTTATATGCTCCTAAATTCTAGTATTCCATCTCGTAGGCCAGGTGGCCCATATTCTCTCTGTGTGCCTGGCATACCAGTGCCCTCCCTGATAGGGCTTTAGAAAAGTAGGGGATATGTTCTGTTTATAGGTTCCCTTGAAGGAGTCTTTTCACAGGGTGAGAGTATAAGTAGGTCAGAGTAGTAGGCTGAGTCAAGCACACATCTTTTAGAAAACAAAAACAAAACAAAACAAAACACAGGGTGCCAGAGAGATGTCTTAGTGGTTAAGGCACTTGCCTGTGAAGCCTAAGTACCCAGGTTTGACTCCCCAGAACCCATGTAAACTAGATGCACATGGTGGTACATGCCTCTGAAGTTTGGTTACAGTGGCTAGAGGCCCTGGCATGCCCATTCTCTTTCTTCCTTTGTCTCTTTCTCTCATAAATAAATAAATTAATTAATAAATAAATTAATAAATAAATTTAAATGCCTGAGGGAAAGAAACAGATTCTCTCGATGATATTATTCAGAAGAGACTAAGAATAAGAGGCTTTGGTAGACAACGAAACACCCTTCTACTAAAGCCAGAGATGTCAGAGAAAGGCACTTGATGACATTTCATAATGCTTCACATAGCGTGCTTATCTGATCCTCAAGTTCTCTTGTCCTAGTTAAGAGGACAAGATGAGGGATGTGACACCCACAGAGTTTCACTGGATAAGAGACACAAGATAAAGTCAAATCTTTGGGGTGCCCACTGGCATGTCTTTCATGAGTGGCCTCTTTTTAGGGGAGGGCACTGCAGTATAATGTAGAGTTTTAAAAGCCTATAGAGCTGGGCTCTAAGAATTTAACTGCTATACACTGTAGAAAGTCAATTCTAGAAGGACTTACCCTGAATGCTACTTTTTATTCTGTAGTTTTCTTCTTTTACTGATAATAAAAACTACTGAGAGTAGTCATAAAAGAAAGTTCTAGAGTATCCTGAATTAATGTATATTTATAAGCTCTGGGATCAGGTTCAGAATATGAAACTTCTGCTTTGGCGTGGCCACTGACTATTAGTATGAAGCCCAGCTTCAGAGTCGGGGCTGGGTAGGGAGAAACTATTCAGAGTTGGATTGTGGAAAGATCTGAGGTGTCCCAAGGAGACCAAGGTGATTAGACCTGCAGGGAGGACCTCAGGGACTCTTTACCACCTAACAAAAGGGTTGACATTTTAGTAATGGTGACTACATCATCAGTGTCTATGGACTATCAGTTCTGTGTACATCATAGTCAGTCTAAACTAGCCATCAAAGTTCTATGAACACTGAGTATAGGGAGTTAAACAAAGGAGGCCCTGAGGCCTCGAATCTTTTCTAGGAATATGGGGATCTAATATTTGAAAGTTGATTTAATTGAATGTTTAAAAATACATACTCTTGCATCAAACTAACTGATCATGTTAGTTTCAATAGATGTAGTAACAAGATATCACAAACCTAGTAGTTCACAACAGCACACACTGATTCTCTTAGAGCACTGGCTGTAAGTGTAATCAAGGTGTCAGTAAGGCTGTGCTCCTCCTGAAGGCTTTTAGGGACCTTTATCTCTTTTTGCTTGGAGAGGCTACCTACATTATTTCTTGACTCCTATTGTATCCCTTATATAATCCCAACTTCTTGCTTTTTTAATTTTTAAAAAAGATTTTATTTTTATTTATTTATTTGAGAGAGAGAGAGAGAAGAGAGAGAGAGAATGGGAGCACCAGGGCCTCTAGCCACTGCAAACAAACTCCAGACACATGCGCCCCCTTGTGCATCTGGCTAACGTGGGACCTGGAGAATCGAACAGGGGTCCTTTGGCTTCACAGGCATGAGCCCTAACTGCTAAGCCATCTCTCCAGCCCCCAACTTCTTGCTTTTGTAAAAAATTATTTTATTTTTATTTAGTTATTTATGTAACAGAGAAAGAGGGACAGAGAGAGAGAGAGATAGTGGGTGCACCAGGGCCTCCAGCCACTGCAAACGAACTCCAGATGTGTGCGCTCCCTTGTGCATCTGGCTAACGTGGGTCCTGGGGAGTTGACCTTGGGTCCTTTGGCTTTGCAGGCAAATGCCTTAAGTGCTAAGCCATCCCTCCAGCCCTCAAGTTCTTGCTTTTAACATAACAATAATTGTTGCTAATTGCTTCCTTGATTACCTTGTAAGAGCCTCTGTGATTACACTGGACTCAAGCATCTCCTGGTACACTTTCCCTCTTAAGATCCTTTATTTAACCATGCCAGAAAAGCCCCTTCAGCCATCGGTTATGTCATGGATGTTTTGGAGTAGCCATTATTCTGTCTACCAACATGGGTTCCTGTCCTAACACTTCCTAGCTTTATAGGCTCTGTGATTTCCTCTTAGGCAAATTACTCTCCCTGTGCTTTGGTTTCTACATCAAAACTTAGGGCATGATAGTAATTAATCTTCACATAGAGTGGAGATTAAATTATTTATTACAGGGGGAAAGACTTGGAATCACAGCCCCCTTCCCAATGTGTTCAATGAGAAGTTACTTGCCATGACTATAGGTGTCAGAGTCTAGGGGTGAATCTGTTCCTTGACATTTTCTTGCATCCCAGTTATTGATCACAGAGCAGGCATCCTTTGAAGGTCACCTTACGAAGATGGGTACCCGCCTGTTCTCAATGTCACAATCTAGTGACCTACATGTGTTCCCACTCACCCCCTGTTTGCAGTTGAGAACCTGTTGATACTCTCTTGCAACTTTAGCCTTGTCTCAACCTCTGGGACAAAAAGGAGCAGGATAGGCAAACTTTAAGGAATTATAGCCAGCTATGGTGTTCCAGGTTTGCAATCCTTGTTACTCAGGAGGGCTGAAGCAGGAGGATTAAGTACTGTCTGGGCTTCAGAGCAAGTTCAAGGCCAACCTGGACAATTTAGTGAGACCTTGTTTCACAATAAAAAAGGATAGAGGGTTCAGTGGCATATATTTGCTTAATGTGTAAGGGCCTGGATTTAACCTTTACCACTACAGAAAAACAGAAATCATAGCTCACTAGCTCCACATTTGAAACTCTATATACCAATTCTACCAGTTTCTTGTCTCAGTGAACATCCTGGTAGGAATCTTCCAGATTGGAATTTCCTGTTGTCACCAGCCTTCCTCACTGAGAACTCCTTTCCTGGTTGCTGGTCCTTGCTTCTGCCCTGGCATTGCCATCTTCCTGTCTGTCTGCCTTCCTTGTCCCAGGGACATTTTTGCTAGTGTTGAGGCTGGTCTCCACGTCCTCCAAAGGCCGAACAGCCACGCTCAGCATGTGCCCCATCATGCAGCCAGCCCAGCATGCACCTCCCTCTGGAAGGGGGTTCAAAGCTCTGTCTTTATATCAATGCCTGTTCCTGTTATAGAATTAATTGGATTTGGACTTACAGGCATCTGCAAGGGTTCCGTGAAATGTGAACAGTGCGTGTGTTTGTGAGAGTGGGACAGACAGCTCCTCCTAATTTGTGGGATCTTGGAATTCAGTGCAAACACTGTAAGGAATAGTTTACGATGCTCTCCCAAAAGAATGCCTCTCCACAGTACTCTAACAATTTAGTCCACTTTCACAGTGTTCATGTTTGCCTTTTCCTTTTTTTTTTTTAAATCCCTATTTGTGGAAATTTCTAACCTGTAAAACCATGTGCAGATAAATAAAATAGATTCTCTGACAGCAAAATTCAATCTGTTTAAACCACTGATCTCTCTAGCATTAAAATAATTTTTAAAATTCCAGCTTGTGGCTTTACTTTGGTAACTTCTATTGCTTCTAAACTTGGTTGCACTATTTTGAAAAACAAAAAAGTATTTACCCAGATCTATTTTTCCTTGTCAGCTGCCTTTCCCACAAAAGTCCACATTTGTCTCTGTAATTACAAATAGAGCTCAGTTACAGAGAACTTTTACTAGCTACCTTAAAAGAAGCATGGGTATTTTAATGAGTATCTAAAATTTTTGTTTTTCTGTATTTTTCTAGTAGTCCTCTTTTAAACTAAAAAATTTTCTTTAGAAGAAATACACACTAGGTTTTTGATGTAAAAATACCAGAGTTCTTTAATATTAAGCAACTAAATAGAAAGACACAGATTTTCCAAGGAAATAGAGAAGATTGAATTAGAAGTTAGAAAACTTGAATACTTACACTCAGATAATTATTAAGGAGCTGGAACACAGTCAGTGTTTAAAGCACTTGCTTATAAAACCTGATAAAGTCAGATGCACAATGTGGCACATGCATCTTGAGTTCTTTGCAGTGATAAAAGGCCCTGATGCACCCACCCTCTCTCTCTTCCTTCTTCCCTCCCTCTCTCTTTCTCTTTCTATGCTCTCAAATAAATAAAAACATTAAAAAACAATAATTGTCAAATTCAGATTTCAATTCCTTTTGCTTTCACTCTTTCACCTGTGAAATACGGTTCCTATTTACTCCATCTCATAAGCTTGTGACATGGTTAGAGGGCAATGATCTTTTAAAATATATTTTTTATTTATTTATCTGCAAGCAGAGAGAGAGAGAGAGAGACTGCAAAAGAACTCCAGATGCATGTGCCACTGTGCAGCTGGCTTTATGTGGGTACTGGGGAATTGAACCCAGGTCTTTAGGCTTTGTATGCCTTAACTGCTGATCCATTTCTCTAGCCCAAAGGCAATAATCTTTAATAATTTGCACTGAAGGATACAGAAGGTCATTTCAAGTATGAAAAGTCACCACAACATACTCAACAAGAAATAGGTCTACAGTCAGTCACCCTATGAATTAAATGCTGGATCTGTTTAGTAACTAGCTGTGTGACTTGCTTATGTGAAGCAACCCTCTGAGCCTTGAGTTCCTCATTTGTCATTTTAAAGCACATTGAGTGATTGCAAGAATGGAAAGAGAACCTCAAATAAGTTTAAGAATAGCATCCCTTATTACTTTTCTCCACTAAGCATGGCATTAATGTCAGTATATCCAAGCTATAAATACACTTTGCCTGAGACCAGGCACACTCTTGGAACATTTGACTCAATGGCTTTTCTCCTTTTTTTTTTTTTCATGAAAAATTGATACTGTGGGCAGACTTGCGGCTGTCCATGTCATTAAGTTCAGAAATAAATGTCCTCAACCGCAGAATCCTGTCTCATCTCCAAGACAGCTCAGGTTTTTGGTCTGCAAGTGAGTTGAGCGCACTCTTGCCTACAAGGAGCCCCTCTGTCTATTAGGTCAGGGCCAGGGACCATGGGGACCTGGGTGACTCTCCATGTGTCCTGTGCAAGATTCTTTCATGCTTACCTATCTCCAGTGTCATTTGCAGTTCAGCTGGGTGCAGCTGTAACTCAGAGAGTGCAAAGTTCATCAAGGCCAGGGAGGGAACCAAGTGGCTTGGAGGCAGGACACAGCATGGGGGACGGTGGGAGATCATAGAGTATATGTGCCCTGCCAGAAAGTTAAGTCCTGCTGATGATTGCTAGGCAGGAAGGCTGCCCCCATTTTTCTATACTTTGTTTGTTTTGCTCCCTGAATATCACAAATTTGAATTTTCAGGTGATATTTTTCAATATTATATGTTGACATCTGTAGTGATTTGGATTAGGTGTGCCTAATAAACTCACGTGTTTTACATGCTTGATTCTGGTTGATGGTAATTTGGGAGGTGAAGACGTTCTGGAGGAGGTGCGTTGTATGGGGCACCTTACAGGTCTTAACAGCTCCCGCATAGCCAGCTCCCCCTTGCCAGATCTTGGCTGTTTCCACCTGATGTAATAGAGGCGATGGCCAGCCTCTGTTCATGACATCTTTCCCCTGACATCATGGAGCTTCCCTTCAGGTCTGTAAGCCAAAATAAACAACTTTCCTCTGATCATCTGCTTTTGGGCATGTGCTTTGTGCCAAAAACAAGGAGGAAGTTACAATATCTAATGTCTCAACTCTATAGAGATTTTCCATGGCCCACCATCATGCACGCTCTGCCCTGCAGTGCCAACTGTGGACCCCCACTGACGGCTGTGGGTCAAGGAGCTGCTACCTTGACATGCATTGACTTGGGCCACTTGGAATTCCAGCAAGTTCTAAATGAAAAAAAGCTACAGGTTCACCTTAGAGAGGACGACAGCCATGCAGAAATCCAAAATTGCTTTCATTCTTGATGAATCCTCTTTTGACAAGCTTAAAAACGCTTGACTCAAATCTCCTGATAAAAACTAGTTTTATGGGCTGGAGAAGTGGCTTAGCCTTTAAGGTGTTTGCCTGCAAAGCCAAAGGACCCAGGTTCAACTCCCCAGGACCCACGAAAGCCAGATGCATAAGGGGGCACATGTGTCTGGAGTTCCTCTGCAGCGGCTGGAGGCCCTGAGCACCCACTTGCTATCTGCCTCTTTCTCTCAAATAAATAAATAAGGGCAAAAATATTTAAAAAAAAAAACTAATTTTCTAACCATGTTTCTGTCGGTCTGTGTAATGGTTTGTATTGATTCTCAACTTCCAGGACCTACAATCACTTAGGAAAGGCACCTTGGGCTTGCCTGGGAGGGATTATTTTGGTTAGGTGAATGGAGATGGGGCGATCCACCTTAACTGTGTCCTGGACTGTATTAAAAGGAGAGAGCTGGCTGAGCACAAGCATTTGGGCTGACTGGGACCAGCTGCTTCAAGCTCCCGCTGCTGTGCCTTTCCTGCCATGCTGGACTGTGACCTTCATGTGCAAGCAAGAATAAACCCTTCCTCCCTCTCTTTTAGATTTTATTTTTATTTATTTATTTATTAGAGACAGAGAGAGGGGGAGAGAGAGAGTGAGAATGGGCATGCCGGGGCCTCCAGCCACTGCAAATGAACTCCAGATACATGCGCCACCATGTGAGTATGGCTTACATGGGACCTGGAGAATCGAACTGGTGTGCTTAGGCTTCATAGGTATGCATCTTAACCGCTATGCCATCTCTTCACCCCATTCCTCCCTTTAAAAAAAAATATTTCTTTATTTCTGAGAGAGAGAAAGAGAGAGAGGGAGAGAGGACAGACAGAATGGGTACACCAAGGGCCTCTAGCCACTGCAAACAAACTCCAGATATATGTGTCATCATATATATCTGGCTTACGTGGGTTCTGGAGAATTGTACCTGGCTCCCTAGGCTTCTCAGGCAAACACCTTATCTGCTAAGCCATCTCTCCAGTCCACCCTTCCTCTTTTAAATGGATTTTTGTCAGCTATTTTGCTTCATCAATGAGAAAGTTAACTGATACAAACCAAGAGGCTTAAAAATACAACATGTAAGCCGGGCGTGGTGGCGCACTCCTTTAATCCCAGCACTCAGGAGGCAGAGGTAGGAGGATCGCCGTGAGTTCGAGGCCACCCTGAGACTCCATAGTGAACTCCAGGTCAGCCTGAGCTAGAGTGAGACCCTACCTCGAAAAACCAAAAAAAAAACCAAAAAAAAAAAAAAAATACAACATGTAACCCATAAGTGTACCCTTACTCAACACCAGTCAGGTTTGGGGAATGGGATGGAGAGCTCTTGTCAAGACCTGATACCCACCAGCATCCAATCCTTCTGACTGAGGACCCATTTATCACCAACAGTGTGCAGGTTGAGAACCCACATGGAGGGAGCCCCTGGGTCATCAGTAGGGAGAAGCAGCTTTGCAATCCCCTAGGTTGTGTAGCAGGAGAGGAGTTAAATGGGCCAGGGTGCTTACAAGAGAGTATTAGTGCTAGAGGTAGGGAGTGCTCTGAATAAAGGATTGCCTTATCTAAAGAAAACAACACTTATCATTTTAACTTGTAGTTGAAGACACAGCCCTGAGTCTCCGCTGCCCAAGTCTCCTCCATTGATGAAGGTCAAGGCAGATGAAGAGACTGGGTCTACTGCCCCAAGCTTTTTCCTGGACCCTGTCTGTTGAGGGGCCACCACGAGCTAAAAATCAGCACCTGGTACATCTCTTCTACAGGTGCTGGAGGCAATTTCTATGACTTTCTAGAATACAAAGTATTCTGATCTCCTCTGTTATTGTTTATGAATTTGGGTCATTTTGACATCATCAATTGTTTAGCAGTCAACAGCACATCAATTGTATATTATTAAAATTCAGGTTCAAGACTGGTCACAGTGGCCCATACATTTAGTCTCAGCACACAGGAGGCTGAGGTGGGAGGATTGTTGTGAGTTACAGGCCAGCCTGGGCTAAAGTGAGACCCTACCTTCAAAACAAAACAAAACAAGACAAAATAAAAAGATTTAAGGCTTTCATGGCTTGTGTCTCTGGCCATATTATTGTTTGAATGTAAAATGAACCTATCAATCCCCCTTAGGTTCATGTGTTTGAACTCTTGGTCCCCAGCTGGTGGTGCTGTTTGAGAAGGTTGTGGAACCTTTAGGAGGTGGAGCCTTTCTAGAGGAAGTGGGTCACTGGGGTGGCCATTTGACAGCTTGACCCCAATTCCTATTTATCCTCTGCTGCCTGCCAATGTGACCATCTTTACTCTTGCCCTTGCTGGCATGCCTTTCCTGACATGAAACTTCCTCTAGAAATGGTTTTCTCACTAAGTGGCTTCTGGTCAAGTATTTGCTCACAGCAATGGGAAAGTAACTTATACGGCCATCACCAGTACCTATAAGGTGCTGAACCCACCAAGGCTATGATCCTTTGGAGGTAACAGAGGTTGTTATGGTCCACTGGGAATAGGTAAGTGTTTAACAACTGGCTCTCTGTTGGCTGGATAGCCTTTATCTGTAGGATTTGCCAGTTTCCATTGTGCAAATGTTCTTACTATAGCTGATTGAAAGCTACCAATGAAACATTACTGAGCAAGAGGATGCAAAGAGATGAATATATTCAGTTCCCTTGAGTTTCAGCACACAATTGCACATTCTCATCTCAGTTAATGAATCCCAGCTCCCACAACCAGTATTTTCCATGCTTTCACCTCTCTCTTCCCTAAAAGTAATCTAATACCTTGGGTTGATAACCTTATCAAATAGCTGATTAAATTAAAAGCATCCTTTTATTATCTAAGAGTTTAGCCATATAATACCACAAGCACTTTCCCCACAGGATCCTTTTAAAAAGTGTCCATTGGAGCTAGACAGATGGTTTCATGGGTGAAGTGCTTGTTGCACAAGCATGAGGCCCTGAGTTTGAATCCTCAGGACCCATATATGTGCTCCATGGAGTCTTTGCCTACAATCCCAGTGCCTAGGAGGCAGAGACAAGAAATCCTGGGGGCTCACTGGCTAGCTAAGTCTAGCTGAATGTGAATGCAAGAGAACCTGCCTGAAAGAGTTAGGTAGAGAGTAAGGGAGTGAGTGATCAAGTAAAACTCTTTTTAATGCCCAAGCACACATATACACGCTTCGCTCTCTGTCCCCGCACACACCACACATACATACATGTGAAAAAGTTTATTGGTACACACTTTTAACCATTTCTTAGTTTGGGTTTTTTAAAAAAATTTTGTTTATTTATTTATTTAAGAGTGACAGAGAGAGAAAGAGGGAGAGAGAGAGAGTGAATGGGCCCTCCAGGGCCTCCAGCCACTGCAGACGAACTCCAGACATATGTGCCCCCTTGTGCATCTGGCTAATGTGGGTCCTGGGGACTTGAGCCTTGAGCAGGGGTCCCTAGGCTTCACAGGCAAGCGCTTAACTGCTAAGCCATCTCTCCAGTCCTAGTTTGGGTTTTTAAAAATACTAAATATTCTAAGTTATTTCACTAGATGGTGCTAGATATAGTTCAGAGTCAGGCTAGTGTCAGTTCAGAAACCCTCTGAGGAAAGAACTTCTTTTAATGGCCAGAAGTTGTCATCAGGTTTAAATTGGGATATTCCAATTGACATTATTCTTTTCTTGTACTTTGTCTGTGGTATTGGTTGGAGCTGCTCACTAAGACAGATTGTCATTCCCCACTTGCTTTAAGCATTACTTTCTCTAGTGGTAGAAAGTGCTTCAAATTTACTCTGTCATAAAGATCCTCAATGCTTTTGAGTTCCACTTCATTTGGACTGTGTATGTCCTGTGCTGTGACTCGTCCATGTTCCTTGCTCTTGGGGTGTTCATATTCTCTCTGTGGTAGTTTGATTTCTGAGTTATGAATTGCTTCCTAGATCATATAGATATGAATTTTAAAAACCTGACTCGGTACCTATATTGTGTTGGGAAATGTGTGACTCCTTCTACAGACTTAATTCATCAAGAATCAAAACTTGGCATATGTGCCCAGTTTTTACAGTGTTTCCCTCTATTCTCCACACTTAAGAGACACATAAAGATAAGGAACCCTCTCAAGAGAGAGGATAAAAAACATCAATCTATATTTCATTCTTAAATATGCCTCATTCCCCTGTTAAACAGGATGATATGTAGACCTATCAAAGTGACTTGACTTTTAACTTTTTAACTTCTAATTCTACATCAATGACAGCAAGAAGAAAAGTAGAGTGATCATTACTAACAGCATCTTTCCAATAACAATGTCGTCTCCATAAAAGAGCCATGTTTTGCTTCCAGTTTTGTCCTCTGGAAAGGTACTAGGTGGTTAATAGCTGCCTGTGACTTTGATGGAAAGACTATGCCCACTTGCTTACTACTCAATTATTCCCTATAATGCTAGAAGAAAGCAGTATTATTGTCATAGTAATCCATTGCATGAGGATTACATTTGTCTTAGACCCTACAGACAATGCAAGCCAAAGAGATGGAATTTTTCTCCTGGTTTGATTTGAAGAGTCACCATCTTGATGACTTCATGGAGGTTAGGCATTAGCTCATGTGGAATGCTTTCTGGTACTGAAAAAAAAAGAGAATTTTTCAAATGCAACAGAATAACCAAATATTATAAAAGTAAATAGGAATTTTACAATTCTCAGTTTATTTTTATTTGTTTTTCATTTTTATTTTTTTTACAGTCAGTTTGGTACCATTATTAGGCTCATCCGTGACCTACCCCCTCCCCTTGGCCCCTCCTTGTTGAGGTACGGGTCTCAGTTTTAAGAAAATCTTTCTGTTCTCTCTACTCAGAAGGGCAATACATATAATTCTCCTGACTTACAAGGACAATCAATTTTCAATTACATATTGACAATCTTCAATACCAATCATGGAAGTACACTCAGAAATGGAAACTTACCTAACAAATTAGATAAGCTGATTTGATGGAAACCCATTATTATATATGCTACAGATGATGTCAATTGTTCAGTTTATACTGCAGTTTGCATTTTCCTAGTAATGTGTCTCTTTTGCCTAGATCATCCTATCTGTAATAACATGATTATTCTGTGTATTCCTTTCTTATCCTTTTATTTATGTAGGTCACAAGTAATATCTTTGCTTTGATTTTTACTGTTGTTTTGCAATTTGAGTTGTCATTCTTTGGTGATTAGTCTAGTGAAAGGTTTGTCATTCTTCTTATCTATTTAGGAATTTCATTTCACTATTTCTTTATTTTCATATTCTTCATTTCATTTTTTCCCTCTAATTTTCATTCTTTCATTGCCTCTGTTTGCTCTTCTTCTTGGTCCTCTGAGGTATCATCAAGCAGCTGCCACAAATCACCCATCCTCATGTCATCCCGGACATGATTATATCCTCTTAAAATGTGATTCCAAACAAACTTCTCTTCTCTTAGATTGCTTCTTGTGAGATATTTTGTCACAGAAATGAGAAAGGTGACTAATACACTTATCAATGAAAATTTATAATTATTGCTTTGTGCAACTGCCTTTTAAATCAAACAGATGAAAAGAGTGCTAAAAAAACAATGGATAAAGAGGGCTGGAGAGATGGCTTAGTGGTTAAGGCACATGCCTGCAGAGGCTAAGGACCCAGGTTCGATTCTCCAGGACCCATGTTAGCCAGATGCACAAGGTGGTGCATGTGTCTGGAGGTCTTGGAGCACCCATTCCCTCTCTCTTTCCCTCTCTCTCTCTCTCTCTGTGTCTTGTCTAATAATTAAAAATTTAAAAATGGATAAAGAAAGTTCGGCTCTTTTTTATATTTATTTAGTTATTACCTATATCAACAATAATTATTTCTCTATGTAATTTGATTATTTAGTGTTTTCTGTTCTTTTTAGCCTGATGTTCTCTTTCTAGTATTTCTCATAAAGCATATCAGTTAGTAATAGGTTGTCTTATTTTTTTTTTTTGTTTACCTGGGTATTTGTAATTTCTTTTTCATTTCTTTAAGTATCATTATTCTGGATACAGAATTATTTTTTTAATTAATTAATTTATTTATTTGAGAGAGAGAGAGAGAGAGAGAGAGAGATTGAGAGAGAAGATGGGTGCTCTAGGAACTTTAGCCACTACAAATGAACTCCAGATGCGTGAGGCCCCTTGTGCACATGTGCAGCATTGCAACCTTGCATCACCATGTGTCTGGCTTATGTGGGATGGGGAAATTTGAACATGAGTTCTTAGGCTTTGCAGGGAAGTGCCTTAACCACTAAGCCATCTCTCAAGCCCCAAAATAATTTTAACCTCTATATTGATATTCCACATTTAGAGAGACATTGATTTCGTTTAATTCTCCAGACATGGTTTATTTTAGTTGTTAACTTATTTTAAACTCTAAACTTTATCTGATTTAAAGTCTTTGTCTAGCAAGCACAATGTCTGTACCTCCTCAAGGACAATTCCCATTGATTTTTTTATTCTTTTGTGCATAGAACATTCTTTCATTCTTTATTTTAAAATATTTTATTTTTATTTATTTACTTGACAGCGAGAGAGAGAGAGAGAGAGAGAGAGAGAGAGAGAGAAAGGGAATGGGTGTACCAGAGCCTTCAGCCATTGCAAATGAACTCCAGACACAAATACCACCTTGTACATCTGTATGTGGATCCTGGGGAATCAAACCTGGGTCCTTTAGCTTTGCAGGCAAGTGCTTTAATGGCTAAGTCACCCCTCCAGCCCAAGAACATTCTTTCTTTTTCTTTATATTTCTAATCTTTCCTTTCTTTCTTTTTGTTTTTGCTCAAACTGAACATCTCAAATAATTTGGAGTGTTCTAAAAGTCAAATTCTTCCCCCTTATCAGAGTTTGTTATCACTGCCGACTATTGCAGTAGTGGCCATTTGTTGACCTTGCTCTGAAAGGTCAATCTTTTTTGTCATGAGTGGCCACTGAAGCGTCTGCTCTGTTAGCTTATTGGTCACATCAAAACTACACAGAGATTACCTTTAATTTTCAGGGAGTAATTGTCTCCTGTTCTTTGCTTAGGGCTGTATTTAACTACATTAAGCTAATAGTTCACAATTCAGTCTTTTCTTTTTCCTTTATGTGTGTGTGTGTGTGTGTGTGTGTGTAGACTGTGTGGGGGATGGGCATATACACATGTGCATTGTGATGGTTTGAATTAGGTGTCTCCCATAAACTCATGTGATTTGAATGCTTGGTTCTTAGCAGATGAAAATTTGAAAGGTGGAGCCTTGCTGGAGGAGGTGTACTGTTGGGGGTGGACTTTGGGTGTTATAGCCAACTTCCCCTTGCTAGAACTCAGCTCACTCTTTTGCTGTTTTTACCTGCTTTGGCAGAGGTGATGTCCAGCCTCTGTTAATACCATCTTTTCCCCTGGAACTATGGACCTTCCCCTCAAGACAAAATAAAAACTTTCTTCCCATCAGCTGCTTTTGGTTGGGTGTTTTATCCCAATGAGCAGAAGGTAACTGTAATATGCATGCACATGTGCAGAGAGCAGAGGAAGATGTCAGATGTTCTCTTTTATTGCTCCTATGCCTTATTTCCTTTAGTCAGAGTCTCTCACTAAACTGAACTAAGGATTTTTCTGCTAGATTGCTGACAGTGAACTTCATTGATTGTCCTGTCCCTGTCCCACTCAGCACTGGGGTTACAAGCATGTGTGTCCACACTGGACATTTTACATAGATGCTAGATATTGAACTCCTGTCTCATGGTTGTATAACAAGTGATTTTACACATCACCTATCTTCCCATCCATGATTCAGTCTTAATCTTTATTTTCTACCTGTGTGGAATCACAAGATGCTTTAGGGATGTCAAAGTTTTTAGTTGAGCATGCCTATGTCTAGATGATATGATATGTATATGATATATAGAGCACATGACATTCTAGATTCCAATAAACTTTTCAGAGTTCAGAGAAATAGATATGGCATCTCTCAGACCATCCCTTTAACTTTTGAGTGGCTAACTGGTAACCAAATTGCTACCTCTATCTTAGGCAGCTGCAAAGCTAAATAATTGCTTATCTCTCTCTCTATCTATATATACACAGATTATATTTATAATCTACCTATCTCTATATCTGTATCATTTATTTTTAGCATATGTCATGTATATATACATACAATATATATGTAATCTTGTTTTTGATAACTGCTCTTAGGGACAAGATAAAAAGGTATATATTTTTTTATTTTTGTAGCATTGGTCATGCTTCATACTACACCAAATAAAGACAACCTTGTAAGTGAGGACCTCCATGAAACCCTCAGATGAGCCAAGTGACAGCAATTTTTCTGGTACTGAGGTTCTAGAAGTTCTCAGATTTTTTTCTTTCCTTTTCAGTGTCCACTGAACTTCTGGCTCTCAAGGAAATCATAGCGTTGGAGAGGGAAGAATGGCACAGGGGTAGGTTAAAAATGCTACAAAATTCATTGTTGAATGCTTTTATTAAATTAATGATCTCACAGTGCTGCAAATTTTGATTAATTACAGAGTTCTGAAAAAGTTGACTCAGAAATTTTAAAAATCAGTTTTCTTATTGTTTTTGTAGAGTAGGAAAAATGCAGGCTTTTACTTCACTATTTTTGTTGATGTCATACTATTCCAAGTGAACTGATCTGTATTGAAAAGAATATAAACATGAAAGAAACTAAAGAAAGAGACATGACAAGCACAAAATACTTTCTTATGGTTTGGATATTGGAACAAGAGTTGTATGTAAGTAAAAAGTCTAAAGATTTTGGTCAAGATCATAAGGCATCAATATGAGTTTTCACCTTGAAAATGTACCATATAATGAGTATATAAGATACTAGCATTAAGGAAGCTAAGTGCAGAGACACAAAATATCTCTCTTCATATTTTTTTCTAAAAATCTGAAATTGCAAAGGTAAAAGTGTATTTATAATAGGGAAAAAAAAAAACTAAGCAACCACCACATCAGAGAAGACATACACATACAAAGTCAGCATATGAAAATATATTTAATATTATGTTATCCAATAATTGCAAATTGAAAACATCATGAACACTACTACATAACTATTAGAAGGGCCAAAATATGAAACACTGCATCAAATGCTGCTGAGGATGTGGAGCAACAGGAACTCTCATTCATTGCTGGTGGAATTGCAAAATGATGCAGCCACTTTAGAATACTTGGAAGTGTCTTACAAAGCTCCACATGCCTTTGCCATATGACCCAGAAGTCACAGGTCAAGGTATTTACTCAAATGAGCTTTAATCTTGTACCCACAGAAAAGCTTGTGCATGAGTTTTGTAGCATCTTTATTTATTATTGTCCAAATTTAGAACAATCCAAACATCCTTCAATAGGTGGATGGGGAAACAAACTATGACATATGTAGACAATAGAACATTATTCAACAATAAAGAGAAATGAGCTATCAATCCATAAGAAGACACAACAGAAATTGGAAAGAGTATTGCTAAGTGAAAGAAACCAGTTTGAAAAGGATACCTAGTTCCAACTTTATGACAGAAAAGGCAAAATGTGGAGATAGTACAAGAGATTGTTTTGGCAAGAAGCTCAGAAGGAGGAATGGAGCGATGACCAGTAAAAACATTAGGGAATTTTAGAAAGTGAGACTCTTTTATATGATACTGTGATGGTGGATACATGTCACTATGCATTTGTCAAACACATAGAACTTCCTACAGAACATGGACCTTAATGTAAATTCTGAACTTTTTAAAATAATAATATTTCAAATGTAACAAACTTATCATGCATATACAACATACTAATCATAGGGACTATTTGATGAGAAGGGGGTAAAATGGAAATTGACAATTTTTTTTTGCTCAGTTTTTCAATCCTGAAACTTTTATAAAAGTGGCTTCCCTATCAGTTATAAAAGAATACAAATTGTGTCTCAAGTCCATAATGTAGCCATTGTTTAAGTTCACAGTTCATGTATTTCAATCTTTTGCTTGTGTGTATATGTTCTGCGGTAGGTGTCCCTCATCTTTAGAGGTGGGAGTGGAATGTTAGGTGTTCAGCCTTGCTTTTGTTTGAGCCATAGTCGATTTTAATGGATTCTGGAGCCTCTGGAGCCTCTGGAGCTAGGAGTGCTCCCATGATTTTTGGGTCTCTGCTCCACTGTGGGACTTGGGTTACAAGTGTTCTTGGCCACACATAGCTGTTTTACAAGTGATCTGGAGATTTGAACTTGGATATTTTCAGGCCTCCTCAGGCCCTCATTCTGATGTAGGAAGCATCATATTTTTTTTTTTTTTTTGAGATAGGGTTTCACTCTAGCCCAAGCTGACTTGGAATTCCCTATATAGTCTTAGGGTGGCCTCAAACTCATAGGCTATCCTCCTGCCTCTGCCTCCCAAGTGCTGGGATTAAAGGCGTGGATCACCAAGCCCAGCTCAGAAGCACCATATTTTAAGCTTTTAATTGAGCACATTTTATACCATTTTCGAAAGTAGACTATTTTAGGAGGAGAAAGGATGCTAGCATTTATTTTATTTTATTTTTCTCAATTTTTATTAACATTTTCCGTGATAATAAAAAATATCCCATGGTAATACCCTCCCCCCCCCACTTTCCCCTTTGAAATTCCATTTTCCATCATATCCCCTCCCCATCTCAATCAGTCTCTCTTTTATTTTGATGTCATGATCTTTTCCTCCTCTTATGATGGTCTTGTGTATAGTCTTTATTTTTTAAGGCTGGTCTGAACAGAAGGCTAAACTTCCCAATGTGATTTTCACCGCTGGGCACAAATAACATGCTTCTATAGGGATATCGTAGAATTATGGCAGCCTCATCCTTTCAATAAATGCCTAAAAGTTTCCTAATCTCCACATCTTCTGAGTGTCCTCTCCTTTGCTGCCAGGGATAAGAGTAGCAAAACGTATCAAAAAAACAGTCTTGTTTGGGCTGGAGAAATGGCTTAGCAGTTAAGGCTTTTGCCTATGAAGCCAAAGGACCCAAGTTCGATTCCCGAGGACCCATGTAAGCCAGATGCACAAGGGGCACATGCATCTGGAGTTTGTTTGCGATGGCGTGCCTGTTCTCTGTCTGTCTGTCCCTCTTCTCTCTCTCTGCTTGTAAATGAATAAAATTTTAAAAAATTGTTTTGTTTGTGGTTGTTCAACAGCTTTCTTTTCTCCTTGTTCTTTTCTACCTCATGGTCTTTCTTTTTCTTTTTCACGTGTTTGTGGTATACGTGTGTGTGTGTGTGTGTGTGTGTGTGTGTGTGCATGTTATTGAACGGGCAGGCACATGTGTGAATGTGGATGCTTATTACATGTGAACGTATGCATGAAGTTTCAGCTCAATTTCTACCCACTGTGGTGCCTTCTTCCTTTGTACATTCTTCCTTCCTGCAGTGCAGCAATTTCCTGGTTATATTGTCTTGTGTCCTTTGAGAATTGCATTATTTCAATTGTAAGCCTCTAACACTTGAAAGATAGCCTAGAAAGAAAATGTGGGAGAGTGACTAGATTTATCCATTCATTTTGCAAGTGTTTAGTGACAACTTTTCCTTTTTCAAGGCAGGTCTCACTATGTTGCCCAGGCTATTTTCAAATGTGTGGGCTCAAGTGATCCTACCACCTCGGGCTACGAAGTAGCGGGGACCTAAGCTATGTGTCACTCTGCCCAACTTGATTATTTTCTAAGGCAGGCTGTGTGTTGAGTGCTGAGGACATAGTTGTGACCTTGTGGACTTGTATTATAGCAGAGACAAGAGAGAGAGAGGGAAATATCTGAGACATTCATAAGTACTGTGAAGAAAATGAGCAAGAAGAGCTGGTAGGGGATTAGTGAATTGAGAGTCAGTACCTACCTGAGGCAGAGTATTCAGAGTTTTCAAAAGATATCAAAGTTATCAAAAGATAAGCTGAGGCTAGAGATATGGCTTAGTGGTTGAGGCACTCGCCTGCAAAGCCAAAGGACCCAGGTTCAATTCCTCAGGACCCACGTTAGCCAGATGCACAAGGTAGTACATGTATCTGGAGTTTGTGCAGTGGCTGGAGGCCCTAACATGCACCCATTTTCTTTCTTTCTCTCTCATAAATAAATAAAAATAAAATATATAAAAATTATAAATTGAGGCCTGGCTCCGTGTCGCTTAGGGTCGCTCGGGCGGTTGGGGTGCTGTTTATGTGTGTGTGTGTGTGTGTGGGCAGGGGGGCTGTCGTTGGATCTGCGCATCTCTGTTTTGTCTCCTCCCATCCCCGTGGCGCGAGGGGCTCAGGCCGCCTGGGAAGACGCCCCCCAACCCCGTCCCTGGCTTCCCTCCGGATGCCCGGCCAACGGGTGGCGGGCCCGGCCAACAGGTGGCGACCGCTGCGCGGCTCCGTCTGCGGCCCTGCGGGGGAGAGGGCGAAGGGACCCCTGCGGTGCTGGTTCCGAGGCGACGCGGAGAGCAGAGCGAGCCCAGGCTGATCTGGCATTCACCATATAGTCTCCGGGTGGCCTCAAACACAGCCTTCCTCCTACTTTGGCCTCCAGAGTGCTGGGATTAAAGTAGCTCCGAAGAGCTGCTGGTTCAGATTTTAGCTCTTGCCCAGTTGTGGAAATAGTGAAGGATGCTTAGACTACTAAACACTCAAATTACCCTCCGGCTAATCATCTTTAGAAGACTGGATTTCTGGAGATCTACTGTGCTCCATCTGTGTTGACTTGTAAAGCATGATCATGCAAATTTTCAATCCCGGTGATCACCTATGAGCCGTTAGTTGCATTGACCGGTAGCGTTTCAAGCTTCCTCAGGGACTCGAAAATGACATCAGCAGTGCTGGACAGTGGAGGTTCTGTTTTGGAGTTCCCCAGCAATGGAGTAGAAAATCAAGAGGAAAGTGGAAGAGTTTCTGAATACCGGGCGGTGATTGTGGAGCCGGTTCCCAGTGCCCAAGTAGAGCAGGGCTCCGCCATGCAGGTTCTGGTTTACCATGACCAGACATTCCTGATGCAAGATGTGGCCAAAGAGCAAGAAGTGGAGACCGAGTGTGTGGAGCCTGTTGAAGCGTCAGTTCAGAGCAGTAATGCCCACTGCGCAAATAAGACCCATTGACGCTGCTGAGGCCCTGCTTCACAAGGAGTCTCCTGCCTGCTTGAGGGGTTCAAGGAGTCCCGAGCTGATCCATGCCGCCATGGGGCCAGATGTCATTACAGAGACTGTAGTGGAGGTGTCAACTGAAGAACCAATGGATGCCTCTCCTATTCCTACATCACCAGAGAGCTCCGAACCAATGAAAAAGAAAAAAGTTGGCCGTAAACCAAAGGCCCATCAATCACCAATTTCCAATGGGTCTCCTGAACTGGGAATCAAGAAGAAACCCAGAGAAGGAAAAGGAAACACAACCTATTCATGGGAGTTTCTTTTAGATCTACTTCAGGATAAAAATACTTGTCCCAGGTATATTAAGTGGACTCAGAGAGAAAAGGGTATATTCAAGCTTGTGGATTCCAAGGCTGTCTCCAAGCTTTGGGGAAAACACAAGAATAAGTCGGACATGAACTATGAAACTATGGGACAAGCTTTGAGATACTACCACCAAAGGGGAATTCTTGCCAAGGTGGAAGGTCAGAGGCTTGTGTATCAGTTCAAGGATATGCCCCAAAACATAGTGATCATCGATGGTGATAAAAGTGAGGCCTGCAATGAAGACTTGTCACCAGCTACTGATGACAAATCATTAGAACGAGTGTCACTGTCTGCAGAAAGTCTCCTGAAAGCAGCTTCTGTCCGTGCGGGGAAGAACTCATCTCTGCACTGCTCCAGAGCAGAGAGAGGTGGGGCTCGAGTCGTGACTGTCAACGTCCCCGGGCCACGATGCTTCCTCCAAATCTCCTACCCCCACGGCCTCTGTGTCGGCCTCAGCAGCTGCAAGGACAATCCGTGTGGCAATGCAAGTGTGGTGATGACATCATTGGGTTAGAAGATTTCAACTGTGGCAGTTGAGTCTGTCAATGCAGGTACACCGTTAATAACCAGCACTAGTCCGACAACAGCAACCTCTCCAAAGGTAGTCATTCAGACAATCCGTACGGTGCTGCCAGCCTCTGCCGAAAACGGTGACAAAATTACCATGCAGCCTGCCAAAATTATCACCATCCCCGCCACACAGCTTGCACAGCGTCAACTGCAGACAAAGTCCAATCTGAGTGGATCAGGAGGCATTAACATTGTGGGAACCCCACTGGCTGTGAGAGCACTTACCCCTGTTTCAATAGCCCACGGGACACCTGTCATGAGATTATCGGTGCCTGCCCAGCAGGCTTCTGGCCAGACTCCTCCTCGAGTTATCTGTGCCGTCTTAAAAGAGCCCGAGGTTAAACCGGAAGCAGTGGCTAAAAAGCAGGAACATGATGTGAAGACTCTGCAGCTGGTGGAAGAGAAGCCGGCGGATGGGAGTAAGACAGTCACCCACGTAGTGGTGGTCAGTGCCCCCTCTGCTGTCGCCCTCCTGTGACTGTGAAAACCGAAGGACCAGTGACATGTGAGAAATAGAGAGCAGCTCCAGGGCGGACTCGACGCTGACCGCCACGTGCAAGGGGAGTCATCAAGGGAAGTCGGAGGAAGACTTTAAAGCATTGTTAGTGCACGTGAGAAAGCAGTCAGACTGACTGGAAATGAACACATTTCCTATCCCATGTTTCAGTGGGACGTGAACTACACACTGACATGCTGACAGAAAACTGCCTCTTACAGTAGGAACAGCTGAACCCGTCAGTAAGGAAAGGACTGGAAGGGACCAAGCAGCTCACTACAAACCACGTCACACTAAGAGGTGGAACACTAACGCCTTTAAGAGGCTCTCTAGGTTTCAGTGGGGAGGGGTGGGATGGGTGATCTCATTGTTACATACAGCAATTTTTGATGCATTTCATATGCATACCAGCAATTCTTACTGTGTTCTCACAGTACTCACTTAACTGGTGCTATGTGCAGACTCTGCTAATATAGGTATTATAGAATGTGAATTGAATGGATCCAAAAGCTAAAGAAAGGATAGCAAAAAAGATCTAGTGTGACTTTTTAAAAAATATCATATAGCTTAAGCTGATTTAAAACAAAGGCCTTAGATTAATTTTTGGTTTTCTTCCTTGAAATAAGCTAATGGCTTGTTTGTGTAAAGCTTTTTTATTAAAAGAAAAAATTTAAAAATCTTGTACCTAGCACAGTATTGTTATAGAATTTACATGTAACATTTTATATGGTAGTTTAAGTCTGTCAGTTTCTTAATTGTGGACTCACGAACACTTGGCTCTGGCCTCTGGCTGTAACATGCCTGTCACTCAATCCTGCATCCGTGCAGACACATTTCAGTTCTACTATCACTTGGAAGTTTGGACTCAGCATGAATTTCTGTCAGGTAGCTTTAATACCTGCTGTTTGTTTTCTTGCTCTTTCTTTTCTATCTCTTTCCTTCATTCTTCTCCCCCTTTCTCTTTCTCCTTTTTTAGTTGACATTTAAGATGAAAAGTACCAGTGTTCAGATTTGAACTATAATAGTTTGTAAATTCAACATTTGAAATATATTCTATTTTGTTGTACTCTTGTTTCAAAGTGTATTCAAGTAGGTTTTCTGAAATATAGCAATGAAATTAAAAAAATTATAAGTTGAAAAGAGAATAAAACTTGTCTACTGGAAGGGATCTGGAAAAGATGAAATACAGGAATGAGGGATGGGTTAGGAGAAAAGATAAGGTTGGAAAGTAGCTGGGGATGGTTCCATGGAGCCTTTGTTCAATGTCATAATGAGAACCTTGGGTTTACTCTTAGTGCCGAGTTTGGAAGGTATTAATTAACAAGATGAATGGCATGTCTGGCTTGCACATTGGAAATGCCGTTCTAGCTCCTTTGTGAGCATTGACTTAAAGGAGCAAGGTGAGACCACCTAGAATGCTGCTATAAGTTTGCAGGTGCAGGAGAAGATGGGGGCTCGGATGGTGGGTGGGAGGGGGAAGGAGGAAATATCTATAGAACCTGGCTTCTAAGAATATCTCTAGCCTACTACTAAAATTGCTAGGTGACTCTGTCTTCTGAAGTCAGAGTGGCAAATGTACTTAAGGGGTCTGAGATAGGAATGGATAGGTGGACAATGGAAGCAAACAAGGTAGGTGGACTGATGGGCAGATATGCTTCACACTCTGGACCTATCTATTACATCATTGTTAAGTGGGATTTCAAAATAGTACAGGGAATATCCAAGGATATTCTTGTAAGTGTTCTTCCTCTAGGGTCTTACCTATCACCATGGAGAAATTGCCTCATGTACAAGTGGTATGATGACTCATGACTACATGCTTGTATGGCTCATTTCAGTTTTTCTTTTAATTTACTTTTAAAAATGTTTGAGGACATTGTCTTGCTACTGATTTCTCTCTCTCATATCTGTGGGTTCCACACTGGCAGATTCAGACACCATGCCTCTAAAATACTCATGGAAATGTTCCAGAAAGTTCCAGAAAGCAAAACTAGAATTTTCTTTGTGACAGGTACTGTGCTGAATCCATGTGAATAGAGTGGTGTGTAAGCATTACATTGGATAGGGAAAGTAATCTGGAATGGTTTAAAGTATACAGGGGATATGTGTGCATGCTATATGTAAGCACTGTACCCATGATGCATTTGGGACTTGAGCATCCACAAATTTTACATATTCAGGGAAGTACAGGGTGAGGGGCATGTGCTGGATAAACATAGGGTATTCTCCATAAGTACTTGTTGAATTTAAAGAAATGGAATCTAGTCAGAAAACTTGCCTAAACTACCGTGTTTCAAAACACAGACTCTCTCTTCTCTTCCCTCCCTTCTCTTCTCTCTCGTTTCTTCCTCTCCTCTTTTCCCCCTTCCCCTCCTCTCCTTCCTTCCCTTCCCTCCTTCCCTTCCTTCCTTCTGCTGTTTTTCTCTCTGGCTGACTCTTTCTTTTTGGTCTTGGCAATCTTCCATCTAACTGATATCTCAATGTTTTGTTAGCTGTTGGTGAGTCAGGAGACCTTTAAGTTTGGGGCCAGGAATATTTTTATGACAGCCTATAAATATGCATGAATCCTCAGAGTCCAAGACTCAGCTCTTCTGCTGTGTGAAGAGATGTTCTCATACTGCTGGGTGGGAGAGATCCTTGTAATGAAGCATTGCACGTCTCATTTCCTCAATGATCTTGAAATAGGAAAAACGACATTCCTATAACTCAGGAGAGAATGTGCCGCTTTGTGTACAGCTTCAAGATACGTCAGTGAGTTTCCAGTTCTAACGCATAGGCAAACATTCTTTAAATGTACACTGTTTGTAATTTGAAAGGAAATGCTTTTGATTTGAAGGTGAACTTCATCAAAAGTAATGTCTCTAAGTAATAGTTTGTGTACTTAAATTCCCAGACTTCAAGGCCAACTTAGAAATGAAGATGAAACATCATTTTAGGACTGTAATGAGTCACAGAAGCCTCTCCAGTGGACATATGCCTGGATAGTAGGTCACAGTAACTTCCGTATTTCACATGCCCTTGACTCACACGTAGGAATACAGGTATCCCAGACTTTCCTGGGAAATTTAATTGCAAAGAATGCAAGGGAAAGGCTAGGTTAATATTCACTGATGTTCCTCCTTTAAATCACATCTGTGCCCAGCACAGGAGCCAGAGAGGGGGTGAACCCTGGGCTGGGTGATCAGTTCTAAGGAAGGTGGGGTCTGGGAGAATGGTACCCTGGAGAATTGCCTTTACTTGGGCTGAGTTGAGCAGCGCCTGTCTAAGTGGAGATAAGGGAATATGAAATGAATGAGAAAAGGCAACTGGGCGTGGCACTTCTTACTCTGAGTTAGAATGACGCTTACATAAGAGAGCAATGCCATTTGTTTTTGTAAGAAGAGATTTTTGAGCTCTCCAAAATGGGCTCTGTGCAAAGCCTGTTTAGAATAGCAAAGGAAGGTACACAGGGTGGGATGAGGTATTCCTAGCATTTTAACACTTAGTGTTTGTTGTTATTAGTAGAATGAGAACACTTGTTTTTGTGTACTTGACAATGAAAGTAAATCTACTTTGGCTCCCAGTTTTAGAGGTCGGAAGTGTAAGAATGGTTGGTCCCTCTGTTGGACCTCTAGTGAGGGTCTCCTGGTGATAACACTGCCTGATGGATGAGTGGGAAAGGAATAGCCACTAGCTAGAGGAGCAAGTATGGCATTAAAGCACCAAGGAACCAAGGAGGGGCCCTGAACCTGCTCTTTTGTATAACAATCTGTTCTCTTGGGGATGGATCCATGACACCGCACCCACTGGCAAAAGATAGTATTAGTCTATCCAGGAGATGTGGAGCTCCCATGATCTAATGTTCTTCTGTGAGGCTTCACTTCTGAAAGGTCCCAGCACCTCACCACCCAGCTCACTCTATCATGCTGCCAGCATATGAACCTTCAGGGGATAAACCATATCCAAACCATAGAATCTAATGTGAGGAAAATATAGTCATTTTCTCCTTGTTTCATTTGGCAAAACTCACCTTATCCCTAGAGCAACTGCTCATTTTTTTTCAAAATGGAAATATTGTACGGCTCATTAAAAATTGCTTGGTAAATCCCCTTCAGGATGGCTAGGCAGATGTAAAAGAGCAGCAAACACTTAGTGGGGCATTAAAGAAGGTGTTTCTATTCAGATATTTAAAGAAGTAGAGAATGGTGATAACTTTGGGGATGCTTTCTTATGAAGGATCTGAACAACTCCTTGCACTTCCCCAGGGGTATGGCTTGGAACCTACTTCTTAACCTGGTACAGTCCTGAAGGAGGAGCTCGCCAAAGGTGTTCTCTGGAGGTTATGACATAGTCTTCCTCCCGTTCCTGTTTGTTTCCCCAGTACAATGCCAGCTCAGTCCCCCATATGGTGGCTGGTACCCTGTGGCTGCATGTGGAGAGAGGCATGCCAACAGCCCTCACAATGCTTGTGGTGCCACCTGCTTCCTTGGCACCCAATAAAGTTTTACCAGCTTTTGTTTGGGATCTTTTGAGAACTCATGCTAATTTCTTTGAGATGGTAAAAGGGTGAGGTATGTCCATATCTGTAGACACAAGCACTTGCTTGGTGGAAAATTAGAAGTTGTTTGGTTGCCTCTGGAGGAAGCCAAAGGAATGGGACGTAGAACTTGATAAAGCATTTTAATACCCAGCGTTTCACTGGAGTCTCTTGACAAGACATGGAAGTAAATGCCACACGCACAATCCATTCAAAAGCCCTGGTTAAATTGATTAGCTCAACAGAATTTAACTAATAGTTATTGCAGTCATAATTCAAACCCAAGAACTTATTTTTATTTTTGTTTATTTATTTTTTAAGCAGGGTTTCTTTTTAAAAAAAATTATTTATTTATTTGTAAGCAGAGAGAGATGGAGAGAAAAGAGACAGACAGACAGAATGGGCATGCCAGGGCCTCTAGCCATTGCAAATGAACTCCAGATGCACATGCCCCTTGTGCATCTGGCTTACGTGGGTCCTGGAGAATTGAACCTGTGTCTTTTGGCTTTGCAGACAAATGCCTTAACCTCTAAGCCATCTCTCCAGCCTTTAAAATTTTTATTTTATTTTATGTGTGTGTGTTTGTATAGATGGTGCACCATGGTTCTTTTGCTACTGCAAATGAATATCTGTTCAGATTTACATGGGTCATTGAGAAATTGAACCCAGGCTTGCAGGCTTTCTAAGCAAGCTCCTTTAACTGCTAAGCCCTATGAACCCCAGCCATATGCCCAGAAATTTTCTAAAAATTAATAAACTGTACTTCTTATAATAATTTTAGATTCACAACAACATGAATTGAAAGTCCAGAGAACTCCTATATTTTTCTTGTTCCCCATATAAAGCCAGCCTTCTCCAGTGGTGTATTTGTTATAATTGATGAAGTTACATTAACAGATCACTCAGTGAAATGTTGGTCAGAAAGGTCCATGAAGATCCCCAAATCATGCATGTCGTTGCCAAAGCACTTGGTTACCCACTAGAACTAGATGATAAGACCCCATTGCAATAATGCAATGCAATGCAATGCAATGAAATGAAATAAATACAATGAAATGAAGCAGAAGATATCTAGACTGAGAAGAATGAAATAAAACCGAATCTACTCACAGTTGACAAAATTATCAACGTAGAAAATACCAAATGCACCTACCAGCAAAAAGGCCAATGGGTAAACAGCCTGTATTAGCTTTGTTCTCATTACTGTGATCAAATACCTGAACAGAAGCAACTTAAGGAGGCGAGGGTTTACTCTCATTTGTTGTTCAAAGTTATAGTCCATCATGGTGGGGAAGGCAGGGTGACAGGAGGGAAGCAGCTGGGAACATTGTAACCACACAGCAAGTGGTGAGGCATGAATGGTTTTGCCCAGATTTCCAATTCCTGCTTTCTCCTTTTTCTTCAGTCCAAGTCCCCAACTCATAGAATGGTGCCACCTGTGTTTAGAATGGAACCTCTGAACTCAATAAATATAATCTAGAAAATCCTTCACAGTCATGCCCAGAGACTTGTTCCTATGATATTTCTAGATCCTGTCGAGTTGACAACTGAGATTAACCATCACACAACCTGCAACCCTTGGAGGAAAACCACTTTTCATTTTACTTACCCACTTTTAAAATCAACCACTTTTCGTTTTATTTATCCACTTTATAATATTGTGCCAGATAGTTGACAGAAAGGCACAAACTTGATGCTCAACGTGGGGCAGGTGCTCATAAAGAATTCCTTAATGTGTGGAAATGGCTTTGGAACAGGCTACAGGACAGAACCTGGGGTAGTTCTGAAGTGGATTGCTGTGAATGGAGCATTGACAGCGTTCTAGTGAGGGCTCAAGTGGCTTAAGATGCTAAAATATGAAAAGGAGACAGGTGATTCATACAAGTACAATGAGAACAGGCCTTTAGGGAAACTTAGGAATTGGTAAGACTGCCTCTTATCACAAGCCTGTAAAACCCCAAAGGGCAGAATGGGCCCAGGGTGCTCTCCATGAGCTGACTACCCGGTGCTGCCTCTTGCCTCTGCTTCCACCATCTGCGCAGCACTCTCGCTGTGGCTCACGTGGACCAAGACATGGTTCATGTCACTACTCTGAAGGGAGGAAGTGACAGACCGCTGAAGGCACCTTCATGGTGCTAATTCTGGAGGTGTGTGGAAAACAAGAGTTCTGAGGCTCTGGCGGCTTTCATCAAGATTTTAATAGAAGTCATGGGATTTTAGGCAGAGGCAACAAAGGCCGCTTGAGATAGTGCTTATTGGGGCAGTCCTTATCAAAGGTATGCAGGTGGTCTGCCAATGGGACTACAGAGCTACAAGGAAACAATGCTAACCTGAGAGACCTGCAGCTGCAAGACTCCCAAGTGAGGGATTATGTTTTCAAGGTAGGGTCTTGCCTAGGCTGACCTGGAATTCACTATGTAGTGTTAGGATGGCCTCAAAGTCATGAACATACTCCTACCTTGGCCTCCCAAGTACTGTGAATAAAGGCATGCACCACCATGCTTGGCCCTAAATGAAAGATCTTAAGTGTGGGCTGAGCCCAGGAAAGCCCTAGAAGTGTGTTGGGTAGCTCAAAGCCTGGGGGCCCAACCCCAGTATGCAGAGGGTGCCAGGCAGGGGTGGTCATCTGCCTTGCTGGATTTCAGACTTTCTTTGGCCAGTCTCTTCTTTCTGTTTTTCTACTCTTCCCTTTTGGAATGGGAATGCATACTCTATGCCTGTCCCACATTTATCTTGGAAGTAGGCAATTGGCTTTGATTTACAGGCTCATAGATTTAAGAATTTTTCCAAATCTCAGATGAGCCTTTTGATTTTTTTGACTTTTGATTTGATGCTAGAATGGGTTGAGACATTGAGACTGTTTGAATGATGTGGTTGTGTTATGTATGTTATGTGAGAAGGACCCATACTCCTGGGCCTCGGGTGCAGAATGCTACGGTGTGACTATGGCTGGTCCCCTTGGAAAATCATGTTGAAATTGAATCCTCATAAGGAGTTACTAAATGCTGAGACCAGCTAAGACTTCTAAGAGATGACAAGGGCTGTACCCACATGAGTGCATTCATCCATCAGTGGATTAAAAGATTAATGAGCTAATGGATATCTCAAGTGGATCTACTATAAGAACCAGTTCAGCTAGGTCTCTCATGTACTCCCTATTTCTTACCATAAAATTCCCTGTTCTCCCTCAGACTTGTACCAATAAGAAGGCTGTCATCAAATATAACCCCTCCACGTGGAACAGAACCACAAGCCCAAATAGGGTCCTTTTCTTTGTATCTTAGTCTGTGATATCATGTTAATAGCAACAGACTAAGACAGTGTTCACTTTTGCCTGGTGCTTTCTGTTCTGAAAGGGCATTTTTTTTTAATCAATTCAGTCTCTTTAGTAGATATAGGTCTATTCATAATGTATATCTCTACTTATAAGAATTTTGATAGGTTAGTTCTACTACATAATTGGTCCATATAATCTAGGTCATAAAGTCTTTGGATATGGAATTGTTAGCAATATTTGTTTATTATCTTTTTAATGTCAGTTGAATCTGTAGCATGTCCTCATTTTCATTCCTATTAGCAATTAATGTCTTTTCTTTGGTGTTTTCCAGGTAGGGTCTCATTCTAGCCCAGGCTGACCTGGAATTCACTATGGAGTCTCAGGGTGGCTTCAAACTCATGCTGATCCTTCTACCTCTGCCTCCTGAGTGCTGGGTATAAAGGCATACTCCACCACGCCTGGCTTTATGCTCTAATATTTATCATCTATTGTCTTCTGCTTGTTTGGATTTAATTTGCAGTTCTTTTCTAAATTCTTAAGGTGGATACTCAGATGACTGATTTTTAGATCTTCCTTCCTTTACATGTAGCCAATGCCATACATTTTCCTAAATGTTGCTTTGCTATGTTCATCAAAATTTTGCGAGTCATATTTTCATTTCGTTAAAATATTTTAAAAGCTCTTTAGGTTTATTATTTGATCCAAATGTTATTTAGAAATATTTTGTTTGGCCTTCAAGTATTTTTGGACTTTTCTAGATGTATTTCAGTTCTTGATTTCTAGTTTAATTTCATTGTGGTCTGAGAACAGACATTGGATGATTTCTAATCTTTTGCATTTGTTAAGGTTTCTCTCCCTCAAAATGTGGCTTATCTTGAATATCTCATATAGGCCTGAAAATAATGTCTAACCTGCTTTCTTTTGGATGAAGTGGTTTCTAGATGTTAATTAAATCCAATCGAATAATGGTGCTGATTAATTCAACTATGACTTGTCCATTTCTGAAAGAGGGTCATTAAGTCTCCAACTACAATTATAGACTCATCTATTTCTACTTAAGGATTTATTTTTAGTTATTTTTTCCTTTCATGTAATTTACACTATGTGGCTAGGTGCTTACTCCTTAATGATTTATAACTTTTGTGGATCATGAGCCCCTTTATCATTATGTATGAACCCCTGTGTCCTTGATAATTTTCCTTGTTCTGAAGGATACTCTTGTTCTGAAGTGTGCCCCTATTTTCTTATGATAATTTCACTTGTCCTGCTATAAAAAATAAGCTGTTTCTGATCAGTATTAGCAGAGTCTATCTTCTATCTCCTTACTTTTAATTGTTTTGTGACTTTTTATTTAATACATGTTTCTTGTAATTAATGTATATTGGGTTTTAGTTTCCCATCCACTCTGCTGAACTGTCTCCTAGTGGGTGTGTTTAGGACATTGGATCTTAAGGTGATTCTTTCCATAGTTGAATTAATATCTCCCATGGTTGCTACTACTTTCTATGTGTTGCCCTCATTCTATTGTCTGTGTTTTATAACTTGTTTTTTCCTTTTTAGAATATATATATGTGTGTGTGTGTGTGTGTGTGTGTGTGTGTGTTAAGTGTGAATGCATGTATGTATGTGTGTTCTCTTATGTGTGGGTGCACATGGGTGTGGGTGTGTACATGTGTGTATGTGGAGGCCAGGGATTGACTGTCTTTCTTGATCACACTTTAAATTACTTACTGAGACAGGGTTCCTTGCTTGAACCCAGAGCTCACTGATTAGGTTAGTCTAGCTGGTCATCTTGCTCTGAATGTTTGCTGTATCTTCCTTTTGAATAATTAGAATTACAGGTGAGCCACTATGCCTGCCCAGCATTTATGTGGGATCTGGGGATCTGAACTCAAATCCTCACACTTTCAAGGCATGCACTTTACAGACTGACTCATCTCCCCAACACCCTTTTGTGTTTTGAGTTGAGTATTTTATTTTACTCTGATTTCTTTTCTTTCTAAGCACATCAATTGCACATTTGTTTTTTAAGTGGTTTTCCTGTAGTTTGCGATAGACATCCACTTTTCTAAGTCCACTTTCCAATGAGCTTTCTCCTCCACAAGTAGTACAAGTGATTTAAAGTAAAAAAGTATTTTACTTAAAACTTGTATTATTTCTTTGCTCACGTGTGTGTGTGTGTTTATGTGTGTGTGGCATGCCAAGGTCTCTTGCAAACAAATGCCCAGTTTTACATGCAAGTAAGTACCCTGAAACACACAGTCATCCCCTTAGCCTCATAACAAAATACTTTCAATTCTTCCCTCACATCATTACTGTCATTCATTTCATTTAGACATAAGTGTTGAATATATCATTATTTTGACCAAGCTGCCATCCATTAGACCAACTGGGAGAAGGTTTATATTTGATCTTCATTTAGTCATTCTCTAATGTTATCCCTTTGTGGAGTTCTGGGCTTTTAAAGAAATATTATTTATTCATTTGCAAGAAGACAGAGAAAGAGAGAGAAGAGAAATGGACAGAAAAAATGGTTGTGCCAGGGCCTCCAACCACTGCAAACTAACTCCAGAGGCATGTACCACTTTGAGCATCTGGCTTTATGTGGGTACTGGGGAATCAAACCTGGGTCATTAGGCTTTTCAGGCAAGTAACTTAACCACTAAGCCATCTCTACAGCCTTGATCTGAGGTTTCGATTCATATATAATTCTTCTTTCTAAAGAATTTCCATTATTATTATTCTTATTTTTTTTTTGCAGAGCAAGTTTACTGGTCACTTTTGTTTGTTGTTTTTCTCCCTCACATTTGAAGGAAAACTCTTCAGGGAATAAAATTTATTTTAGGTTGAATTTTTCTCAATATTTATAAATACTTCACTCTGCTCTTCTTGATCACATGGTTTCTGGAGAGTTAGATGTCATTCTTATCTTTGTTTCTCTGTAGATGTCATAGTCATTTGTGTTGTGAGAACAGAAGATCACAGATCGGGTAACTAACTTATAAACAATGGGAGTTGATTCCTTACCTTTCCTGATGCTGGGAAGTATGAGGTCAAGGTGCAGCAGACCCCGTGGCTCTCAAGGACTGCCTTCTTCTCTTAGTCTGGCCTGCATGCTGTCTCTTTCTGCAGGATGGGACTCTGTGCTTTCACAGGGCAGCAGGGGCAGAAGAGGCAGGGGCTGAACATGTGTGAGGCTTCTTCAAATGGCCCTGAGTCTTGTTCACTAAGGAGGAGTCCTGATGGTCTAATTGCCTCTTGTTTGTTTTGTTTCTGTTTTTTTTTTTTTAAAGAAAAATATCTTATTTATTCATTAGAGAGAGAGAGAAAGAGAGAGAGAGAATGGGCATGGCAGGGCTTCCAGCCACTGCAAACAAACTCCAGATGCATGTGCCCCCTTGTGCATCTGGCTTAGGTGGGTCCTGGAGAATCGAACTGGGATCCTTTGGCTTTGCAGGCAAATGCCTTAAACACTAAGCCATCTATCCAGCCCCTTGTTTCTGTTTTTTTTTGAGGCAGAGTTTCACCAGATTGACCTAGGATTCACTATGTGGCTCCAGGCTGGCCTCAAACTCACAGCTCTTAATCCTTCTACCTCAGCCTCTCAAGTACTAGGATTAAAGGCTTGAGCTACCTCACCTGTCTCTTATCCCCTCTTGAAGGAACCACCTCTTAATACTCTCATGAAGGTCTTTTTGGTGTGTGTGTGTGTGTGTGTGTGCATGCGTGCATGCTATGTCAAATGTGTGTTGTTTGTGTGTATGTTGAGTGTGCACGGGTATGTGCCCTTGCCGTGTGCTTGCCCGCTGCGGTGGGGTGACCTAGCCTGTGGTGGGCCCAGCAGAACATTGATTATCCTGCTCCATCACTCTTCTGCCCATTTTTGTTGGAGTGGGAATCTCTTACTGAGCCAGAGTTTGCCATTCTTTCCACCTCACCCTAGCAACTGCCAGTTTGGGACTGGGTTTACAGGGACAGATGGTCCTGCTCAGCTTTTTAATGTGGGCTCTAGAGATTGGAACTCAGGAAGTCTTAGCTTCTGTCATACCCAAATGCTTCTGCAGGAAGGACACTTAACTAATGAGCCATCTCTCCAGACTGGGCCACTAGGTTTTAATACCTACATTTCATAGTGGACATATTCAAGCTATAGAAATAGGTCAGTCCCATCTGGTTTATTTCCAAGGTCCTTTTCATTATAATAGCATTGCTTCTAAAAAATATTTATTAATTCATTCATTTGAAAGTAAGAGACAGAGAGGGAAACAATGGGTGTGCCACGACCTCTAGAGTGGCCACTGCAAATGAATTCCAGACGCACGTGCCCCTGACTCCTTCCCTCAAAATATATGGACCTTTCCTTATTTTTATTTTACGTTATCATCCGTTTCGTGGTAACTAATATCAGACTTACTTCATAGTTTTGAATTATTGACCAGCAGTACTTTGTCATCTGGTGTCTTGCCTCACTTAAGGAACGCTTAGAACTGTGCTATTCCTTCAGCTCACGATAGGAAAACACAGACACAAAGCCAGTAACCTTAAGCAAAGGAATGTGCATGTGTTTTTATAACAATCTGCCTAGGGTGGACAAGAAACTATGCCCTACTTGTCCTCCCATCTTACCACCCAAGTCTCAAATTGTACGAGCATAGCTTCATTCTTAGGGGGATGACTATTCTCTTATCCTGAGAGTGTACTTCAATTTACCCAATATGCTTGCTTATAAAATGCTTAATGCACCTCATTATTTCCTGAATCCATACAATGTCAGAAGCATATTTCTTTTAGGGAAGCCCAGAGAGAATAATATTGAAAAGTTGAAAAAAGTCAACACAGGAGTATATGTTAGGATGGCAACTTCAAATTGACAAGTGCAAAGGGAAGGCAGTGGGGTAATGTAAAGAGAGGCATGCATTTTCTAATTATGTATTTCTGGGAAAAGTCATGATGGTGAGGCAACCAAATCTTATTTATTTGTGACCAAAGAAATATCCAGATGAAACTGTCTTGGATAATGCAAAATGATTGAGTAAAAAATAAAATACCCTAAGAAGGCCAGGAGACATAGTTCTGCAGGACCACCCTCAAATCTGTTCTCAGAAATCTGAGAAAGTTATATGACAATGCAAGTCCTACTTCTCAAATATTTCCTGAATGATCCCGGGTGTGTGACATCACGAGGAAGTCCTGAGGAGGTATGTCCAAGGACAAACACTCAGAATCCTTGAACTCCAAATCTGAGGAGACACTAGCACAGGTATGCTCAGTGCAAGTATAGATTATCCAGGAGCTGGATGGAAAGCATCAGTACCTGGTTTCTTTTGTCACAAGTCATTTTCACCTGGGAGTGAACAAGGAGGGAAAGATGACTTCTAGAAGTCCAAGAAGAGATCTCTTGTCTATTTTTTTGTTTAGTTTTATTTATTTACTTGAGAGTGACAGAGAGAGAGAAAGAAGCAGAGACAGACAGACAGACAGACAGACAGACACACACACACACACACACACACACACACACACACACACACACACACAGAGAGAGAGAGAATAGGTGCACCAGGGCATCCAGCCATTGCAAACGAATTTCAGATGCATGTGCCACCTTGTGCATCAGGCTTACGTGGGTCCTGGAGAATCGAGCCTTAAAGCAGGGTCCTCAGGCTTCACAGGCAAGCACTTAACTGCTAAGCCATCTCTCCAGCCCTCTTTGTCTGATTTATTTTGCCACAAATGATAATGTAATCATGAGTGAATGCCAGTGGGCTTTGGCTCCCCGTATATGGACTTATCAGGGTGTTATTCACAGCATGGGCACAGGCCTCAGCTCTCCCAAGCTTACTTTCAGCTCAAATTTATTATTATTTTTCTTATGGAACTTTTAGACCCAACAGATTCCCTTCAACTTGCTCAAGAGGGCATACCTTTTCCATCTTCCCACAGATGGTCTCTAATTCTTAAATCTTAGCAGGCTGTTTTCTTTAGGAAAAACAAAGAAACAAATGAATGAAATAAAGCACCTTTTTGTTTTGTTTAACCATTTCAAGTTGTAGCTCACAAATTAATTTGGGAGACATTTCTTTTCTTTTTTATTGTTTTTGTTTTTTTGAGGTAGGGTCTCACTCTAGCCCAGACTGATCGGAATTTCAGTATGTAGCCTCAGGCTGACCTCCAACTCAAAAAAATCCTCTTACTTCTGCCTCCAGAATGCTGGGATTAAAGGTGAGCACCACCGGGCCTGGCTGGGGGGTATTTCTTCATTCGATTAACAGCTTAAAAACTATCATTTTAGAATGGACTTCATGTTAGGTTCTCTCTCTTTTGTTAAATCTCAAGAGAATTTCTGAAGAAATCAACATGCATATTAACTTTACAACATCTGGGCTAATTCAATATTCTTCATTTGCCTTTTAAATTTTAATTTAGATACACTTGAGCAAAAATGTTTCCCAGCCATGCCTTCCCTTCCACTGCTGACTTTGCTATGCATTGCTGAGGACGGACATGACAGGGTTAGGTGCAGTATATTTATCCTGTACATAGATTGCCCCACACCAGAAACCCAAACCTGCATCCCATAATGCACTTGGGTACACAGAAGCTTCAAAGGGAAATCTTTCCCTGGAGGGAATTGGTAAAATTGGAGTTGGGTGAACCTCAAAGAATCTCAATTCGCAAACATTGCTTATGTTTGGATTTGGAATTGAATTTGGCTCCAGCGGTTGGCATCTCCACACTGCTGAGAACTACCCCAGCCACGGGGGGGGGGGGGGAGGGGAAGGGATAAGGGTGGCAGTGGGGTAGCGAAGGGGGAGGAAGAGGAGCACAGGACTGAATTGCAGAGTTGAATTTCAAACATGCGCGCGCGCGCACACACACACACACACACACACACACACACACACACTAGTGCAATGTTGATGCAATTAAGAAAATTAGAAAATGGACTTTTAATTGAAAAAGCCCGGTTTTTTTTTAATCTTTTGCTTCCTTTGTGATACCCTTTCAGTTCTGTCTTCTGTCTTCTTTGATCTCTTGTGCCTTCCCCCTTGCTTCCCTTCCTTTGTCTTGTAAGATTGCTGCTCAATCCCAATGCTCTCTTCCTTCCAGAGTCTGCCTCAAGGGCTTGAGTTATGAATTTCAGGGCTCTTTAAAGGCCTGGCAGGTCATAAAACAGTATGTTCAGTATGAGCTTAATGTTGGAAAAGGAAGCTGTGCGTTTATTATGTGCATGTATGTGTGTGCACAGACAAGAGATTAGAAGATTTACTTATAACATTTTACCATTTTTGCTAGATCATGGGTGATTTTCACATTCTTTTTCTAAAGTGTTCTCTGTAATAGACTGTCCTACTTTTTCTGTAAAGAACACTTATGCTCTAATTAATGCACTATATTAAATGGTTGGTAATTGGGCATGCTGTTATTACCACTTTTTAGAAAATTATGTGCTTTCCTGTATCTTTCTATTTTTCATTACTGTTATTCAGTTTTATTAAAATTCTAACCTTTGTCTATTGCATTTCGGTTATGTGAAGATGTTTGTTCTTCACTGAAAAAGTTAGTTTAATTTTATTGGTTGCACATGTATTTATTTAAACAATTGTAACATTACTGTAGACATTGGAGAGGTTTCTGATATAGTGTGTATAGGTGAACGTTTAACAAATCTTACCCAGACAGCTTTTGAGAAATATGTTCATGGAAAACAATTCATTTAGAAAAGGAAATAATATTATACAAAATTTTCCTTCTTGACAGTTTCACAGATCAGTTTTTCATTCAGGAGTAAAACACAAGTATGTGTCAGTCACACATAAAGCAGGGAAAGATGAATTATGAAATGTCTGTATATGTACATGTACAATACGCATCTGTATGTTTAAACAGAAAAAGAGGTAAATGATATATCTTAAATAAGTAATGCAGTGAGGACTTGGAATGATGTGTGGTCAGGAAGCATGGGAAGAAATGGGCATCATCTCAAAGACAAATGTATAAGCCAGCAAAGATTTTGGCTGCCTTCTGCCTTGTTCTTTACTAAGAATAGAGAGAATAATCTTTATGATGAGATAGAAGTATAACTGTCCTGCAGATCATGCCAATACTTACATGTTAGACCTTCAGTAGATCACTGTGTTTGGAGTTTAAGCAGGGAGACTGCATTTAAGAAGAAAAGTACTCCTCTATCTGGGGAGACTTCTGCAGTTTCAAAGATTTTATCCTCATTGTTAGACTTCAAGAGAGATATGCTTTTATTCAATTATTATGATATATATGTGTGTGTGCCTTTATGTGTTCTGGAAAGGTTGTTTATTAATTTATTCTCCCATTTATCAAGCAAATACTCATTTAGCTGCTACCATGGGCCAACCATTATGCTAGAGGCCAGGAATGGAAGTCACCCAGCCTTCTGCTGAGGTCAATTATAATTTATAGATGGGAAAACCTTTGGTCTGTTTCATTTAATTTTCAGAGTGAGGGAGTCTCAAAAGGATGCTTGCCAGCACTGCTCCCCTTGGGCTGGGCTAAGTGGCACATGGGAGATGGATGTCTGGCTGCTTCTGTTCATATCTGGGTTGTCTGCAAATGGCTTAAGCTGGAGAAGACAACAGTGAGCACAGTCCAGGGAATGTCAGTGCTTCAGACGGATTTTATTTATTTATTTAGTTACATATTTTGATGGGAGAACCTTATCAAGGAGATTGATGGTGAGAAGCAACACTTACTAAGGCATTTTTGTCCACGCTTCTTGTCCAGTGACACTCTCTTTCATGGGCCACGGTACATAGAAAAGCTTCTTGGAGCCACACTGGAAGTCTGGAAAGGAGAGAGTCCTTACTTGGTAAAAAGTCTACATTGCAAAGGAGCTTTAAAAGGATGGAAGTGTGATTATCTGCAGGCCCACCTGCTGTAAGTGGCCCAAGGGTTTTCCAGGAGAGCTGTCATAGCTTCTGCCTTTTAGAGCCTGACTTGATCATGCATTCGAGACTGCAGTTGAGCACGAGAGTTCTCTGGCCAAACAGCCCGGATTCAACCACAGGAAAGTCTCTTCCTAGGCCCGAGACTCTGTTGTATATATTTAGCTTTTCCATGCTGCAGTTTCCTCATTTGTCAAACAAAGGAATAGTATTCAGTTCATGCAACTGCTGTGAGAGTCAGTAGTTAATCCATACATGTTCATAAAGCACTGATAAAGATTAGCTCTTACTGTTTCAGCAATGTAGCTAGACATATGGAGACGATGTTTAGAAAACACAGGTTTTAGAGCCAGACTGCCTAGATTTAAATTTCCATTCATTTCTTGTTTGTTAAACACTATTGGCCAAATTTCTTAACCATTTCATGCTTCAGTTTTTTTCATATATAGAAGTGTGCTAATGGTAGTGCCTACCCTATAAGGTTGTTCAAGGGATTTACAATTATTATAAAGAATTAACACACGTAAGATGTCTATAACTATTTGTGGCACATAATAAGCATTTAGTAAACTTGATACTATTATTAGCTATTTGACCCTAGTCACTTTTCTTATTTAAAATGATATTTTCATTTATGTATGAGAGAGAGTGAGAGAGAGAGGGGGGGGGGAGAAGGAAAGAGAGCATTGGCATTCTAGGGCCTTTTGCCACTGCAAATGAACTCCAGATGCATGTGCCATTTTGTGCATCTGGCTTTATATATGTATTGGAGAATCAAGCCTGGGCTCTTCGGCTTTACAAGCAAGTGCCTTTAACTGCTGAGCCATCTCCACAACCCCACTTTCCTTTCTTTTTAAAAATACTTTTACTTATTTGTTTGTTAGTAGGGGGGGGGGGAGAGAGGAAAAGAGAATGGTCACTCCAGGGCCTCTTGCTGCAAATGAACTCTAGACGTGTGTGCCACTTTGTGTATCTGTCTTTACATGGGTACTAGGGAATCAAGCCTGGGGCCAGAAGGCTTTGTAAGTAAGTGTCTTTATCTGCTGAGCAATCTCCCCAGCCCCTTAGTCACTGTTGCAGTCAGGTTCAACATTGCTGGTAGAAGTCACCCAACCAACAGAAGCTTGTGGGAAAAAGAGATTTATTTTGGCTTATAGGTTCGAGGGGGAAGCTCCACGCTGGTGGGAAAATGATGTCATGAGCAGAGGGTGGACATCACCCCCTGGCCCACATAAGGTGGACCATAGCAACAGGAGAGTGTGCCAAACACTGGCTTGGGGAAATAGGCTTTAACACCCATAAGCCCACCCCAAACAATACACTCCCTCCAGGAGGCGTTAATTCCCAAATCTCTATCAGCTGGGAACTTAGCATTCAGAACACCTAACTTTATGGGGGACACCTGAATCAAACCATCACAGTCAATTTTCTGAGCCTGCATTTTAATGAGCAAAACGAGGTGGTAATTCTCAGGCAGCTCAAGTATACTCCAGAATTGGTATATATCTCAGAAAACTGGTTAGCTGTTGCCTCTCTTCTCACAACCAGCCTTTCCTATCATGTGAAGCTGTATCTCAGGGCTTGCCGACCACATTTCTGCTTTACCCAGTGCCTCATAGCAGGACATGATGACAGGGGTAATGATGAGGACAGCCTCACTCTTGCCCATCTGCTGCTTGTTCCTATGTGGCCTCCTAGCCTGGCTTGTCATCCTGATACCCAGCATCTCTGCCACAGCTGTTGAATCAGGTACTAGTTTTCTGCCATGGGCAGACTCGGTGTCATCATGCCCACTTCATGCCAGCCAAATTACAGCTTCTCAGAAACTGGAGTTGGCCTATTCCAGCTCTTCCTCCAAGATCAGAGACACCAGCACTTGTAGTGAAATCTGAGTGTCATCTTCCTGGGGTCCTCCTTCAAGCTTGTGGGGCTTGTTATTTTTAAGCATGTGCTTTCATCCCTTTGGCCTCTGTGACATTACAAGGTTCTCACACTCCAAATTTTCTACTTAGCCACTTATATACCTAGTTGACAATTCCATATATTGAATTATCTCTGCTCAAATGACTGATATAGATTCTGTCTTCTTCCTTGGTTATGACTGATAATTTGGGAAATCTCAGGCTTGTTTAGGACTCAGAGCACTTAACAAAATCATCTACACTGACAGAATACATCAGTCTTTTTACTTTTTCATCTGTGATTATCTTGGCCTGCTAGCAACAGCTAATTTGAAGTCAAAGATCTAATTTAAAGTCGTGGGAGAAGCTGAAATTGAAGACATTTCCCTCTACTAACTTTTCTCAACTACATAGTTTCTAGAATTGTATTTGGGCAGTGGATCACTTTGAACCTGCTTAAAGAACCGAAATACAGCTTGGTAGCAAAGTTAAGATTCTCTATCTCTGTGTAACATTCTGATGGAGGAGCTCATATATATTTCTCCCTGTGTAATGGGAAAGCAAACTGTCACCCAAGTGTAGTTGACATTAAATTTTGCCTGCCCTTCATGAAACTTAAATTTAAAGGAGTCTGCTGTGTTTGAAACGTCTTTAAAAATAAGAAGGCTACTTGGAAATAGGCAGCTCTATTCTGAGACCAATGTGTAACTGAATTCAAACCTTGTTGTCCAGCTCAGTCTTTTTAATTATGGCAAATTGTGACTTCCTGTTTTTTTCCGGGGCAGAGACGAGGCTGATGAAAAGGCCTCATAAGGATACTCAGACATCAAATGACTCTTACAAAAGAACATTTTGATGATTTAAGTATAAATAAATTAGAAACATACTACAGTACTTGATTCCTTTTAAAGTCTCAATAAAGTTAAAAATGGAGAGCCAGTAAGGAACTAGAGAAAATGAAAAACCCAGTGCTTGGAATATATTAAGTCCTCTTGGGCCATTTGACGGATCTCAAAATACACACAGAGCTGCATGCTCTTAATTGATCATGAAAGACTTTCAGTTAATCTTGATTATCAAATATGCAAGCAACAATCACATCAGATTTTGTTTCAGCAAATTGAGGTGCACTTTTCTTATTAGTAGATGTCACTGTGCTAAATAATCAATTTTAAGGAATGGGTAGTTTCAAATGAAAGGTCTTAGAGAACAAGTGAAAGCAGTCTTCCTGTAACTCAGGAGGAAAAATGACAAAACAAGAGACAGAGTAAAAGAGAGACAGAGAGAGGGATAGAGGGGATCACACTTGTTAGGTACTGGAAGTTTGGGGTACTGGAAACATTTATTTTCATAGATCAGCTTCTAAACTAAATTATGAAGAACATTTCCTGTTGCGTTTGTTAGCTTTGACGTCAGTGCTTCTCATCCTATTAACACTTCTTCAGTTATTTCATAGAGATTAATAAAAGCAAGTCTGTTACTCGTTTCATCTTCAGAATTCTGTTAATAGAACTTGGCACTAAATTCAAGGGGAAAAAATAAAGCAGTCCTGTATTTTCACAGCACCTGGTGGAGGCTTATGACTTGGGGGCAGGACTTCCTGGAACTTAGTGTCCCATCTGAAAAGACAGCACCAGAGCCACTGATCTCTAAGACCTGCTTGTCCCTATCCAAGGTCAAGTGTTTCACACCAAGAACTTAACACTCATTACTTCCTGCCTAATAGTCTGCCCTTCTCAGGCATGAACTTAATGTAACCATAGGGCTGGTTGTGGAGTTAAAGGTATAAATAGTTTCATTTTATATTTGCTACTTTTGAGAGATTTTTCTATAATTGTCTTATTTGCTCACTTTTAGCATAGTTCTGCCTCCACCATATTTTAGGAAATAGCCCTGGTCATTTTGTACACTAATTTCTGCATTCTGAAGGTCCTATCACTGTCTTTGCTAGTGTGTATCTTCAAAAATATTTTCTGCACGTGTTTGTGTGTGGTGTGCATGCGCATGTGTGTGCAGATGTGTTTGCATGCATGTGCAGGCCATCTTGGGAGTTACCCTCAGGGATGCCATCCACCTTCTTGAAACAAGGTCTCATTGACCAGGAGCTCACCAGATAGGCTAGACTATCTGACCAGTGAGCTCCAGGGATCCGCTTGACTTTGCCTTCTCTGCGTTGTTGGGATCACATGTTATGCCATTGATCCTAGCATTTATATTTGAAAAATATGTCTGAGAACTTGTAACTCTGAGTATAACTTTCTTCTACATTCACAGATTTTAAAAATTCTCAGCTTTGGGGCTGGGAAAATGATTCAGTGAGTACAGTGCTTGCTGTTCAATCAAGAAGACCCTCATTCAGGTACCCAGTACCAACAAGAGCTGAGAGTGGTGGTATGTGCCTGTTCTCTCAGCACTGAGACTGAAAACCTCTAGGATTTGCTAGCTAGCTAGTCTAGCCAAATTGGTAAGCTCCCAGTTCAGTGAGAGACCCTGTCTCACAAAGTACGGTGGAAACTGATTGAGGAAAGCACCGGACATCAATTTCTGGCCTCCACATGCACATATACATATATACATGCAATCTTCATACACATGTGTGATCACATACGTATGAATATGCTTACCACATACCACACACATACAAGTTCAAAAGAATTTCTCTGACTTGAACGTATTGTCTTCTAAGAATTTTATTAGCTTATCTATGTAATTATTTTATTGTTAATTGATTCATTGTACTTGAATCATTTTATGTTATGATCAACATTTTAAAAAGTTCTAAGTATGTGTTTTGAATTAATTGTCTTAATTTTACTTTTGCCTATTATGAATGAAGTACATGGCTTGCTTTCTGCTCTGAATAGTGTGTGGGTGTGTGTCTGTATGTTTGTGTGTATACCATGTGAGAACATAAATGTAGCTTGTTTCTCTCCAATTGTTCTGACGTTCCTTTTCAGAAAACAAAATACTTAAGTTAAACTGTTCCCCCTATCATTCTCTTTTATAGATTTGATTTTTAAAATTTAACCATTTACAATAAACATAATATATGTTGAAGGCATATTATATGATATCTTAATAAACATGCACATAGTGAAATGATTGCCAGTTTTTATATGGTTATGCCTGTCTCTCTCTCTCTCTCTCTCTCTCTCTCTCTCTCTCTCTCTCTCTCTCTCTGTGTGTGTATGTATAGGACTTATAAGTTCATTTTTCTCAACAAATTTCAGTACAGTATTATCACAGTCACTTTGCTTTGTATTAGCTCTCTAGAATTTATTAAATATGTAATTTTGAAACATTAACCAACCTTTCTCTATTTTCTAGCCTCTTCGTACCCACACCCTTTGTAACTGCCATTGTAGTGTTTAATCTAAGAGTGACTTCTAGATTGTATATATAAGTCAGACCATGCATAAAGTAGTTTTCTCTCTTTGGCTTATGTCATTTGACATAATGTCTTACAGTATCACTCATATTGTCACAAATAGGAGAATTTTCTTGTTTTCAAAGGCTGAATACAACCTGGTGTTTTAAATTCCTTATGTAATCCTTGCACTAAGGAGACCGAGGCAAGAGTGTTGTTATAAGTTCAAGGCCAGCATGGGCTATAGTGTGAGACCTTGTCTTAAAACAAAAGTTAAAGGTTGGATAAGGTTTCATTGTGTAGACACACCACACACTTTATTTGTTCTTCCTCTGCTGTGTGTTTATTTGCCATTCTAGGTTTCTCAAGTTTTTCTCCATATGGCTGATTCTCTGTGGATGTGTTTGAATGTCATGGCTTCTAGTTTGTTCTTTGTGCATTTAAAAACATCCGGTCACACTATTACTCATCTTTTGCTTTCATCTCACTTTTCCCTTTTCATAAGCTTCTTTCCTTATAATTTATTCTTCTGTCCTCCTGTCTTTCTTCTTTGTCCTTCTAAATGTATCAAATTCCTTTCTAAAGTGTTCTAATTCCTGTCATTATTAACAAAGTAACCTATTCTTGGAATAAGTAGGGTAATATTCTTTTTATTGTGAACATACATACATGAATATACTATAATTTGAATGTGATCTCCCATTTTCTTCTTTATTTTTATTTGATTCTAGTGCCAACCTCCATTTCACTGAGCCCCTTCTTTCCAACTCACCCATTTTCTATTTTGATACTGTTTTATCTTTTCCTTCTCCATCACCCATGTCAGAACTTATGGACTTAATACTGTGCATGTCTTGTGGAGGCAATGACAGCAGACCATCAGTGTGTTAGGATTTGTCTCTGACTTTATAATTAGTTTATTTGCTTTTAGAAATTTAGGTGCACTAATATTTGGTGCATGTATATTTACAATTGTAATATCCTCTTGGTAGATTGTTCTCTTGATCAGTATGAAGAGATCTTATTCATCTTTTCTGAATAATTTTGGTCTAAGTCTATTTTGACAGATATAAGAAGAGCATCACTTGCTTATTTTCAGGTTTCATTTTCCTGGAATATCTTTTTCCACCCATTTACCCTAAGATAGAGTCTATCTTTGATAGTGAGTTGAATTTCTTGAAGGGAGAAAAAAGAAGGATGGATCCTGATGATATTCTTTTGGGGTTGTTCTGTAGAAATTTTTACTAGTTCTAAGATCACTTCCACTTTTAACTTTCTGCATAGGAAAATGTCACAGGATTTGGCCTTTAGCTTCCATGATTCTTTAGGACTAAGGCAGAATGTACTCCCAACACCTCTGGCCCTTTGCCATTTAAAAAATATTATTTATTTGCAAGGAGAGAGAGAGAGAGAGAGAGAGAGAGAGAGAGAGAGAGAGAGAGAGGACCATGGGCACTCCATAGCCTCTAGTCACTGTAAACAAACTCCAGGTGCATGTGTCATTTTGTGCATCTGCCTGTACATGGGCACTCTAAGCTATCTCTCCAGGCCCCTTTGACATTTGGAACTGATGGAAACCATAGTTTCCTAGTGTCCAACATGCCTGCTCCCTGGATCCTCTTCTTCCTGTCCTCAGGTAAGTACCTCACCTCCCAGCATCCATATGGCTCTACCACACTCTTCCTCCATGATCTGATACAGAGTTGCTTAGATTTCTAGTCACCAAATGTACATAATTGATATTTTGTTTCCATGCTCCACAGTGGGGTTTTCAAGCTTTCTGGTTTTTCACATCAGGGTTAATTTTTGGTGCTGTTGGAGTTTCCTTTTTTTTTCTCTCTCTCTCTCTCTGACTTCATGCACATTTTAAGTGGTAGCTCTGGCTGGGGCTGCTAGCCAGATGTAATTGTGAAGCATACATAAAGAGGCTGTACATTCAAAGATTTTAGTATATACAGTCCAAAATCTTTTCAGTGACCTGTATCTCTGTGAGCCAAACATTCTTTCCCAGGATTGCTTTTGAATCTGTATTGCTGCTATCTCACAGAAATGACTCTTTTGGCCAAAATGTTTTTCTTATCATCTGCCTAAGCTGTCAATCGCATTTGATATCTGTATCTTTAAGGCATCTGACAAACTTATGTTGTTGTTTTGTCTTATGAAAGTAGACATTTAAGCCTTGGTTTCTCCATGTGTCTGCTGTATACCAGGGACAAAGCACAAATATTCTTTGGGTCTCACCAATAAAGTGATGATTTTCATCCTTATAGGCACATTGGAGAGAATACCAGAACTGGGGAGCTCAGAGATATCTTATAAATGTAAATTCCATAGGATATGGGCAGAGTACCTGAGGGAGTGGATTCTCCAGTCAGAAAGGTATTGCACCAGCCACTGCAATATGTACTTCAGGGCTGTATAGAAAGATTCTTAATGTCCCTGAAACCTGGTCTCTTTGGCCATAAAATGGTAATTAAAAACATACAAACATACCTCATATTTGTGGTGAAGAACCAACAAGGAGATGAACAGAAGTTCTCAGCGGAGTCAGTGGTAAGTAAAACAATAACTGCACAGTAAGTGTTAGTCACTATCATTACAATTGTTAAATTCCACAGTGAGTCACAATGTGTGTCATCCATGTGCACAATCATCTGCAGGGCGAAATTCTTGCTTACATGATGTAAAGAAATTCCATAGTTTTTGTATCTCAAATGTTGCTCTCTCCTGGTCTGTGACTCCAGTGCTTCTCTGAAACACTTCTTCAGCTCTTGCTTTGTCTTTTCTTTCTCCTTTTGGTTTGTTTTGCTTAACAAAAGACAGTTGACAGTTTGAAATAGTTTATTGACAAAGGAATTTTCATTATTTAGGCACTTCACTCTAGAAAAGACAAAAACAAAAGAAAAATCACAAAGAGAACTCCAACCTTCCCGCCCCCTTTTTTTCTCTCCCTCAACATTTCAAGTATCAGTATCCTAACTAAATCAAGTAGGAAGTTGACTCGTTTGGAGAATCTTCAAGTAGTCTTAAATACTATTATGTATTATGTATGTTAACCAGGATTTGAAAAAAAAATATTGTTGTTTGATGCTTAAACATCCCTTTGCTGTGTAGTATTCATGAAATCTTTGCTACTTACTCACTGATTTTTCTTGAATTTGCTTCTGAGGTCCTTGGCAATCTGGTTGTTAAATGGACCTCATGAACATGATTTTGGGAGAGTTAAGTGACAGGAAGTACAAAATGTGCTGTAGGAGAGTCTTGTCACATAAGCAAGCTTACCTGGTGTATAGCATGGTCTCTATGGATGAACAGAGAAGCCCAGGTCCCCTGGAGCTTTGGATCTTCCTGGGTGAATACTGACTCACTGATAATTGTAGGAGAAACCAGGAGCAAGTTAAGGCCTTTGTTGTATATCAGACCAACTTTTTCCTTTGTCCAGTCCTGTGCCCTTCACTTGTCTACAGGTGCCGGGAAGGGGTGAGGGAGGAAAGTGCCTTCCAGCCTCCCTCAGCAGTGTTTTCCAATGTGAACTGCCCTTAGTGAGTGAGGCTCCCCGAAACACAATCTGAAGCACACCATGCCACAGCAAGGCTTGGATGGACTTTCTCTTGACTCCAGGATGAACTTCCAGTTCCGTAGACTGTGTTCCAGACCCTTTCCAGCTGTACAGGAAACTGCTTCTCTAGCTTCTGCTTTGGGCTTTCTCTGCCCTTGTCCTTCAGCAGCAGGCCACTTACCACTAGGTCCGTGGTACATGATGTTCTTTTTGTTTGTTACCTTACTGTTCCTCTACTGCTGATTCTTGTTTATCCTTTACCTGACTAACATAGAGTGCAATCTCTCTTTGGAAGGTCAGTTTTTCATTGCTCTCTAAGGGGAGTTCGTGTTTGCTTCTTGGCCATTGTGCTAATAGTCTCAGAACCATGGCCTTAACCCACTGATGACCCACTCATTCTGCCCCACAAGGCCCAAATGGTGTCCATGGAATTTAGGATTTGTTCAGGCCCAAACCCTTGCCCTCATTCAAGCCAGCCTTTCTAGTTATGATCAAGAGTTTGTCCCAGGCCTTCATTTGACTTTCTCATTTCTATTGGCCTTGAGTTGTTCCTTGATCTTTGATTGGGTGCTTGACCATCATTCATTCATGGAAACTGCTTGACTCTTTCTACTTTCAATCTTCTATAGCATATATATATATATATATACATATATATATATATATATATATATGTGTGTGTGTGTGTGTGTGTGTGTTTTATGCTTTCTGTTTTTATTTCATGTATGTGGCCTACATATGTTTTTGTATATATGTATTTGTGTGTGTGTATGTATGTGTGTGTGTGTATGTGAATAGGCCAGAGGACATCCTCAGGTGTTGCCCTTAGGTACAATCTACCTGCTTTTGTTTCAGGGTCTCTCATTGGCCTGTAGTTCACTAGTTACACTCGACTCACTGACTAGTGAAATTTGGGAATCTAACTATCTCTAGATCTCCCCAGCACTGGGATTGCAGGTGCCTTCCACCACACCTAGCACTTACATGTTTACTGAGGGCCTAACTATCCCTAGATTCTTACATCTTCTTTTCTCATTTTGTCTGTTCATTGACACCTGTGGAATAGTCTCATTATCACTCTGCTCCAGTTGAGAGCATGGAAGACTCTGAAGGTCATAATTTCCATGAGAGTCCTTGAGTGGAAAGATACTGGTGAATCTTTGCATCTCTGTTCCTAGCTTATCGCCTGCACTTAGTAGGTGCCCATCTACTATGTTTATGGCAGGTCATCAGATTACAAAGACTATTCATCTACTGTGCTAATGTGCGAACTTAACACATTATGGCACTCACATAAGTTGCTTGGAATGTAATATTCAAAGAGGAGGACCAGTGCAGAGGAGTATAATCATTACATCACAGGATATTTGATGCAATTGACCATAAATGTTATTGTGAAAAGAACATCTAGTATTTTAGACATGGAGCTAGGTTCAATACTAATATACACATAAAATCTACAATTATGTACCTCACATACCCACCATCATAAAGGGTTAGCAATAATGGTGTATAACATAACAGATAAGAAGGCACTGTTGGTTGTAGAAACTGGAAGCTCAGAGAAAGAAGGAGATGTAGATCTACCAGGAAGTGAAATCAGAAGTGAATTATACTTCATCAACATCTCTCTACATGATGTTTCTCCAAGACATAGCCCTGTCACGCTTATACCTATATTTATAGCCCTGCATTCCTCCAGCCAAATTCTTAAGAGAGAGCCTAGCATCCAGCATTGCATGGAGAAAGGAAAGGCCGACTGGGGACTCAGGGGATGGGGTGGTAAAAATATGATTAGATTTTACTCAGCTATTTTTTATTACTTTTGCCTCAGTTGGGCTTTCTGTTTATGTGAAAATGATCATTAGCTATTTCTTCTGAATGTGAAATGGTGGAGATGATGGATGTGCAGTGAACACAGTCATTGAAGGGCTAGTGAGTCAAGCACAGGATGAAAAGGAGCCATGGGGGACTTTGCGGGGAGCAGCAATGGGTTACTCTTTCCTTAGGCATCTGCTATGGGCATCAGAAGTCTGGCCTCCATTGTTCTGAGCCTCTGGATTATTCACACTCTTACTGCCTTTGTGACTGAATTCCCAAATGATCCTGCACATTCCTGTTGCCCTCTTTAAGATAATTATTTTTCATTGTCAATTTGACTGGATGTATACTCTCCATGGAAACACGCCTCTTGTAGGCAAGTTTCCAGAAAGGTAAACTGAGGAGAGAAGGTCCATCTTGACAGCTGATGGGATCATCCCATGGGCTAGGATGATTTACTGGACTAAATAAGAAGGAAAGAGCGAGCTGAGCACCAGCATTCATTGCCCTTTCTTTATTGACTACAGATGCACTGTGACCAGCCACCTCGCGCTCCTGCTAAAATGATTTCCCACCGTGATGGACTTTATTCTCAAACTGGAAGCCCAAATAAACACTTCCTCCCTTTAGTTGCTTTTGTCAGGCATTTTTGTCAGAGCCATGAGAAATGCAACAAGCATACCCTGACATCCACTGTTCCAGAGGCATACTTCCTATGACTGAGGAGATCAAGTCCCAGACACATCTCTGACTTTCCTGGGGTCTCATCTCATGGTGATTTCCTCTCTGTCTCTTTATTGCTGAGCAGGAACAGCATAGATGACACTGCTCATCCAGGGTTGACAAGTTATGAGTTGATGTCTCATACAATGTGTGTAAATGTTCTAGTTGTGCCATTTGGCAACGTGCTACACTCACAGAACAGGCTCAGCAGTGAGGAACATCTTTACTAGGGTTCAGGCAGCTGGCGATATGCAAGTGCTCTTCAAAGAATTATCCATAGAACTTGTCTGGATGTTTCTCAGACATAGAAACCAAACCCAGCCTGTTCCTCTTTGCAGGAACATCTGTAACGTGTATTGTACAACCACAGTGATGCCTTGTACGACAATTCCATAAGGTAGACTGCACACATGGGAAGCAAGCAAGCCCCCATGGAGTGGGCAAGACAGCTGGGATTTGTCTTCATGACCTTTCAAATCTCTGGAGCAATCGGCTTTCCAGGAGAACAGGCTAGGGCAGCTGGTTATATCAGATGCATATTATATCAAGGGATAATGTGCGCTTTGCATGAGATTAAACAACTTTTCATGTTAATGTTCATATCATGTTTTCTTCAGGGTACAGACTTAAGTTGGTGGGGTTTTGTGTCTCCAATGTAACATTTCTAAAGATCAGGAACTGAATTTTGTTTCTGGGAACATGCCATTGAAGATAGTGAGCATAACTTCAGTTTCAAATTTGCTAATTGTGTTTTGAATCCTCAGAAACAAGGACTTCATTCTTATTAACTTCGGACACTAGTTTACAAACTGAGATGGCGATGATGTGTACTGAATCTCACTACTTTTATGTTACATTCATCTGTTGTTTCCTTACAATGAAACTCAGGCAAGTGAACACATTTAGTTTTATTTTGCAAGCAAAGAAAATAAATGTATTGATGTTAAGTGATTGATAAGACTAAATAGCTGCTAAATGATAGGTTGAGGTCTCAATGCCGGATCTCTTAGCTTTAAACCCATATCTATATTTAATTTTTGTATTATTATTTTTTAATTGTCATGCAGAGATTTAGGTATCATTTATTATAGTTTTACCTCTACAAATTTTTGTTCCCATCCCTCTACGTCCCTTCTCTCTCATCCCTGCCATTCACTTCTCCCTGTGTCATAAACCTTCTTTCACTTGTCCTACCTTCTTCTTCCTGCTTATCTCTATCTTCCTTTTTTTGTTTACAGCTATTTCTTTATAGATTTATTTACCATATGCCTCCCATCCATGTACATATACATATACATCATATACATATAGTTATAGATGTTATGTTCTAAGACCTGCATACAAAAAGAACACAAAGCTTTGGTCTTTCTGAGTTTGAATCATTTCACTTAATATGATTCTTTCCAAAGCCTTCCATTTTCCTGAAACTTTCATTTTTCTCTACTAGTGTATAGAATTCCATTTTCAATATCCACTCATCTGTCAGTGGGCCTCTTGGCTGATTCCAGTTCTTACCTATGGCAAATAGAGCCTCGATAAACATGTATGTTCACATATCTCCATAGTAGAGTGTGGAGTCCAAGACAGGTCTATCTGGGTCATATGGAGGCTGGTTTCTGACATTTTGAGATATCTCCATACTGATTTCTATAATGGCTATACTACTTTTAAGGTCATAGTTTTAAATTAAACATTGTACTATAACCGAATGAAGGAGTGGTCACAAAGTAATGTTTTAGTTGAGACCTCCTGTGTTACTTATTTACAAGGACTTACTGATATCCTTGAAACTATGGATTAAGGGTATTCTTGGTATCTGTGAAACTAGCAGACCGATTTATTCGAAAACAAATGTTACTTGACAACTCTCCTCTCCTTTGATGGATAACGGCATTGGTCAAGTGAAGATATTTTCATACTCAGTCATGGGCATCTAGCATGAAAGCACTGGCTTGTGTCTGGGTTTATTCTGGAGGATGCAGAAGCATGCTAGAAACCCTAGCCTCAAGGATGGGAAGCAAATTAGTAGACACCTAGACCCCAAGGCCTGCCAAAGTATCAAAGATATATTAGTGTGCTTGAGATAAAATGATTGATGTCACCAAATGATTTTTCTGGTGCCCTCGAGAAAAAAAAAAAACCACAAATGTGGTGGTGCATGCCTTTAATTCCAGCACTTGAGAGGCAGAAGTAAGAGGATCACTGTGAGTTACTCTGATGCTGTATAGTGAATTCCAGGTCAGCCTGGGCTAGAGCAAGACCCTACCTTTGAAAGATTAAAAAAGAAAAGAAAAGAAAAAAGCAAAAACAAATGTCAATCTCTGACTGAGTATAATTTTTAGCAACTATGAACAAGTTCAGCCATGTTTATTCTTTTAACTTAATGATAATGACACAGAACAGTAAAATACATATTCACACATTGACTTGTGACAGAAATAAATGACATATCTTAAAATGTTGTTTGTCTCAGGCTATTCCTAGCCACCCTGAGGCTCTTACAATCTTTCCACCCACTCTTCTGCAATGTTCTCTGAGCCTTGGTGGGCAAGATAGAGGCAGATTTAGTATTGTATTCCCTGTAGACTCTGGATCTCTATTTTCATGAGGTTTGAGTGACCACAGTGTCTGTCGCCATTTCCCTGGAACAGGTTTTCAGGCTAGCCATGAGAGCAGTATTTTTGTTACCACTTCATCTAAAATGACTTCTGAGCCTGGGCAAATGAGGTGGGGTGACCCATCTATTACCGAGGCCTCTTGGTCCCCAAAGTGAACACCAGTAACCCCACTGAAGACCCTCAGCAGAATTGGGGCAGGGGAGAGAAGGTCTATGTGTGCAAACTTTTTTATAAAAAAATTCATTAAATTAATTTAAAAAAGAAACTTCTGAGACAGGAGAGAATGCATGCCAAATAGGATTTTAAAAGACTTCTATATGTTAATCATAGTTCTGGAAGGACAGGATAAAGGGAGTTGGAGAAAAAGAATTGTTTGTTACAGAAACTTCCACATTAGGTTTTTGATAATTAACTCAGATAATACACAAAGCACATAGTCATCACCACCTGCCATCTGTTATTTTCAGCATCTATCAGTTAACTGGGATGGTTTTCCTTGCCTGCAATGAGTATCTTAATGCTGCTGTTAGTAAAATTCTAGCTAAACATTTGTTATGGAAGAAACCCTACTTTTTTAGTGCAGGGAACATCATTTTTCCAAGGATATGTATATGTGCTTCATCTCATTAAAACCTCATTTTCCCTTCCTTAGTAGTTATTAACTGTGTAGATGTTCATGGACAGATTGATGCCATCTCAATCTTATTGCACTATTAGGAGACCATGCTAGTGTTACCTCATGAGCTATCCCTAGCTCCCTAGTACCATAATTTGGCTTAAAACTTTATAGCTATTGTTGCAATCAGGTTTACATTGCTGGTAGAAATCATCCAACCAAGAGTAGCTTTTGGGGAAAAAAAGGTTTACTTTTGACTTACAGACTTAAAGGGAAATTCGACAATGGCAGGGGAAAATGATGGCATGAGCAGAGGGTGGACATCACCCCTTGGCCAACATAAGGTGGACAATAGCAACAGGAGAGTGTGCCAAACACTGGCAAGGGGAAACTGGCTATAACAGCCATAAGCCTGCCCCCAACAATACACTGCCTACAGGAGGTGTTAATTCCCAAATCTCCACCAGCTGGGAACCTAGCATTCAGAACACCTAAGTTTGTGGGGGACACCTGAATCAGACCACTACAGCTATCCTCAAACAAACCAAACTCCACGGGAGTGATATGGCTTTCCAGTCATGCTGCTCCAGTTCTTACCTTATTTCCTGCCTGGCTTGTTTTCCTAATGCCCAGGAATGTTGCCCTAGTGTTCAGGAATGGTGTGGTGCTGTATTTCTACTGTCTCAGATGATTCATTCATTCATTATAGAGGATTCACTTATTCATTATAGAAGATTCATTTATTCATTATAAGGAGTCATTCATTCATTATTGAGTATCTACTTAGTCCTTATTATGTTCACATTAGGGTGCTGAATCAAATTTCGGTTACTAAGAGAGATGGATTGAAAATAACTTCACAAAGTGAGGCATTTGTTGCTAGAGATTTCAGCTTATAAATCAGATATAAATGGTTCATGCATGTCATATCACTTCTACCCATGTCTGTCACAGTGGTGGTTGCCATGAATCTGTTCCTTGGTTCACAGACAGCGATGCATGCAGACGTGCTGCATTCTTCCCTCTCTGATGAAACCATCAATAGATTGCATAAAAGTGCTCATGACAATGAAGAAAAAGAAAGGCACAGGTATTTTATAGCTTTTGAAATTAAGTGTGGAAACTTTAATACAGATGAATGACTGAGAATGGATGTGGACCTCTTCCTGTCTAGAGACAGAACAAATCTTTCCACCAGAAAGGCCTGAGAAGTTTCATCCATGTCAGCTGTTTTCCTGAGACACTGGAGAGATGTCAGATTGGAGAAGTTGAAAGCCACTACTTGGTCCTGAGGTAGTCACAACTGATTTCCTGTCTCTACACTGCAGGCAACTGAGCACCTCATTGTCACTGGCAGCCCTGCAAGATCTGTGTGGCAGTCCTGAGCCAAGACCGAGAAGCTTCACAAATCCTCTTAAGGGTTTGAACAAAATTTAAGCAAAACCTTTATCTTTTAACTTCATTAACAAACCAATTTCCAAACCTTCAAAATAAAACTGATAGGAATATATTATGAAAGTATAGGAGTCACTTTTGCTTGACATTTTTACCAAAAATATTATGTAAGAATTGGAAGCAATCATATAATAAACACCCAAATACTTTATATCTAGATTAAATACTTTTTAATGTAGCATCACATTCACTCTGTCGCTGTTTCTTACTCTATAACTTTTTTTTTGATTTTTTGAGGTAGGGTCTCACTCTAGCCCAGGCTGACCTGGAATTCACTATGGAGTCTCAGGGTGGCCTTGAACTCACGGCAATCCTCCTACCTCTGCCTCCCGAGTGCTGGGATTAAAGGCATGCGCCACCACGCCCGGCTCACTCTATAACTTTTTAATACTGTTTGATAGTGTACTTGGAAATATTATCATAGTTCACTGAATACTTCATCAGATATACATATATAATGTATACACATACACTAACCATTAGGTGAGGGCAATATATTTAACAGCCATCATACTATTATAAGTCATAATAAAATTTATGATGATTTCATAGAATTATCTAATAAAATGCAAGCTAAATTTAAATTTCCCAATTGTTTAAAAATTATTTTCTACAATTTCATACAAAGTACCACATTGAGCCACATAGTACCTTTGGTTGTTATTTCTGGTAGATTCTTTAATATGAAATAGTTATGTCTTACACTCACTTTGATATCTTTTACCCTGGTATTTTGCATGTTGGCATGTCCAAGCTAGTTATTTTGTATAATGGCTCACATTTTGAATTTTTCTGATTCCCACTAGGTGTCTTGTAGTAAATTCATTTATGCCCTTTGATTACTATAAGTTGGAAATTATACCTAAAGTCTTAATTTGATTCAAGCCAAACATTTTTGGCAATAATGCAAATTAAATGATTTCTTTCTTACTGAATTACACAGGGGCACAGATATAAACTAGTCCCTCTACTAATGATATTGATTTTGATACACTTGTTAACAACACTGTATTTAAAAACATAATATAAATGTACTTCACCTATAATCCCAAAATATTGCATTGGTATTTTGAAATGGTTGTCTTATCCTTTTTTCACTCTATAATTTATATGTAATAATTATATATATTTACATATATAAATATATAATACATAATATTTTCTGAACATTTGAGAGAAATTATAGACATAGTGTCCCTTTATCATTGTGTACTATGGTATATGTTTCCTAAATGATGCAAAGACATTCTTTTATGTAATCACAACACAATTTTCACAATTATAAAATTAACATTAATATAGTATCATTACCTAACCTAAAAACCTCGTAATTTCACTGTCTTGCTAATGTCCATGAGAGCAAAGGGAAGAATTTTTCTGACCTAGGATCAAGTTTTGAATCACATACTAGGTTTAGTTGTCATGTCTCTCTGGTCTTTTTCAGTATGAAATATCTCTATAGTATTTTATTTTAAAACAATTTCTTGACAGTTGTGGGTATATTATGTGTGGTGTGGTATGTAGTAGCATGTGTATGGTATGATGTGTGTGGTGTAGGCATGCATGTATGTGCTCATGCAGCACCCCAGGTGCTTGCTTGTAGTTCCCTGAGGAAGGAGAACATTGGGTATCCTCCCCCATAACTCATCCACCTGTTTTTTTTTTTTTTTTCTCATGACAGAGTCTCTTACTGATTCTGGAGGTTGCCATCCATGAACCCACCCCAGCTACTCTCTGGTCTCTGCTCCCCCACGAGACTGGAAATATAGACATATGTGTCCCACCAAGCTGCTTGTGTGGGTTCTGGAGATCCAAACTCAAGTGGTTTCAGGTCTCTTCAGGCCCTCATGTTTGCATAGGAATTGCACTTAACCATTGAGCAATCTCTCCACCTTGACATTTTTTAAAGTACTATTAGTTAGCTGTTTTGTAGAATACCTGTCAATGTGTGTTTCCTTACCATTTCTTCATGAATAGACATGGGGGTTATATTTTTTGCCCGAAATAGTGCAGTAGATATTTCTGTGCCTTTCTTAACATCTTATGCTGGGAATATGATACCTACTTTTTCTAGGTACTGGAGATGTTACCTTTGACCTGTAGGCTAAGGTAGAGTCTTATTGTTTTCTACAGTGTAAAATTACTTTTCTCTCTTTTTAATTGATAAATGTCATATGGGAAAATACTTTGGGACTTATAAAAATTGACTGTTCCAAATTTTTACTCACAAGTTGTAGCATCTATTGATTGTTTTTGCATGAAATAATGATTACTGTGGTAGTTGCTGATTTATAATTTTCTAATTTATTTTTGATTTCAAGTTTTTTTTTATGTAAAGATAGATCTCTGTTTTTATCGTGTGTAAGTGTTGTAAATGTCACTTTCTTATGAAATAAGCTTTTGGAGTGATGTGAAAATTAGTGCTTTACTAATTAGTATTATGTTATAATTAGTATAATATTTATAATTATGATTAGTATAATATTAATATAATTAGTATAATTTTATATGCTCATTCAGGGTGGGAATTCTTCTTTTATTTCCTGAAAAATATTTTACAATATATTTTGTAGTTAAGGAAGTCAAGACTTAAAAGAGAAAAGGTGGTTCTAGAAAATAGTGAAGCTGAGATTCAAAGCAAGCTGGCACTCTTTCATTATACCTCATTGCTACAATAAATGGGTGTCTGTTTTCCTTGAGTTTCATGGGTTGAAAGAGGTATTGCATTGTATTTTGTTTTAAGTGATATTCTGACTCTTGTAGATTACACCAGGAATAAAAACCAATGACACAGAATTAGTGGTATAGCTGTGTGACCAAGTCTATTCAATCACATCAATAAAAAATGAAAGCCAGATTGTCCCACATAATCCAGTGGTGATTACCTCATTGTGCTCTCAGAAGCTGCGGAGACAGGAGTCTTCTGCGTGGTAGGATGCCTTAAGGACAGCTAATGCAGACATGTCAGAGGAGCTGGCATCACTTACGGTGGAAACAAGCTCACAAACACAACACATTCCTGACTGCTTCCTCAGTGAGGTGGCTACCTTGCTATGATCTGAGACAAAGGACACAAAACCTTAAGATGCTTGGGCAGCCATTGTGTATATGTATGGCATATCTAACACGTGTGCTCTGAGTTGAATTGGTTTCAGCTCAGATAATGTGTGAAGTCGTTGCTTACATTCATTTCATAATCTCTCGGGGAGGACACAGCTCTCAGATCTGTCTTTGGCATGTGACCAGGTCCTAGGGCTGGAAAGTCAGTATTTGATTAATAAACAGCTCTTTATGGCTGTGGCAACCTATCTGTTCCCTTAGGTACACTCTGTTCTCTGTCATCATTGGTCATAACAGAGCTGAAAATTAGATATGGGACTTATGGAAAAATGTAAATTTAGAATCTTTAACCTTTGATATAAAACACACACTATTTAAAACTATAATAAAATACTCTGGAAATTGTGTAAATTAAAATTGGTTAAATTTATTTTTTCATATCTCTAGCCATGGTAGAATGACAGGCTAAATTTTAATTAATTTTTATTGCTGTTTAAAAACAAAACCATGAAACAAGCTACAGAACAATTTATTGTCAACAAACTTATTTTTTCAAATCACTAAAGATGCATATCTCTTTAAACTGTACAGAATTTCTAGATTAGACATATTTCATAAACTATGCCATATTAAGGGATACAAAAATAACTTAGGCTTGTAATATAGGGACAAATATTAATTTGTCAATCTGTGTTTCCTTTAAACAGAGTAAAATTCAAATTTTGCTCTTTCTAACCCTATCAGTTAAGAGATACATATGTTTAGCAATACTTAATTTCCTTAACATAAATTTGCTAGCTGTGGAAAGCTTTTGCGATAGAACTCTGAGCTATGTGAGTTAAATGCCAAGCATAGGATTTGTATTGGTGAAGACTTTTTAGTTAAAACTGAAGAGAAAAAAAATATCTTATTAAACTAAACTAGTTTAAGCATAAAGGAGATCTATGTATTCAAGCACTTGAGAAGACCAGGAGTAAACCTGGCTTTAGACAGCAGTGGACACAGTGGCTCAAAGCTATGATAACCAGTCTTTCTTCCCTCTCTTTTTTCTCCCGGATGATCTCACTCCCAGTCTCCTGAACTAGCAGCCTGGCTGCTCCCAGCTCCCAGCTTACGTCCGCAAAATTCTGAATGCTGAGAGACAAAGCCTTTTCTAGCGTCTTCAATCTCTTCTAACAAAGCTCTGGGACTATTTCCCACTGACTAATCTTTGGTCCTATGATCATCCTTGTACCTATCCCTGTGGTTAGGCTAATACAATGTGCCAGCTGTGTACAGCCTGGGTTATGTTCTTCATCTCAAAAACCTGGATGTTCATTCAGCTCTCTCCAAAGCAATGTGTAAGAGAATATAGGTGGAGCTGATTTTCCCAACCAAAACTGGCTCCCCAAATCCAGGGGAATAGATTAGAAATTTCCAACAGACACCAAATATCTATATCAGGGGGAACCCAAATCAGAACACAAATGGCCTTCTAGTATAAGACTCCACAGTTTACAACACACTTGTACACATGCTGTATTCTATAACCTTCAGCACACTTCCATGAGGGGACCAGGAGGGGCTACTAGTCCCATTTACAGATGAATGATCTACCTGGGGATACATGGAAATCTCACCCTTTCTTGCAGCAGTTCAAGTGAGTCATGATAGCATCTCTGATCAAGTCCCTCCCTGCCAGTATTGTTTGGAGCCAGCCTCACCTTTGCTTGTATTTCAGTAGCAGGGCATTTGCAATCTTAGGTCTTCTCACCAAGCATAAGCATGAATTTTTGGTTTTGGTGGAACAATTATAGTACACTACAGAGGTTTTTCTTTTTAACTGTGAAGTGGAAACTGGAAGACACCCCTCCTCTGAATTGGGTTTTATTGTGCCTACCTGGACCGAGAAGATCTATTTAGGAATCCTTAGAAATCAGCTCCTTGGCTTCCATTTTGTAGACAAGGAGACCCAAACCCACATAGGGAGGTAGATGACCTAATTCCACAGACCAAGAATAAACTGAAATTGACATCTTGACTCCTAGCTGCTGAGATTTCTCCCTGAGCTACACAGCCTTACTTACCAGATGTATCTAATGTAGAAACATTAGTTTATTTATAGACTTACATTGTTGTATTCTACTGTAAATTGTTTGTTAACCAAATGAAAATTAAAAAAGGGCAAAAGAATGTGAAATATTTACTCCCAAATTTAGGTCCAGCTCGCTATCCTCCTCCCCTCCTCCCTGGAGTCTGTCCCAGTACCCACCAGAAGCAATGGCTAGAAAGCTTCTCCAGCATGCTAGCCCTGACTCTATTTAGAATAGGAGTGAAGATAGGGCAGATAGAGAGACAGAAAAGCCAGGTCCATTTGAAATTAGATAAAAAATAAATCATTTTTAGCATTAGCAGATGCTCCGCAATATTAGGGAATGCTTTGACTAAAAACTGATTTGTGGTTTACCAGAAATTTAGCTGGTACTAATGTTTTATCTGGTGATTTGCTTCAGGAATCTGGTAGAAGAACCTGCCTTTATTGGAAAAAAAACAAAAAAGGAACAGATGGGCTGGAGAGAGGGCTTAGCGGTTAAGGTGCTGGCCTGTGAAGCCTAAAGATCCAGGTTCTACTCCAGATCCTACACTAGCCAGACACACAAAGATGAGGCAAGTGCAAGGTCGCACATGCCCACTAGGTGGCACAAGCATCTGGAGTTAGATTTCAGTGGCTGAGGCCCTAGAGAGCCAATTCTCTCTCTCTAAAATAATAAAAAAAAAAAGGAACAGTTATTAAATGCTGGTTGAAGACTGAATTAAGTCTGAAAGGCAAAAAAAGGAGGGGGGCTGCTGTCTCAGGAAGAACCTCCCATGGTCCTTCACAAGCTTAGAGCTTTGAGGAAGAATAAGTAGAAAGGCTAGAGGGCCTGAGTCAGGAGAAGTCTTAATCTTTCAAACAGAGGGACAGCTGTATTCCAGAGTCAGGCTAAACCCAGTCAAGGAACCTGTAAGTGTTGAGGAGTAGAAAAAAAGAGTGGGGTTCTCTTTGCTCTACTCTGCTAACTGGATCTAGGTGTACCAGATGTCTACAGAAGGTTGTTAAATACTTGGGTCCAGCCACCCACTCACAAGGTCCTTTATCTTCTTAAGAATGAGAGTCAAATCACTTGTGTGGTTGTAGTTTATTAATTTATTTCTTGATGTTAATATTTTCCTTATTAAGAAAATCTCCCAAAATTTGGGATTAAGAACAAAGAAGGAAATATCACGTGAGAAACTGGCAAAGCATTGCCATCTGAGTGCCAGATGACTCTGCCAATTGCTTTTAAGCTTCTAAGTAGCCTCTTTCTGTGGATCCCTCTTATCCCTTGTTTCTTTCCCCCCTTTCTTCATTCTCCTCTCCCACTAGCAAACAGTCTGGTGGGTTTTATGTGCCCTTTTATTTATGCAGGTTCTTGCAAAATGTTGATTACATTTTTGTAATGATGTTTTTTAAATTTAAATAAATACCATTGTTTTATATACCTCATTCTCTTTTAATTAGCTCAGCAATTAAAATATTTTAAGATGCATTTACATTGCTGTGCCTGCATTGGTTAGGCTGCTGTGTTTTTCACTCTTAACTGTTAATTTTTTTTTTTTTTGCCCACAATATATTTATTGCTTGAAGGCTAGATCTGTCTTATTTATGTTTGAATCGCCAAAGCCAAGTTTAAAGGCTGGCACTTGAAAAGCGCTTAAGCAATTTGTGTTGAGGATTGAAATATGTTATGAATAGTAGTGCTCAATGAAAGTTTTGTTGAATTGTAAGGAATGAAATGTTAATGAAGGAAGCAGCTTCTTATTACAGATATTAATGAATTGCTGAGAAAAGGGTTCTATGTTTCTGGGTTCTTTGACCATCATTAACTTTTGTAACTTCAACTTAATGCCAATGAGCTATAGTCACAGGAGGGTTACTTTGGGACTACTAAGAGTAGTTGCAAAGGCTTAACATAGTCTTACTTAAAGTACAGCTTTAGCAAAACAAAAGTGATACACCCAGTGCATAAATTATGACTTAACTTGCCAGTGAGGTAGGATTAATTTTTAAAGGAAATCAGTAGATAACATTGCTCAAGTCCTATCAGTTCTTGGGAAATTCAAATCCCTGTTTTGAATCAAATTGAATTCAGTAAATTCCACTTTGGTTTCCTTCAAGCAGAGGATATCTACAGTAACTCTGGTAGGGCTGTGGGAATTTGGGTGTCTTTGAGAGGGATGGAGCCATTCATTCTGTTTCTTGGTTGGATATTAACCCAGGAGTTAGGGTGCTAGAAGGTCACAGTTACACAAAACTTCTATTGAGTTAGTGGCTTCCAAGCCCTTGTCTTATGAATTTTGAAGATGAAATCCATAGGCTATAGAGGGTGAAAGTTAGAAAGATTTTATTACCGAGCTTAAGAGAAGAAGGGAAGACAGAGTTCCTGCAGTAAAATAGGAAGGAGTCCCAGAGATGGGAAAGCCTGCCTGGTGTCTCTGGTCGGAGTCTTTTATGGGGACTGACTGGATGGGGGCTAAGTTGGTCAGTCTTGCCCTCATGCCAAGTGTCCAGGAACTACTTGCAAAGGGATAATCTTCTAGGAATCTTCCAGGAAAGAGAGTAATCTCAGTTTGGATGGTGCAATCTTCTGATACTTCTGGCTTTCAGTGAGGTAGAGGCTGTGAGGACTCCTTTAGGGAAAATGAGGTAAGAAAGAACCCCCTTACAGGCCCAAGGACATTCCCCACTATTACTTTACTTTAGGGTGTCCTGTAGCCCTAAAGTGCCTCAATAGTAACAGAAGGACAGCTCTAGGCAATCTGGTTACTTTTCTTTGTTTGATTTTGGAGAAAAAATGAAAGTACTATTACTAGATTCCAGTCTACTTCTTCTGATGTTTGGTTGCTATTTATAAAGAGGACAGAGCATAAATTTGGCTGGTGGCCCATGGGAAGGTATAAGAACATCTGTAAAATGTAGAGTACATACATTCATGTGTATGTGACGTGATTAATCTGCAAGCTTGTCTAAGACTGAAATAATGTCTAGGACACACGATTTTCAGTGCTAACACTGAAAAAATTTGAGGCAACATGGATGAGTTGATCACCCTAATGCTGTTTTTATGTGGTGGGGACTTGGAGTCTAAACTTTTTTTTTTTTTTTTTGAGGTAGGGTCTCACTCTAGCCCAGGGTGACCTGGAAGTCACTATGGAGTCTCAGGGTGGCCTCGAACTCACGGCGATCCTCCTACCTCTGCCTCCCGAGTGCTGGGATTAAAGGCGTGCGCCACCACGCCCGGCGGAGTCTAAACTTTTTATAGAACCTTCTTGACTTGCCACACCCATTTTTAAAAGATTTCTTTTGTTATTATTTTATTTTATTTGTTTATTTGCAAGCAGAGAGAGATAGAAGACAGGTAGAGAGAGAATGGGCACACCAGGGCCTCCAGCCACTGCAAACGAAGTCTAGATGCGTGTGCCCCTTGTGCATCTGGCTTGCATGGGTCCTGGGGAATAGAACTTGGGTCCTTTGGCTTCGCAGGCAAATGCCTTAGCCACTAAGCCACCTCTCCAGCTCCTGCCACACCCATTTTTAAATCCCCACTTTTTAAAACCTGTGGGCATATAACAAATTCTCTTTATGGATCTGATCATTATGGCTTGTGCACATTCTAATTCTCTATTGTATGAAAGGAATGCCTTCATTCTCTAGAGCTCATGCAGGCACATTTCTACCTTACCAAGGCTAGTAAGTGCCCATCACTTGGCCTTCTGGTCCACTTTTGGGCTGACCCCTCATGGGATGCCACCAACCATACTGGCCAGTCTTTGAGTTGGTCTTTTGTTTCTATTCTTTTTTCTTTCTTTCAAACTTGGCTTTGTATAATTTTCTAGATTTTTTAAAAATAAAATAGCATTTTTAAAAATTCTATTCTATTTGCAAGTGGAGAGAGAGAGAAGAAAGACAGAGAGATAATGGGTGCAGTAGGGCCTCCAGCCACTGCAAACGAACTCCAGAAGCATGCTCCACATGTGCCTCTGGCTTATGTGAGTCCTAGGGAATCAAACCTAGGTCTTTGGCTTTGCAGCAAGTGCCTTGGCTGCTAAGCCATCTCTCCAGCCCTAAAATAGCATTTTTTAAAAAAAGCTTTCTTGTACGACTTAGCTATCATCAGGCTAGACAGTCTTTTAATATGACATCTGTATAATAATTAAATTTTCTATGACAAAAATATGCATTGAAAAATGATATGATAAGGCTGGAGAGATGGGTCAGTAGTTTTTACACTTGCCTGGAAAACCTAAGGACCCAGGTTTTATTGCCCAGTACCCATGTAAAGCCAGATGCTCAAGGATGTGTAAGTGTCTGATGTTTGTTTGCAGTGGCTAGAGGCCCTGTAGTTTCCATTCTCTCTCTCTGTCTTTCATGCACACACACACACATGAATAAATAAATATTTTTTTAAAAAAATGTAATGGTAAAGGATTCACAGATGTTGAAATGCTCTTATGTTGATGGTAGGAATGTAAATATGAACAATGTTTTGAATAGGTAATTCAATAACATTTACCAAGTGCTTTAAAACATGCTTGCATGTTTAAGTTGAGGAATCTACCCTAAGGAAATAATCTGAAATACAGAAAATATCCTATCCCAAATATAATTTTTATAATATACAATGGGGAGAAACTTAGACAATAGAGAATGATCTATTATAATAATTTGATAAGCCAGACATTGTGGCTTATATTTATAATCCAAGAACTTGTGAGGCTGAGGTAAGAGAATTGCCATGAGTTTGAGAGAAGTCTGAGCTAGAGTGAGGCTCTGCCTCAAAAAAAGTAATACTTTCATGTTCAGAAATCAGATATGCACTATTGTTTACAAAGAGCTTTTACTGAGATGGAAAGTTATGTTCCACATATTTTTACTGAAGATTATGTGCCACAAATCACTGACTAATTTTTTATTAATTAAGTCTCCCATTGTTTATAAATTAGATGTTATTTTATGTCTTTTTTATAGATGAGTAAACTAAGGCTTGGTCCTTAGAGAGAACCCTAGTCAGTCTGACTGAAAGCTGCTATTCAGATCAAATCACCAAGTGTTGATTTCACAATTATATTCAAATGTTTAGAGTAAAAACCAAAAGCAAATAAACCATATACAAATGTCAGTTGCCTGTGGGTGGTGAAATTGTGGAACCTCTTCTTTCTTCTTTATCCTTGTCTATAGTTTATACGTTTCCTTCAGTAAGATGTTTATTCTTTTAAAAAATATTTTATTATTATTTATTTGACAGAGAAAGAGGTAGAGAGAGAGAGAATACATGGGTGCACCAGGGCTTCTAGCCACTGCAGAGGAACTCCAGATGCATGTACCCCTTTGTGCACCTGGCTTATATGGGTCCTGGCGAATCAAACCTGGCTCCTTTGGTTTTGCAGACAAATGCCTTAACCACTAAGCCATCTCTCCAGCCTAAGATATTATTCTTAGAATCAGAAAATGTGTTTTAAATTTTTTTTAAGAAAGTATATTGCTGTTATTTTTTTCTAAAGAAGTTCCAATTAATTGCATTAATTCTACACTGACTAAAAATGGAATAGTAACATTGAGAGATGGTGCATCTATTCAGCATGTCTAGTCTTTTAGACAAGGGAATGATGATCAAAGTAGAAGGCATAAAAAATCTGGTGTTGAACATATATGGAAACTCTGTTTACCTTAGGACAGGGGGCATCTGAGAATTATTTCTTCCTCTTCCAAGTATTAAAATGAGCATTCATACCCAGTGACTAACTTTCTCCTAGAAGGTATTCTGAGACCTTTGTCGCTCTTGTGACTCTATTGCCTTCATCTAGTGACTCCTGTGGGCTGCCGTACTTCTCTGTTTCAGCCTGGTGAAGGGGAGAGTACGAAGGATTACATGGAGTGGATTCTGACCGGTCACGAGAGGAAAGGCCCCCCTCATTTACACTCATGTTATGGTATGTGGAACCCTATCCCATAGGCCAAGCTAACCACTGGGAAGGCAAGAATGAGGCTCCTTGTGTGCTCAAAATGACAGGGGAATAGCCAGCGAGTTTCTGTTGCAACACATGAAGATATTTGCATGGTCTGCGCTATGCTACGAGACTGTAGAGATGGCAGTTTAAGATATCCAGCCCCTTGCCAAGTAGGCCATCAGCAGAATGCCACAACAGAAACAGCCATGTGAAACACGGTGCTGGTAAAGGTAATGGACTTTGAGTGCCAGTTCTGGGCAAGCACATTTTCAGCACAATAGTGAGTATGTCCTCTCGCTGGGTTTTCATGAAACCTTTGGGTCACTTCTGAGTAACAGATTCATTTAACTAATACCTTTGCATTGCTGCTTCATAGATATCTCAAACTTAAAATGTTAAAAATTAACCTTGTCCCTTCCTTCTGCTTTTATTTGTCCTCCTCCATACACAGAATTCCTCATTTTATTAAACAAAGTCAGAGTGAGGAAAAAACCAAGGGAAATTTTTTTTTTTTTTTCCATCTGAAGGGCATGCTAGAAATTAGTCTCATTCTTTTTTTTCTTTTTTCTTTTTTTCTTTATTAGTTAGTTTTGTATTCAGCAAATAGAGTCAGTTTGGTACCATTATTAGGCTCATCGTGACCTACCCCCTCCCCTTGGCTCCTCCTTGTTGAGGTATATGGGTCATGCACTGTAGAGTTAGTCCACAGTTATGTGTAAGATAAATGTCTCTGCATATCATGACCCAACATGTGGCTCTGACATTCTTTCTGCCCCCTCTTCTGCAAAATTTCCCTGAGCCATGTTGGGTTTATTTTTGGTCTGCTTTCAGTGATGAGGTGTTGGGGACCTCTGAGGCTCTGGCTCTCTGATTTGGTAGGAGTTGATTTTTCTCTGTGTTGATCTCCTTCCCCCTTGTGCTGGTATCCAGGTTCATCAGGAAAACAGCACCCTTGCTTGTTTCGCCAATTTTTCTTAGTTTCAGCCGGGGCCCTTTGGAGGTATGTTGGGGTGTCTCTCTCCTTAGGATCTACATCTATCTGAAAAAGAGAAGCAGATTCTCCAACAGAGAGTAAGTTAGCACCAGGACAAAAGAGATAACCCTTACTTTTTTTTTTTTATAGAGAATTTAATAGTTGTAGGCCCCCTTGTAGCCCATGATTGATGGTAGCTTGATATTGGTGAGTGGGCTTATGTTTGGATATGGTTCTGACTTGTTTACCAGCTCCAGCTAAGGGTCCCGTACCACTGAGGGGATCAGTTAGCCAAATTGAGAGCAGTTGGTTCTCCACCATGGCTGTGTGCTACTATTGCACTTGTGTGGGCATCACAACAAGTTATTTGCTGCTAAGTGGGTTAGACCATGCGTTGCTTGGACAGATATTGGTCATTTTCCCCCAGTTGCCCAAGGGAAATTTTTAAACGTGAGTATGGAATGACAATATCGATAGCGAGAAAAAGACATGTTATTAGTGTGTAGCTGAATGACTTTTCACAGAATGAACACAGCCACGTCATAGGTCAGATAGAACATAGCTAGCACACTAGAAGGTACTACTAGACATCATTACCATCCCTCAGCTCTCCTGAGCACTACCTTCATGTCTTACAACATAAATGAGATTGGCTTGTTACTACAAATCAGTGGACTTGAACAGTATGTTCTCTTTAATGCCTGAGTTCTTTTTCTCAGCATTAAGCTTGTGTAATTTATTAATATTTTTGTATATTTGCAGATCATTCATTTTCATTATGTGATCATACTGTAATTTATCAACTTGACTACTGATGAACACTTGGGTAATTTTCCACTTTGGACTTTATTAATAATTCTGCTCTATGTACTCTACTAATGCCTTTTGATGAACATAAATGCATTTCATAGGTGAAGCCATTTTAAAATAGAATTCTTGTTGACACATTAGGTTATTCCCTAGCCAAAACTCTTCATGATTTCATTGCCTTCACTTTAAAACCCACTCACCTTGTTTGTGTATACCTGATAAGATCAAGGATCAAGGATTAATGCAATTTGATTCTTGCCCATTTCTTTGGCCTCATCTCTGGCCACTTATCTCTCTGCTACAGCTACACTGCATGCCTTGCGGTGGTGGGGCATGTTATATTACCTCTCTTTAGGCACATGCTGCTGTCGAACCCTCCTTCCTTAACCTGTTGTCTTCTGTTACCTCCTTTCCCCTCCATGAAAAACAGCTTGTCAGGTGTCTTCTAGCCCTCTGCAGTGCACATGCCATCCTTCCTCTGGCCCCAACAGAACTGCTTCCTCAATGACACTGGATAACAGTCCTTTGTTCTTCTGTCTCTTTTTTTTTTTTTTTTTTTTTTTTTTGCTGATTCTGTTGACTCTCAATTTTGGTTCCACAGTCAGATTCATCCTAGGGATTGTAATTTAATTAGTTACAAGTGGGGACAATAAGTACTTTGAAAAGCTATAGATAATTTGATTGTGTGTTCAGGTTGAGAAACACTACCCCAGACTGTAAATTCCTCTGATCTTGACATGTCCCTTTTAAAACAAACAAACAAACAAACAAACAAACAAAAAGCAAACTCACTTTATATGCTTAGTTCTCTTCCCGCCCCCCTTAGGGTCTGGTTGTGAGTGGGTTCTTCAGATCCTTACTTAATATTTGTTGAGTAAATGAGTATAGATCATGAAAGGGGAAGTTGGTTGGAGCACAGTTTGGAGGCTTAGGAAAGGGAAGGATTATTACAGGGTATGACTGAGACCAATCATCTTTCACTGACTGCTCATCACTCCAGATCTGGGCCAAGTTTAGGTACTGGAATGATGCCAGTCTCCTACCCAGAAGATGTTTAATCTTGGGATGTTTCCTCTTCATTTGCACATTTCAATCTCACTAGTCCATCAATCACATATGCTCTATGCATGAGTGAGTCTGTGGAAAGAGCAAGGTTTCTTAGCTCTCTAGCTTATGGTATAATGCAATAATTAATAGAAGAGATAAAGTTTATTTTAGTGGGAGGCAGAAGATCATGGCTCTTAAAATTCTTTTTTCTGTCTCTTCTCTAATCTTCCAGAGTCACTTTTTAGTAGGAGACATTCCTGTTGTACAAAGAAAAGCTCTAAAGGCAGTTTATCTCCCCCACCCTCTGTAAACTACAAATAGGGAAAAAATGAAATCCATAATGTTAGCCGTTCTCACAGTAAAGGCTTTCGTTCTGAATTCATCTTTGTTGCCATTATAGCTTTAAAAAATATACTCTATTAGTTAATTTTTTAGCAGATAAAATAACAAATATTGCAAGTCTTGCTGATTTTAAGGGAAACAAAAAAAAAAACGAGCTATATTTTCAACAGACACTAGACTGCTCGTCTGTCAGTGGTGGGTACATCTTGTTTTTCCATTTAAAATTGTATTGTTTTTAATGTCATGACTAAAAGCCTGAACCAAGTCTATGAAAATAACAACCATCCATTGGAAACATTTCTTTCACAGTTCCTTTTTGTTTGCTTGTTTGTTTGTTTTGTAGCTTTCATTGGATCTTGGGTCCCAAAGCCAAGATGAATGGTTTTATAGAACCAAGAAGTTTTTTGGGATTCAAGTAGGCACGTCAGAAGAAAGCAAAGCGATGACAGATATTTACATTTATAATCTTCTCAACATACTAAGTAGACCTTTCCTTGAAGTGCTGCCCATGCATAGAAATAGGGTACTGATGTGCTGGGTGGATTCCCGAGCCCTTCTGAGTTGGGATGGGGCTGTTCTTTCATCTCGGTCACCAGGAGCTGAGATGAGATCCTGTGCCCATTTGTGAATATTGTGTGACATTGTTTTGTCCACTTTTTGTATAAGTCCCTCTACTTAATTCGCGATATTGTTTCCAGAATGTCCCTCAAAATATCTCATATTTCCCTACTTCAAAGTCATTAAATCTTATTGACTATCCACAGATTAACTTCCCAGCCTCATCTGCCTGCAATCAACATATACCTGCATCAGGTCTCTATGTTCATCCAACCTCTCCTGGGAAGTCAGCCTGTTCATCTAAAATCTCGTAGAGGAGGAATGTGAGGCCTTGAAGTGATGTGACTTCCCCATGGGGCTCTGTAGCCACAGAGCTGAGGTTTGGCTCTCTAAATGCTGGGTCTTCTAGAGTCCTTTCCACCACACCACATTCTATTCATATTTAGCTCCTGCTGTTGCATTTGAACAATGGAGTTCACGGTAGTAACCTGCTTCTCTGAAGTCAGAGTGATGTTGACTGTCTGCCACCATGATCCTGGTAACTTCACCTCCTGGTGCTCATGCTCTGAATACTTTATGCTGAGCAGGGAAGATGTGTATAAATCAATAGGGATATTCTAGATATGATGGTGTGTCTCTATCAAAGCAAGGAACACTTGCTCTGTGGCAGTTAGCCTTCATGTGTTGAGGAACACATAATGAGGAACAGAGGAATACATCAAAAATATGTGAGTGAGCCACTACAGATGTGGCTAGCCCAAGGCATTTGGGGATAAGAAAATTGAGGCGCAGGCTAGGTCTTGCAAACTTGCTGTTCATAGGAATCACATCGGGTTCTTGTTTCAAAGAAGATTCTGGCTGTGTTAGCCAGAGGTGGAATCTGAGGTTCTGCATTTCTGAGGAGCTTCAAAATGATAATGCTGTCAATTACATTTAATTTACCACATTATTTCCATTATAAATAGAGTTAATAAGAGGCAGGAAATAGTTTTCCCAGACTGCTTCTTATTCACCTACATTCACTGGAAACTGAGTTACCTGAGATTGTAAAGAATTTAATTTTATACCTTCCTACTTTGTTGAAACTGTTTATCAGTTCTAGCAGTTTTTATTTTTAATTTTGGTGGAAACTTTAGGGTCTCTTAAGTACAGAATCATGTCATCTGCAAATAAGCCTAGTTTGACTTCTTCCTCTCTAATTTGCGTCCTTTTCATTTCTTCCCCTTGACTAATCACTCAAGCTAAGTCTTCAAGTACTATATTAAATAGCAGTGGTAAGAGTGAACACTTCTGTTTTGTCCCAGACCATAGTGGGAATGTTTCAAGTCCCACCCCGCCCAGAATGTAGTATGACATTGGCTTTAGGTTTGCTGATTATAGCCTTAATTATGATGAGATATGAGCCCTCTATCCTTCATATCTTCAGTGTTTTTAAACAGGAAGAGTTGCTGAATTATGTTATTGACATTTCCTGCCTCTATTGAGATGATTGTGTGATTTCTGCCCTTGAGTCTATTTACATGATACAGCACATTTTTTGATTTCCCTATGTTGAGCCATCCCCACATCCTTGGGATGAAATTTTTGATGTGCTCTTGGATTTGATTTATAAAAATTTTATCGAAAATTTTTGCATCTAAATTCATCAGAAATATTGGTCTATAATTTGGTGTCTCTGTCTGGCTTTCGATACTAGTATAATGCCTTTATAGAAGGAGTTAGAATTATTTATCTATTTTGGGTTTAACGTTGGTAGATCTTATGTGTCATGAAATTCATCCATTTATTCCAAGTTTCTCAACTTGGTAGAATATAGGTTTGTGAAATATGTCCTTATGATTCTCTCAATTGGTATCTGTTGTAATAGGTCATTTTTGATTTCTACTTTAGTTGATTAGGGTGTTTGGTTAATTTGGTTAAGGGTTTAACAATATTTTCTACTATTTTGAAGAACTGGTTCTATGCTTCATCAACTTTTTTGTTTATTTCTAATTCATTAATTTTTCCCTGGTCTTGATTATTTCATAAAAATAGAATATGTTGAGAGGGTTTTTCCCCTAAGGCCAAATCTGTGGCACCTTTTTAAAAACCAAGTATGACATTATCAGTTGACCCATTGAATATCCAGTAATTTAACTCAGTCTCAACACTATCTTCTTTGTGTTAGTGCCAGATACCACAAATTATAGAGTCTGTCCCCACAAGACTGCCTCCATTTCACATGTCTGCAAAGGGGGTGCACAGGCTGCGCACAGTTCTGTCTGGTGGACTCTCAAATTTGGAGTTTCTACAATGTTCTCAGGTTTGATCATTTGCTCTCACAATTCAAAGAAGATAGGAAAATACTTTGTTCACTTCCTGCTTATTATAAAGGAAAAGCCCAACAACTATAACTCAGCAAGCTAGAGTATCTACCCTTATTCTAAGCATGGCACTCTCCCAGTACCAGCAGCTTTCTCCACCCTGTTAGGAGTACTTAGTGAGCTTTTATTTATTTTTTTTATTATTATTATTATTTTTTTTGCTTTTTCGAGGCAGGGTCTCACACTAGTCCAGGCTGACCTGGAATTCACTATGGAGTCTCAGGGTGGCCTTGAACTCATGGCGATCCTCCTACCTCTGCCTCCCGAGTGCTGGGATTAAAGGCGTGCGCCACCACGCCCGGCTTTGTGAGCTTTCATTATGTAAATATGATTGATTAACTCATTGGCCCATTGTGAATGAACTCAAATTTCCTGCACTTCACCCCTCCTAGGAAGGAAGGGGTGAGGCTGATATCCTAATCCCTATTGACCAGTCTCCATCCTGACAGTATCTGAGGGGTCAATGGAGAACCACCTTATTAGGATAAGCTTCTGTCTATTATAAAGTGACTTGTTAGGAATAAAAAGGTCATTCTTAACAATCTTATTATGTGTGATATTCCTAGAGTTTTAGGAGTTCTGTGTCTGGAAATAACAACCAAGACCAAATGTGTATTTCCCATTATACCATGTATGGAAAACTAAATTTAAGGGTGCATCATATCAGTTCTCCTTTCTGTATGCTCCCTGTTTTCTTTTAGAAAACATTTTCCCATAACTTTTTCCTTGTTGCTCATCACTAAACCCCATTGGGTAAGAGGGCAGTGACTAGCCCTTGGACATATTGGTTGATCTATAGTTGAGTAACTTCCTAGGCTGACATAGTGCTGATTTTTGAAACTGCATCCCAACTAACCACAATACATGTACACTCCATTCATAATAAGATAGGGCATTTCTTTAGAGAGAAAGAAGAATAGAGATAAAGTTATGAAGTGTGAAGTTGACTTGGATTTGCTGAGCTATATCTTAAACTGCTGGTCAAAATCCTGCCTTTTCTGGACTGGGTCTGGGGTAGAGGGGCTGTGGCTGCCAAGACAGGGGGCAGTGGAAACCAAGATGACTTTGAATTCCAGGGGGTGATGTTGCAGAGTGAAGAAGAGAGAGCTGGCAGCACTCCAAGAGCGCATCCAGATCTGCAAATACAAGGTTTGGGTCAAAAGTAAAAAAAAAAAAAAAAAAAAAAAAAAAAAAAAAAAAAAAAGTCTAACAAATCTGAGTTCTTGGCATTTATCTTAAGAAAAACCTGTATGTTATTTACTTCAGCTATGTTGAAATAACACAAAATTGGTGACAAACCAAGTGTCCAAGTTACTAGAAAATTGACTAAATTATAGTAATTAATGAATTATGCAACCAGATAAATGATTGATACTGTACCAAAATGATGAAATAGTTCTCTATCAACATGAAAAATGTTTGTGATTGCAAAGTAAATGAAATATAAGACAATACAAAATCATGTATCCTATGATTATAATTATGTCAGCTGTAAACAGGGATGGGGAGGGCTACAGTTCCACTGTGGGATGGACCAGTCAGAATATTTTCTACCTTAGCATTTCCCTATTGTTACTTTTTTCTAAGAAAAATGCAGTCTTAAGAATTCAATTCTACTGTATCACTAAGTAGAATTGTCCCAACAGCTCATGATAAGAGGGACAAATACCATAAAGTAATTTATCTAAAAAAATCTGTGAATAAAGCCGGGCGTGGTGGTGCACGCCTTTAATCCCAGCACTCGGGAGGCAGAGGTAGGAGGATCGCTGTGAGTTCAAGGCCACCCTGAGACTCCATAGTGAATTCCAGGTCAGCCTGGGCTAGAGTGAAACCCTACCTCGAAAAACCAAAAAAAAAAAAAAAAAACCTGTGAATAATGTTTTCTAATTCCATCTAGTTTTCTCCACATTTCTTAACTTCACTTATCTTCACAGATGAGTAAAACTCCACTGTCTATATGAACCATATTTTCATTGTCCATTCCTCAGTTGATGGACATTTAGGCTTTTTCCATTTCCTAGCTACTGTGAGAAAAGTAGCAATGGACATGCATGTGCAAATATCTCACTGGTAGGATATTGAGCTCTTTGGATATATGCCCAAGGGTGCTACAGCTAAGTCATATGGCAGTTTAACTTTTAGCTTAGAAAGAAAATTCCACAATGATTTCCAGAGTGGAGACACCAGCTTATACTCCTAGTATCAGTGGATAAGAGCTGCTCTCTCCCTACAACCTCATCATCATTTGTTGTCTTTAGTTTCCTTGAGATCACTAGGGTAACATAGAATCTCAAAGTGCTTTTAATCTGCATTTCCCTGATGGCAAAAGATGCTGAACATTGTTTGAAGTATCTGCTGGTCATTTATGCTTCTTCTTTTAAGAACTATTCATTTAATATCCTATTTATTGATTATGATGTGAGGTAACCCAAGCCCAGTAAGACAAAAACCTCATGCTCTATCTTATATGTGAATCCTAACTTTCAGTGTTTGTATGTATTTAAATATGGGATGTGAGGCAAAGTATGGGCTATGAGTCAAGATAAGAGGCCACAAGAGGGGAAGAGGGGAAGAAGAGGTGACAAGAAGGGGGAAAATGGCAAAAGAATACATGAAGTATGAGAGAAGTTATGAGGTTTAATGTGTGGGGGGGAGGCAAAAACACAAAGCTCATGGGGAAATAGGAGAAGAGAAACAAAAAGCTTTTTTGAAAACACCATAACAAACATAATTCTTTCTATGCTAATAAAGTCTTTAAAAAGTGAATAAAATTTATTTTTCTTATTATTTTGCCCTGAGAAAATGAATAGAAAAACTATTCGAAAGTCAAAACTATGCTTGGGTGGTTCTGACTCAAGGCCATGCAGCATTCTTGACCCTTCCTCCGAGAGGTCGTGGCTGTAGCTCGTAGCATCACATGATCATTGTCTATTTGTCCTCATATGAGCCTTGGGGAGGAACTGTGTTGAGTATGCACAAACACAGTGTGCTCACAGAAGAGAAATTGTTTCCATGATGGGTCCAAGGCAACAGTTATTTGCCAGATACTTCAAACTCTGTGTATTCATGGTGTGTGTGTGTGTGTGTGTGTGTGTTATGCATGACAACTATATGGTATACATATGCGTGTAGAAAGATGCATGTGCCTCAGGTGAACCTATGCAAAGTGCAGAGGAAGACATTAAGTATCTTCCTTCTATCACCCTTCCTTCTTATTTCCTGGAAATGGACTCTCTCACTGAACCCGGAGCTTGCTGGTTTTCCATCAGAGTAGCTGACCAGCAAGTCACAGTGACTCTCCTGTCTCTGTTTCCTTCAGCACTGAGGTTACAGGCATGTGAAGCCAAACCACTTCTTTTCCATGGGTCGTGGGGATTGGAATGAGGACCTCATGTTTTTGCCGCAAGGTCTCCTACCCACTGAGTCATCTTGCCAACACTGTCATGGAACGTGTTCCAGGGCATGTGGGTGTAGAAAACTGACATAAAAGTGATCAAGGACTTAGGTCGCTAAGGGTAGAAAAAGAACTGCTTCAAAAATACCTGGGAATCTGGCTAGTACCCCACAGGCTAAATTATTTTATATGTCAAGTATAGTTCTGTGTCACAATTTAAAGATAAAGTTTCCCTGCTTATTTACATTGTACATGGTTTGACATTTGTGGGTGCTAAAATACAGGCAATTATATAGGAATGACATTTTTCCTGCTCATGTTATTTATTTCATTTACTCAATTGAAATGGTGTTGGAAGGTAGATCAAACCAGTGCTTTTCAAACTGCCTTCCCTCGCCCATCTCCTCAGGAGTATTAGGTAGCACTTTTACTAAAGGTAGTCACACACAGTGGCTGGTGCCAGGTCCCTAGAGGCTCTCATTACATCTAGGAGCCAGGCCAATTCTTTAGGCATCAAGCAGTGATTGTGTCTGAATTCTGCCTGCTAGTGGATGCCAGGTGTGACTTCACAGGTTCCTGCCCAGCAATGTTCTCCTACTGGTCAAAGCCCAGCATGTAACTCCATTCCCAGAAGCTTACTATAGATTTCCTCTGTCAGGCTGCTTCCCCCATTACTATTCCTGAGGGTGCCCTGGGAAATTTGCAAGTCCTGTAAGACCTGCTACCTACATTTCAGAATGTGACAACACCTGGCCAAACCAACCAAGGCACTCACATCACCTTTCCTTGTTCTCGGCAATGACTAACGGAACTTTTGTAAAAGCAGAAAATCAACATTAGTGAAATATAGATTTCTGGAATTGGATGATGATGGATGAAAGTTGTGTGTGTGTGTGTGTGCATGTGTGTGTGTGTGTGTGCGCGTGTGTGTGTGCGTGGGTGTGTGTGTGTGGTGCCATGGCGTGAATGTGGAGGCCTTCTACCTTGTTGGAGGCCCGTGGGGTCTTTCACTATTCTCCAATATATTTGCCAGGCTAGCTCACCCACAAACTTCTGGGGGATTCTCCTGTCTCCTTTCTTGCTGCAGACATGCTGAGATTACAGACATCTGTGCTACGGCATCTGGCTTTACGTGGGTCTGAGGATCTGCCCTCAGGTACTTATGCTTATGTGACAAGCACTTTAGCCTTTGAGCCATCTCCCCAGCCTCAGAAGAATGTCTTAAAAGTAGCTCCTGTTATTAATCTAGAGTTGATGACACACTAAACAACTCTGGTTGCTATATAAGAAAAGATATCCTAAATTTTTTAAAAGAATAATTTACCTCAAAATCAAAATTTAGCTCTCAAAACCTCTGAGCAAACAGCTGAGATGAAGTTACAGCAATGTTTACCAAAGAAGGATTTGGGCCCAATTGCTGAGGGATGAGTGGACAGTGTCATTATAAACAGAACTTGAGTCATTCCAGCACCCTTAGAGGTATGACAGGGTAGAGGGGACAAATTGTCCTGGCACACACTTTTTCTGCATCCTTACTCTTCTCCTGCCTCCTCATTGACTTCTGGCTGACTGACATGTCTCTTTGACTAGGAAGAACTGGTTCTATTTTGGATTTAGAGCTGGAGAAAACTCGATAAATCTTTCAAGGTCACATAGCTAGAAAGTGGCTGCATCAAGACAAATTCAGCTTTGTCTGACTTCTAAACAAACATTGGTTTCATCTCTGTGCTATACCGCCTCTCGTGTCATGGGCAATAACTTTCTCACGGATCTCCTTGTTACTCTCGTCCTTTCTGTTCTCTAGGAGATAGAGGACATATTCCAAACCACTGGGGAAAGGAGTGGCTAAGGCCTTTTTGTCAGCATGATTTGTTTCTTTCTGTCTCCTACTTCAAATGAAAATAGTCATAAAATTTTGAACAGTGTGCCAACTAAATGTGGTGTGAAAACTTAATTAATATCCTTGAAATGGTTTCTTAGAATTGCCCCTCTGAATTTCCCTTCCTAGAAGCCACTTTGGCAGAGGTAGGAATCTTGGCCTCATGAGCTTTGGCTACTTCTCCTTATCCTCTTCCACAAAGGCCAAGCCAGATCCTCCCGCCAGACTCCTCTCTCACGGTAGTAGAGCTCTTTAATCACCTGGGCGAGAGTGTTCACTACGGTGTTCAAACCTGGCTGGCTTTGGAGTTCTGCTGTCTAGGTACCTCTTTTCAAGTCACTAACTTATCTTCTCTGAGACTTGGTTTCCTCATCTTTGAAGTGAGGGCAACTTCCATCAGAAAACTGGCTTGAGACAAAATGAGATGATACATTCCAGGAGATGCAAAGAAGTCACAGAACTTGATGTACTTAACCCAGATCTCAAGGCCTGTAAGTGGCAGTCTGTGGTTTTGAATCCAGGTTTTCTGACTCTAAAGCCTTTATCGTCACCTTGCTAAGCGAGGTAACATTACAATAATGCATGGGCGAGAAGGAGAGAGCCCAACAAGTTCCTCTAATATAGGTCAAAAGGAAGAGGTAGGGAAAGCATTTTCAAGGGTGATGGCACCCTACTAGAAAGCATAGGAATTAGCAAAAAAAAAAAAAAAAAAAAAAAAAAAAAAAAAAAAAAAGGAGGATTTTTGATGGTAGAAAATGGATTTATTGATTGGTAAGGGTGGTGTAAGAATGTTCTAGGCAGGCCGGGCGTGGTGGCACACACCTTTAATATCAGCACTCGGGGGACAAAGGTAGGAGGATTGCCGTGAGTTTGAGGCCACCCTGAGACTACATAGTGAATTCTAGGTCAGCCTGGGCTAGAGTGAGACCCTACCTTGAAAAACCAAAATAATAAAAAAAAAATAATGTTCTAGGCAAAAAAACTATAGGGACAAAGGCCAGAGGGCAAGAGTGAGTATGACACATGCAGACTGCTAGCCATAGCTAGACAGTTACCTTTAGGTGTCTTCTGTGTGCAGAAACTCTGGGCTCTGTTTGGAACGCCTGTGTGGTGGCTTACTAGAGTGGCGTTGGATACTCATTTTAAGACTGCAACTCAATTCCAAGCTTCTGCGTACAGGATGCAAATTTGAGGCTTAGTTGCTTTTTCAGAATAGAGCAACGTGTCAAGCTCTTCGAACATCCTGGGCTACACCTAGTACTTTAATTCTATGAATAACTTAGTGCATTCTCTGAGTAGTGAAAGATGTAGAATGGTGATAGCTAAGATTGGTTCCTATTCATGGAGAGCACCAAAGCCCCGTGTGTGTGTGTGTGTGTGTGTGTGTGTGTGTGTGTTGTTCTCTGGGGACAATCACACTCATGGATTCATGGAGCAGATCACTGAGAGGCAGTGGCAGCAGTGTGATGGCTTATTTGGAGGAAAGGACAAGTCAACATTGCTATTCTAAGCCAGTGTAAATAAGGAATTCTATTGTGAACCTCATTTTTCAAGTCTTGAGGGAAATATGATTCATCATAACGGTAAGACCCTCAGAGTGGCCCAATGTGACCCTTTCCTGTCTATATTCAGCATTGTAACAGTCAACTTTTTGCTTGCTTTAGAAAGAAAAGATGGTTTTTCTGCCTTCAATGAATATCAATTTTCTTATTGTAGCTCTTAGGATAATAGAAAGTTGTATTTTTCTACTATGAAAGATTACAACATGGATAAATGATAACTGACCCTTAAAGCTGGGAGAGCCAGCCCCAATAAGCTGAGGGCCTTCTGAGGTGGCCTTTGTGCATGGCTTGTGGTTATTGAAATTTTGGTTGGAGTAAATATGCATGAATGAAGGATGTCATGACTTTTGAAGCCACTACTGAATATTTTGGGAGATGTTCTTCAAATGTCCTTCTTGGCTGTGGTTATAAAACTGTGGTGGCTGTGGAAATCATCTGCATGGCTTAGAGTTTTAAAAAAACTATTTGGAATAATTTCAAGCTTAAAGAGCACAGTTACAAAACCAGAGCAAAGCATGCCCTTATAGCCCATATCTAGGCTCATCTGTTCTTAATATCTTTCCATATCTGCTTTGTCTGTCTGTCACTAGCTACTTTTTGTCTTATAAAATTCTATATTGATTCAGTTTTCCTCTAAATATTACATTATCCATTGCCAAGGTATAGTTATCAGCCTCAGTAAGTTTGATAGTGACCTAATACTTTCATCCTACTTATGGTTCATATTCCAATTATCACTTAACTCAATAACAACCTTATAATACTTCTTCCTTTGGTACAGTTCCATATCTATATCTATATCTATATCTATATCTATATCTATATCTATATCTATATCTATATCTATATCTATATCATCTATATCTATATCTGTATCTGTATCTGTATCTGTATCTGTATCTGTATCTGTATCTGTATCTATATCATCTATATCTACATCTATATCTATATCATCTATATCTATATCTATATCATCTATATATATTTAGTTTTAATCTCTGCAGTTACTATCTTAGGCTATTTGCTCTGTTATAACAATACCACACCCTGGATACCTTAAAAGACAATGGAATGTACCTAAAGCTGGGAATTCCAAGATCAAGGTGCTGGCAGGTTCAGTGTGTGCCGAGACTCAGTGTCCTACTTAGTGGGTGATGCCTTCTCCCTACATCACCATGTGGTGGAAGGGGAAGGGACCTCACGGGGGTCTCTTTTTTTCTTTTTATAAGGTGTCATTCACAAAGGCTCTGACCTAGTGACCCAATGTTCACCCATCACTGAGGGGATATATTTCACATGTGAAACTTAGGGAAACATAAACATTTAGTGTAGAGCCATCTTCTTTCATTAGGAATAGTTCCTTGGCCTTTCTATGTCTTTTCCAATATTGATATTTTTGGAGAGGCCAATCTCTTTTATTTGTTTGTTTATTTTTGTTTTTTTTTTTCAAGGTATGGTCTCATTGTAGTCCAGGCTGACCTGGAAATCACTATGTAGTCACAGGGTGGCCTCGAACTCACGGAAATCCACCTACCTCTGCCTCCCAAGTGCTGGGGTTAAAGGCGTGGGCCACCACGTCTGGCAGCCAATCTCTTTTATAGTTTGAAATTAAATGTATTTGTAAAAGAAATGAATGATTTCAATGTGATTAAAGAGCATCCAACTCTTTTCTCTTATAAGTGAAGAAATATAAAACCCAAGTGGGTAACTGGCCAAGGGTAGTATGGAAAGAGAGGCAAGGGTAGGCCCATAGCTCAAACTCAAGGCTGCAGTGTGCAGTTCATGCAGATATCACAGTTTGAACTAGGAGGCCCATTAACTTACTTCTGTCTCATAGATTATGATTTATACATGACTTCATTCTGATCTTTCTCATTGTTAGATTTTGGTTATTTGTTTTCCACTGGGTGGATCTGTGACTTAAGATTCTTTTACATATGTATCCCAGGTTCTCTAGGACAGAAATAATGTAATGGTTTTCTTAATCACAACTTGAATTTCCACACGAGCTGTACTGCCATCTCAGCTCTTGGGCTATGAGCCTTCCCAGCTAAATGCCCTGAACCACCTGGGTCTATGCTGCTTCATTTATTAAAGGAAAAGATTGAGTTGGATAATCCGTAATCACCCTCTGGGTTGAACCATTCATGGGGTTTCATCAATCCGAACAACTGCATGTGTTCAAAGACAATGAATGCTCTTAGAGTCAAAGTAATTATAGCAATTTTCTTAGTTACCTAGCTCTTAGTTACCTAGATCTTTGAAAAACTTGGTCTGGATTTTCAAGAAAAGTTGAAACTTGAAACTAACAAAATTCATTGTATTTTGATTAGTGAAGGGGAAGTTCATGCCTTGGCCTGGGCACAGAATGTAGTTTATCTCATGCAAATAAACTGACATATTCTCATTGAGATTCCAAGATGCTCATATATTTCAAAACATATACTTAGGATCTAAAGATTTCTTTTTGGCTGATAACAAGATTCCTGTAATAACATGCATTTAGCGTATTTTCCAAATACCCAAAGGCATGCATGACTTTAGAGAACACATGTGCATTTCATTGCAGTAACCTACTTTTGTGCTTAATTAAATTTCATTTGGCAAAAGAGACGATTTGAATTTGATACACTGTTATTGCCTAGCATTACCAATATGCCTTTCAGACTTCTGCCCTGGATACCTCTGGCACTAAGTATTCAGCAGCAGAAAGAAGAAATCTATGAAGCTGCCAAGGGCAGGCAGAACATTCCCCAGGGCTGGCCTGCAGACGTAGAAAGAGGCGCCTAAGAGCTCATAGGAGGAGATGCAGGCGCCTGGTGCTTTGAAAGGCTGCCCCAGTACCCTTTGTCCCACTGGCTCCTTTAATCAGTGCATGTCTGTGCTTGGGCCCCCACCTGGGCTTTCAGACAACTGTGTTGGGCATAATGTTAACTTAGCTTTTGTGCTTCTGTTCCAAAGAAGGCAGCTTGGTGGAAAGAATATGGCAAGGAATGACTTGGGGTGGGGGGAGAGGGGGAGAGAGAGAGAGAGAGAGAGAGAGAGAGAGAGAGAGAGAGAAACTGATTCTGATCCGCAGCAACATCATGACTCCTTGGGAAAATTATTTAACCTGTTTGAGCCTCCTTCACTTAAAAAATGGGTCATGTAATGTGTACTTTAAAGGGAGAGTTGGGAAGAGTAAAGCAAACACAAGAATGTGGGATGCCTGGCATAGAATGGATGCTTAAATTATATTTTTCTCTCTCTGTCTCTTTTTTTTTTTTTGGTCTCTTAAAGTAGGTCAGCAGGATAGGCGTTTGCAATCACACCTTGTAGAGGAGAAAATAGTTACTCAGAGAGCTTTAATTCACTCAACTAGAAAGGGCAGGATGGACTGAACTTGGGACTTTTTATTAGCCTATTAATGCTTATCTCCTTTACAAAGCACTGTTGTGGAAATTGCTTACATCACTGAGCTCGTTTCTGCAAGACTTGAGGAAATTTGTTGTTTTCTTTTTTTAAATATACATCTTTTTAAAATCAAAAATAATTTTGATTTACACAAGAATTGCAAAAATGATACCCAGAATTCCAGTTTATTTCCTGTGATAGTTTATATTAATTGTCAACTAGACAGGACCTAGAATCACTGTTCAGGGATTATAAAGATTTGGTTAACTTCTGTGTGTGTCTCTGAGGTGTTATGTTAATTAGGTTAACTGAATTGGGAAGATCCACTTTAGCTGTGGGTGGCACCATGGGCTGGGGTTCCAGACTGTATAAACAGCGGAGCTGGCTGAGCACTCATTACTCTCTGAATTACCAGCTGCCTCAAGTTCCTGCGTTCACATCTTCCCTAGCCATGATGGACTGCAAACTGAGAAAAACCTGGAAGTGTAAGCTGAAATAAACCTTTCCTTCCCTAAACTGACTTTTTTCAGGCATTTTGTCCCAGCAACAAGAAGTTGAATGGTAAACTTGCTCTCAATCTTCCAGGAGAAGCTAGAGACATACACATGGTTCATGTGTCACAACTAAGAAACCAATGCTGGCACCTTACTTCTATCTAGTCACTGCTGTGTTACTATTTGCTGAATTTTACACATTATTTGAATTTCACTAGCTTTCCCCAAATATTATCTGAGACTCAACCTAGAATTATACATTGCATTTAATTGTCACATGTCTTTAGTTTCCTCTGATCTGTGACAATTTCTCAGATTTTTCCTGATTTCTGATTAAATTGATGGTTTTGTGGAGTTTCACTCAAGTAGGATACCCCCTTGTTTGGATTTTTCAGGTGTGTATCTCAGTGTTAGACTGGGGTTCTGAGGTGAATTGGTAGTCTCATCAGGCTACATTGGGGACATGTGCAGTCAAGATGCCAGCACGATCATGTGAGTACTATTCTGCTTCTCCATTTATTTTTGACATAAAATCCTTAACACAACTGAAATTGGTACTTATATCTGGCTCCAGGAAGAAAGCCCATTATATATATTTCTATATTTTATTAAATTAAGTACTGTCCTCACAAAATTCATGGCTACTTGAAATCTCATCTAAAAATAAATTTTTTTATAGATGTAACTAGTTGAACTGAGATCCTATGATATTAAAGTGAACCCTAATCTAATGACTGTTGTCCTTTCTGTATGTGATGTTTATAGGACTGGAATTAAAGCAGAGTAAAGGGGCGGCCAGCTGAGGAAGGAGAGTGGAATTTAGGTCCTGTCTCCACTTAACTCCTGTGAGACCTTTCTCCAGACATGTCATTCTCCATGACCCGAAATTTTATTTTGTAAAAATATGTTTTCAAAAAAATGCATTCAGTCACCTTTGGAAATATATTCATCATGGTATCTGTTAGAAATATTATTGTTTTAAAGAATGTATAGATGGGATCGCTACCTGGGTAGGATGGAGTTTCCATTTGGTGTGTCTCTACACTCTGACCTACCATGTATCTATCTTACATGTTATGTAAAATTGTGATTAGTGTGAAGAGTTCATTTTGCTTCACTTGGGAATAGTTGTTATTTCTGCAAAGTGGTGCAAAACAAAAAAAACAACAACTAATCACTATCAAAATATAGCTTTGCACTGGTTGTAACATATATCATAATTTGCCTCAAAAGTGTATACAAGAAATAATCAGGACAATAAAGTACTCAAGGCGTGTTAAGGGATGACTAAATTGAAAATTCAACAGCCATAAACATGAAAGGTACATTTGTTATATGTGTGTGGAGTGTATCCATTGAGACTTCAATGTCCTGGGACATAGAACTGCACTGGAGATGCATGGTTAGTAATAGAATTAGAGTGACTACAAGGCTTGCAGGGTCCTCTGTTGGGTATCTTTACTAGTGATTTCTCTCTCTCCCATTGAGCTACATGTAGTATAATTTTTTCCAGCTTTCTGTCAGCTGGTCTACATGAAGGAGGTTTTCAGTTCAGCTCCAGCAGGATTTCTTGCTGGCCTTGCAGCCCAAGTATGTGGAGTCTTCAGCAATAGGGTTTTACCATCTATTCCTGGTGGGAAACCAAGGGCCTCGTCAATGGCCTGCAATGTTTTGGGGACATTAGGGACCTCCCTGGCCAACAACTCAATGGAAGGTATCCCATCCCTGGCACTGAAAATTTTCTAGTAACAATCTATGGCTTCTGAGTGTTTCATTGTCCAAAAAAAGTAGGTTTCCATATGACTTATTTATAACGTCTTAGGTTTTGATTATCCCTCCATCCACCTTTCCTTTACATGATCTCTTCCCCAAACCTCACTTAGGCCTTTTAACCACCATTAAGCCTTACATTTGGCCAGCCAGGCCAAATGAGCCAATGGGTAGAATAGTGACACATCTGTTATGGGGGAAACCAACTGCCCTCTAATTTGACCAGAGGCCCTCTCCATGGGAGGGAATACATCCCAGATACTTAAAACCTAAAACAGGGGTAGTCATGAGCCCTAGGTGTATAACACCTGCTGCTGTCTTGCTAAATGTATATACTATACTCACTGAACTGCCCAGAAATCACTTCTCTTAATGTTCATTCCCATGTATTAATGGTACTCTTACTTTTGGTTAGAGAACCTTCTCTTTCCAGATGGCAGTGACCTTGGGATGACTCAGAAGGCACCATGCTGCTGAGAAGAAGTAACGGAGGAGTGCTCAGCACTGAAATATCTCAATCATACCTTCCAAGGCTCAGGGTCCATTGCGAAAGATGTGGTGGAAAGAATGTAAGAGCCAAAGGAAGGATAGGACTCCTTACAACGTGCTCCTCCAGACACAAAATGGCCTGGATATCCATGACCTCTCAGTGCCTGATGCTACCTACACAAGACCATCATAATAGGAGGAAAAAGCTCATCACACCAATTCTGCCCCTCCAGCTAGGCTACTCACAGTCCTGGAAGTCTTCATCTGGGGCTGGCAGCTCTCCTTGGAAGCCATCTCATGGTCCCAGCATTTCTACTGGGTCTCCACTGCAATCCAGTGTTTGTTCTCACAGCTCCATCCAGTCTCCATGTAGCCATCCAGCAAACCTTCTTCACACTGCCCATGTCCATTTCCAATACACAAAACCATGTTGCAAATTCAATGACCCTGTCTCTTATGCATTTCTTATACTCCACAATACCAGGTTGGGTGCCAATTTGTGACTCCATGGGGGAATAAAGCAGACTTTGAAGAACAGGATACTCCTTCAGCACTCAGACCCCTTCAAAGATCCAACAGTCTTCCTGTTGCCCCAGTTCAAGTCATCTGGCCCAATCTGAAAGGTTGTAACCTCTCAATTGCAGCTGAATGGGCAGCAGTTTTGGCCCAAATATTTCATTTCTGGGCCACATCCCTTTGCTCACACCAGTCCATTTCTATATAATGCAACTCTGTACAACTTCTCAGGACATGGCCATAACAGCAAGCTTCTCACACAAACTGCTTTTAGCCCAGTCCAAGCAAAGCTCATTGTCACCCTCATAAGCCAAACCTCACAGTCCATAATTCTTACTACATTCAGGTCTTTCAACTCTGACCAGAATAGTCCATCAATTTGTACTTACAGCAATGCAAGGCATCTCTTGGGCCAAGGTTTCAAATTCACCCACATTTCTCTTGAAAATAAGCTCCAAAAGGCCAGAGCCACACAGTCAATTATGTAGCAGCAAATGATCCCACGCCATGCTACCAACATTACTGCTGCAGTCAGGTTTACACTGCTGGCAGAAAACACTCGACCTAGAGCAGCATTTGGGAAAAAAGGGTTTGTTTTGGCTTATAGACTCAAGGGGATACTCCATGATGGCAGAGGAAATGATGGCATGAGCAGAGGGTGGACATCACCCCCTGGCCAACATATGGTAGACAATAGCAGCAGGAGAGTGTGCCAAACACTGGTATGGTGAAACTGGCTATAGCACCCATAATCCTGCCCCCAACAATACACTGCCTCCAGGAGGTGTTAATTCTCAAATCTCTATCAGTTGGGAACCTAGAATTCAGAACACCTAAGTTTGTGGGGGTCACCTGAATCAAACCACCACAATCACCCTGAAATGATGCTTTGAAGATGAAAGGGAGGCAAATAAATATGTTGGGAAATTCTTTTGAAAGCCCCACCAAAAGATGAGGGTGTGGATTCAGTATAACTAAAGCATTGCAGTTCCTTACTGGTTTGCTTGGTCAAACACCTAGATCATGTCATGCATCAAAAATACTCTTAAATTATATAGTTCTGAATGATAAAGACTCACTTTCTCAGATCAATTGAAAAGGAGGTAAGTGTGAGCAAGAAGTGTGTGCTTCAGTGCCTAGAAGATGAGGTAGGCTGTGTGGTACCTGTCTCAGGAATCCAGATGCCAGCCACAGAAGAGCAAGATCTGGTGCCAGTTGGAATTACAAGTCCATGTTTGCATGTCTCTTTCTTTGTTTCCTTGTCCCCATCCTCTTGTTGATTCCGCCCTTCACAACATGTATGGAGGCCAAAAGCTAACCTGGAGAATTACCTAATAGTGTAGTCATGCTTTTAGCAATCCACATTAGCCTTATTTGACAGAATGTCAGGGTACAGGGACAAAGAAAGATCTTTATATTACAGGTTTAAATGCTAAGTCCTGTCATAAACTGCTCAGTTATACTTCACAGAAAGAAAAATATATTTGGTGAACAATGAAGTCAAGTTAAAACAAGAAAAAGAGTATGTTCTGTTCCTTGGTAAATGTTGCTCTGCCAAGTGTAGAAACTTCATAGTTTTCAAGGCTACAAAGGAGCATTTTACAGTTTTACAGGCTGAGAGTTGTGTGCAAGGTGACTGGGGTAGACCAAAAAAAAAAGAAAACAAAACTTCATAGTGTTAATGCATGCCAGAAGATAGTGTACTTATGGCTATAGAATGTGCTTTAAAAACACGTGGTTAGTTTTTTTTTTTTTTTTTGGACTGGAAAACAGTATGACAGGTGGTTTCTAGTCCTTATACATGTGGCAAATACAGGAATGGTAAGAGGTATCAGACGGAGCAAAAGAACTGTCAGCTGAAGATAGAGAGTGGAATTTAGTCTAGCCTCCAGCCCTGACTCCTGTGAGACCTTGGGAAATCACTTCAGCTACACAAGAGCTTTCTCCATCACTAAAATGAGTGGTGGATTAGAGGTCATCTCTAAATCCTTTTCCTCTTTGACAAAACTCTTACTCCACAATGTCTAAATCTGTGAACAGCTTAGTAACTTTCTTCATGCAGTAGTAGGGCTTAGTTTCCTTCTCTATCAAACAGGTCATGTGCTCCATCTCATGAGGATGTCTTGAGGATTACCTTTAAATTTTTTTTGTTTATTCTTATTTAGTTTTTTGAGAGCGAGAGAGAGAGAGAGAGAGGAAGAGAGAGAGAGAATGGGCATGCCAGGGCTTCCAGATACTGCAAATGAACTCCAGACACATGTGCCCCCTTGTGCATCTGGCTAACGTGGGTCCTGGGGAATGGAGACTTGAACCTGGACCTTAGGCTTCACAGGCAAGTGCTTAACAGCTAAGCCATCTCGAGCCTGAGGATTACCTTTAAAGTCAGAGCATGTGTGAAAGGAGGTAGCACAGAACCTGTCAAATTATAAATTCCCAGTAAATCCAATTGCAGTACACTGTACACCAGCTCTCCCATTCATTGAAAACATTCATTAGGCATCTACTGTAAACGAGGTATTTATTTTAGGAGGCAAATATACACAACAGTGAATAAAATAGCAACATTTGCCACCTTGACGGAATTCATAATAAACACACTACTACATAGAAACTGAGTCTTTCCCCCTACTTCCTCCATATCTCCCTTCTTCTCTTTAATTCATTGTTCTTGGTAACCACTGTAGATCTCAGGTGGCTGGAATCTACCCTCAAAATGGTAGATTGAAGGCCAAAGGACTTGTGTGTGAGAATTTGAATGTTTTACTTAGTGGCTACCCGTGGGCCTTTCCTTAAGGTCTGGAGAGGGTGTGAACACATGAACTGAGTCTACAAAAAGCAAAGAAATAAAGTGCACTAAGGTGGGAGATTACCAAGGCCACACTTCAGGATACCCTGCAGTTAAGGATGTTAACGGGACTACACTGATCACTTCTTTAGATGAAACTACCAAAAAGCTATACACATTACAGACTGCACAAACATGACCCTAATAATTACAACTCTACAGTCCAGCTGAATCGACTCAATGTCACTTGGGGCAGGCTGGGTAAGATGTTGGCTTCCCAGGCAATAGTTTTGAACAATACTTATTTTTTACTTTCAAGGACTACAAATTCTCCTGAGTGAGGCAAATATGAGTTTAGATATACTATGTTAAGTGTTTCCATAAATTTATAAATCCTGGAAGCTGTACAATACAAGGCAAGAAATTTTGACCCCACCATTTTGACATTGCCATTTTATTTCTTCTGAGGTAAAGTTAAAAGTTCTGAAATTAAATAACCTCTCTATTTTATTTTTAGGTGGTGGATTCACAAATAAATACTGTAGGTGGAGTTAACTGACATAAAGTAATACTGATAGCAGAACATATGCATATGTTTACTACTATTATTGATTAAAACAGAGATTAAAGTATTCCACTAAATTTCATGCCAAATTTTTCTCAGAGTTAGAAAAATGTACTTTTCACCTTAACAACAACCATAATGACAGAAAGTACAATTTATAAAAGTTAGTACAGGGAAATACAGCTAATAAACTTAAAATATCTTTAATGTGATATTTATAGAAAATAACCTAAATGTGACATTGAAGTAAAATGAATATTAAAATAGGAAGCACATATAGTTCATTCTGCTTTAAAGAATATTGATCAAGGAATTTAAATGCTATATTGGACTGTTAGAAAAACTTTGGATGAAAATTTATCAAAGCTAAAGTTCATTCAACGTAAGCTTTATGAGTCACAGAACAAGTGCAAAGAGTGGATAGCAGATGTTGGGGTCCAACAAAAGACCCCTACGACAGGCATTGTCTTTCTAAGTTGTGCATAAAACATGTAGATGTGCACAATTCAGTTCTGCGAGCCATAAATAGGAAGCAGCATATGTTGTAGTTACTAGGTAAAAGTTTGATTATTAGTAAAGAAAGAATGAAAGCAAAAAATACAGCAGACCCTCCTAGTACCAGTAATCCATGTTCGGTATTAACACTTCGGATCCCGTTAGTATCAGATGATTTTCTGAAGTGTGAGGACACTTTCACATCTCTACTTCTATGCAGTGCCCTGTACCCCTACCAGGCCTGTTGAGAAGGTGAAGAGAGCTGGGATGATTCCCTCATATTTTATTTTTCTCCACGTAGCAGTTGGGATGCGAGCATGGTATGTGATGTTAGGAGTTCTGATTCACTGCAGAGTCTGAGCCTGACTGGGGAGCACATTTTGTCAGGGCACATATACACCATTGAGAAGAAAACCTGAAATAGGTTGTCTACCCAGGGCTCTCCCTGGGAATACATTCTATTCCACTCCTTCCTTGGAGACCCCTGGCTTAGCTTGTTCTGTTTTTCATAGCAAAAATCTTGGCTCCAGTCTTGACAGCAGTTTGGAGGCAGATAGCAGCATTATTTCATGAAGTTATTTAGATACGATTTTTTTTAAAATCATCTTGGCAGAAATCACCCAAGATTAGCTAGTGACTGTAGTATTTCGGGGAATTAAAGGCTGAAAGCTAGGAAACTGCAGAAGTTTGAGAAGGAAAACAGGCTTCCATTTGCATATAAGCCATTTACAATAAAAAAGGGTGAGGCATCCAAGGCAGTAATATATGTTAGCTTCTTACTTATAGTCCTTCTTTTTCCAGGTAATTATAGGAAAACCACTTGTAGATTTCCTTCCTTGCTCTAATCCAGTAAGACTTGGTATTCAAGAATAGGTATTCACCAGTTACATTTCATAAGCACGAATGCTTGGGAGGGCTGGGAAGATGTCTCAGTTGGTGGTGTGCTTGCTTCAGGCAATAGGGCCTGAGTTTGATCCCCAGTACCCATGTAAGAATGCCCAGCATAGTGTCTGCGTCTATAATCTCAGTGCTGGGGAGGCCGATCCAAGAGGAATCCTGGGGCTTATTGTCCAGCCTATCTAACCCAGCTGTTGAGTTCCAGGCCAATGAGAGACCTTGCCTCAAAGATAAAGCAGACAGCATTCCTGAGCAAAGACACAGGAGGTAGTACTCTGGTCTCCACGTGCACCCTTGCAAACACATGCACCTGCACACACATGAACACGCACACACACACAAAATATATGTTATCAGAGCAGAAGTTTGCAGGATTTACTGTTTCAGATCTCCCACCCCAGGTTAGGGATTAGAGTTTTGTGTCATTTTCTAGTGTAGACAGGCAGTAATAGAGTGCCTGTTGATCTGACCCCTGGAAAATTGCTTGTATAAGTGGGAGATAGAGAATCAATCTCTGTTGCCAGACAATGTTCTTCTTTCTATAAGCTTGTTTCCTCACCTTCCAAACTGTGATAGAATGATAGAAATTATGTATTTAAAGTACTCAGTGCATGACCAGGTACACAACAAATGCCCTAAAACCGAGATCAGAAGAACCATGGCCTATAGGAACAAAACATCTAACTCTAGGTTTAAGTGCACTCAGGTCTACTTTCTATTATCTATTTATTATTTGCATGCATATGTATGAGAAAGAGAGTAGGGAGAGAGAGAGAGAAAGAGAGAAAGAATGGACACTTGCTAGGGTCTCTAGCCGCTGCAAACAAACTTCAGACATATGTACCACCTCCTGCATCTGGCTTTAAGTGGGTACTGAGGAATGGAACAAGGGTCCTTAGGCTTCACAGGCAAGCACCTTAACTGCTGAGCCATCTCTCTAGATCTCCTGTTTATTTTTTTTAATTAAATGTTATTCTTTTTTTTTTTTTTTTTTTTTTTTTTTTTTTTTTTTGGTTTTTCGAGGTAGGGTCTCACTCTAGCCCAGGCTGACCTGGAATTCACTATGGAGTCTCAGGGTGGCCTCGAACTCACGGCGATCCTCCTACCTCTGCCTCCCGAGTGCTGGGATTAAAGGCGTGCGCCACCACGCCCGGCTCTTAAATGTTATTCTTAACAATAAATTTTTGAGATGAAATTCACATAGCCTAGCATTAAACATTTTAATGGGAATAAGTCAGTGGTTCACCAATCCACAATATACCTCTGCCATGTGTAAGTAGTTATAAACCATTTCCATCACTCCAAAGTGAAACTCCTCACCCATTAGCCTGTCTCTCCTCTTCCCTTTTCCCCTCCTAGACAAGATCAATCTACATGCTGCCCCTATGGACTTATCTATTCTACAGATTTATAAATGGACTCATGAATGATGTCAAGCTTTTACATTTTGATTCTTACATACTATCTTTTTAAAAAATATATACATATGGAAATCTGTTTAACAAAGGTAAAGTTTCATGTAATAAAATGCAGAATTTGAGTGTAGAGCTTGAAGTGTTTTCATAAATATCATTTCTGTGTAGTCAACAATATAATAGAAATATTGTCCATTTACATCACCCCAGAAAGTACTTTTGTTCAGAATAAAATTAATTCCAAGGATTTTATGTTCTTTTTTTTTTTTTTTTTTTTTTTTGAGGTAGGGTCTCACTCTAGCCCAGGCTGATCTGGAATTCACTATGTAGTCTCAGGGTGGCCTCGAACTCATGGTGATCCTCCTGTCTCTGCCTCCCAAGTGTTGGATTAAAGGCGTGTGCCACCATGCACAGCAGAGCTTATGTTTTTGATACTATTTGCAATTATCCTCTTTTATAAGGGCTATTTTCATACTGCTTGTTGTTGATATGCAGGAAAATAATTGATTTGATTGTGTGTAGCAAACATACCCTGTGACCTTCATAATTTCACGTTTTAGTGCTGGTAGTTTATACAGGGAAGTATTAGATGAATAGATTCCTTAATATTTTCAACATAATCAAGCATGCTTTCTGTTAATAAAAGACAATTTTACTTACTGTTCTTATCATTTTAAGGACTTGTGTTCTTTTTCATGTTTTATTGCTCTGGTTAGTACCTTCAGTCCAATGCTAATCAGAAGACTTAGCATGAATATCCAGAGACAAAGAATCAATGAATCAAACCTTTGATGTTGGTCACAGTAATGAGATAGGAGAGGAAAAGAGCAGCAAAAAAAGAGGACAGAGATGGAGATGCTAAGAGTCCATCACACACCATGATGCCTTCTATGTGCAGTCATAGCACAGGAAAGCAGTAAAATACCCCAAAGTGCCTACTCTTGTCTTGCTTTTTTGTTTGGCTCTCAGACCATACTATGACCGAGGGTGGTTTGTGTGCAACTTGGAGGCTCCCTAAATGTACTGTTTCTAAATATAAACTCATCATGAACATGATTCACAAACATTTGCTTCCTAGGAACTGTGATTTTTACTCTGTGGAATGTGCTGTAGCTGAGTTTTACAAATTGACACATCAATGAAGTAGAGCCAATTTCTCTGAAAGACTGTTTACTTATTTGTTTAGCATGCATTTGTATGGTGTACCTGCATGTGTGTCTGCATGTTTGCGTATGTGGGTGCATGTGTGTGATGTGTGTGTGTGTGTGTGTGTGTGCAAGGTGAGAGGTTGAAGTCAGGGTTCTTTCTCAGTTATTCCCCATTTCATTTTTTTGGAATGGGTCTCTTGCTGAATCTGGAGCTCACCTGTTTAGCTAGACTACCTAGTTGGTAAGCCCCAGTGATAACCCTGTCTTTCCCTCCCATGTGCTGGGATTATAGGTGAGCTCCAGCATATATATATATATTGGTTCCCTGCTATCTGAATTCAGGCCCTCATGCTTGCATGGCCAGCATTTTATACACTGATCTCCACAGCCCCTACCTTGGTCAATTTTAATATTGATCACACTTGGATAAATCCTTGGTCTTCATATTCTCAGGACTGAAGCATTTTCAGAAAGTTGAAAGCTTACTTAGGCTTTTCAGGTAAGGCACTGAGAACTCTCCCTAGCCCTACTTAGACATTTATATCATTCTTGACTATTTCTCAAAGACTCAAGCAATCCAATCCTCAGGCATCTATTTTTTTTTTCAGCTGAGGAAACTGAGGCTCAGAAAGATGAGTGGCTTGCCCAATAGCACAGCAAACAATGGTAGAGCGAGGATGAGAGCTCAGATTTTCATCATCCAAAGCTTTGGCTTCAATCTTCCACATCCTCACAGAGATGATGCCAAGAACCAGGCTCTGCACATAGCACTGTGAAACACTGGGAGCTGGGGATTGGTAGTCTCTCTCTCTCTCTCTCTCTCTCTCTCTCTGTCTCTCACTCACTCACATACACAGCATGCTGTTAACCTGGTCCCTAAAGAAAATGTGTTGATGCTATACAACATAAATAACACTTAACAATTGTCAAATATTATATGGGTCAGGAATGGTAACATTTTTACTTCAGCAAAGGAGTCACTGGAAGGTGTTTATTATTATTATTTTTTTCTACTTGTTGCTTTTGGAGGAAAGTACTAAATTAGAAGAGAGATAAGACTTTGACAGTATGAAAAGAAAGTGATCTTTGAGAAAAAAAGCAGCTGAGTTGGTGAAAAGTCTCTGAGTCAGGTTTCAGACATGGAAATCCTCAGACATCTTTCTGGGGATAAAACCTCTATTGGATGGCTAGCATATGAGATCATGCACTGTTTCTCAAATCCCTGCTTTTATCACCTGACAGTTTTACCTCTTATCTTCCTCTTTTCTAGATTTCACTTTGTCCCTCTGGTTGACCAATGATGAGGTCCTCCTCATTTATTAAGTCCCAGGTAAACATCACCTGCTCAGCAAAGGCCTGGGCAGGCTCAGATGGAGGTCTTTGCTATTCTTATGAGCTTTCCCTATACTTTGTACACCCTTATAAGGGTTGAGATACAATAGTAGTATCCAGTATATTTGAACACAGTCTACTCATTTCACTCATGTTCTTTAAATAAGAGAATGTGTCTTATTAATCTCTTTAACCTCATCACCCACATGCAGGATATCACATAGTAGATTCTTATAAAAGGTTTTAAATAAAAGAGATAGTCAATTTTAAAAAACTCAAAACACTGGAAAATTCTTCTGTTAAATGCACCTTCTCTAAGTAGGAAGAAACTTAAAATACTCCATCCAACACGTTTTCATGTTGTCTCCAGGGTAGATGCAGCATGTGTTGACACAGTGAGATTCCTCAGTTTATAGCTATGTTGTCCATAGAGAGTATCACAATTGCTTGTGGAATTTTTTTTATATCCAAGATTGCTTGTTGCTTTTGGAATGCAAACAATATCATAAAAGAGGAATGACTAGAGAAATGGGTGAAATGTAACTATGTTGGTAAAACTTATTCAATATCTAAAACTACATGTGAATTTATTTTATTCAATTAATGGTCATAAACCACATGAGTAAATTGTACATTCCTCTATGTGACATGTCTAAGAGACACCACATGGAGGTTACTTATCACAGTCACCACTACCCGAAACCAGACCAACCGTGAGTATGTTATGCATATATATGTTGGTCTTTGTTGTCCATTAGCCACATGTATTTTTTAACTTAAACAAATTAGGACTAAAAAAAACTGAAATTATTTTCTTCAGTTGCATTAAGTTTATTTCATCGCTCAGTAGGCACACAGGGGCAATACCAATTAGGTAATGGTGGTTCTTTCAGTATGTTGATGGTAATCTTGAGAAGGCAAAGGTGGCTGCCTTTGTGCTAGCTGTTTCAGACTTTTGAGTATAAAGGCCTGTGGACTGAACTAACAAGGCCAGAGGCTTATGGTAATAGGTCCTGAGAACTAGAGACACATATCTCCAAGTTTGAGAGGCCAGAGACTTAGCTGTAGGTTCTCACATCAGAGACTCATTGTTCTGGGCCTTAACCATCAGTGGCCCTGCCTTCACTGACTGGTGGTTCCTGGATTGCAGCAGCAGCTAGCATTTTGCAGCAGCAGGCAGTGGTCAGTGTATGACTCTCAGGCCCTGAACATGGAGACCCTTGGCTTCTAACAGTGACTAATGTTATAGCCATCAGGCTTTGGGTCTTGGACCCTCTTCCCATAGTGGCTTAGCAGCTCCGTGGAACACTTCAAGCAATTAGAGCCTACAGACCCTCTTTACAGCCAGCCTGTGCTCTCTGCTGTCTTGGTCTCTGCATTTTCTATCCTTCTAACATCTTTCATGGTCGGCTTCCTGCTACCTTTTCTCTTGGTGGCTCTTGAACTCTTCAGCAATCTGTTTGCCACTGTGGAGACTACAGTACTGCAACAGCTGCTCCTGCAGCAGACTCCATCTCTCCAGGACCACTGCTGCTGTTTCTCTGCCCATGTAACTGCTTCCATTGTCTCTTCATGCTACCAGCTAAGCTGGCTATGTCCACGACAAGACCCCTAAACACACAAAAGATCATTCAGGAGAAAGTCCTTTTTTTTAAAAAAAAAAAAAAAAACATTTCATTAGTGATGGACATATTCAGTATGTAAACAGCACTTGTTGGTACCATCCTTACCCTCATCCCTGCCTTCCCTCTGAAGGGAGCCTCCTCACTGGGGATGCTGGTTATCCCCATGGGGATTGTCTGTCATGAATTGTGGGGGGGTATCTGTCAGTTATGGGGAAGAGGCAATGTCTCTGTGTATAATGTCCCAACTTGTGGCTCTAATAATCTTTCTGTCCCCTCTTCTGTGAAATTCCCTGAGCCATGTTGGGTTCATTTTAGGTGTACTTCAGTGATGAGTTCTTAGGAGCCTCTGGAGCTCTAGGCCTGCCAACATCTGTCTGAGCAGCTCTAGGTCTAAGCTACTCAGAAGCAAACAACCTGATGTGATGCTTACACAAGTGCATTAGTGGCACACAGCCATGGTGGGTAACCACCTGCTCTTGGATTGGCTAACAGATCCCTTCAGTGGAAAGGAACCATATCTGGAACTGGAAAACAAGTCAGAATCATATCCAAATAATAAGTTTACTCTCCAATATCAAGCTCCCACCAATCTTGGTCTACAAAAGGTCCTACACCCATTAAGTTCTCTCTAAACTAAAAATGGTTACCTGTGCTGACCTCACTCTCCATTGGAGAATCTGCTTATATTTTCAGATGGAAGCAGGACCTGAGGAGAGAAATGGCCCATCATACTTCACCAGGGCCCCAAGTGAAACCATAGAGGAACTGGAGAAATGAGCAAGAGAGCTGCTTTCTTGGTGAACCTGATATCAGCACAGGGGTGAAGGAGATAGACACTGAGGACACTCAACTCCTACCAAACCAGAGATCCAGGAGAAAGTCTTTTATTGGGACAAAATGTTGTAACATGAGGGAGGTCATACAGATTTTCTGGTTAACCTAAAGCTGAGTTACATAACCATGTGACCTACAAATATTATGATAAACCAATGGCAGCTCAACTCCCAATCTTCTCTCAAGACCATTTGCAGCTAAGAGTCACAGCTTTTCCCTGAGTCACTAAGGGAAACCTCTTCCTCTTTCCAACCTTATTGTCGATAGCTTTTGCAAGGACTTACACAGCCAGAGGCTGAGCTCTCTGAGCAGCTATGGGCAAAGTCATCCTAAAGTTCATCCAGGCTTGTGTCGCTTAGAGTGAAGGCTTTGGTACTGGTGCAGGTAGCGACTAGAACAAATCCTCTGGAAGCAGAAGACATGCCTTCAGTAGCCAGTGTGGCAGTGTCTCTTTTGCAGAAAGAAAGTAGTTCTTTGTCAACTGTTCCCTGATGAAGCTTGCTAGGAAGAAGGAAAGGTCAGTTGAATGGTTGTTACAAATAGCTTCATTCATTGACAGAGCAACATTAAAAGGTACTTCCAGAAACAACCCCCCCCCCCAAACTTAACGCTGGCTAGCTATCAAAATGATCATTCTCAACGTTTAAGTGTTCAACAGCATTTAACCCTCTCCCCAATACTATAGGAAGCGTTGAGTCCTTCTGATATGTCTCATGACCAATGCTACCATAGTGGACATTACAGATTCACCTGTGAAAATTCTGTGTGCATAGCCTTATTCTAGACAATTTGTGAAAGAAGAATTAAAGTTATGACTTTATAGATGTGAAAACTAAAGAATAGAAAAGTTTGAAGGTATTTTCAAGCTGCCACAAAGACTGGTATTGAACCCAAGTCTCCTCCCTCCAGGTCCCTGAACAATGCCTGAACAAAAGCTGAAGAAACACTCCCCAAGTATAAGACCTGCATCCTTGCCTCAGTCCTTTGGAGTGAAAGTTTGGACCTTGTAGTATCAGTCAGTTTAAAAGTTTCATTAGGGCTGGAGGGATGGCTTAGCAGTTAAGGCATTTGCCTGCAAAACCAAACGACCCAGGTTCGATTGCCCAGGACCCACGTTAGCCAGATGCACAAGGGGACGCATATGTCTGGAGTTCGTCTGCAATGGTTGGAGGCCCTGGCATGCCCATTTCTCTCTCTCTCCCTCTTTCTCTGTCAAATAAATAGATACAAATATTTTTTAAAAGTTTAGTTAGTCAAAAGATTAACTCAGAATTTCACTCAAATCCAATTCTTTTTTTTAAAATATTTATTTATTTATTTGAGTGAGAGAGAAAGAAGAGGGAGAGAGAGAGAGAGAGACAGAAAGAATGGGTACACCAGGGCCTCCAAACACTGCAAACTAACTCCAGAAGCATGTGTCACCTTGTGCAGCTGGTTTACATGGGTCCTGGGGAATCGAACCTGGGTCCTTAGGCTTAGCAGGTAAGGTTACCTGCTAAGCCATCTCTCCAGCCCAAATTTAATTCTTTTAATATGGTTTGATGTTGTCTTAAAAGAAAAATGATTGAGCTGCCCCTGGCTAGCAGAGAGAAGCTCCAAGTCCTAATGCTGGGGAACACTCAAAGCTGCAGGCCACATGGCATTTTGTAAAGCTGGAAGGATATTATGTGGTTTTTTTTTTCTGCTCAGGGTTATATTAACTTTTGACTATTAGTTTGGTATATCTTCATCAAACTATTAGTTTATTACTCCATCCTGAGACTTTATCCTGATCTTTCTTTCATTTGGAAAAGTTTCTACACTCTGTTTTGTCATGGAATGCAAGAATGTATTTGTACATGGGTTTGAAAGTCTGATGGAAGGGCTATACCATTGCTAATACTTGCATAAACATAATGATATGAAAACTATAGCTATGACTCTTGAAAATATTTGGCTCATTAAAGTTTAAGGCTATGCTTTGAAAAATCACCTTAAAACAGCTGATATTTTACAAAGTGTGATTTTTTGATCTAAGCTTATTAATAACCCAAATATCTGTCTCTCTAGGGAGAATATCAGCATTAAAATGATCACATGATATGAATTTTGGAAGTTTGTAATTTTGAGAATCACTGTTAATGAATAATTCCAGTGTTTTATAAAAGTGACATGTCTTAATCGTTTTGGAGATTTTGTTTTTATCTTTGAGTGCATGTGTGATATGTATGCATATGTACTTATATGAGCACATACATGCCATTCCACATGTGTGGAGGTCAAAGGGCAACCTTGGGTGTCATTTCTTTCTTTCCACCTTGTTTGAGGCAGGGTATCTTGTTGTTCACCACTGTGTGTGCCAAAGTAGCTGGCCCAAATCTTCCAGGGATTCTCCTGCTTCTGCTACTTATCTTGCTGTGGGAACACTAGGATTACACATGACACTGGGTACCGTGTCTGGCTTCATGTGGATTCTGGGGTCCTGTACTCAAATCCTTACTCTTATATAGCAAGCACTTAACCCCGTGAGCCACCTCCCCATCTCAAGAGTTCTTTTTTATTTTCCGATTATGGGCAAGCAAGTATGAATGTCTGAGAGCTGAAGATTAAATCTCATTAGTTATGATACTATCATTAATTTCTTTTAATTTTTTAATTTAATTTTCTTTTTTGTTTTTTCTTTTATATTTTTTTAATTCTTTTTATTTATTTTCTTTATTTTTCTTCAAACCCTTGTGTCGAGGGCTGACTTTCAATAGATCGCAGCAAGGGAGCTGCTCTGCTATGTACGAAACCCCGACCCAGAAGCAGGTAGTCTACGAATGGTTTAGCGCCAGGTTCCACACGAACGTGCGTTACGTGACGGGCGAGAGGGCGGCCCCCTTTCCGGCCGCGCCCCATTTCCCGGGCTATCATTAATTTCATGTCATGAAACTAATTAGCTACATAATAGTTAAAAGCAAGTTGATAAAAATAAGTGGGATATACCTTGGAAACATGTTAAAATAATTTAATTTTAGCATCATGTTTGAGATGGTAAGTATCTTTAAGAAGTAGCGTACCACATATCCTCAGAGAAGGAAGAGACATATGTGACATGGGATCTGTTGAACTCTCTGGTACAGCCGAGGGGCCTGAGGTCCTCAAACAGAGAAGGGTTGTGTTCAGCTTAGAACTGGGATTCACTTCTACACTTCCCAATGGCCATGGCTGATGTCTTTAATGAAAATACTACCCGAGCATGATGAATTTTGTTATTTATCAGATTCTAATGTACACCTCCCTCTGCAAATATTAGAGCTGTGATCAATTCAGTGTTTCTGAAGTTTATCTGGTTAAATGGAGACAGTGCATACCTGCCCAGCTTAAAAATTGCTTCTTTGAGGGCTGGAGAGATGGCTTAGCAGTTAAGCACTTGCCTGTGAAGCCTAAGGACCCTGGTTCAAGGCTCGATTCCCCAGGACCCAGGTTAGCCAGATGCACAAGGGGGCGCACACGTCTGGGGTTCGTTTGCAGTGGCTGGAGGCCCTGGCGCGCCCATTCTCTCTTTCTCTCTATCTGCCTCTTTCTTTCTCTCTCTCTGTCACTTTCAAATAAATAAAATAAATAAAAACAAACAAAAATTTTTAAAATTTGCTTATTTGAATTTCAAATTAGACAATGCTCAACAGCATTTTGGAAAAATCAAACTGCTATTTTCATTAGTTATTTTGATGTAAAGATGCTAATTGCCTCTAAGCCAATTGGAAAATTCAGTCCAATCCCAATTAAAATTCCAATGGAATTATTTTTGAAATGTGATGAGATGTTCAAGTTCATCTGGAAAAATATCAGGGTGAGGTTAGTCAGAAACACTTTGGGAAACTCGAACAATAAAGCTATACCTATACCAAGAATTATGAAGACACGTTATAAAGTGCTAACATAGGAATAGGAGAAAAATAGTCCACCAGCTTTTAGTAAATCTAGTGATAAGAGTGGGACTGTGCACATGGGGTGCAAGCAGAGGGTACCCAGTGAGTGGACTGGCCCCGCTGGCCGGTGCTTGGACGAATGGTAGCTAATATGCTAGATAGAGCTCTATGCACTTTATGCTAATGAACGTTTTGGCTTTCAGAAGAATTCTGTAAGTAGATACTCTTATCATCATTTCACGGATAAAGCAATAGAGACAGAGACAGGCTAAGTTACCTGACTAAGGTTACACAACTAGTGATGTGTAGACATGGATTTGAACCCCAGCTGCTTAGCATCTGTTTCACTCTGCTAACCCTGTACTGTCCTGTCTCTCAGCCCCACGCCTTGCCGCCAAGATACATTTCAGAAGGACTAAGATTTAAAACTTAAATTTCAAACTAGAAAAAATTAAACTTTTTAATAATTTTGAAATCTAGCATCCATTTTTAAACATGATTTGAAAATCAGAAAATAGAAAATGATGACATATATATATATATGGACTAAATATGGAGACCCTATATCAAAATAACAATAAAAACAAAACAAGCCAAATCAAAATAACAGAAATAAATCAAATCACCAACATAAAAAGTACTGAAAATTTACCATTCAAACCCCATAAGTATAGAAGATTAAAATCCATCAAGGGGTGGAGAGATGGCTTAGCAGTTAAGTGCTTGCCTGTGAAGCCTAAGGACCCTGGTTCGAGGCTCGAATCCCCAGGACCCACGTTAACTGGATGCATAAGTGGGCGCACGCGTCTGGAGTTCCTTTGCAGTGGCTGGAAGCCCTGGCATGCCAATTCTCTCTCTCTCTCTTTCTCTCTCTTTCTGCCTCCTTCTCTCTGTCTGTCACTCTCAAGTAAATAATTAAAAATAAAACAAACAAAAAAAACCTCTTCGAGTATGATGGATTAGAAAACATACAAGCAGCATAGCTCATTAATTATTAATATAAATATAGAGCTTGCTGTTTGATAGGTGATATAATTCTTGGAATATTTATATAATGTTGGAAATCACTATTAAAAAAATGAAAATAGGTCAGGCATGGTGGTGCACATCTTTAATCCCAGCACTCAGAAGGTTGAAGTAGGATTGCTGAGTTCAAAGCCAACCAGAAACTATATAGTGACTTCTAGGTCAGCCTGGGCTCTATCTCAAAAAACCTACATGTATATATGTCTGGAATATGGTTCAGTTTGTAAAGCGCTTGTCATGTAAGCATGAAGACACAGTTCAAATTCTAAGAACCCACATAAAAACCAGATGGTAGTACACACCTGTGATGCAGTGTTGGAGAGATGGAGGTAGAAGGATCCTTAGGTCTTGCTAGCTAGCTAATCTATTGAAATTGGTGGGCTTTAAATTCAGAGAAAGACTGTCTTGAAAAGTAACGCAGAGAGCTATCAAGGGAGACATTTGAGGTTGACCTCTGGCCTCCACATGTGTGTGCACCCACATGCACCCATGCATGAGCATGCCACACATACATACCACATATACATGCACACACATGTAAAGATATAGATTGTTATTTATTTTATGTTTATGTTTATCTTATTAATTTTATTTATGAGAGAGAGAGAGAGAGAGAGATAAAGAGAGAGGATGGGTACACCAGGGCCTCTAGCCACTGCAAACAAACTCCAGATGTATGCACCAACTTGTGCATCTGGCTTACATGGGTACTGGAGAATTGAACCTGGGTCCTTAGGCTGTGAAGGCAATTACTTTAACCACTGAGCTATCTCTCCAGCCCCTAGATTGTTATTTATTTATAAACTGTTATTTATTTAATGGAAAAGTGCCTATGATATACAAGTTAACAGGTAAAAGTCCTCATCTTAACACTGTGACCCTATACTGTGGGAGCTTGTATAAATGTTTGTGTTAGTGTATATACATATATGAAAAAAACATGGCATTGTGGAATTAAAATCATATCTGAATATGCATTTATGGATGATTTTTGCCTTCTCTCTTTACACTGTTATAGATTGTCTGTATTTCTTATAGTGTACCTTACTTTCTTCAATGATGAAATGCCTAAGCTTTGAATCATGTTTTGTCTTAAAATTAGTGGGAGAGGAATAATCAAAGAGCACAATAAACTTATACATCCCTAGATAACAGTAACCTCAATGACAGTTCACTGGAAAGCTATGGTTTTTTGGTGAATGGTTTACATAGTCAAATCCCAGTGTGACAGAGTAAGTTACCAAGTTCCACATGTAAATTTTACTAAGGTCTGAGAACATGACTGACAAAGTCTCACTTGGAGAAACTTATTTGGACTATAATTTTACAATCAAATATATTATTTGCAACCAGATAAACATTTACAAATGTTCTATAGGATCTTGGAAGAAGGTATTTTTTTTCTTCTTTTGCGCTTCCTCCCTCTCTCTCTCTCTCTCTCTCTCTCCATATATATATATATATATATATATATATATATATATATATATATATATACATGCATACATATTCAACTAATTAATTTAGTCAGTCCAATCTTCTATATTCTTGGTTTATTTTTATCTACTGAATTACCAGAGCTGGGATAGTGTTTTAAATAAGTCATTTTATGTTTCAGTATGTTTTGCCTTGCATTTCGGATGCTTTGCCTAACATTCCTAACATGTGCAATTTTGTTAATGAAATCTTTGCAGACTATGCTTTCTATCTATATGCAGTGACACTTTTCTGTTTTATCCATATGTTTGACTGTTTGATACTCTTTTTTGTTTGAGTTTTCTACAAAGCAGTGTGTTGTTTCCTATCTTTGTAGTTTTGGTTCTTTACATTCATCTAATAGTTTGGTTTCGGCATGCCCCATGGTAAAATTTTGAATGCTGTCCATGTGTATACCGTCATAATGGATCTGTTTGGGTCTCATTTCTGTGATCTTCCTTTGATACATCCATGCTGATTTACATCCTAGGATGTTTGTTCCTCAGAATACAATGCACACACCCCAGCTAGAATAAAATATCATAGTGCCTGAAGTCCCCAAAGAAAATACCAGTTTTATAATCAAAAAAAATTAAGAACCATATTTGCACTTCACTTACATTTGACGTGAATTGGTACTAGTTCTTCGTTCACGCAGGCATATAAGAAGGTTGCTCATAGTTTACTCAGACTTGGTCAGTGAGGTGGAAGAAGTTAACAATGGCACGTACATTTTGTTAACTTTTAGTCACTTACTGAAGTAGACATGTGCTCAGTGAAGTGGATGTGTGGGCTATTTTATTCACTGATATCTATGCTAATTCACAGTATGGATAAAGATCTCAATTTCAAGGTTAAAAAAAAGGTTCAAATTGGAAGGAAAGCAAATGAAAGGAGCACAGATAATCACCCCTCTTCCCTCCCCTACATCCTCCTGAAAAAAGGCCCAGCTAATGTTTTCCTTTTTCCTGGCTGGAATGCACCACCAGCCATATTATGAGGTAACAGAGCATTTCAAAACGGATGTTTGGAAATGTTTTCACTGCTATGTGATACATTGCTGAAAGTGATATAAATGTTACACCTATAAAAATAATCTCTCAAATCAACGCACTTAAAAAACTGATAACAGAATTTTTATCCTTTTAAAAAGTTGAGTGAATTTTAAACTCATTTGTTGAAACATAAAAACATAGCACACACTCATTCCTTCTCAAGAACAATTGATGGATATCATGGAAGGTGGAAATTTACTGCCAGTTTTCAACAAAAACAATGAGGCAATTGGTCAGTGGGATAGGCCATAAATGTTGTGATTAGGAAGTTTAGCTTATGCAATACTTCTTCTCCTTGAAGTTATCTATCTGTCTGACAGAGGACAGTCTGATTTGGCTGCTACAGCCACAAAAGTAAAAAAATCACAACTTTAGATTGCTGTATTGCAAGGTGTGGAACCAAGAATTTCAAAAACCTTTATAGCAGATATAACCATTCTAGTAAAGCTACAAGTTATTTTAATGAAAGGAAAAAATTTCTGTTATTAACAAATATAATGACTCATTTTAAATTAGTACTAATTTTAATTCATCCTTTAAATAATTACAGTGTTGTTTTATAATGCATATACATGTACATGCATATATTGGCATATTTAAAACATAATCAGTTTGAAAATAAATGATTCATTTTAAACTTGGTCCATCTTTGTTCCTTTAAATTCTCAATACATTCAATATATTTTTAATTGATATTGTTGAGAAATAATTTGTATTTCTGCTGCATAAAAATTTCATATGTATGTTTTGCTTACATATCCTAATAATTTGTGATATTGAACAAATGATTGTCATTTTCATTATGTAGCTTCTGTTTTAAGAATTTATATAAAAGCTACATTGAGTTTTAAAGCCACACTTATAATTTTTGCATATGTGTAATATATGTGGTATATGTAATGCGTGGTGTATGTCCATATGTGTGCAGATGTATGTGCCTTGTACATGCAGCTCGTGTGTGCACATGTGGAGGTCAGAGGAGAGCATTTGATGTCTTCCTCTATCACTCTTCTGTTTGTTTTCTTGATGCAGAATCTCTTACAAAACCCATGCCTGCCATTTTTCATCAGACTGGCTGACCTATGAATCCCAGAGTTTTCCTGTTGCTGTTGTCCATGGGTCTGGGGCTAAAGACATGTGGCCACAGCCAGCTAGTGACATGAGTGCTAGGGATCTACCTCAGGCCATCTCACCATCTCAGGTCTTCTCTGGCCCTTGTGCTTTTGCAGCGAGTGCTGTTATGTTCTGAGCTACTTTCCCAGCCCCCACATTGGCAACTTTTAAATAACCTTGGGTAGTTTCATTTGTACCACTGAAAGCTTTCTGCTGCAACCTCCACATTCTTAAGTTTTAATATTTTGGTTTATGTCCTGGTTAAATGTTCAAATAAGTTTGTCCACTTGCATTTTCTTGCTGACTAGCAAAGGACTTTTGCTTTATACTTTCCCATGTACCTAAAAAGTATGAACACTGTTTCAATGGACTGTATTGTCTACTTTTTGCTGAAACCTTTTTCTGTAAACACAATTGCCTTGTTCATTTTGTTGTAAACTGACTTTCTATAAGGTGCACTGTTGATATGCTTTCTGATGTGTGTTGGATAAGAGTGATAAAATAAAGCTTAAAAATAAGAAAATAAAATAAAATATACATTATGCTTTCCTACAAACCTATATACATGATTTAGTTTCCATTTCTTATAGCCCTGAGTATAATTTAATCAGGCATATATCCACAGGGCCCTGGTTCAGTTATAGAATTCTTTTGACACATATTTTCCCTTTAAAATGCACTAGTTGCATTACTCCATGCCAACAAACCCCACCATTCAACATTAACCATTAGAAGTTAACTTTTTCCTTTTACCTGATAGTCAGGGCCCAGGTTTCTTCTTTTCCTGAGGATTTGAGCCCCCTGTTGTAGACTCATGCCTTATACATGCTTCTTTTAAAACCTGACCCAGGAGAGATGCTTCATATACCCCTGTGCTTACATTCCTGAGCCAAGTACTGTCCAGTGGTTGCACCCTGGTGGGATGGGCAGGTATCATGCAGGAATAGTCATTGAAGAAGACAGTGGTGTTTTTGATAGGCGATTATATTTTCCTACTTCCACTGCTGATTATGCTAACATAGGCAGGTTCTAGAACCTTTCTGAGACACACTTAGCATTTATGTCTTCCTATTTCTTTTGCTGCTACTGTTGTTTTGTCTATAAGTGTGAGTGGTATGTATGAATGTGAGTTTGTATACATGTCCGTGCATGCACACATCTCTCTCTCTCTCTCTCTCTCTCTCTCTCTGTGTGTGTGTGTGTGTGAAAGCACATGTGTTGGCATGTAAAGAGCAGATGTTGATGGTGGGTGTCTTTGTCCATTGTTGTCATTACTTAGTTAGGCAAGCTCTCTCACTTGAGCTCGAGCTTGCTGGTTCACCTTGCTTCACAGATGGGCCGACTCTGCCTCCCCAGTGCTGGGTTTGCAGGTGGCTGTGGTGGCCACTAGCACTTCAGTGGCTGGGGCGGGGGGTGGGAAGTCTAAACTATGGTCCTCAGACTTGCATGGTGAGTGTTTATCCACTGAGCCACCTGCTGCTAGTCCTTCATTTTATTTCTTGGAGTACTGGTTCAAAAGAATCATTTTCATCCTTTTTTGTCAGAACCCCAATACTTCAAAGGAGAGCAGCAGGGCATGGGGAGGTCTTTTAATCAAAGAGATTTAAACATCCCAGAAGCAGTTTGCTCATTCCTGTTCTGCCAACTTTTTTTCTTCCTTTCAAAGTTATAAAATCAGAATACCTTGGCCCCAAGGCATATTTTGGAAACCAAAACTCCTCCCCCTCAAAGTAAGCCACAAAACCTGCAAAGATAGCTTTCTCCTGAAGATCTTCCTTCCAGAGAGACCTGTCCGTTCCCTGGGGGAAGAGATGCTCCTCAGAGAAGCCAAGAGGAATGTAAACATACTGTCCTTGCTGCTTCCTCACCTGTTCATCACCACAAGATTGCACATAATCTTTTCTAGTTTATTTTTATTTATTTATTTGCAAGCAGAGAAAGACCAAAGAGAGACAGAAAGAGAGAATAGGTGTGCCAGAGCCTCCAGCCACTGAAAATGAACTTCGGATGCATGGGCCACCTTGTGCATCTGGTTTATGTGGGTCCTGGGGAATGGAACCTGAGTCCTTTGGCTTTGCAGGCAAGCGCCTTAACCACTAAGCCATCTCTCCAGCCCACACATAAGCTTTTCTCCATTAGCCTTTCTTCATGGCTGTCTAGTCTTCATTGAACCTAAGCATGAAAGTAGACCAGTTCCCTGGGGCTTTGGTTCTTCATTTCTGAACCTGTGTCAAATGAATAAAATAACAAATTACATAAAGATTGATGTTTTTCTCTTGGTAACAGATTGTCAGCCATTACTCTTATGATGGTCAAGGAAAGTTATCACATTACCACTCCGGCATCTTCAAAGTGATCTTAATCTAGAACCTAGGACATCCAAGGTGGTCCTGTATGGGATGGCCTCTCAACTGTTGAAGTGGCCTATTGCTTTTTTTTTGGGGGGGGGTCACATTCTTTTTTTATGGACATACTCAGTATGTAAACAGCACATGTTGGTACCATCCTTATCCTCATTCCTGCCTCTCCCGCAAGGGACTTTCCACATTGGGGATGTGGGTTATCCCCATGGGGATTGTGGGTCATGCATTGTGGGGACAGCCATCAGTTATGGGGAAGAGGCAATGTCTCTGTGTATAATGTCCCAACTTGTGGCTCTAACAATCTTTCCACCTCCTCTTCTGCAAATTTCCATGAGTTACGTTGGGTTCCTTTTAGGTCTACTTCAGTAATGGGCTCTTGGGAGCCTCTGTATCTCTGGTTTGGTAGGAGTTGGGTGTCCTCTGTGTCTATCTTCTTCACCCTGTGCATCTTTTTAAAGTTTCCCTTGCTAATTGAGAAAGCTTAGTTAGTAGCAGAACCATCCCATCATTTGTGTTGTTGAGGTTTTATGTTCCAAGGTCTTTCTTTACTTCTCCAGATTAGTCAGTCTTACATTGACTGTTGGTCCCTACCAGTTTCTAGTGACTTCTACATCAACTGTCACAAAGAAAATTTTGAAGTCTTTTTTTGGCACATGTATGTGTGTGTAGTGTCTATGTGAGTTTGTATATGTACAAGTGAACATGTGTATGCACGTGCACATGTGTGTATATGTGTGAATGTTGAGACCAGAGATTAAAATATTCTTTGAAGCAGCCTCTTGTTGAGCCTAGAACTCGCCAATTTGGCTAGACTACTTAGCTAGCAAGCCCCAGGGATTCCTTCTCTGCCTCCCCAGGACTGGGATTATAGTCACGGCTTCCAGGCTCAGTATTTGTGTGGGTGCTGGAGATCTGAACGGAGGTCTCCATACTTGTGCAGCAACTGCATCACTCACTGAACCACTGCCCCAGCCTCATGAACAGAATGGCACCTTTGGTTAATTGCCATCAATCTATATGAAATCCCCTGCCATCTTGGCATATGTGTGGCACTCTTCCTACTTTCCAATGCTGATGCTGTTTTTTCCTTAATTTTATATCCGTTGATCATCCCATTTGACTGAGGGTGGAGGGCCGAGTGTTCAACGCCTGCACTTACATCACCATCAGATGTAGAGGAATTACACAGTCTTACATTTAAATGCTTGTGGAAATTATATGGCCTGTGATATCAGTTTCTTTAAAACACCTTGTAAACTTTCACTTCTGCAGGACTATCATAAATCTGCCTAATCCAACAGTTTACACTAAGTACTCGAGTATTCCAGTTGGAAGTAGAACACTCTTCTGCGCAACTGAAACTTTGCCCTGTTGGAAGTTATTAAGAACACCATTTGTTGCAGCCAAATTTCTCCGTATTTGATCATCAAAACTAGTCACAGCTCACATGTGTGTCCATTTAGTGAGGGGTCCCCAGGGCTGTGCTTTCCAGAGTGTGCTGAGTGCTGGGGAGCCCTGGGGTGAAGGTATGAGGAGTGCAGCTTCTGCCTTTGAATTGATCTCGGTGCCAGGGGAGCCCATAGCCACTCAATGGGGTGAAGATGCTTCAGGATACCAGCCTGCAGCTTCCGTATTTACCTCCATGTAGGTGACATTTCCACGAGGACAAGCATGTTAGGGGAAATCAGAGTGAAAGAGTAAGAAGGAGTGAGTAAGTATTTCTTTTTCAACTTTCAAAATGGGTTTCCACTATTTACTCTGAGAGGCATGGGGTCTCCTGAACCCTTTCCTCATGTATGTTGAAATAGTGATCAGATCAGTCGGGAACAGAAACCCTGTGTGCTCTGAGGGCAGTGGGCTTGTCTTACCTAGAAGAGTGCGTTCTGCATCTGCGCTCCTCATCCTTCTGCTCTTACATTCACTCCTTCTTCCCTCTCTTCCTCGAGTTTCCCTGAGCCATGGAAGTCATGCCAATCAGTGGGTAGCCACTGGAGGATTGCCTATTCTCTAGTAAATACTCTCCCACCCATGATCATGATTATGCAAGTGATCCTAATTTAGATCAGTGGGTCAAATAAGACAAAATAAAGTTAAAAACATGGAGGTAGGATGAGGATCCAAGGAGAAGAAACAAGGTTTTAGTGTGAGCAGAAAAGAAGAGAGGGTAAGTTGAGGGATCAAAATGCATCGCATGCATGCATGAAATTTTCAGAAATGGAACAAAAAATACTAATAAATTTGAAACGGAGTTTTGATTCCCAAAGAACAAGATTGACAGAAGCAACATGCAACCTTTATGTGTACTCATTACATTGTGAGCATTTTCTGTCTTCTGGACAAGGTCAGGGACATGGGCAGTGTGGATTGACATGTGGAACTTCTGTAAAAGCTGAGAGGGTCTGATTTGGACATAGACATGAAGGAAATAGGTTCCATATGATGGTCTCCTACAATGTTATCTAAGACTTTGCTGAGACCTGTAGACAGTGCCTCTCTGGCCACAGTTTGGGACTTTTTATCTTTCTTCTACATAAATACTGAGGGCCATGATAGCCTGAGAAGCAGTGGTTGATCATAACGATGAAGTCTCAGGACTGAAGTCTCTAAAACTTTTCCTAAATTACTGTAGTATATGTAAAGGAAAAACAACTCATATGAAAACTTGAAATTATGGTTTAAAATTTATTTTTAATTTTTAATTATTTTAATTATTATTAGCATCTCATGTATCCCAGGCCGACCTCAGACTTGCTATGCAGACAAGGATGGCCCTTGTACTTGTGATTCTTCTGCCTTTACCTGATGAGTGTTGGGAAAATCAACCCCAGTTTTATACAGTTATGTGGATGGAATCCAGGGCTTAGTTCATGGTAAGCAAGCACTCTACCAGCTGAATTACATCACAAGCCCATTTTTAGAGTTAAAAAATTAAAGCTTGTCTGTCTATGTATGTGTGTGCGCGTGTGCACATGCTGATGTGTGGGTGCCCCGCTGGGTATGTGGGTGCCAGAGGGTGTGTATGCATGTGTACGTGCACATGCTGACGTGTGGGTGCCCTGCTGTGTATGTGGGTGACAGAGGGTGTGTACGCGCGTGTACATGCATATGCTGACATGTGGGTGCCTTGCTGTGTATGTGGGTGTCAGAGGACAACTTGTGGGCTGCTCTTTGCCTTCCACCTCCTTTTGAGGCACATTATTTCTTGTTCACTGCTTCTTTTATGAGCTTCTAGGAAATTCTGACTCTGCTTCCCTTCTTGCCATAGGTACAGTTGGATTACAGAAGGCCACCAGAGCCTCTGGATTTTACATGGGATCTGGGGATCTGAACCTGGGTACTCAGAGTTGTGTGGCAAGGGCTTTACTCACTGAGCCATATCCCTAGAGTCTAAACTGTTTTTTAAGGAAAAGATGGCTTTTATTTTTGCCCAGTATTGATTAAAGCTATAAATGTATCATGTATAATAATTTATACATACTAATGCTTTAACAAAAGAGAAAAATGTTATCCTTTCCTCTTGAAACCAGAGGCGAGCCATGTCATTTGGTTTGACTTATTTTAACATCTATTCGGGTCCTGTTTCAATACCCAGCTTGACATTGATCTCAGCATTTCATTAGAAATTCATGGTAGAACGAAATTTCTGTGAACATTTTTCCTTGTTCTTACAGTAAATGAAGTGTCATTTACATTTCATCTTTCCCCACTGTGCATGAGTATTTTTCCATCATTACCTCAGAGGAATTTATTATCGTTTTCCCTGTTGATTTATGCTGAGACACCAGTGATTTACCACAGTTCTCAGAGTCATTCTATGAAATTTTGCAATTGCTCCATGAACAAAAATATTTCCTTAGATCTCTTCACAACAAACTGCACAAGGATCGGTCTCCTATCATTCCCCTTTAAGAGAAGGACTATATTATAACAGTACAGCTTTTGCTCCTATGGTTGGTTCTCTGGGCATATGTATAGTATGTGCTAAAGAACAGTAGTAATACTCATCAACAGTGTTGATTGGCACAATGGTTGGAACATGCTGGGTGATGAACTAAGTTATAGAATTGAGGAATACATGCTTCAGAACACCAGCACTCTTATCTGTATCATACTCCCAAAAGTTCAACTGTCTTTTTGTGTGTGTTTGTACAAAGAACAGAGTACTCAATCCCACACTTGCAATGAGGAAGTTAGTTAGCTACAATTTTTGTTATTTTAGCTAATTTAAAATATAGTTTTAAAAATCAGGTTGCCTTACTTTGTGGAATGTGAAACTTGATCTCTTGAAATAAATATATATGTGATACCTACAAAGTTCCTGCATACATGGTACAAATGTACAGGTAAGACTCTTAGTTGCCTGGGTATGACTTTTGAGTAAGGAAAGAGAGTTAAGAAAAAAAAAAACAAAAACAGTTCTGTAGATAAATTAAAGAAAGAGCTTGTGTAAAAGGTTGGGGACTCAGCTGGAGAAAAATAGAGGGCTGATACCGATGGACTGGCCCTGTTCCTGGAAGGCCTAGTGGAGGGGTGACATAACAGCTACAGTGAGGAGCAGCTACTCCCTCTGAGAGTGGCAGTAAAGCTGGCCCAGGAAGCTGGGAAAGCTCAGGCCGAGTTCCAGGCCCACAAATACAGAACATCGGATGGTGCACAGGTTGCTAACAAGACTGTGATGATCTGGGCCTTCCTCATTTCCCACGTTGAATGAGAGCTGATGAAGTTAGATTTATAATAACTTGATGTGATTGCTAGTCATACATGAAAAGGTTTGGGAATAAGATAGTCTGAAAGGTTATATAGCACATAGGTAAGAATCATTTGTACTAAAATAGATTTATGGGTTACTAAGACTATTCAGCCCTTTTCTTTTTTTGGTTTTTCAAGGTAGGGTCTCACTCTAGCCCAGGCTGACCTAGAATTCACTATGGAGTCTCAGGGTGGCCTCGAACTTACAGCGATCCTCCTACCTCTGCCTCCTGAGTGCTCAGCCCTTTCCTTTGTGATCACTGTTATAATAACAATAACATTATTTGCTAAACTTAACATTCACAGAAAAACATGAACTATCATGGACTTAGGTTGGGATCTGCATACTCAGGCCTTTCACAGGTTCTGTTGATGTTCGCACTGTCCAAGTCCGCACGGAACCTTGGCTCTGGCAGCTCTGAATCATCTGTTTGCGCTTGACTGCGCTCTTTGCTCAGCAGGGAGGTTAGTCACCTCTCCTGTCCCTGGCCCATAAGGACCCTCTCCTCTGTCTCTTGGGGCTCCCACAGCTTCACCAACTTCCCTCACCATTTCAGTATTCCCAACAAACCCTTCTCAAGGTTTCACTCTTGGACCACAAAGGTCAGCAAGAAGACTGATGAAAGGCAAGGGATGACCCCTGGCTGCCTTTTTAGAGCAGGGAAGGAAGGATACAGTACCTGCGCACGTCTCTCACCTGCAGTCCTGGCCCTGGGGAGGCCGAGGCTGGATCATCACTGCAAATTCAAGGCTGGCCTAAGCTACGTAGAGAGTTTCAGGTCACCCTGGGATACACAGAATGAGAACCTGTCTCAAAGCAACACAAAACCAAATCAAACAAAACAAGACAAAACAGAACGAAATAAGCACCACACCCTGATACCATATTAGGAAGTATAAAATGGAATGGAGTATGTTCTTTCATTTTAAAACTTGGGTTCTATTTCACCAGACCTAACCATGTGCAGATTTCAGTGGGAAGCAGAACCTACTCCCATGTCCTTTTCCCCAGAAGCAACCCCTTGCAACACTTCAAAACAGAATCTTTTGCATGCATGGTGCGTATGTGTGTGTATGTTCACGTGTTCATGCACATATAATGTGCACACATATGAAGTTCTGAGATGGATGTTGGATGTCTCCTTCAATTGCTTTCGGACTTATTTTTTGAGACAGGGTCTCTTGCTGAACTGTGAGCTAACTGAATCTGTTAGACTAGCTAGCCAGCAAACCCCAGTAATCCTCTTGTCTCTGCTTCCCCAGCATTGGAATTACAAGCACATGCAACATGCCTGGCTTTTAATGTGGTTTCTAGGCACCCAAACTCATGTCCTCAACCCTTGGCTGACTAAGCCGCCCCCACAATATAAATGTGTATCACAAATATTTATATGTTTAAATCAAGCTTATGTTGCTACTTCATGAATTGTAAAAGTATTTGATATTTGTATTGATCTTACACTCTTTCAAGTGGGCTTTCCCTCTGCCACAATTCTTATCTCTCATTCTACCCATGTACTTGTGTGTCTTCATAAAGATTATTCAGACATAGGCATGCTATATTGCATAACTTCTCTTGCAAGATATTTTATTGATCTTGGAAAATATGTTCTCCTTTGCTTTGGTTCCTATGTACTTACCATTAATTCATCTCTAAACACACTTCCCAATTGTGTAAATTTAAAACACATTTATATTTATATATTAACGTCATCTAATTTTTTATTATTTATTTGAGAGAGAGAGAAAGAAGGGGGAGAGAGAGAGAGAGAGAGAGAGAGAGAGAGAGAGAATGGGTACACCAGGGCTTTCAGCTGCTACAAACTAACTCCAGATGCCTGTGCCCCCTTGTGCCTTGTGTTCATGTGCGACACTGTGCACTTGTGTCACTCTGGGTCTCATGTGGGATCTTGAGATTCGAATATGAGTTCTTTGGCTTCACAGCCAAGTGGCTTAACTGCTAAGCCATCTCTCTAGCCCTAATTTCATCTAGTTGAAGAACCTTTTTTTGTACTCTTTTACTCTTAGATCAATGTGACAGACTCACAGATGTGTTTCTCAGAAGGGCCTTTGGAGGAAGGACCTTTCACTGCAACTGCTAGGAATGAGTCAGCAGATCGCCTTAGCAGTCAGCATCTTCATGTTCAGAGTAGCTCTGACCAAAAGCATGCCCTTGCTAGGCTGGTCTGTACCCAGTGACCAATAAAGGTCACTTCAGCCCACCTAAGGGATAACTCCAACAGATGGTAACACTCCAACAGTATTTTCATTTTTTTTTTTTTACTGTCCTCTCCTTCCTAATCAATTATATGCACACATCTCTAGTTAATATACTACATGCCAATTTTCTTCTTGGCAGCTGCTGCAGGAAGCTGCTACCTGAAAAGACTCCTTCATCTCTAGGGCATCTGCAAGTTGTCTTGACATGTCCCTTAACTATTCTTTGGGACAGCACTCCACAACCTTTCCTGGTTTTGTTGCTGTTTTTGTTTTCTTTTTATAATAAGAACACTCACTCTGAGATTTACCCCGTTAACCAAATTTTAAGTGTATCATGTAGTACTAACAGTAGCAGATCTCTAAAACGAGTTCATTTAGTGGAACTAGAACCTTACACCTGTTGAACAGTAATTTCTCATTTCTCAAGGCTCTGGTAACCTCGTTTGACTATTTCAGATCTAAATAGAATCATGCAATATTTGTCTATATCTCATGTGTTCTTTCTGTTGGCTTATGGTCTTATTTTACTGGTTCACATCCTTTAGTAGTGTTCTCAGGAAAGGTATATGGGAAATTATATTTTAAAAATATTATGTGTCTGAAATGGTTTTATTTTATCGTTACATTTAATTTATACCTTAGTTCTATAAAGTCTTAAGGGTAGAGCAACATTTCCCTCAGAATTTTAAGGGAATTACTCAATTTTCTTTTGGTTCCAAGATTTCTGTTTACAACTACAATGCTAATATAATTCTTCAACTTTTATATGAAAGCTGTGTTTTTTTTTTTTCCTTTGTAAGCTTGTGTAATCTTTTCTTTGTCTTGACGTTACATCCTCTTTCAGTTTAGGGTTATGCTAGTCTATTACTACTTCTCCAGTTACACTCCACCTTCCCAAATCTAGTTACTTTCAGCCCCTCTCATTTTCCATTGTCCTTGTGTACTTATGATTAAAAACAACAGGCAGGCAGATAGAGAAACAGAATCAAATGTTATTATGACTAAGATATTTTAATAGAGTTTGAGGATGAAGGGCTCATGGGGTTAGGGAGTATGTTTAGGCTGACCTCTTTAACAAAGTTAATTTAATTTTTTTTTGTTTTTTGTTTTTTTTTTCAAGGTAGAGACTCACTCTGGTCCAGACTGACCTGGAATTAACTATGTAGTCTCAGGGTGGCCTTGAGCTCATGACAGTCGGCCTACCTCTGGCACCTGAGTGCTGGGATTAAAGGCATACACCACCATGCCTGACCAAATTTAATTTTTTTTAAGGGAAAAGTTTATCTGTTGATGCTGTTGCTTCTCTCCCTTTTCTCTTTCTTCCCCTTCTTCCCCCTCTTGCCTCTTTTTGCCATATGCACTAGCTGAAGGCATCACATCAGATCTCATGCTTATACAGCTGTTGTATCAGTACCTTTGATGCTACAGTCTTGGCTGAAGGGTAAGGCTGTCTCTGCTCTGTCATGAGTCTAATGTTGTACTTTCTGTGCTAAGAGACAACCCAAGTATCACCACCAAAAAGGAAGACCATGAGGTGAATAGATGCTGTTTGCTTCCCAGTTGTGCACACTAAGGCTGGCTTTCAGGGTTAGCCAACCACACTGTGACTCTTGTGACACATTTGAGTAGATTCAGTCATGACTGTATCTATCCTACCTGGTGAGAAAGGTGGAAAAAGTAATTGATAGTATCAAAATACCTCATAGTTATCCTTATAGGTAAGTTGGTCATCTGTGAATTTAAGACTTCTATACAAGTGTCCATCTTCAACAAGTGTGAGGAACTGAAGTTCCTAGGAATGAGAGATGAGGAAATTGATTAAACATTTTTATGAGAATTCATGGCCACAATCACTTTTTTGTATGAGGATGGAGATAGTGACAACAGAACTTTTCCTGCTGAAACAATGAATAATGACCCCTAAGATGAGTGATAGAAATATATCCTAGTGAATACTCTGCCTAATTATTTACATCCTTTGGTGTTAGAAATGGCCTATATATAGTCTTAGCCAGCATTCTGTGCTAAGCTATATGAACTATTGAACTAATCAAGAGAGTGAGAAATGAAGTTGAAAGCTCCTGACTTTTTCTTCCACATGCTTTGGTGATGAATACCCACAGGGTACAAGAAACCATGAACCCGAGACCCTTGAGGTGTTCTGTTGTTGCTTCCATGAGACTTTAATAGCCTTGCAACTTGAAGTAGCTTATTTTATTTCTCTTAGATATATAGCTCTTACTTGTGGTGTGGAAAAATGTTAATTTCTCCATAGTGTTGCCCTAAGTAAATTCACACATGTAAGCCCAAGAACATTAGACTTTGTATGCGTGACAACATTCCAGAGCCAGACTTCCTTCAACACATCTACAAAAAACAAGATGTTTTTAGCTGTGTTCATTGAATTTTGCATTTAAGTGGGTTTTAATTGCCTGCTTAAACACTGAATCTTCAAATTAGGGCCAGTCCATGTGAGGTGGTGTGAGGGCCTCAGAATAAGGGAGGAGCTCATAGCTAAAGTTAACTGCTGCAAAGAATATTTGGGTCTATAAATAAGAACTGGCAGCCAAAGCAAAAGATTAATCTTAATGGCATGCATTAGCAATATGCATTTTGGTTGGCAGTGGAGAATTGTTGCTGAGAACTGTCATTAGACAGCATGGGTCTTGACATGTAATCCACGTGGGCAAACACACTCACACAGTGCACTTTGTCCCGTCCCAAAGATGTTAGAATGGCCAGAGACACAGGAGGTCAGGGGGAAGTGGTCTATTTACTCAGATCAATTCACCACGTGTGACTGTTTCCACTTAACATAATAGTCATTCAGCACTTGGTGTAACCTAGACCTAGATGTGACAGGGAAATTGGACAGGGCTTTCAATGGTTGACTCAAAGAAAAAGAACAGTGACCAGAAGCCTTACTGTGAAACTCTACTATCTAAAATGACTTGGGCCCATTGAAAAGAAGTGGTGTCCAAAAGGAATTAAATTTGGCTATTAGAGACTGTTCAGAGATGGCAGTCATATCACTTGAAGGGTGATGTGACTATTAGCATCAGCTCTTCATCATGGTGAGCAGCAAAGGGTGGAATGGCAGAGAGACCATGAGGTGAATAGATGCTGTTTGCTTCCCAGTTGTGCACACTAAGGCTGGCTTTCAGGGCCAGCCAGCCACACCGTGACTCTTGTGACTCATTTGAGTAGATTCAGTCATGACTGTATCTATCCTACCCGGTGAGAGAGGTAGAAAAAGTAATTGATATTATCAAAATACCTCATCAAAGGAATATAGAAAATATTGTGTATTTTGCATTTCAAAATACAATTACATTATAATCTCCTAAAAGCATATTTGCCATTTTATTGTGTGAGACAAGGTCTTGCTACATAGCTCAGGCTGGCCTAGAATGCATGACCCTCCTGCTTCAGCCTCTGGAGTGCTGAGATTGTGGGTGTGCCACACCATACCTCACATAGATAGCCAAAAGATAAACATCTTTTCCAAGTTTGTTCTTTCCAAGAAAATATCATGTATTTTCCAAACTTCATAGAAAGTGTTTTTTATTCTTCTATTAAACAAGATACAATAAGCTTTTGATTTAGAGGAGATGATGTTTTGTAATCTCACTTTATGAAAAATCCAATATTATTAGGTATTTCCCAGTTGGGCATATTATTGAGAATCAGCTTGAGTGGTGAAGGCTATTGGCAAGAGTGGCAGAAGTTACTTGAAGAGTTGTAACAAGGATTTAAGAAATCTATATCTGTCCTCAGAACTAGGTATAGAATGAGTCAACATTACACATTGTTTGCATACTAGGAATAATGCATGGAAATTTCTTTCATTTAAAAAACTTTTTCTTAGCATTTGAGAAGTTTGGTGTCTCCTTTCCTTGTTGTTGTAGCTGCTCAAGCATCATGTGTGTTTACACTCTGTCACTGGATTACTATTATGGATTGAGAAGAGGTGCTGAGGCGTGTCTAAGGAACATTCCGATGGACTGTGTACCTGCTTTGGTTGAGCTCAGAAATGTGGCCAAAGCTATGCTGCTAGCTGGGGACAGAGCCAGGAATTGTGTGTGTGTGTGTATGTGTGTGTGTATGCCGGTGTGCATGTGTGTATGTGTACTTGTGTGTGAGAGCAAGTGCATGTGTGTGCAGAGGCTCAAGGACAACTTTGTACATCTGCCTTAAGAATACCTTTTTTAAAATACTTTTTTATTTTTATTTATTTATTTGAGAGTGATGGAGAGAGAAAGAGGGAGAGAGAGAGAGAGAGAATGGGTGCATCAGGGCCTCCAGCCACTGCAAACAAACTCCAGACGCGTGCGCCCCCTTGTGCATCTGGCTAACGTGGGTCCTGGGGAATCGAGCCTTGAACCAGGGTCCTTAGGCTTCACAGGCAACTGCTTAACCACTAAGCCATCTCTCCAGCCCAAGAATACTTTTTTTTGAGATAGGATTTCACATCAGCTTAGCGCTCACAAATAGTTTAAACTGGCTGACCCAGGGATCTGCCTATCTCTGCCTCCCCAGTGCTGTGATTACAGATAGGGGCCACCACGTTGGGCATTTTACATGGGTGTGAAATGCTTATGAGACAAACTTATGAGACAAACTCTCTACCAACTAAATTATCACCCCGTAGCCAGGTTTCAGCCCTAGATCCAGGTTTAAAATTCACTTTGGTCTGATTTTAAAACCCAAACTCTTATCATGGTGGCACACAACTTAGCAGATTTTCATTAATGTAGCATCCTTTTACAGAGTCCATTTCCATGAGGAAGCAATAAGAACTTGCTTTCTAGGGAAGTAGATTCACACTGAGGCATGTTGCTCTGAGCCTCTGGAATCAGTCATTTAATGCAGTGAGGGAGAGAGGGTTAAATAATACCTGTTGTGATATCCATGCACCCTAGAAGAGATGAAAGAATCTAGCTGGGTAGTCAAATTCTCATTCCACCTAGCAGTTGACTTTCTGAATGATCTTGCGGAAGTCCCTATCTCACTGTCTTCTCCCATCTGTAAAAAGTTGATGGATGAGGGCACACGAGTCCACCATTAATCTCTGAAGAGTTACTGGCTGTGAGTGGTGGCTGGGGAAGAGGGAGCCATTTGCTTCAGTGGGATAGCCACTGTTACACAGACCCTGGTAGATAAGTTGCTACCCATGCTCATGCAGGCAACTCCACTTAAACTCAGTGGGACACACACATACAGGAAGACAAAGATATCAAAGTAGAAGACTGACTAGATGGAAAGAAGGTTTTCAGTGGAGGGGGAACAGAGAAGGGAATCAAGAAAATGGTAGTAGAAGGGATTATGATCAAAATAAGTTGTTAATAAAAAGTTGAAATTATGCCCCAAAGACAAATGGCTTGCTAATCAAATCATGCACAGTTTGAGGAACAAAATTAGATGAGACTTAAGTCTTCATAGTTATCAACTTGCTGTTTTTCTGGAGCAAACAATTCAAATGAACATATGTTTAAATAAATCTCTTCTTCTTTAAAATCATGTTGCTGAGACATTACAGTAAGGATCATTCTCACATTTACTTTGCCAAGAGGCAAGTAGTCATAAACCCTGCTTTGCAGGGCTTTTAACATCATGCTGGCTTCATTGTCAGAACAGAAAAATGGAAAAATATATATAGAAAAATGACAAGATTTTCTTCACAAATGGAAAATATTACAAAATAGCCACAGGAGAAACTGTATTCCATTAACTGGGTCTCAGGGACAGACTAGAGCATTGCGTACATCATTCACCATAGAAACTTCCTCAATGAAACCTTCAACCAGACACAACTGATAAATCAGTATACTACATTTTTAAATGAGCTCTTGAAATTAGCAAGGTATCATTACTGCATCTTCAGACATACATCGTTCTCATTGGTTCCCCTCCTTTCCTTTTCCTTTCCTCTCCATAGCTCCCTTCGTGTCTTCATGTCACATGTGACTACACATCGTGCTAGCAGTCCACCTCAGAGGAATCGTATTAAACATATGAAGACACAACAGAACACAAATGTCACTAGAATTTAGTATCTGAAGGTGGTGCTTGGGAGTTGACCTTAGCTTTTGACTCCTAAGGGATAAATAAAGGTTGAGGTGGTAAAGAAAAATATATGTGAGATGAGCTAAATTTAACCAAGTTTATTTGAGCAAGAGAAAGATCTTAGAACCAGGCAGCATTCCAGACCAGTGTTGATTCTGAGTTCCCCAACTCACCACATGTACTGGCTGTATTTATCGTCAGAGAAGAAGGGACATACAGGAAGATCTTGATTGGCATTGGCTCTATATGAGTCTGGTCACGTCAGTTGGAAGCCTGTGATTGATTGACTGTGCTTGGTTGCTGTGATCAGCTGAAACTCAGTTGTTTGGTTAGTAGTTTACACTCTTAGGTTACCTTACAACTTGCTTACACATCAAGCTGGAGTATGGTTCAGTATATATATGAGGGCCCTTGTGCTCAGACTTTATCATCCAAGTGCAGAAACAGGCTTAGGCCAAACTTTACACAGGTTCTTACGGGCCTGCTTTGCTCCTTACCCGTATTTTCTGGCTGAGAAATTTAGTCCTTTCTAGTATCAGGGGCACCTGGGAAGCCAATAAAGCAATCTTCATTTTGAATTGTAGAGAAAGTAAGGGCTTGTAAGTCATGCCCATTTCTAAATCACCTGAGAGTAACAGAGCAGCTTTAGCAGTATTAGAAAGGAACACATAACTGTGAATTAGACCGTGTAACACCTGGAAAGGAACTCCAGGGCTGTGAAGTTTTATGAACCACAGGAAAGGGGTAAGCATGTCAAGTATTATGATAAAAATATCAGGAATAGGTAAGTGCGGGTTGGGAGGTCAGAGCAGGGCCAAGAAAAATGGTGCATTTCATGTTCCCAAAGGCTGGATGAAGAAGCAGAGCTAAATTTCAACTAAGAACTGAGCAGGGGCTGTGGTAATGCTGAGTGGTTAAGGCACTTGCTTGTAAAACCCACCAGTAAACATAAAACCAGATGCACAAAGTGACGCATGCATCTGGAATTTATTTGCTGCAGCAAGAGGCCCTGGGGTAGAGGCAGTTCCTCCCTCCCTCCCTTTCTCTCTTTCTCATAAATAAATAAGTAAATAAATTTACTTTTAAAAAGAGGAGCTGAGTAGGACAGAGACCATGCCACCATCATGAGCTAACTAATCGATAAGAAAGACAGGTTGCATGCTGGAGAGTGGCTTAGTTGTTAATGCATTTGCTTGTGAAGCCAAAGGACCCAGGTTCAATTCCCTAGGACCCATGTAAGCCAGATGCACAAGGGGCCACATGCATCTGGAGTTCTTTTATAACCACTGAAGGTCCTGGTATGCCCATTCTCTCTCTATATATATCTGTCTCTTTCTATCTCTTGCTTTCTCTTTGAAATGAATAAAAATAAATAAAATATTTTTTAAAAGAAGCTGAGAGTAGTGAGGTGCTGGGGCAGGAAGATTGCTGTGAGTTCAAGGTCAGCCTGTGCTACAGTGAGACCCTGTCTCAAAAACTCAACCTTCCTCACAGAGAAAAGGATAGCAATGAAAACAAATTTAACAAGACTCATTTGTTCTTTTTAGACACCTACCATTGCCTTAAGATGGACAAGGAAGAAAAGCAACCCCTAAAAAATCATGCATTCTGGAAGATGATTTTGGATCCTGTTCCTTCGTGCCTACCTGCGGCTCCCAAAAAAGGGGGAACCCCGTTAGGGGCTCCTAGCTCCAACTGGCCAGCAGTCGAAGCTGTCCCAGAGGTTGCCGCACAACGTGGTGGGTGTAGTTCTCCTGAGTACCTGTGGAAGCAAAAAGTTAGTAGGGAAGGGATGACTCCAGACAAGGGATGAGGTCTGAGGCGCTTTATTTCTGGGGGCGAAACCTTTTATGCAGTTGGAGGCAGGAAGAAAGGGTGAGGGGGAAGAGAAGGAGGAGTGAGAGAGGGGCGTCCAATCAGTAGTTGCCAAGACAGTCTTTTGTGGTATCACATTGCACAAGGGAAGCGGTCAGGGACCACTGACATGTTCTGCACGTACACATTTCGATGGTATGCAAGATAAGTTGTTTTCACAGATCAGTTCCCAAGAGTATGCGCACACAAAATTCTTCCTGAGTAACTGTTAAACCCATAGGAATTTCCTGTATCCAATGTTTTCTTAAGTCTGTTCTATATCATGGCCATGACTACTTGTTTGATCAGAGTGAAGGTGGGGGCAAGACGGCAGCGCTTGATTTACTCAAGCCTGTCTTGTGACAGTTAAATTTGGTTTGCACACATCCTGTTTGGCAAGCCTTCAGGCAGCTGCTTGTTTCAATCTTGCAGGAAAGGCAGGCAGGAAGTCAGCCAAAGGTTAGTGGCGGAGAGCTGAGGAGGGGGAGGTCTTCATGGTTCCCGACATCTCCCCCGTTCCTGTTTTAAAAATGGATGGAGGTGGCTAGGAAGGCTGCCCCGGGCAAGGTTACCGGCTGGGTGCTGCCTCGACCGGGTTCCTAGCGGCGACAGAGTCGTCTCCACGTGCCCGCGATTCGAGACTTGAGCGAGCGAGGCTGATTGCTGATTTTTTGAAACATCTCGAATTTTAAGGCGGGAGGAGGAGCGGCAGGTTCTTCATCAGTATTGAGCTGTTGGTACATCACTGCGGGGTGGCTTTTAGTAGCGTCATCTATTTGTTTCTTTACAAATCCAGTGAGTCTTCGGAAGGCCCATGGGCCAAAGGATATGAGCAAAAGGAAGCCAATAAAGGGTCCCAGAAAGGCTGGGAGTAAAGTCGACAACCACGGGGTCGTCGAGAACCAATTCTTGTACCAACTTTCACTCTGATCAATCTCCCTACGTCTCTCCTCCAGGCTATCCTCAATGCGTTTAATGCTATCTCTGACTAGTCCTGTTTCATCCTTAAACACGCAGCATTCCTCTTTTAAGGCGGCGCAAACTCCCCCTTCCTTTAAAAAGGCAAGATTAAGACCACGGCGGTTTTGAAGAACCATTTCTGCAAGAGAATTAACAGTATTAGTAAGGTATTTAAGTCCTTGTTTAAGTTCGGCAATATCAGAGTCAACCTTGCGTTGAAGAACCGCTAGGTGGCGGTATTGGTCGTGGGTTTGAACGAGGGAAGCGATGCCCGTGCCGGCACCTGAGGTGCCCAGGGCTAGGAGGACACCAACAGTGATGGCAGTGATGGGCTCGCGTTTGGAGCGGCGGTAGCCAGGGCCGGACAGGCGAGACGGTAACAGGTCCTCGGTGTGATGGACGGAGAGGTGGGGAAGGAGAAGAATAAGAACACAATAATCATGAGTGGCAACAAAGGCATCAATAATGATGTGAGGAGAGAGGCCCGAGGCACAGGCAAAATAAGTGCCGTTGGGGGCGAGGAGGAAAGGGTTACGAAATTGTCCCGGAAGAACCAGTGTCGAGTTGCAAGTAGAGTCAAGTTGTGGGGGCAAACGAGTATGATTGGGGCGGAGGCAGAGGCCAGAGCCCACAACTTGACTGACCGTGATGGCGTGGTCGTTGTCCATACCCCAGGGGAGAGCGTGTGGGTCAGAGGTGGGTAGGGGGGTGTCCAGGACCGCGACTCCTTCATAAAACGGAGGGGCAGGAGAGAAGCAGATCCAGCATTCTTTGTAGGCAGGATCGGTGATGGCCATGGCAGAGGCATTCATGAGGTCCAGGAGGCGAGAAGCATCAGAGGGGGCACCGGGAGGAATGGTGAGTTGTAAAGGGGAGTCACTAGCGGGTGTGAGAAGGCGGGTGGGGACATGTGAAGGGATCGGGGGAAGGGATGGCCGGGGGGTGGGGAGGCGAGGAGGGGTGGTGTTTGGTTGGGGTGCTTGCAGGATATTGGGGCCTAAGGAGAAAGGGCGGCGGGGGCGTGGTAGGGAGGTAAGAAGTTGGACTGTGAAAAGGAGGCCAGGGTCCGTTCCGGAGGTGTAGAGGCGAAGGCCCCAGCGATGTGGGCGCGTCCATTTGGACTTATCCCTGCCGGCTTTGGTAAAGGAAATAGTGAGAGGGTTGCACCAGTGGCTCGGCGAAGAGCGGCAAGTGAGGGGGCTGTGATGTCGGCGGACGGAAATAAGATCCCAAGAAGAAGAGGGGTGCCAGGAGGTGTCGCCAGAGGTCTCACAACCCCAAGAGGCACAAAAATAAGCGTCGTGGTGACCACAGTTAGACTGTAAGGAACGAGGACGGTGATCACCGGGACAGACATAAATTGGAACGGAGCGCAAGGCATCGCGACGCCGGGGATGGTTGCATTTCGGTGCGTCATCATCAACCGCGAGGCCCCCGGAGAGGGGCCCCGGGCGGGGGAGGAAAGAATTGGGTGTACCCCAGACTTTGTCAGCGCCAAGGGCTAGGGCACAGAGGTCTACCTGGAGCGGGGACCACGGGGGTTCGGAGGAAATGGAGGTGGTGACGTTAGCAACATCGCCTGCTTCATTGATGATAAGCCAGGTATAATTATATAAGGTGTATGGTGAGGGCTTACGGGGGTTGCGGGCACAAAGTATCGGAGGAAGGGACAAATGTAGGAGCAGCGGGATCCAGACAAGAAGACGCAGGAGCAGTATTGGCTGGGCCCGTGTCGTCATGGCGAGGTGATGTTGGGTTTTCTGAAAAAGAAACAGAGGGGAGAACCTCAGGGGCCGGGTCCCTGGGCGGAGTGAACGGCTTAATGAAGCGCTCAGGGAGCCATCTAGTTTCGTCTGTGTCTGGGTTATGGACACAGGCATGACCTTTGCCCCAAATGAGAACAGGATGTGGGCCAAGCCAAGCGCCTGTGCGAACATCTTTCCACAGAACAGTGGAAAAGGAAGTGGCTGAGGCGGGGTGCCAGAGGCGCTCAGCTGCAGATTTTCCATGTGTGTCAAGGGTGAGGAAGTTAAGAACGAAAAGTGCATGATGGAGCAAATTTCGGGGGGTGAGCTTGTGCCCATGAAAAACAAGATCTTTGGAGGAAAGTTTGTGTAGCATGTTTTTGAGGGTAGAGTGAGCCCTCTCAACAATGCCTTGACCTTGGGGATTGTGGGGAATGCCGAATTTGTGACAAATCCCGAATTTTGATAGGAAGTCTTTCACCTTTGCTGATGTATAAGCAGGACCATTGTCGGACTTCACAGTTTTTGGGGTACCCAAGATGGAGAAGCAGTGGATAAAATGTGCCACTACATCTTTGGCAGCTTCCCCCGTGTGGAGGGATGCACAGAGAAAACCACTGAAGGTATCAATGGACACATGAACATACTTAAGAGAGCCAAAAGGCTGAAAGTGAGTGACGTCTGTTTGCCAGAGGGCCCCGGGTATAAGGCCTCGGGGGTTAACCCCAGTGAGGGGTTCGGGGAGAAGAGAGAGACAGGAATGACAGGCTTTTACAATGTCTCGAGCCTGATCCCTGGTAATGGAAAACATGTAGCGCAGGGTTTGCGCGTTAAGATGATGAAGGGCATGAGCCCTCTGGGCCTTCTCAAAAGGAGAAGGGGAGAGAGAAGAGAAAATGGCTGCCATGGCTAAGATGGAGGACGGTCTGGTGGCAGCGTCCACCTGAGCGTTGCCTTCCACGAGGGCACCAGGCAATGAGGAATGGGCGCGAATGTGTGCGATAAAGAAGGGGTTGGAGCGTGCCAGGATAAGTTGCTGAATCTGGGAAAAGAGCTGAAAGGCCGTGGTAGAGGGTTTAATAAAGGGAACTGTTTCCAAGAGTGGAATAGAATGAGCAATATATGCACTATCAGTGTAGAGGTTAAAAGGGGAAGAGACAAGAGTGAAGGCTTGCAGAATGGCAAAGAGCTCGACGTGTTGAGCAGATTTGTAGTCAGTGGGAAAGGAGGAAACCTTGCCATTAATGGAGACAGCAGCGGTGCCTGAGGAGCTGCCATCCGTAAAAATAGAAACAGCAGCTGGGATAGGCGAGGGCCGAGAGAGGGTAGGGAAGATGACTGGATGATGGTTAAGAAACTGTATAAGTTTGTCAGAAGGGTAATGGGAAAGAATGTGACCAGGGTAGGAGGTAAGAAATAGTGCCCAGTCAACAGAGTGAAGCTGCAGGTGTAGGAGGTTTTGGGGGGTATAAGGAACAATAATAGAGTGGGGGTAAATACCAAAAATTTTAACAGAGAGGGTAAGGCCCTGGCGGAGCAAAGAAACAACAAGGTCAGGGTATGTAGCAAGAACTTTGGAAGGGGTGGAGGGGAGATGGACCCAGTAGAGAGGAGCATTCTGATAAAACACTGCCGTGGGGGCAAAGGTGGTCACAAGAACGATGAATTGCAAAGGAAGCTTGGGGTCAAAGTAGGAGAGGGATTGTCCCTGGATGGCTTGTTCAACAAGGTTGAGGGCTGAGCGGGCTTCGGGGGTGAGAGATCGGGGGGAAGTGGGGTTAGAGTCACCTTGAAGAATGTCAGTTAAGGGCTTGAGGTCTCCAGTAGAGAGTTTCAGGTAGGGACGAAGCCAGGTGATGTCCCCTAAAAGCTTTTGGAAGTCATGGTAAGTTTTTAAGTGTGAGGTGCGGAGCTGGAGTTTTTGCGTGCGGACAGTAGAAGGGAGGAGTTCAAAACCAAGAAAAAGGTGAGGAGGATGCAGTTGAACCTTGTCCTGGGAAATGGAAAAGCCGTGAGCCTGTAAAGAGGAAACGAGGTGGGATGCAGCGCGCAGGAGAGCATCAGGATCGGGACCGAGGAGTAAAATGTCATCCATGTAATGATAGAAAGAGATGGAGGGGTAAAGGGAACGAAAGGGGTCCACGTAGGATGCCACGTAGACTTGGCAGAGCGTAGGGCTGTTGGCCATGCCCTGAGGAAGGACCTTCCATTGGTACCTGGCAGCAGGACCAGAGGCATTGAGTGGGGGAAGGGAGAAGGCGAACCTGGGGCAATCCGCGGGGTCCAAGGGAATAGAGAAGAAGCAATCTTTGAGATCAAGAATGATCTTGTGAGAACCTGCGGGAAAAGATGTAGGCACAGGTAGGCCAGGTTGGGTGGCCCCCATAGGCCGCATGGAGCCATTGATGCGGCGCAAGTCATGAAGCAGGCGCCAGGCGCCGGACTTCTTTTTGATGACAAAGATGGGGGTATTCCAGGGAGAGGTGGTAGGTTCAATGTGGCCTGCGGCGAGCTGCTCTTGCACGAGGGCGGAGGCAGCTGCAAGCTTCTCAGAAGTGAGAGGCCATTGAGCGACCCAGATTGGGTCATCAGAGGTCCAGGAAATGCGGAGGGAAGGGCGGGGGTTGGGGGAAACTGAAGGAAGAATAGAAGAGGAGGGCGGGAGAGAAAATTGGGCATAGACAGAGGTCACAGAAGTTCGGGGTTTGGAGGAAGAGGGAGAGTAGCCCAGACCCTGCCTGCCGGGGTTGGGGGTGGCAGAAATGGGTTTGGTGATGCCCTGGAAGTATTTGCCTAAACCCTTAGAGGGGACATAGCCGGAGGCAAGCATCTGATTAAGAATGCGTTTGTCCTTGCATTTGAGTAACACAAGGCCCATTTGGTCCATAAGGTCACGGCCCCAGAGGTTGATGGGCAGATCTGGGATAATGTAGGGGCGAACAAAGCCGGTGTCGCCATCCTCATCCTGCCAAATGAGGCGGTGGGCACTGAGGTGGACACGTTTGGCTGTGCCAGCAACACCCGAGATAGGATCCGGAGAAGGGGTGGTAGGCCAGTCAGCGGGCCAGTCGTGTGGGGAGAAGCAAGTGGTGTCTGCACCGGTGTCAAGGAGACCATGAAAGAGGCGGCCTTGGATGGTGAGGGAAAGAACAGAGGATGGGCGTTCCTTACAGATGGTTTTAATCCAGTAAACATCAGAGGAGCCAGGATGTGTGGCGCCGCGTGAATGAGGCAAGGCGGGGAGGTCCACCGCAAGGGGGAGGGGAAGAGCTTGAGCGATGCGAACGCCAGGAGAGATCTGGACAGGTTCGAAGGGGGCAACGGCGTTGAGGAAAATCTCCCCCGTGTAGTCGCCATCCACAATGGAGGGCTGGATGATAAGACCGGCAATGGTGGAGGAGGCGCGGCCAATAATCATAAAGAAGTGGCCGGGAGGGGGAGGGCCAAAGATGCCCGTGGGAATAGAGCAAACGCCATCGCGAGGGCTCAATAGGTGGGGGGAGGAGGCACAGAGGTCCAGTCCTGCTGAGCCGGGGGAGGCCCTGAAGAGGGAGGGGGTTGAGGGACGGAAGGGGCTTGGGAGGGGTGGTGCTGATAGAGAACTTGTGGAGGGGTAGAGGTCCCAGCTGGTTCCCCCGATGCTGGGACAAAAGTGATACGGCGAGGCTGGGAGCGCGGGGCCTGGGGGTGGCCCCTGGCGGAGTTTCCCGACTGTCCGTTGGGGACACGTCGGAGGGGGTTTTCCCCAAGGTAGTTGCCTTCTACATCAGTGGTCGCACGGCAAGAGGTTCGCCAATGGCGGCCACGGCGACAGCGGGGACAAAGAGAAGGACGCTCCGAAGTGGAGCCTGCCTGAATGTCAGGGGCGCGGCGCTCGGGGCATTTGCCAGCAAAGTGTCCTGGCTTTCCACAGGAGTAGCAAACCTGGCCTTTGTTCTGGCCTTGGAATGCCACCAGAGCGCCCGCAACTTGAGTGGCGAAGGAGTGAGCATCCTTGCATAAGGAAATCATCTCCTCAAGAGAGCGAGAGGGCTTAGGAGATTTGAGAAGTTGGCGACAAGCAGAGTTAGCATTTTCGAATGCCAACTGCTTGACAAAAGGGTTGGAGGTATCCGTGATACCTGTGGTGCGGTCAATGGCTTCCAGGAGGCGGGAGATGAAAGCGTGATAAGGTTCATCATTAGCTTGCTGTATGCGAGAAAGGGGAAGGGTGGGGGCAGAAGAGGAGGGGATGGCTTTCCAGGCTTTCATGGCGGCCTGAGTAGTAAGGTTAAGAAGATGGTAGGACAGTGGACGCTGGGCCTGAAGAGTGTTATAGGGCTTTGAGCCAGAGATCTGGAGAAACTCAAGCTCATCATCATGAACGAGTTCTCTGCAGTTGTTGATGAATTCAGCCTCCCAGAGAACGATCTGATCTGGTTTGAGGCAGCGGCGAACAGTTATGCGCCATTCAAGAGGGTAAAGATTGCCACCATAGGAAAGACTTTCAAGGCAAGAGAGAGTGTAGGGGGCCTGGACCCCATACTCAAGGACAGCCTTACGGACCTCCTTGAGGCTAGCCTGATCAAGATCGCGAAACTCTATGTCTTCCTGAAGGACGGCACCAGGGCCGCGCCCAGCTGGAGGGGGGGTGCGTGGGGGCGCAGCGGTGGGAGCGGCGACAGAGGAAGCAGGAGAAGGGGGGGGGCGAGAGGGAGATGGGAGGGAGCCGAGAGCGCGTTCGAGGCGGTCGGCGATGTTTTGGAGACCAGCCTGCGAGCGAGTAATCATGGGATGAGTAGAGGAGGAGGAAGCGGCGGCGGGGGACGAAGATGGGACGGCTGCACCAGAGTCTGGGGCATGAGGGGGCTGGGGGGGGTCGAAGAATCGCGGGATAGGCTTGTAAAGCAGAGGGAGCGGGTGGGGGAGGAGCGTCGGGGGCAGAGACGCGGGACAGAAGGCGGTCCAAAGAGGAGGAGATTTCCTGAATTGCGAGGTGAAATTGAGTGGGGGATAGAGGGGGAGAGGGCAATGGCTGAGAGCGGGGATCGTAGGCGGCTGCAGCCGTATCTAAAGCGGCTGCATCCTCAGGAGAGAGCGGCTCCGGAGAGGGGGCGCGAGCGAGCGCCACAAAGGAGGACGCAGGATCGGAAGGAGCAGAGGGCTTAGAGGGAGCGGGAGCGTAAGGTGGCGGATAGGAAACGGTAGACTGAGAGTCCTCGGAGGGGGATACGGGTGTGTGGGAGCGAGACGCGGAGGTTAAGGCAGCCTGTCCTGCCTTGAGAATGTCGGCGCAAGAGGATGAAATGGGGGCGGCAGTAATAATGCTGTCCAGGAGTTGCCAGTATTTAAGGATGCAATCTTTAAAAGCAGGATCATTCTGTTTGTCGCAGAAGGCGGTGAGATCTTTACCTATGGTGAGCCAGGTAGAGCGGGCGATCTTAGGGGCAGTGAAGACAAACCAGGGAGAGGCCCGGTGAACGACATTAAGAAATTGACAGAGATCAGCCTTGGAAACATGGACCTTGCGAGAAACGAGCTCGTCCTGGAGGGATTGGAGGAAACGAGCCTCGGAACTAAGGGAAGAGCCCATGGCGAAGGGCGGGGGCCAGAGGCCGAGAAGAAGGGGACTCGCGAGGGAGTCGAAGGGGTCCCAAGTGGGACGAACGGGGGCTCAGAAAAGAGCCGGAGGGGTCCCGAAGGGGACGGGGGTCGACTAAGGGGTGACAAAGTCACGAATGTGCGCACAAAGGGGAGAAACCACGCGAAAAAAAGGGGGGTCTTACCCGAGAAGAAATTGGGGCGTGGAATCCCGAACTAACCGTCGACCGGTAAGGAGAAGAAGACACGCACGTTGGGCGCCAGATGCGGCTCCCAAAAAAGGGGGAACCCCGTTAGGGGCTCCTAGCTCCAACTGGCCAGCAGTCGAAGCTGTCCCAGAGGTTGCCGCACAACGTGGTGGGTGTAGTTCTCCTGAGTACCTGTGGAAGCAAAAAGTTAGTAGGGAAGGGATGACTCCAGACAAGGGATGAGGTCTGAGGCGCTTTATTTCTGGGGGCGAAACCTTTTATGCAGTTGGAGGCAGGAAGAAAGGGTGAGGGGGAAGAGAAGGAGGAGTGAGAGAGGGGCGTCCAATCAGTAGTTGCCAAGACAGTCTTTTGTGGTATCACATTGCACAAGGGAAGCGGTCAGGGACCACTGACATGTTCTGCACGTACACATTTCGATGGTATGCAAGATAAGTTGTTTTCACAGATCAGTTCCCAAGAGTATGCGCACACAAAATTCTTCCTGAGTAACTGTTAAACCCATAGGAATTTCCTGTATCCAATGTTTTCTTAAGTCTGTTCTATATCATGGCCATGACTACTTGTTTGATCAGAGTGAAGGTGGGGGCAAGACGGCAGCGCTTGATTTACTCAAGCCTGTCTTGTGACAGTTAAATTTGGTTTGCACACATCCTGTTTGGCAAGCCTTCAGGCAGCTGCTTGTTTCAATCTTGCAGGAAAGGCAGGCAGGAAGTCAGCCAAAGGTTAGTGGCGGAGAGCTGAGGAGGGGGAGGTCTTCATGGTTCCCGACACCTACCTATGAAGAGGGACTTTTCATCCCACGGTAACTAGGACCTGAACTTGATGGCATTCCTCTGCACTATGAAATCTCTTCCGCGTGGCGTTTCGAAAGCTGAAAGCTTATGTATGTGAATGCACAGCCGCAGTAAGTGGGCCACGCGGGTCAGTCTCACAGCGCATGCGCAGAACAAGGAGCTTACATTGGCCCGTCTCCCTCCTCCTCTGTCAGTGCTCCCCTTCCATCAGAAGCCTCACCGTGTCACGTGAGTGGTCACTGATACCAGACTCCATCCATCTTCAAAGGTTGCTAGGGAAGCAAAGGAGGGCTGAGGTGCCAAGCAAGCCAGTCGAGGCATTCGTGCTGTGGCAACGAATCACTTTTGTCCAAACACAGTGCGGGGTGAAGATTGCTAAACTTGTGCAATAGTTTTCAAGGGAACAGAAAATAGTAGGAGTTCTATCCTATTTGATAAAACCCCCACTATGATCCCACACACCTTTCCCTCAGTAACCTCTGTCCTCCTAGGAAGCGGAGACCTGCACACACATTGGATCATGACACTTCGGAGACATATCTGAGTTTCCACTAGCCAACTTAAAAGGTCCTTATCCCACATGATCTGAGGAGATGGCCTTGACTCATTTCTGGTGAACCAAGTTCCTGCTCAAGTGGCTCTAATCCAGCCTTAAATCCATCTTGTTTTTAGTCTCTGTTGACCAGCCAGACCTGGAGACAGATCTTGCTGAAAACTGCCAAACCACCTCAAACAAAATGTTTCTGGGAGCCTAGTGGAATCGCATAGTGAGAAAGCATGAGAACCTGAGTTCAATTCTTAGCACCCATGTAGAAGCCACATGTGGTGGTGTGCATCTGTAATTCCAGCACTTGGGGGGACGAGATAGAAGGGCTTTCTGGACAGCTTGTCTAGCCAGTTAGTGAGTTCAACTAGAAAACCTGTCTCAAAAAATAAGGGAGCATTGGGAGGCAGAGGGAGGAGGATTGCTGTGATTTCGAAGCCACCCTGAGACATAGTGAATTGTAGACACACTACAAAGTGAATTCTAGGTCAGCCTGGGCTACAGTGAAACCCTACCTCAAAAAACCAAAATAATGGGCTGGAGGGATGGCTTAGCGGTTAAGGCATTTGCCTGCAAGGCCAAAGTACCCAGGTTTGATTCCCCAGCACCCACAGTAGCCAGATGCATAGGGGGGCACACGTGTCTGAGTTTCTTTTGCAGTGGCTGGAGGCCCTGGAGTGCCCATTCTCTCACTCTCCCTCTTTATCTGTCAAATAAAATAAAATATATAAAAAATATATGAAATAAAATAAAAATTAAATAATAATAATTAGTAATAATAATGATAAGGTGGAGACTGAGGACGACACCCAGCAATGATCTCTGGCACTCATGTGTACATGGACACCTCCCCCCACATACATACAAACATGCATCCACATGAGCACACACCACACACGTACAAAAATAAATTAACAGATAATCATGTTTATTTTTGAGAAGGTGCACTTGAAATACAACCCAGTGCATTAGCAAACTCTTCCTCATTGACCTTGGACATTCAGGATGGGCAAAAGCAGGGGTGAAGAGATTTCCTCTCCCAGGTGACTAGCAAGCTTCATGTCCTTACCTGTGTACTCAGGGTCCACCCAGAGAGAGCACATTTCAAGAGGTGGCTCTGCACTGGGAGGCTTTTGGAACCCTATCACCACTATCTGTCTTGTCAGAGGGACAAGTGCCCAGAGGTAAAGATAAATAGTGGTTTGCTGGGGCCCCTCCATAAGTGTTTCTTTATATTCTAAGGCCTTGACCATGTTTCTTTTATGTAAGTCATGTTCACCCAATTATGATGTTCTGGGGGTCTAAATGCCTTTAGTAATATCAATGTTTAAAGTCCCACAAAATGGAAAAGTAGGGCTTTAGGCTTTGGCAGAGACCATGTCATCCTCTGTAATTGCATATTTGCTGGGAATTCATCATTCCTTCAGCCATCACTAGTAAGTTCATCTAGCATAACATCTAACGTTTGTAAGCTTCAGAAAATATCCTCTAAAAAATTCCATGGAGGGGACAAATTGGTGACAGAAAACCCCATTTGGCAGTACATATCGTTTTGTCTTTCTAATCAATACAGGGAATAGCTTTCCTGTGGCTCTCAGTCCATTAGGCAGGTAATGATGTGCCTGGCCCTGGACACAAAAACATGTTCCAGTCCAGGGCAATGCATGCAAGGACACCTTGGCCCCAGACATATTGTTACTGTACCATAGTCAGGCTTAATGGGAGACAGAGGTATGATGCCTCCCTATTAATCTTCACAAGCCTTAGTCCTCTGGTGTATAAATTGGGTGTGATCATAGCTTCTGGTGAAGCAAGTGTGAGTATCAAAAGAGATATTGTGTTTAATTTCCCAGCACTGTGTCTAATGAATTCCCTTATTTTGAAGCCTTGCTCTCGTTTTCACTTCTGAATTAGAACTGCTCTCGATTCACTATGGAGTTAATCTCTGTTTCCAAAATCTAGTCTCCTCCCTCTTGATGCAAATAATCAGTCAATGGGTTTTGCTTTTCTGCAGTACTGGGAATTTATTTTATGTATGTATGTATGTATGTATGTATGTATGTATGTATGTATGTATGTGTGTGTGAGAGAGAGAGAGAGAGAGAGGGAGAGAGAGAATGAGAGAATAGGCATACCAGGGCCTCCAACCACTGCAAATGAACTCCAGACACATTCACCACCTTGTGCAACTGGCTTACGTGGGTCTTGGGGAGTTGAACCTGGGTCCTTAGACTTTGCAGGCAAGTGCCTTAATTGCTAAGCCATCTCTCCAGCCCAGTACTGGAGAATTTTATGAACTGGTCTGGCTGACCATGCTCATCTCCCATATCAGTGTCCCCAAACCTCCACTCCTGCCCCTGTCCTTTTGGCTTTCTGTAACCAGCACCTCAAACACTGTGGCATTAATTCTAGCTCCCTTGGTCACCTGTAGCATGGGCTCTCTGACCACTGAGTCATGCTGGACTGCTGTATGCCACGTCTTCTTCCTTTTCTACATGCTGAACTGCTTGATGGGAGGGACCAAACATTGTTACCATTTGTTATCTAATTCCTACTACAGAATCAATATACTTTTTAAAAATATATTTATTTATTTATTTTTAGAGAGAGGGAGAGAGAGAGGATATTGGTTCACCAGGACCTCATCCAGTGCAATCGAATGACAGACACGTGTACTAACTAATGGGCATGTGTAACCTTGCATTTGCCTCACCTTTGTACATCTGGCTTATGTGGGACCTGTAGAGTCAAACATGGTCCTTAGGCTTTGAAGGCAAGTGCCTTAACTGCTAAGCCATCTCTCCATCCTGAGAATCACTATACTTTTGATTAATATAGCATCAAGCCAAGAACTAGGGGTGGGGTGGGAAGATGGCCTGAATATTTCAGACAATTCTTAGTTTCTTTGAAGACTTCTATCAAGTAAATACATATGAATTCACTTAAGAAGGATGGATAATTGATTTTTCTCTGTGAATAAGGAAGACACTTTTTTTTTTTCTTACAGATGTGTAGTGAAGGATATAAATTACACAGGAAGCAGGACACTGAGACATAAACCTGCTTAACCCAATTACATATTTCAATCAACAGACAGGGTCCCAGGAGAGGAGAGGGTGATGTATGAGATGGACCCCCCGGGACATTTTTCCTCCTCACTTTCTTTGCAAAGAGAAACAAGGAGAAAAGAAGAGAAAGAGTAGCTGTCATAGGAAGTGAGAACCAATGCTTATTCATCATATAAAAAGAAACTAACCTTGAAGAGGATGTTTAGCTTGGGCAATGCTAAATATAAGACACATAAATAATTTTCTGAAGTCAAACGAAAGGAGGCAAACACACACACACACACACACACACACCAAAGCAAAGAAACCAATGTGAGGAAAACAATAGTCAGGCTTTGAAAGGAACAGTCTAATTATGACAATTTGAGAAAAAGTAGTGCCATAGCTCAAGGCAGATAAATTATAATCCCAAGAACAATTCTCCAACGAAGGTCACTGTGGTAGGGTTTAGGAGCAGCAGGAGCACCAATAATTATTGCACAGTAAACACAGTAATCCCATATATTCCCACTGGTTTGGACCTTAATAGAACAGTCCTATAAAAAGTCTTTTACTTGCACTTTGTAAGTAAAGTAAGGTTCAACTATTAACTATTTCAAGATCAGGGCTTCTGTTTAGCTTGGTAAATGGTACAGCCAAGACTTGAACTCATGCTTACTCATCTTCCACACTGTATCACATTCTTTATACAACAGGGTGTGACCCATCTAACCCTACTGTCTGGGGCTGGGGAGATAGCTCAGTCAGCAAAGTGCTTGTCTTGAAAGCATGAGAACCCAAGTTCAATCTTCAGAACCCAGGTTAAGAAAGAAGAAAAAGAAAAAGAAAGAGCTGGGCATGGTGGTGAATGTGTAATCTCATTGCAAGGAAAATGGAGACAAGTGAATCCCGGGGGAATCACTGACCAGATGGTCTTTCCTAATTGGCAAGTTCCAGGCCAGTGGGAGGCCCCATCTTTAAAAGATGGTGGATGGACAGCATTCGTAAGGAATGAGATCTGAGTGTTCGAAGCAAATTCCTCTAAATTGAAATATTCCCTCCTAAAAGGAAGTCAGTCATGAGGTGAACAAGTCTGGGAGAGCCGAAGCTTGTGGGCCACATGACTGCTAAAACTAAGACCCATGCCTATGGTCATAGAAAGGGTAAACAACTACTTGGGAAGGAGACTGTCTTACCTGGGGAGCTGTGTGTGTGTGTGTGTGTGTGTGTGTGTGTAAGAAAGAGGGAGATAAAGATCCTGTCAGTCATCACCTGTGCTTGGCTGGGCATTTCAGGGTTGTGTCTGCCTTTGATTCACCCAGCTCCCATAAGCAACCCCTCACTCCGCTCTGCAAGTAACCCCGGTAAACTCATTGGTTCACCCAAACTGATCTTGGTACAATAATGCTGTGCTCTGTTCTGTCTGTGTGGGGTGAATAGACATGTGTACGTATCTCCCCAGGGAAAAACTTACACATGACACGGAGTTTGTCCTCTTGCCTTTCACACACACATAAACATACATGTGTGCATGTCCACCTCCACACAGTGAACACCAACATACAGAAACTCATGTAGAGAAACAAAGCCCTATTGTTTTGACTATTTGGCTATGGACTCCAGAAGAGTATCTCACAGTAAGTCTTACTACATGGCTCTGAGTTAAATAGTCATTACTTACACTCAGCACTTGAATCTCTCTCTTGAGTATAGTTTGTCCCTCCCTCCCCTAGCTGACTGGCTATGACTTTTATCTGTGATCCAGGCCAATGGAGAGACCACTGCTGGGAGCTTCAGCCAGGGCAACAGATACACATGAGTGCCCAGCGACTATTAGACTAGTGATGACATGATTCAATGCAGAAATGACACCATTTATCATTCACTTCTGAAAGCTGAATTGCAGAAATATTTGGTGAACAGCAGGCAGTAACAAATTTTGCTGATTTGCCATGTTTGTTGTCTATCTCCTCCTAAGGATGCTTTGAGGATACAGGGTCTCATGTGCTTCAGTCATGGATGTATCTCAGTGCCAAGAAACTGCCTGGATACAGCAGATACTGAACAAATGGTTGAATGAGTGGGTGAATATTCTCACCTCTGCCCCTCATTTGCTGCGTGATTCTAGGCCTCCATATTTCCTTTAAGAAAATAATCTTAGAAGGATATTTTTTATCTGTGTATGTGTGTGTGTATATGTGTATGTGTGTTTGGGCATGTATGTATCATGGTGCACATATGGAAGTCAGAGGACAACACCATAGGGTATTGGTCCTTTCCTTCCACCTTACTTGAGACAAGGTCTCTTTTGTTGTTTGAAACTGAAAAAAGCCAGACAAGATGGACTGAAAATTTCAGCTTCTCCTGATGCTGCCTTCCATTGTCATGTGTGTGCGTTGGGATTACAGATGCTTGTGCCACTCAGTGTCTAGCTTGATGTTGGTGCTTGGGATCTGAACTCTGGTCAGTAGGCTTGTGAAGCAAGCACCTTGGGTCACTGAGTCATCTCCCCAGCCCTAAGAAGAATAATTTCTTAGGGAATGGTGAGAATTAATGAGTTCTCAGTAGCCCATGATAAGCTTTGGATGATAACTGATTTCTTTCATTGTATGTTGTTTGGAATTTTGAATGTATGTCCCCCATAGACTTAGATGTTTAATAAAAGCTTGTAACTTGGGGCTCCAAGATATGTTTGGGGGTCAGCCTAAAGTCCAACCCAAAAGTACACAGAGCAGTCTGAGCTCTGGCAGGGCCCCTGATGTTTGCTGCCAGTTTTGAGCTTGCTGGTTTTCGTGTTTGCTGGTTGGTGATGGCTTCTCTCTGATTGTTATTATGGAAGCAGCTTCTTCTGCCATGGATAGAACTTCTCTCCTGCATATGTGAGCTTGAAATAAGTCCCTTCCTCCTCTAAGCTATGCCTGGTTTGGATGTTCTTCCCAGCAATGTGGAGCTGACTACAACAGCAATGTAGCAACTTACTTTTAATCCAATTCTCAAGCAAATTTATGTTTTAAAAATAGTAACTGTGTAGTTTGAATATGTTCTCTAACATTCTGTTTCTTGCCTTGAATACATAACAATACTGATGCCCTTCCATTTTTTTTCACTCTAGAGTCATTAGAAAACTTTGCAAATGGAGTAAGCTTTAAAAGCCCAGTGATGGAGGTGTGGGTGCAACCACTAGCCAAGTCTTTCAAATAATATAACAAATGAGGTGTGGACCCAGCTGGGGATAACACACACATTTTTCATGAGTTTGGCAAAATTGTATGTAGCCCCCAGGTGCGCTTGACCTGTTAACAACATTTAGACAGATTTATCAGCTGAAAACTTTGCACCAGGGGGAAAATATAACCATCATAGAAAAGAGTGCAGAGTTTCCTCAGAAAACTAAAAATAGAACTACTATGTAGTTCAATGATCCTATTTCTGGGTATGCTTCCAAAGGAATCAAAATCAATGTAGGAAACAGACATATGCACTCATATGTTCATGTAGCATTATTCATAGTAACCCAAATATGAATATAACTTGATTTTCTATCCTCAGATGAATGGATGAAGAAAATGTGACATAGCGTGGGGGGTGTGTATGCCCACACAATGGAATACAATCTAGCCTATAAAAAGGAAATTCTGTCATTTGTGACACTCTAGATAGATAGTCTCAAATGCATATGGACGCTAATAGAGTTTAACTCATAAATACAGTAAAGTGGTGATAATGAAAGGTTATAGGAGTGAGGGTGATAGAGAAAGAGAAATCTTGGTAAAAGTGCAAAGTTGCAATTAGACAGGAGGAACACTCTTTAGTGATCATATACTCATAACAATACAGTAAATCATGTATTGTAGTTTCAAAATTGTTAAGAGTGAATCTTAAATATTTTCATCACAAACGTAAATATTTGAGGGGATAGATTTATTAATTACCCTGAGTTAATCACTTCATGGTGTAGATATGTCAAAACATCACATTTTAGTATGTAAATACATACAAGTACTATTTATCAAGTAAAGTAGAATTAAATAACTTTAAAACCTCACTTACAGCTTTCTTTTTCTGAATATAAACATAAAGAAAATTGAGTGGAAGTTTTGACTTTTTTTTTTGCCATCCTGGTCTGCCTGGATGTGGTAGATTATGTGTGGAGTTTCGGGGACAGCCATGGTATGGGGTAATGCCTCAGCTGGGGCTGGTGAGCTCCAGTTCCAAGAGCTTAAACTGTAAAAGAACAAAGAAGATGTATCTATAATTAACACCATAACAAAGAGGGAAAAAAGAAAGAGTACACTAACCCTACAAAACTTTCCAGAATGTTCTGTGGTTCTCTTCCCTATATATTTTATGAGACCATTTGTTTGGAAATGCATTGTTTGAGAAACTTCATGGTGTTAAATTTTATCTGTCCCAGATCGAACTGTTTGTGATGAGTCAGAATACCTTGGGGCATATGTTAATTAAACATCTTTCATGATTATGCAGAGGACAAATTTGGACTCAAGAAGTGAGCAGGGCTGGGGACATGGCTTATTGAATAAAGTGCTTGCTGCAGAGCCTGACGGCCAGAGCTTGGGTCCTCAGACTTAGGTATAGCATGCATGTCTGTAAAGGCTACTGAGAGAAGCAGAAGGCGGAGACAGGAAGATCCCAAAGCTAGCATGGTACACACAACTGTGAACAGGAGAGATTCTTCCTCAAAACGAGGTGGAAGGTGAGGACTGACACCCAAGGTTATCCTCTGACCTTTGCATGTACACCATGTCATGTGTGTACCCACATATACACCCCCCCAGAAACTTAAGTCCCCCTCCCCAGCTGTGTGAGTTTATGCAAATCAGGATTCCTCAGCCTTGGTCTCCTGGGCTGTAGCATGGGGATTTTAAAAACTAATTTAGGAACATCTCACACCCTCCAAGGCTCAGGGTCCATTGCGGAAAAAGTGGCGAAAAGAATGTAAGAGCCAAATGAAGGGTACCACTCCCTACATACAACTGTCCAGACAGAATTTGGCTTTGATATCCAAGACCTCACAGTGCCTAGCAATACTCACACAAGACCCTCATAATAGGAGAAAAAGATGATGATATCAAACTAAAAGAGAGACTAATGGACAGAGGGAGGGGATATGATGGAGAGCAGAGCTATGAAGGAGAAAGTGTGGGAAGGGAGTGGAGGGAAGTACCATGGTTTGTTGTCTGTAAGTATAGAAGTTGTCAATAAAAATAAAAAATATATATAGTAAAAAATAAATTAAAGAACACTAATTTAGGGGCTTATGGTGAGAATTTCATGAGTTAATGTTTGTGGAATGGAATTATCAATTTTAAAATACAGTGGTGGCATTTATAATTTTTCTGAGTGATTCTAAATACTTCAAAAAGTTTTCACTGCCCTCTTCTACCTTAGACACTCCTTAGTTTCCTGTACAGCTAACCAATGTGGTTGTGCATAGTTATATATATGATATATATATATGTACTAGTATATTTACTAGCATATATGCTAATTAAAATTACACATGCTTTAGTTCATTAGCATTGCCATTGTTATTTATAATTCCTTTCATAGACCATTGTAGTTGTCTGTGAACCAGATGGGCTCTGTTTGTGCTTTCTTTCCAAAATCCAGAACAATCTCAATTCAGTGCATTCCTGGCCATGCTTCTTCTCCTTAGGGGCCTCTGACCTGTGTGACATAACACTCAAACTCCTTAGTTGTGTGCAGTTGTTCTAACCAGGAAGGTGAAGGAGGAATGACTTTGCCTTCTGGAGACATATGACAATATCTAGAAATAGTTTGCGATGTCACAGTGGGATATAAGGTGAAGAGATTGCTACTGGCACCATAGAAGTCAGAGCTAAGCATCCTCATAGCAATCTTCCTGCTGGGCATGTTATAATGCTGGAGTTCAGAAATGTGCTCAGGCCATGGCTTCACCTTACCAACCTCTGTCTACATCAAGGCCCAGTGTCATCACTGTGATCGCACACTCTGGCCTCCAGCCACAGAGAATGCTCCCCCCACAGGTCATCCTGACAGCCTTGGTCCTGGCTGTGTTTCCTGCTTTGTGCTTTCTTTCCCTGCCTTCTTTAGCTGGTGAGCTCCACACAGCTTCTCATTCTTTTCAGGGTCACCTGGTACCTCCTTTCCTTAAGGAGGCCTTCCCCACATCCTACCCTTCACTGTGTGTTTAAAGCCCCTCTGCATCCCTGTTGGGGCACATCAGGCACCAGGAGCTGGAGCTTGTTCTGGGAGGACATCAGTGAACTAAGAGAGGCTGGGCCCCTTCCTCTTACTCTGCTGCCTCAGAGTCTGGATGTCATCTCAGTAAGTTCAGGTTGGCTGACACAAAGGATAAATCTGAGTTAGTGACTTTACCGTCTACAATATGGGACATCTGTTGAGAGTGATATAAGGAGAACCACTTTTGAAATGATTTTGGGGGCTGGAGAGATGGCTCAGCGGTAAAGGTGCTTGCCTTCAGAACCTAACAACCTGAGTTCAGTTCCCCAATACCCATGCAAAGCAATATGCACAAAGTGGTGTATGCATCTGGAGTCCATCTGCAGTGGCCAAAAGCTCTGGCACACCTGTCTATCTATCTTTCTTCTATGTCTTTCTGCTTGAAAATTAAAAATAAAAACTATTTTTAAAAGAAATGATTCTGTGCAGATAAGAGTTTAGATTTAATGATTTAATGATATGTCTGGAGTTTTCAAGGGTTTTAGATTGCATTTTCATTCTTACTTATCTATATACATCTTCTCATTTTGCAGATGTGGAAACTGAGGCATAGAGTTCAAACAAACAGATCACATAAGAGGTGGGGGGGGGGGCAAATTTGAATCCAGGTCTTCCGATCCCAGAGGTTACCCACTCAGCTATTGTGCTCTCGGTCCACTATGAGACCCACTGCACTGATTTATGGTCTGCTTGGACCCAAATAACATACAGAGGGTTTTCATTTTAGAGACAAAGAAATAAAGCTTATGGGGTACAACCATCCATGATGCATGCTTGCAAAGCCAGGCCAGGCATTGGTCTGAAGTATTTCAGTTCAATAGTAAGTTCATGGCCCAGCGGTACCCCATGAACTGAGGCTATATTTGTTAAGACTGCTTGACAGCTGGACCAAAGAAGTTGTGCTTGGGGAGCTCACATGAGAACAGACCCTAGGAGTCTTTGCACCCATATCGGGACCCATTGCAAATAGCTCCTTGATAATTACTTAAGCCCTAGAAATCTTTACCAGATCTGGAGTAGCTTTGATTCCTGTCTGGGATGAGTCCTACATTCTGGGAGGTCTCAGTGCTGAATCCCATTTGCTACACATCTCTAAAAGCTTCCAGGCTGCTTAACTCTTCCCAAGCTTTTTGGTTTAAAAATACATTCTTAATCAGTGGGTCTGGGGACATGCTTTATGCCTACAGAATGCTGTTCCCTTCAACACAAAGCACAGACATAAAAATGTGACACTCCATCTCCAGATTGTGTGGCCTGAGAACACAATGAAGCTGGCGGGTGAATTCTCATGCAATTCTGAGAAGAGAACTTTGCTTTTCCAGGGTGGTCTTATGGCCCTGGATTGCAATTAGCTCCCTGAGCTGGCATCTTTGGGGAATGTCACAGAAAGTTTGTTAAAGAATTTCCCACTCTTGCTTTCTTTCCTCTTTCCTTCTCCAAGACTCATATTCTACTTAAAAGATATGTGGCTGCTATTAATCAAAGGGGCTTATTGACTTACTTATGTTCTCATCACGTTTTCCATCTGTGAATACTCCCTAGATTCCCCTTCAATGCCAGGTACCCTAGACTTGGGGGTATAGGACTCCTCAACCTAGCACAAAAGATGCATTGATGCCAAAGAATGAAAGCTTTATCACAAAAGCATAGGGATCCACTCTTGTAATGCCAGTGCTTGGGAAGTTGAGGCAGGAGGATCACCGAAAGCTTGAAGCTACATGATGGCTAAACTAATTCATGAAGAGGTAGAGAGTGTTGAAAGAGATGGCAGATAAGGATTCCATGGGATAACAACAGTCCCTGGATCATATAGCAGCATATCTAGCAGTGTGGCTAGAAATGTGGGCATCTCAATCTATCAGAAGGCACAGTACACGTTGGGGTGCATATGGCAGGTGACATTGGTAAGGAGGGCAATTAGACATGGGGTCATGAATTGTGTTGTGCCAAGCTAAGGATCTGGGACTTCGCAAGTGCAGCACATTGTACGTGTTTGTGTGTGGGTGCACATGTGTGCATGTGCATCTGGAGTCCATTGGTGGATGCTGGATACCTTTCTTAGTCACTCTCCAAGTCATCCTTAGAGCCTCATGCTGAACCTACAGCTCACCACTGATTCAGCTAGATCTGCTAGGTTCCCTGTCTTTGCCTCTCCAGCACTGGGATTCCAGGCACAGGACATGATTCTGGGTATCTTATGTGGGTTCTGGGAATACGAATTCAGGTCTTCATGCACAGCAAGCACTTGGTTCACACAGGCATCTTCCCAGTCCATTTTTTCTTCTTTATGAACTGTTCCCCAACATGCAATCTCCATCTCACAGAACTTTGCATCACAGATTCTAGTACTCATCATCTCCTCCTAGAAATGTCCTGGGCTCTGCTGCCTGCATGATAGGCTCAAATTTCCCACACTTCTTCACATCAGCGTCATTGCTGCAGGTTCTCGTTCTCTAGTCTTCCTTCCTTCCTCCCTTCCCTTCTTTCTTCTTCTTTCCTTCCTTCCTCTTTTATTACCATCCTCCATTCATCCCTTACTCCCTCCCTCCCTTCCTTCTTCCTTCCTTCCTTCCTTCCTTCCTTCCTTCCTTCCTTCCTTCCTTCCTTCCTTCCTTCCTTCCTTCATTCTTTCACAGAGTGATACCTCTCTTCCCTTTGGTATTCATTTTCCATGTATCATGTACAAAAGACCTTCATCCCCACACGGTCCTGTAGATGGAGAACCTATCATCTTGAACTTGAAGTTATTTTGACTTCAATCTTCTCCATCCCCAGCCAGCTCCCTGGCCTAACTTTAACCATTAGGGAAAACTAGCCTCACTTTTCTGTGGAAAGAATGGGGTGCTGAGTCCATAAGACTTGGTCCGCCACTCTGCTAACTTGCTAACTGTTGAACTTGGGCAAGTCCTTTTTCTTTTCTGAGGGTCAATGTCCTCATCTGCATATGGACATTATAGCCCCTAAGCCTCTTTTAAGAATTGCTTGAAGAGGCCTCAGCATGATGTCTGGCCCCTGGTGTGCTGTTAGGATGCATACTCAGTGTAATTGTTATTACTTGGGGACCTTTCAGGCTCATCAAATGTAGGTGAGGGCACTCTGCGGCAGTATGGTTTATAATCTGTGTGCACAGGGAGCAAGCAGGATCCTTGTCTTATGCCTCCAGGGTGTGCTGATGAAGCCCAAACCCAGGTTATTCCCTACAGCTCTTGAACATTACATGATTTTATGACTTTTTCACAAGGAGAGCATGTGTGCATGCTTGTCATGCAAAATAGAGGTATAGGTTAAGAAGAACTGCTGAACAGGGAGATGCATTTGTAAACTGTAAGTAGTGCATGTTTCTGTTTATCTTTATGATTTTAATTCATTCCAGCATAACTGGCATACAATAGGAGGCTTACATTTTGAGTGCATGCCTTGATGAGCTTTGACATGGGTACACAAGTGTAAACACCACTTCAATCATGATGCAGAACATTTCCATCACTCCAGAAACTTCTCTCCTGACCTTTGCAGTCAATGCCCTTATACTCTGGGCCCTTATACTCTGGGCCATAGGAAAACACCCAAGTTCTATCACTGTAAAGTCATTTAACATCCACAGGGGATTTACATAAATGGAATCATAGTGGTTTTTATTACTCTTTCCTTTGTGATTTAACTTGCAACACATTTAGGAACCATCCATGTGGCTGTGTCTATTCTTTGTATTGCTGAGTCTCATTTGTTTGAGTAAGTTGATTCATTTGCTTGTATACCCATCAGGTACTGATCATTTGGGTCACTTTCAGTATGAGGTATTATAATGTTGTTTTAAATATTCACACAAAGTCTTTGTAAATATATGTTTTCACTATTTCTAAAAGGTAAATTAATACCTAACATTGATATTGCTGTTATACATCATGTTTAGTTAACTCTAAAAGAAACCACCAAATTCTTTTCCAAGAGTTTGAAGGTTATCCAAGCAAAAGTATTTGTCCTAGATTTTTGTTAATACTTGGTATCATCAATCTTTTAATTTTAGTCATTTTGATAGGTATATGATGAAATCTAATCATGATTTTGATTTGTATTTCTCTGATTACAGATGTTTTCTATATTTTTATGTAATTGTAGTCATTATTATAGCTACATTTATCAAGTATCTATTCAAGTATTTAGTCTATTTTAACTTGCTTCTGTTTTTTCTTTTATTACTGAGTCAAAAGCCTTATTTCCATGTTCTAGATTAGAGTCCCTCATCATGTATCTGTATGATAACCCATATATGATGATTATTATATGGAGCTACTAATATTATCAATATTAGTAATACTGAGTTTTCTAGTCCATAAATTGTATATCTATATATTTACTTAGATTCTAATACTTGTCCCAGGAAATTTTGTTTATTCACTAGATTGCAACTCATATTGATTTATCTCTAATCATTGCATTTTTGATGATGCAGAAAACAGTACTTTAATTATAATTTTCTAATTTTTTGCTGCTATTTTAAAATTTACAGTTAGAGAATAGGTTGAACATAGACATTTTGTTATAGCCAGAAACAAGATTGATGTTTAATGATCACTGTGAGAAAGTGAAACATTTTATTCAAATTAACATTTTTCTTCTCCTAAAAACATTTACAGGCTGGAGAGATAGCTTAGCAATTAAGGTGCTTGCCTTCAAAGTCTAAAGACCAGAGTGTGATTCCCCAGTACCCACAGAATGCTAGATGTACAAATGGCCAATGCATCTGGAGTTCATTTACAGTGGCTAGAGGCCCTGGTGAGCCCATTCTCTCTTCCTCTGTCTGCTTCTTACTCTCTTTTAAATAAATATTTTTAAAAAACCTGTTTTTTCAGATAGGGTCTCATTCTAGCCCAGGCTGACCTGGAATTCACTATGTAGTCTCAGGATGGCCTTGAACTCATAGCAATCCTCCTAACTCTGCCTCCCAAGTGCTGGGATTAAAGGCATGTACCACCACACCTGCCAAAAAAAAAAAAAAAAAAAAAAAAAAAAAAAAAAAAACATTTTCATGACTAAACAAACTAGATATTTTAAAATAAAAGTGTTTAGCTCTAGAGGATTAAATAGATAGGGCAGTGCATATATGTGCACATGCACTTGTGCTGGTTGCATCTTACCTTTTCTGGCATCAATAAACTAAGACCAATGTATGACCTTGACAAGTATGGTGTCTATGTTTGCTTCATTCCTGAGTGTGGAAACATCTTGAGCTTCCTTACAGACAGTTGAGAGACACTGCTGAAATATTACCTGAATTCCTAAGCTCAAATTGGAAAGCACAGAAAAGGGTAAATATTGACTTGTTCAACAGTTCTGCTGTGTTTTCACTCAAGGTACTCTAGGAGGCTTAAAAAAGGTAGTTTATAAGCAAAATGGAATGTGCTAAAATCAGAATGAAACAAACCTATATATGTAAATTCTCAAACTTGAAGGGTAGCAACTTATTAATGGTAATTTCTCCTTTTAAAAACATTTTCAGATCCCACACTGAATATATGTTTGTATGCATGTGGGTTTATTCTGTTCCTTTGGTTTATAATACCACTCTCTTAATTCCATGGGCTTTCAGTCAGTTTTCAACAAGCTTGTTAGATGCCAGCACTCTTACCTTGACCTAGACCTCTAACCCTTATTTTATCTCTTCCTCTCCTACCCCCTCCTCCTCTACCCTGTCCTCCTTCTCCACCTCTACTCTTTTCTAGCTGGCTTCATTTACCAGCATTGCCTCAATCCTCCCATCCTAATACTTGTACATTCAGTTCTATTTAGACAGAATTTTCTGTACCCCCTCATTGTGCCCACAACAAAGTACAAACAAGGCTCTTTAGGCATTCTCAAAGACTTCAGCATTTCTAGATTGTTTTATTTTATTTTATTTTTCATTTCTCTAAGTGTAATCCTGTCAGCATTGAGGCTCTGTTTAAAATAACTTCTTTTACTGCACTTGAGGAAAGACAAATAATCCTAAATGCAGAAAGAAAGAGGGGTGGGGGGGAGAAAGCCAAGATTTGTCTGAGATAATAATTTTATGAAACAAAGGTAAGTTGGGAATTGAAGGATGTGCAAGTTGGAGATCTTGGTTCCTAGTTTTGAATTTGCCAACAACCAACCATTCCCGTCCCAGTCTTTACCACTTAAAGACACTTACTGATGAGTGAATGAACTTGTAGATGTCTCCTGACCTCCAGTTTCTACACACTAGAATTAATGAGTTGAAGATTTCTGATGCTGTGTTGGCTTCTTGATTCATAAGCCCTTTAGATCATGTGGGACTTCAACCAATTACTATAGTGAAAAAATTTTAGTATATTTTATTTACTTATTTGAGTGCTAGAAAGAAGGAGGAAGAGAGAGAGAGAGAGAGAGAGAGAGAGAGAGAGAGAGAGAGAGAAGAGAGAGAATGGGCACACCAGGGCATCCAGCCACTGCAAACGAACTCCAGATGCATACCTCCTTGTGCATGTGGCTTATGTGTGTCCTGGAGAATCGAATTGGTATCCTTTGTCTTTTCAGACAAATACCTTAAATGCCAAGTCATCTCTCCAGCCCCCAAAAGTTTATTGCTCAGAATAATTGAGAAAGGAAAGTAGAATTGATGCTTAGAAAGTACCTACCATGTGTTAGACAGTTTTGGTATATCATGAGATGTTTAAACACAGTCGGTCACATTGTTCCTGTCTTTCATGCTTGGGAGATCGACTGGAGTTTTAATCAGCCTTCTAATTTTTCTGAATCAACTTTCAAAGGTGGGAGAGGAAGAGAAGGAGCTGAGATATAGACCGAGTTAAGTACTTCAGAGCTGGTGTAGCCATCGCTTACATGTAAGTGCATATTTCTAATATACTTGAAGCAGAACTAAATATTCCAATTTCCTTGGAGTCGATTGATTGATTTCCTTCATGACTTCATTTCTTCCCTGTATAAAGTCAAAGTTTCGCATAACTCTTATCATAAAGTCCAAATGAGTGGGAGGTTTGAATTAATAAGCTCTTCCTGTGTGTGCCAGGACCAAGGAGATTCGTTGTGATGGATATTTCCTTGGGCAAGACATTCTTTGGATATGTGTTTCTGCCTGAAATATGATTGTTCTGTGGCTGCCAAGAAGAAACTGCCTTGCTCCGAGGACTACTCTTCCCTTCCATGACTTGAGAGATTGATTACCTTGGCCTAGGCTCCTTGAACAAGAAAATTGGCAAGATTTGATCATATCAAGTGACTGAGAGCACAAAGCTTATTCCCATCCTCCCTGGATGTTGCCTTCTAGAATCAAGGTCTGGCTGATGTTACTTTTCCAATTGTACTAGTTTTCTAAGGTTTCCATAACAAAATACCACAGACTGGGTGGCTTAAAGAATAGACACTGAAGCTGGGTGTGGTGGCACATGCCTTTAATCCTACACTCTGGAGGCAGAGATAGGAGGATTGCTATGAGTTCGATGCCACCCTGAGACTACACATTGAATTCCGGTCAAACCGAGGTAGAGTGAGACCCTACCACAGAAAACCAAAACCCAAACCAACCAAACAAACAAAAGTATAGACCCTGAGCCAGGCACTATGTTGCATGCAGTCATCCTAGCACTCAGGAGGCTGAGACAGGATCAGCCTCAGCTACATAGAGAGAAACTGTCTCAAACAAACAAACTAAAAACAAAACACATGAACAAAACAGAACACCTCAGACATCCATTGTTCCTGGTTCCAGAGGCTACAAGTCCAAGATCAGGTGACGAAGTATTTTTCTTTTTTTTCTTCAGAGTCCTCTTTTTCTCTCTCTTTAAGCTACAGATGACCTTTTCTCTCTGTGAATGAGCTTCCTTAGTATTGTTTCCTTTCCCCTTTTTTATCTGTGTGTGTGTGTGTGTGTGTGTGTGTGTGTATGCAGTCGTATACATGTGTGGAGGTCAGAGGAAAACTCTGCGTGTTGGTCCTCACCTTCCATCTTGTTTGAAGCAGGGTCTCTTGTTGTTCACCACTGGGCATGTCAGGCTGGCCGACCCCTGAGCTGGAATGCTCCAGTTTCTGCCTCCCATCTTGCAGTAGGAGGTCTAGAATTACAACGATCACTACTGCACATGGTTTTGAGTGGGCTCTAGGGATCTGAGCTCAGGTCATCACACTTGAGCAGCAAGGACTTTTACACAGAGCCATCTCCCCAGCCCTTGCTCCTTTTCATAGAAGAACGTTGCCCAGCACGGCAGCATGTGTCTCATTCCACCACTTCAAAATGGAGGGAGCGTCACATGTTCAGGCCGGCTTGGGCTACTTAATGAGACCCTGTCTCAAACCTCTGTTACCCTTCCCCAATGTAAAGAATGCCAGTCATACTGGATTAGAGGACACCCATCTGACCTCATTTGACTTTAATTGAGTCTAGGTCTAAATCCACACTGAGGTAGTGAGAGTGGTTAGGATTTCAACAAAGGAGCTTCTCAGAAGGACCTGATTCAGCCCCAAACCCCAGCCACGGAGTGGCTCCACTTCTATATCCATTCTCTCCTGCCTCCAGTGGCAGAGGAAGGCTCTGGCAGATTGGGTGCGATTTGTATTAGGGCTACCCTAAGCCCTGCCAGTGAATCACTGGGAGAAAGATCTATGCCTCCTGTGAGAGGAAGCCCAGGGAAGAAGTGCTTACCTTTTTGTAGACCCTAAAGGGAAAGGAGGTGACATAGGAGATCCTTCTGTAAGAGTTGCCTGGTATGAAAGTAATAATAAGGCAGTTTGGTTGTTGTGTTTTCTAGTAGCTCTAGAATTGCATTACCGCCTGAAAGAAACAGCTTTCAGGGACAGGGTCATTTCTGAATCTATGATGTAGTGAATTCATTATTTACACCAAGTCTGCTCTATGGACACACTCATGGCTCCTTTCGTCACAGGTCTGAGAAAGCACAGTATCTCTTTATCATTCTGTAACATGTGGTTTGAACACTTGCAATAAGGAGGTGGCCAAAGTCATCTTGGTCAGGACAGGCATGACAGTAGCCTGCAGAACCACCCAGGGCCTGGCAATCACATGCAGACAGCCACAGTTGGTCAAACCAAAGAAGGAAGAGTGTGACTTGGCTAATCAAGTCTCCTCTTCCCTGAAGGTAAGCATTCACAACTTCCCTCTGTCCGGAGACCTACTTGTTGCCTGAAGGCAAGAAATCTGAGGGATATTGTAGGAAAATCATAAGCTCTGGTTCCATGCAAGGTCCTGCCCATGGCCAGCACAGTTGTGGGAGGCTAGAGACCCATGGGAGGTCCTAGGAAGACTGCTGAATGGCCAATCAGCTTGGGCCCTGTGACTAACTCACCAGGACTTTTGGGTAGGTTAGCTTCCTGCAGGTCTTTGTTGACTCCTCTGTAAAACGGAGTGAGCTCAAAGGGTAAACTGCAAGGCGCTGAGGCAGTCATTCATGTACAGGTGCATACATGTACAGCATTTGTGAGCGGCTTCACCTAACAATAGTTCAGCATCCCAGAAGCACATGGATAACCCTTATTACTCACTGGGACTTTATGTGTCCAAGATATGCTGACCTCTGTCAAATCCCTTAAAAACAATAGAACGCCAGTCTTTTATTAGTGAAATAAGTCATCTGTCTTTCAAATGTTAACTTTTTAATAATAGGGCAAATTATTGGTGCTTAATTTCTAATTAGGGTGCTTAGTCAGGTAATGATGTTCATAAATTGTTTGTGTAAGAGATATTTTAGGGGAATAAAAGGTAGATGAAATGGTTAGATTATAGAACACATGTGCACACAGATAACAGTTATTTATCTTTGATACTGGTTTGGCATACATGACTATGTTAGCTTTAAAAAATCAAAATCTTCTCTTTGCATTGTACTAAAGAAGTGTGAATTCATTCCAGTATTTAATATATGGGTCATGAGAATATTTCCTCATTCCACCTGTAATACTAATAAAAACAGGTTGATAAAATTGTTAAGCCATGGAAATGCCATATTCCTATGCTACTCATTAATAAAACAATTGAAATAATTACAATGGGTCTGGAGAAATAGTCCAGTAGGTTACAGCACTTGCTTTGCAAGCACAAGGGCCTGAGATGTCATGAGTTTCAGCCTCAGCACCCAAGTAAAAAGTTGGTAATGGCCACATGGCAGAAGAAGTGGACACTTAATATTCTCCTTTGATCTCTGCATGAGTACGCATGGGGCATGTGCTTTTGCACAAATGTTCATATGCTATATGATATACACATACCACACCACAATACTACACACCACATGCCAAAACTAATAATTATAATGGATTAATTTAGTTAAGGTGATTGATTCATGTCAACAGGAATGTTCTAAAATTATTTTTGAATATGAGTGTATATATGTGTGTTTGTATGTGTGTGTTCACGGATGTGTGGGAGGGAATGCATGCATGTGTGTGCACTTGCAAGGGAGGTTAAATGACAAACTCATGTGTCAGCTTCAAAAATGCCATCTACCTTTTTGGGAGGTAGGGTCTCTCATTGGCCTGGAGCTTATCAATTAGACTGGCTGGCCAGTGAGCTCCAGGAATCTTATGATATTTTAAAAAATATTTTATTTATACACTTGAGAGAGAGTGAGAGAGGAAGAACAGAGAAAGAGGGAGAAAATGAATACACCAATGCCTCTAGCCACTGCAAACAATCTCCAGGCTCATGTGCTACCTTGTGCGTCTGTCATTATGTTGGTACTGGGGAATTGAACTCAGGTCCTTAGGCTTTGCAGTTAGGCAAACACCTTCATGCTGAGCTACCTCTCCAGCATGGATCGTCTTATCTCTGGCTTCCAATTCTACAATTACAGCCAGGTGTTACCTTGGTTGACATTAGGTTCTGAAGAACCAAAGTCCTATTTTCATGCTTGCAAGGTAAGCACTTTACTCACTAAACTATCTTGCCCACTTCAATGTTCTAAATTTTTACCTTCAATCAATTGAACTTATTTGTTGTCATTGGATAAGAATGCCTCTCAAAATAGCTTCTCTCTGAAGTATCCCCACCATGAGCTTTAAACCTGCAATAAGTACTGTTCTTCTGTCACCTTGGACTAGACCAACCTCACCTCCTTTTCCTCTTGGTCACTGGGAATGGCATCTGTTTAGTCACTCAGGCTCAACAATTTCCCAGACCCATGCAACATCTTGTCCTCTTGTCACATCATGCTGGCCCTGCTGCACTCCATCCCTCCCTTGTGAGTCACCCTGTGGTAGCCCTGCATGAAGATCTTGTTAACTCTGCAGAGCTGAATCTCCACTTTAGGCTGATCTTCCCACAGGAAGGTCTGGCCTGCTCATTGTGCTTCAAGCTTCCGACCCATAACCCAACCCATAATCCTCCATCCGCTGCCCTTTGTGACCTGATTGTGCCAGGATTGACAATGTTCTCCAACACATTACTGATGACTTCCGAGACAGAGCGGTGCTGCTCTTGCCACATTCCTCTACTCTAGGCTGTGGTCATGCTGCCCTCTTTACGTAGAAGGTAGAAGGCTTGCCTTGTTTACCTTGTTAGTGGAATTCCTTCTGAGTATCCTGTCTGGCAGGCAAAGCCCACACCAAGTGGTTAGTTATAAAGGATTTCATTTGGGGAATTAGTAAAAAAAAAAAAAAAAAAAAAAAAGGAAAGGAAAGGAAAAGGAAAAGAAAAAGAAAAAGAAAAAGAAAAAGGAAAAAAACCTGAAGGCTCCAACAGGGAATACTGAGGTGTTTAAGAGGCTGACATTGGGCTGGAGAGATGGTTTAGTGGTTAAGTGCTTGCTTGTGAAGCTTAAGGACCCTGGTTCAAGGCTTGATTCCCCAGGACCCACGTTAGCCAGATGCACAAGGGGGCGCACACGTCTGGAGTTCGTTTGCAGTGGCTGGAAGCCCTGGGGCGCCCATTCTCTCTGTTTACCTGCCTATTTCTGTATATATCTCTCTCTCTCAAATAAATTAATAAAAATAAAATATTTTTTTAAGAAGATGCTGACATCGACAGGAAGCTATAAGCATCCCTGGGTCAGAAGGACATGAAAAGGAGACAATGTCCTGGAGGCCAGGAGCTGGGGCTGTTGATGGTAGTAGAGGCATAACAAAGACTTAGCCATAGCCAGACACTTCTGTTGTCTGGTTGTCTGTCATCCTATAGCCTCCTTCTCTGAGCCTCCCTTTGGCTGAACCCAGCCTGTAGCCAGTTGGCATAGTAGCTTGGAAAATGTGAGGTTTTGAGGGACTAGTTCCTCTGTGATACAGAGCACAGAGGGACACGAGTGAGCACAGAGGCAAAGAGCTCCTATTTGCCTCCTCCACTTCATACCCATTTCCTTTTGAGTTACTCTGAGCTCCACTCTCACCATTGTGCTATCTGAACCTCTGTGACCATTTCTAGTAAGTCTTTTTTTTTTTTTTTTTAAACATGAAATCTAAGATTCTTTTGCCTGGAGTATTGGCTGCGTGTCTACACTGGATTGAAAGTTGACCAAATGACCTCTCTTTCATTCATATTTTGAACCTCAGAACACAGTGAAGTGATTAGATCATTTTGGTTGCTCAGTAATCCTCCAGTCCGAGCAGATGGGGAAGACTGTTCACAGCAAGAGAGATGGGGGGTGACTGATGACAGGACAGCTCAAGCACTGCAGAGACAGATGAGGAAAATACGAAGTGTCAAAGAACTCAAGAGGGCAAAAGAAATGGGAGTAAAGGAATGCATGCACTTTAGGTCACGTGGTTTCATAAGCTGTCAGTCTGTAGTTCACGTTCCTCAGTGCTGACTCCTCTGGTATGACTCTCACACCGGGAGATTCCACGTCAGTCTGCAAAGTGCCACATATGATTATACTTCCCGGTGTTTTTCATGACTTGTCAAAGGGTGAAAGCATTTATTAACTTTTCAATTACTAAAGGGCAGGCCACAGAAGGGTCTTAGTGTTGGGCTTCTTAACCCTTTTTAAAAAAAATTTAGTGTAAGAACAAGCTTTCATATTCTGAATTAAGGAAAAATTTGGTCTAGCTGTTTATTTCCTAAGCCAGCAATTTGTTTGTTTCACAAATATGTTTCCTGTCTTATAAAATGAGAATCAGTGAAAAATAAGCTTTTGTCTAAGAAAAGAATCTTTTGGCTCACTCTGGTGGTGTCTGCCTGTAGTCCTAGAACTCAGAGGTGAGGCAGGAAGATTAACCCGAGTTCCACGGCAGGACCAATCAATCAAATCTACTAAAAAAGTAAAAAAAAAAAAAAAAAAGAGACTTTTTTTCTAATCATTAAGTCAACACATGTACTTCATTATAGTTTGAGAAAACAGAAAAGTAGATACAAGAACATGGGACCACTGAGGATTCTCACTGTAAGTAACTTGGAGTATATACTTCCAGTCTCATGTCGGTTTTCTTTCATAATGGTGTCATATCCTGTCTACTGACTTTTACTGTCTTATCAAATGCTTTGGAACCTAAAACATAACTCACACATCTTCCTTCTTCAGCAAACATGGATTCTTTTTTTTTGGCCTGTATTTGTAGAGTATGTGTGGTGTGTGCTATGATGTGTGTATAGTGTATGAACATGTGTGTGCAGATACACCCACCCTTGTACACACAGTTGTGGAAGCCAGAGGAGAATGCTGGGTGTCCTCCTCGTTTCGCTCACCTGCCTGTTTCCTTGAGATGGAGTTTCTCACTCAACCCAGAGCTGCTGTTTTTGCCACTCTTATGCCCTGTGAGGAGGTGGGGGGTGCGGGCTGACGTGTGACCACATCCATCTGCTTAGGTGGGCAAAACGGAATCAGACTCAGGTAGTCTCAAGCCCTCATTCCTATATGGCAAGTGCTCTTAACTGCTAAGCCATCTCCTCATCCCATGAATTCTTTTTCAAAGTCTGTGCTATATTCCATTGTCACTGACTTAATTCTTTCTTATTAGATACTGTGGTTGTCACTCAGCATTTTTGAAATGCTATGCTATACTCTTGTATTAATTTTGTATTGCTGCTATAACAAATAACCACAAACTCTTGGCTGAAGACAACATATACTTCTTTTATTGTAGTTTTAGCGGCCAGAAATCCAAAACCAGTGTTCCTAGTTAAGGACAAGATGACCATTAGACACTCTGGAGAACTTTTCCTCCCCTTTCCCAGCTTCTAGAGGGTTCGTGGATTCCTTAGCTTGTGGCTCCATCCTCCATCTTCAAAGCCCATCAATCAAATACTTTTCTTGTCATTTCCATTGACACATGCCCTTCTCTGTGACTCTGATTCCCTGTTTCCTGTCACAGGACCTTTGTGATGACATCAGACCTGCTTAGATAATGCAGAGTCAGTTCCTCCTTTGAACATCCAACACTTAATCACTGCTAAAGCCTCCTTTTCATCCACCAACCATTAGCTTGTTTGGGCCATCATTGCATCTCTTTTATTGCTGTGAATAGCATTCATTGCTGACACCTTTGCTGGCTTCTTCTGGCTCATGGTGAAGGTCTTATAGTTAACTGTAGCTTCGGTGAGGTTTTTGAGAGCTGGTGAAAGAGTAGGCAGAAAGCTGAGAGTTGGGATACTGGGGATACTGGGGAAGTGCTGGATCTGTCACTGACTTTTCACAGCCTCAAGCAGCCTTATCAGTAAGCAATGCACCTGAAGACTCCTCTCAAATAGAGAATTCCACAGTTATTTGAATATCGTCACTGCAAGTGGTTTAAAAACAACAAAGATGTGTGCAAAGATACACAGAGACTGTGTTTGGCAGCATGCTAAGGCTAGACACACTGTGAGCAAGTCTAATTAAGTGTGGACTCTTGGAGAAAAGCACCACTGCAACCGTAATGATAACTGTCACTTATTGTCCTTACGGTGTGGAGGGTGTTTCACGTAAACAATGAACGATTCTTACCATCCCTCATGAATAGCAAGGGGTTCTGCATATTTTTCAAGCACTTTAAGAAATTTATTCAAGGCTCCACAGCGATCACAGAATTAGGGATTTATGCCACGTGCATCTGGATGCAAATGGAGGTTCATTCACACCTATCTTGCTGCTTGTATGCACAGTGTAAAGAATGAACTCCAACACTGACATTAGAACTGTGGTGGTGCACACCCAGGATCCCAGCTCTTTTGAGGCAGAGGCAAGAAGATCAGGAGTTCAAGACCAATTTTGGCTACATAGTGAGTTCCAGGCCAACATGGGAAACATGAGACAGACAAATAAACAAATAACAATACAATAAATGCTATAGTAACAACAAAACCAAGCCAGGTGTGGTGGTGCATGCTTTTAATCCCAGTACTTGGGAGTCAGAGGTAGGAGGATTGCCATGAGTTTGAGACCACCCTGCGGCTACATAGTCATTCCAGGTTAGCCTGGGCTAGAGTGAGACCCTACCTCAATAAAATAAAGTAAAAGAAAATCGAAAAGAAAACCAGCAATTGACATTTCTAGAATAATTTGTAATACCTTATCATAAAGAGTTTAGATTTTTAGTTTTGGTTTTTATATGAGCGTATATTCATTGGGGGGGGGCAATTTTGATGCATTTTGACAAGCAGTCTTTGCGAACCTGTGTGCAAGGGTTGCAGAGCCCTCTGTTTCTTTTGAAAGCTGCTTGTCCTGCCCTGGACCCTGCAGAGAAGCTGAGGGGAATCTGTCCATTTCCTCTGCATTCCTGGATGGGCACAGGCGTGCTGCAGTTATGTGGCCTCTCATTCTCTAAGTTCCCTTATGGAAACCAGATGGAAATTGGAGTCGAAGTTTTAAGCCACAGAATGAAGTTAAGACTCTTTGGGCCGAAGTCACAGAAGTGAAGTTAGAGTTCCTCTCTGGGCTGATCTTTCTGCGTTGCAGAAGGAATAAACCCCTCTCCTCCACCTCCCCTTGCTTCACTTTTCTTGTCTAAACTAAGAATTAATTTCAGAGATAAAGCCTTGCTCTGTGCCTTGCCCAGATATCCTCTTTTCTTTTACAAACATTTGTAATTTCTACTTTGTTTATAGCAAGAGCTCTGTTTGGTTGTCATAAATTGTAACCAAGAGAAATAATATCCACAAAACTGTCAGAACCAGCACATGCTTTGGGTAGCCTAGATTGATAATGTGAGCTCTTGCATAACTTTACTAACCTCTAATAGCATTTGGTGGGAATTTAACAAATGCACTGTAAAACAATCAACCAAACAAACCAAAACAAAAAACAAGCAAAGCAGGGAGAGGAGGGAGGGGACATTCATAATGGGTTGTTCACCAATGAGAGTCAGTGAGGCTGCTTCTGGTCCTTGTTCAGAAGTGGGCAAGAGAACCAACATTTCAAGATCAGGAGAAATCTTAAAACTCACCCAAGTAGTATAATTCCATCTAGCTATTTCTTGTTCAGAGAGCGCAGAAGAACCGAGAAATAGTTTTGCTATGAGGTGGGGTCGCCACTAAAATCCCACTTGGAATTTATGAATTGAAATAGCAGTAGGAAGAATCATGTTAATTATATAAGTAGAACAATAGGTAGAATACAGTAAGTGAGGAGCTGAGAATCTCATAGTTAAATAGATGCTTTGGGTGAAGTCCACTGTAGAGGAACTACATATACTAAGAATCATAAATACCCTGGACCCTTGGACTTACTGTACTTGTGTAATAATGTGGCTTTGAACAAGGTACTTCGCCTCTTTGAATTTCTGTTTGGGCATCAGAAGCAAAGCTCATGTTTGGCATGCATGCATGTAGGGAGAAGTGGGCGTGTGCATGTTCGTATGTGTGGGTATGGGCTCACACATGCCATAGTGTGTTGTGGAGGCCGGAGGACAACTTTGGTTATGGAGCTTTGTTTGAGGTAAGGTCTCTCATCCACTGCAACACTTGTTAGGCTAGCTTACCCATGAGCTTCCAGGAGATTTTACTGTCTCTGCCTTCTTTCTCACCATAGGCACTCTGGAATTACAGAGACCCTTCGCAGCATCCGGCTCTCTCATGGGTTCTGGTGACTTGAACCCAGGTACTCATACTTGAACAGCAGGCACTTTATCCACTGAATCATCACCTCATACCTTGTAAGTGAAGTGCAATTAATGAACTTAAAATGTGACGAGGGCTGGAGAGATGGCTTAGCAGTTAAGGTGCTTGTCTGAGAAGGCTAACGACCCATGCTCCACTTTCCAGGTGCCACATAAGCCAGATGCACAAGGTGACGCAAGCGTGCAAGGTCACACATGCACACAAGGTGGCGCACCCATCTGGAGTTTGATTGCAGTGCTGAAGGCCCTGACATGCCAATTCTCTCTCCCTCTCTCTTTTTCACACACTTTCTCATAAAAAACATTACAAAATGCTCAGAAGTCAATAGAGCTGGGAGTGGTGATGTACGCTTTTAATCCCAGCACTCAGGAGGCAGATAGGTGAATTGCTATGCGTTTGAGGCTAACCTGAGGCTATATAGCGAATTTCAGGTAAGCCTGGGCTAGAAAGTGAGACCCTATCTTCAAAAGTCAAAAATAAAAAATAAAATAAATAGAATGTGATGAGTCTCAGTGTTAAAAATGTGATATATGTTTACTGAGGAGAAACTTCCATGTGTTTGTAACTGGTCCATCAGTTCTCTACCTCAGTGTCTCCTCTACTGCTATGATTGTTGCATAGCACAATATGGGAATTGATCTTTGGGCCTAGAGTCCTTGCTCCAGTTCCAGAAAGCCTTTGTTTTCTTTGGAAGACTAGCAAGATAGAGGGAGCTGCCTTTAGATAGTCTTGCACTCAATGTTTGAGTTATAAATCTTTGAGGTTATTCACTTAAAAGTGGGCCAGGCACATTCCATAGGCTAAAGATATGTTGATACCTTAATGAAAAAAGGAGTGACCCTCACTTTAAAAAATAATTTTCCTGTATTTTAAAATCTTGCCTTCCAAGGGCCTGTTGACTCAATTTCTTCTGGATACATCCCTTAATCCTTGTGTAAATCTTTGTTATAACACTGACCATAGCCTCCACACATGGCCCTGGATAATGAACGTATCTGGCTGGACTGTGTTGGACAACTTCTGGGAAATGACTATTAGAGAAATGAAAGACAAATGAAAAACAAAACAAGACCCTGAAGAAAGCACCCCTAACTTTCCTCCTCATCCCACTTCTCATCTGCTTTTTGGTTCCCACACTGAGGCCTGTTCCAAAGAACTGGCCATATACCACTTACTTTTTGATCTAGGCACAGTAACTGACAGTCTTTAGGCTTATTTTGTCAGGAAGAAGACCTGGAACTTTTCCTGAGGAGAAGCAGAAAGTCATTTCCAAGGTGTGTCTCAGAGCTTTGTTGTATCCAAGGCAAACAGACTGATTGGACAAGCAACATTGACTAATCATTTCCAATGGACACTGGCCCATTGAAGAATTTCATGATGCTCAGCAAATGAATAGAATGATATTCTTCAAATCAAATTCATATTTTTATACTGTCCTGATTCTTTCCTCTTAACTTCCCCATTTCTTCTCAAGAAAGTATTCTCTAGATCAGCTAAAGTCACTCTCTCTTTCTTTCTCAGCACACTCAATTAGTTATCAAATTATTCTTTCTTTTTCTGTTGTTTGTTGTAGTGTGTGTGTGTGTGTGTGTGTGTGTGTGTATGTGTGTGTGTGTTATCCACATGTGTGTGCAGATGCATGTGCCACATGCACATGCATGCAGAGGCTAGAGGGGAACATTGAGTATACTCCTCTATCACCTTTTCACCTTAATTTCTTTTCTTTTTTAAGATTTTATTTATTTATTTATTTATTTATTTGTTATTTTGGTCTTTTTGAGGTAGGGTCTCACTCTGGTTCAGGCTGACCTGGAATTCACTATATAGTCCCAGGGTGGTCTCGAACTTATGGTGATCCTCCTACCTCTGCCTCCCAAGTGCTGGGATTAAAGGTGTGCGCCACCACACCTAGTTTATTTTTATTTACTTATTAGAGACAGAGAGAGGGAGAAAGAGAGAGAGAGTGAGTGAGTGAGTGAGAGTGGGCATGCCAGGGCCTCTAGTCACTATAAACGAACTCCAGACACAAGTGCCACCTTGCGCATCTGGCTTACATGGGGCCTGGAAAATCAAACTGGGGTCCTTAAGCTTTTCAGGCTTGTGCCATAATCACTAAGCCAACTCTCCAGCCCTCACCTTAATTTCTTGAAACGGGGGACTTTCATTGAACCTGGAGCTCACTGGTTTTTCCATCAGACTGGCTGACCAGTGAGTCGCAATGATTCTTCTGTCTCCACCCTATCAGCCTTGGAGGTTACAAGAATACACAGCTACACACAACTTTTTTACATGGGTGCTGAAGATCAAATTAAGGTCCTCATGCTTGCACAGCAAGCGTTCTTACCTAGTGAGCCATCTCCTCAGCCCTCAAACTCGTGTTTCCTTTTTACTACCAGGTCTAGTACCACCTGATATTGTAGCAAGTCAATTATATCCCCTAATGTCTAGTTTCTTCATAAATAAAATGGGATGCTAACCTATTTTGTTTTCTCCATGTGCTGTTACCAGAGTAATCTAATAATGAAGCTATGAAGCATGGGTAGCTGTGACGTGTGTCACCAGTGCTTCTAGTAATTTGACCTTCTAGGAAAGTCATCTCCATTGGTTACTTTTTCCATTTTGGTGATCAAATTCCTGATAAGATAAGACTTCAGGAAGGAAGGATTTATTGTGTCTGATGGTTCATGGAGATGCAGTCGATTATGGCAGGGAAGGGATGGCCATAGGAGTAAGAGACAACTGGTCACAGTGCATCTGCAGTCAGGAAGCAGAGAGATGAATGCTGGTGCTTAGCTTACTTCCTCCTTGTTCATTCAGTCTAGGACCTCAGCCCATGGAATGGTGCCACCCACTTGTAGAGCGGGTCTTCCCTCCCCAGTTTAAGCAATCTAGAAACTCTCTCATAGACATGTTCACAGATTCTAGATCCTGTCAGATCAGCTCTCCTGGTGTTTCCCAGATTCTCCTAGTTTAATACTGAAAAATTCCTCTCTGATTAAGTTTTCTCTTACTGTACACTGAGGCTTCCCAAGATTTTCAGATATCTCTCCACCCAATCCTACCCACCTGTCACCAACAGAAAAACTTCTCCAAAGCAGAACAGAGATGAATTCCTTCTCTACATTAAAGCAGAAGGACTTCCCCATGGAGAGAAGAAAGGAAGGACACAACATGGACACCATCAAAGCATCTATCAGGCAGAAAGAGTGGTGGATGTTCTCTGGAGAGGGGTCCCATGGCTGCAGCAGTCCCAAGCTACCAGTATTCTTATTGAACATCTGGTATAAGGTTAGGAGAAGGTCTCTGAACTGAAACACACACCCTGCCCTAAATGAACCCCATGTTTTGGAGACATTACCAGAAACACCTGGATTCTGGGTAGATTCAGCTTTATAACTGGCTGAGTCCATGAAAAGTGAAAAGGCCCCAATTAGAGAAGTCCATTTTCCTGTCCCATAGGATCATCATCCCCATAGCAATTGGTGCCCACTAAGGGACTGCAACCTCTGAAAGGCAATCTCTGCCTTCACAGGAATGGGTGAAAGGTCTCCAGTTGAATCACCTATCAGAGGTGTTGAGGGACTGCTAACCCATGTAAGGACAGCAGCTGCTTTGTCGCATCCAAACGTACCACAAGGCACATCTTGATGTCAAACCTGTCCATCCACACACCATTACTGCAGTGGAGGGCAAGGCAGACGGAAGATGTTTTCCTGTCGACACCATCCACATGCTGTCTGAGTATGGAGTCAAGTGGGTGATGTGTCTGGGTGTTAGGATCAGGGAACTAGAGCCCATCAAGACAGGCAGGGAAGCATAGGAAAGGCAAGTATTCAAGAGATGAATCAGATGCCCAGCTCCTAAAACATGGTACTTGGTGGTCTTATCAATTGTCACTTGTCAAACTCAAATACAAAAGTAAAGATGTTAAACGGCAATACAGTGATTTGAATTGCTTTGATTGCTACCCGTGAAGCCAGAAGTCATTCCTTATTGAGGTCGCTTATTATTGAGGACAAGCCCATTTTCTTTCCTAAGGTCAGCCAGTCTCAAATGCTAACTGGGATCTTGATCCTCATCTCTTGAGGGTGTTGAGAGCAAAATGTGTTTTACCATGGTATCCAGTACAGAAGTGTAATATACATGGCTTTTCTCTCCCCATTCTTTACCACTTTAATAGGATTCTTAGTTACAGATTCAATTCACTTAAGGGATATTTCTCCTTAGGAAAAAAATAAGGTCTAGTTCACCTTTGTAAGCTTCTGACCACTGCATGATACGTGCTTGATTTACCACTTTAATAGGATTCTTAGTTACAGATTTAATTCACTTAAGGGATATTTCTCCTTAGAAAAAGAATAAGGTCTAGTTCACCTTTGTAAGCTTCTGACCACTGCATGATATGTGCTTGAAGATAATGTGCACTGAATTATCCGTTTTTCATTTCCTTCTTTACAGATTTTCCTCTTGGCCTGTTCTCTCTTTAGCTTATTTTATTCCTATTCTTATTACTTCTTGGGTTGTTGTCCATGAGCTGTGAATGAAGTTAAGGAAGCTTTAGCTGAGTTTGCTCTACCAGAGGGTACATTAAAAAATGAACCATGCACTTGAGAATGGAGGTGGCCTTCTAAAATAAGCACCACTGTGAAATTAAAGGGAAATTACTACTTAATTCAACTGTTGAACATAGAAATTTAATTCTTTCATGTATTTTTCATATATATCAATACATGAGAAGAAAGAAGACCAGATATTTTACAAAATTTCAATAGTGTTCATCACTAGAAATAGGGACTTGGACATATTTTTCTCCTTTAAAATTTCTTATAGTTTATAAATTTTGTGTTGTTTAAATGGAGTTACTTTCATATTACTTAAATTATTTTTCAAATATGAAAACCACCCTAAAGCTGAGCATAAATGACACTTGAGCCATGCCAGCTATTTTTGTGAACTTTGTTTACACCACAATCATGTGGTATCAATGAATCTTCTTATCATTTTTTTTCTTATTAGAATACTAATATATCAATGACACACCTGTGAGGCTAACATTCTGGAGGAAGAGTCAGGATCATGAGTTGTAGATCAGCTTGTGATGTGGCATGAAATACTGTTTCAAAACAAGCAAAAAAAAAAAAAAAAAAAAAAAAAACGTATAAACAAAACAATGTTTTATCAAGGCCACATAGCTGTAAATGGTCAGCTTCGTGTTTAAATCTGTTTTTCAATTTTCCAGAGCCAGAGACCTTATCTACGACATACTCTTATAAACTTCTTTGGTACTACACCCCTTGTTTAGGCCACTTTGCCTTGTCAATTACTCATCTGGCTTCTTGTTCATCTCCCAGTGTGTGTGTGTGTGTGTGTGTGTGTGTGTGGACACATAGACCATGCTTTGTGGGGGAGTCTCTGCATAGCCTCAAGTGCAGTAGGGCACTCAAAAACCATCCCATGGTGGTTGAATGAGCACTTGACATGGTACGGTCCACTTCTCATGATTGTTAACATGGTGCCAATGCCATTTGCCCTCATTGCACTCTCTCCCGTGAAAACTGGCTGCAAGCTTCCTGAAGCAAAAACAGTCTCCTAATTTGTTGTATTCTTAATAGCAAGACAATAGATGTTGAATGGCAGGCCAGTCATGGATCTTCTCATTAGCATTGACCCAAAAGTGCTCTAAGATATGTATCGACAATGTATGAAAGTTAATTTCTGTTTTCAACTTGATCTGTTTGGGAATCCACCGACATTCCTCTTGGTTGGGGCTCTGAGGTTGCTTCCAGGAAGGAAGAAGTTCTTTCCCCAGAGTGAGCCCTTCCCCCGCAGTGTACATAACCTCTCTCCCCAGGAAGAGGGGGATTTTATGGAAGGAAGCTCTGGGAGAAAAGAGCCCCTTCCTCCTACTGGCTGCTGGTGCTGCTTGCTGGTGAGTGCCTTCACTTGCTCGAGCTTCTATCCTGTTTGGCTGTCCTTCCTCAGCATTGGAACTAAGTTTCCCCAGCCTTCCAGTATGGACTAAAGACCAGAGTGGACTGAAGAACAGAGTGGACTGAAGACTGGCAGCTCTCCAGGAAGCCTTTAGGCCTTCAGTGCTGGATTGGGACTGCTGAGGCATCCAGCTTTGTGGACTGAGCAGCTACTGGGTTCCTTGACAATTAAGCCTGCAGACTGCTGTTGTTGGATAGAAAATCTAATAAATTCTGTTTTTAATGCAATTCGTTGGTTCTGTTCCTCGTGAGAGCCCTAATACACAGGGCTTTGAATCCTTTGGTTTTGCGGTGATGTGGCAGGTAGACAGGTCATCATTTATGTTTGCTGGGCCAGCATGGAAGACTTGCTTTCTTCCTCCTTCATTTGTTTACTCACTTCTTCCTTCTTTCTTTCTTCCCTTCCTTCCTTCCTCACCCTCATAATTGAGGAGCCTGGGTTGACAATGTCAAGCATTCCTTGGAAAGCATTTTATCTTTGTGAGGGGTATTTGTAAGAGGGAATTAGGGCTTGTTGGAAAGTAGAAATGAGTGATTAGGACTCCAGCATATCCTAATGAGATCACTTTTTTATAGGCTTCTGCAACTCACTCGCTGCCAAGGCACCCCTACCTGATGGGTCCGAGTCCTGGCGTCCTTGATCTGCAAATTGAACATACCACAAAATTAGTAGGTCATGACTTTCATAATAGAAATTACAACACGCCTTGCTTTTTAAAATGCAAAACTTTCATTTCCCCTCTTTTCTCCTTCATCCTAAGAATGTAGCTGTGTCTATGATCTTTCTGTTCATTCCAGGGGTTTGGATACTCCAGAAAATGTAGAATTCAACACAGTATCTCTCCCTTACAGAAGTGCCCTCATCCTTGTTAGTCTGCTTCAGGTTGGTCTTTGTCATTTGCAAACCCAAGAACACATGCATTTGTCTATCACCATTCTTGCCTCTGGTCCACATGACACTTCTCTCTATTAAACTGAGAGTCTCTCAAGGTCAGATATGTGTTTCTTTATGCCCCTTGTACTTATCATATATCCAATACAGATAGAAATTAAATGGTTATTGCATGAATAGATAGAAGATGGTAGCTTGTCAGCTTGATTCATCCATCTAAGACACTTTCCTATTAGAACAGTATGCATAATTCCATTTTATTTTTAAAAATATTTTATTTATTTATTACTTGAGATGGAGAGAGAGAGAGGGGGAGAGAGAGAGAGAGAGAAAGAAAGAATAGGCATGCCAGGGCTTCCAGCCACTGCAAATGAACTCCAGACGTATGTGCCACATTGTGCATCTGGCTTGTATGTGTGCTGGGGAACATGGGTCCTTTGGCTTTGCAGGCATGCACCTTAACTGCTGAGCCATCTCTTCAGTCCCATCCATTGATTGTAAGATGATACAGGTAAACTCTGACTCATCTCCAATGTAGCTCAACTCAATAATTATACATACATATGGATACATATAATAGGATCGGCTTATGTAGAAACACTGTAACAGCAAAGGGAGAAATCACTTTTTAAATACAAAGTGGATGTAAGACAGAAAAAGTAAACTGGGTTGCACATCCGGATATTTGGTCCTGGAAAGGGAGTAACAGCAGAGAAGTGGCTCTAGGCCTGAGTCAAAGAGGAATGACTTTAGGCCCACCTGGAGAGCATTTTCTTGTCTTCAGTTGGTTGCAGGAGGATACCTGAATCCTCAGCTTTGGTGTGTGGTGTTATAAATGTTCCAATTCCCAGGGGGAGTTCTATTCCCAGAGAGCTCTTTCCACGCACATGATTCTCTTGAGAGAGATGGAGGGTAGTCAAGACCTGACTACCATGCCCAGGCACACTCAAGGGAGTCTGCCAAACTCCAAAGAGGCCTTGACATGTTTCCATTTCGGAGTCTGCCCTTATAAAATGTGTTGCTAATTACAATAGCCGCCAGCTCAGTCTCCTGCAGGGAAGTCCATCCACGTGCACAGAGGCTGTTGTTTTCCATGTTTCTAAGTTTTCTCTAAATAAACAAAACTTGCAAAACCAGCAGCAGAACCCAACTATGGAGGGCAGTTTGAGGGGGGTCTCACCCCACATGTAGGGAGTCAGACGACAGGCTAATTTGATGCTGCTGCTTGTGCTCGAGAAGGAAGGGGTTAAGTGGCACTTCTGCACAGTGCTATGGGCATGTTTGAGTTGGCAAGTGGAAAAGGAGCACAAAAACACATGCCCTGACAGAGTCAAGTACCAAATTGAATTCAATACACTTACCAAATTGAATTTGGAGTGTATGCTCATTTCTTCTTCATCTGAGCCATAGTTTGTGCAATTGTTTAAAAATTCATATCTGGTCATGTTATCCCTTGCTATGCCTGCTCCACTGGCTTTCAATTGCATTTGCATAAAGTGTAGCCTCCTGCACATGATAAAAAGACCTTCTGTGAGACCAGCTACCTCATTGCGTGTCCTTAGTCACACCAAACCAGATGACCTGAAAGGGCGGGATTCTCTCTTCCCCCGATGCCTTTGTGCACGCTCTTCCATCCGCCTGGAATGCCCATCACGTTTACCCTCCTCCTACCCCCAGACAACCCGTAAACAACTCTATTCTTATAAGGAGTCCTCTCATTTAAGAAGTCTTCCCTGTCATCTTTTCCTGCCCCATCCAAATGCCCAACCTAGAGAAATACTGCCTTTGAGCTTTCCTGGCTCTTCCCATCCCACTTACCAATTGCAGCTGACATGTATGAAGTCATGAATTCTCCACAGCTATGTTTAGGATCCGTGTCTGAGGGTGTCCTAGACCTTAATCCTAGACATGACTGGTCAAAGGAGGCTTGCAAGAGGAACAGATGTGTTCCCTAGAAACACCTAGAAATGATGTATTGATTCTAGATATGAAACAGTGCATTGATTCCCTCCAATCATCCTTCATTCATTTATTCATTCAATCATTCATTCACCATAGAATATCTGTTTTTTATGCTTATGTTCACATGGCTGATTAGGAGTTGCTTGCATCAGGGGAAAGTAAAACATTACTTACGCCCAGAAGAAGATTAAATTCAAAATTTGAAATGGAGTTTCTACAGATTGTGTATTACTTTTGCATCACTGCAAAATGAAAAATTATTGTAGATGGGATGTCTTTACTGTTAATCAGCTTGTATTAAATGCTAAATTATGTTGGTCATGTTGACAGTGCTTAGGATAAAAGATAACTATGGCTGATATGGTCTCTTATACCTTAGTTTGAGACATACATACATGTATACATGCATAATTGCATACATATATACATGCAGTATTTAATCATAGACTTGCTTAGACCTAAGCAAGACATTAAATGAGGGGCTTGACAGGATCATCTCACCTAGCCTGAAAGTTAGGGAAAAACTGCCGTTGGAGGTGAAATTATAAGTACATCTTGCTACAAGACAGACTGTGAATAAAAAGGACATCAGGCAGAGGGAGCAGCAGACACAAAGTCTAGGGAGCAAGAAAGAGGCCATCGTGTTGAAGGGACACAAGAAGCAAATGGAGCGAAAATAAAACAGTGAAAAGATACAGAGGTGGACGTGAGCCTGGAGGAGAGGGATGGGAGGCAGAGCAGGTCAGGTCTCATAAGACAAGGTAAGGCTTGTCCTGGAACTTCATCTTAAAAGCAGAAGCCAGGCAAAGGGTTTGAGTTAATGTTAACCCCAATTTGCAGTGTTAAACATTACTTGGCATCAGTGAGGGGAATGGATTGGAATAGGGCATGAGTTAGGGTAAGAGACCTTTTGGGAGGCTGTTGTATTTTGTGGACAGATTCAGTGCCTTTCCCTGAGAAAAGCAGTGCAGAAGAGTGGGTGGAATCAGGAGCTTTGGGAGTATGTTTTTTTTTTTTTTTTTGTGAGGGGGTGCGAAATCAATGTCCCTTGCAATCAGTTGACTGTTAGCGTAAAGTAAAATGAGGTATCAACCGTTAAGCCAAATACCTTCATTCATTCAGCCAACAGCTCTTGATTGTTCATTTTGTGCCAGATCAATACTGTAGGAATGATGTCTGCCACAATGGACAGCACCTCCAGAAATTAAAAGCCAAAATGAACCCTTTCCTTCCTGAAGCTGCATTTTGTCAGGTATATGGACACAGCAATGAGTAAACTAATTAACACATGGCCCCATTTACTCTTGAACCACCCTAGTTCAATTATAAATTACTTAGTCATCACAATTATGTATCATGCTTATCTCCTGAACTCTATAGACTAGCCTTTGTCTCAACCGCAGCCAATTCCCATCTTGTCACCTACTTCTCCAAGCCACTCCCACCCAGCATTGCCCTGTAGTATCAATCTATTTGAAGGCGTGGCTGCTGTCCCACACCATTGCAAATGTGCATCTGCTGTGACTCCTTTGTCTTCCTTGCCTTTCTTCCTCAGCATGGCTGATTCCTGCCCTTTCTCAAAGCCTTGAGTTCAAAGTTACCTGCTCTGAGAAACTTTCTGTATTTCTGAGGGAGGACTTGGGTCTTTTCCCTTTGTGTTTCTAGCAGAGCTAGGATGAAGGAGCAGCATATGAGATAAATTGGACACCAAATTTAAGACAACCATCGTGTCTCAGAATGGTACAGGTATTATGCCACAAGTCTCATGACCTTACATTTTGAGCCATGTGTACCTCACTTGCCTTGCCCTGTCCTGTCCATTTTAATAGTGACTACCCATTTCTGTTCTGAGTGCATTGTGGAAAATATTTGTTGATTCATCTGCCTTGCTGGTTTTTGACCTTTCTTTCTACTGAGCAACCACATAGTATTTATTACTTCAATGTCTATATCTAGTGCCATGCCTAGCATACAGGAAATGTTTATAAATGATGGCTGAGCTAGGGAATGATGGAATAAATCAAATGGCATTATAGATACACATGATATCAGAGGCTTGTTTAAGAATCAGGAGCCAAATGGCATCTGTTGGAAAGCTAAACAGTGAGGGGAAAGGGATACTAGGCAAAATTCATCACGAGAACTATTCCTAGTATCCTGATATGGGTCAGTTGCTTACCAGTACTACCTGCGCTCTGAGAGGGTCTCAGAAGAACCACCTGTCTTGGAGGAGAGCCTTAGGAGGCTGTCGAGCAGCAAAATCTAAGGATCAAACTTAAGGCAGAGTGAAAGCAACATGTCTCAATAAATCCAGGGTTCCTCCAAAAAGGGAGCCTTCCTTTATCCCCCTTCATCCTTCTTCCTATTTGTTTTTTTTTTTTTTTTTTACACAACATGTCTATGCTATTGATTTAGACGAATGACACAGGCTGGACTTTCCGAAACCCCTTTCCTGAGCTTATCATCATGCCAGGTCCCTCACAAAGAGATAAAGAGATCTCATTCATTCATCACGACAGCACACACAAAGCAAGTCTATGTCCCTGGCATATGGATGAGGAAGACAAAGAGATCTGTGAAACTTGCCTGATGCCACACAGGTCACAGATGAAAAGAGCACCTCCAATATCCAGACAATTCAAATAGACATGTTGCTTCCTCAAAATTGTCATAGACTAGAAAGAGAATAGATTTGTGAAGTGTTTATATTCATTCATGCAAAAACCCAAGCACTTATGGTGTTTCCTACTGTGAGTTTAGAGCCCTAAGAGTTTGTGAGGGAGACTGTGGGTGGAGCTGGGGAATGAGGAGGGAGATGATAGAGGGTAGATGCTGATGATCCATCAGTGGGTTTGGAAAAGCAAACATACTGCTCTCTTTCAGAGAGAGCATAAGATTTCAGTTATTGTGCCTGCCTGCAAACCCAAGATCTATGGGCTAAAGAACTTCAAGAACCGCAGTGCTGTCCCCCACTTTCCCAAGGAGAAATGCCTCCTCATGTCATGTCCATAACTAATCATAAGCTAGGGCATGCCACTCCCACCCAGCAATGACCTATGATATCAATCCCTTTGATTGTGGATTCTTGAAGAGTATGAGAGACTGTAGTGTGCGGTGTAGATCTTTTTCTCTTTTTTTTTTTTTAGAACTTGTAGCTGACAATTGTTTCTAGTGCACATGTTTTTTGGTAGAGGGATGTACTTTGTGGAATGTTGACTTAAATCTCAACATATTTTTATCTATGGAAACAGTCTTGGTCTTCACCTAGCAGACCCAGTGAAGTATGATTTGTGATCTCACATTTGTCCCCTTTATGTTTTATTTATTATTTTTTTCACGAACAAACTAGTATTGGGTAGGAACATTGTGAAAACTTAAAAAAAAAAAACAGGTCACTAAAGCTGGAATATTTTTCAGTTCATTTTCAAATTACTCACTCATCACAAACACCAGGGGCAGTAAAGCTCACGAGTCCAGTCAAGTTCTCCCAAGCAAAGCCTCACTTTCCAGGACACAGTTACAAATGCTCCATTTTGCATACATTCTACAAAAGTTCTTGGCAGAGTTTATGAAGTGTGTTTTCATATCCTTTGGACTTCATCTTTGTAGCACAAGCTCATGGAAAAACATCACATTCCAAGTGTGACTGGGAAATTTCATTCACCATAATGATTGCCAATAACATGTGTGGAGATTTTGTTCCTCCAGCGAGCTCATCAAACCTAAACAAAATGTGCTCACAGCAATCTCAGCTGAGTTATTTCCATAATATGAAGGTTGATGCTATTTACTGGATACCCAAAGCACGGTTTCAGTCTAAACTATGGTGGGATAAGTATACAATAGTATTTAGCTCAATATCACAAGAAAAAAAATAACATACTCAAATGGGTTTATCTGAGAGTAATTTAATGAAGATAGTGTGTACAGATACATGAACAAGGTCAAAGGAAAATCAAAGAATGGTTCAGGTACTTTTTAACAAGAGGGAGCTCTTACTGTCCCAAGCAGAAAAGATGAAAGGTAGGTCATAAAGGCTAGAGCCCTGGGAAATAGAATCCACTAAATGGGACGTATAGCTATAGGAAATAAGCTATGCTCAGAGCCACAAGGGGGGGGCATAAGAATAGATAAGCTGATCTCTGTCTCCTGGCCCCTTGCTTGCTCGCTGGTGCTACGTATTGACAAAGTTCCACCAAAACCAGGAGAATAAAAGATATTAGTGATGAGCTTCCTGAGGATTCATGAGAGACAGTGAAGGGCAGAAACATCATTAGTATAGGGGTGAACTGAAAAATAGACAACAGGTACATTATGTCAACTGATTTCCAATTTTATTCCAATGTACTGAGTTGCCTAGCAAAATGAATACAGGTTTCGATGCCAAAGAGATCTGAATTCAAATTCCATTACTTGTGGTGAGACATAGAGGGTTACTTGAAGAAAATATAATGAATAGTTTACCCTCACTGAGTTTCACTTTGTTCACTGAGAAAACCAATAATGCTTGGAAATATGTAACAAATGACACCTAAGGGAAGGAGCTTGACAAAAATGCCATATCAAATGTGCTCGGTATTTCTTAGCCTTTCCCCAATTGCTCTCACATCTGTCACCCCTTTTATGGCAAGATGCCTGCCATGTGGAGGTAGGAGAACCAGTCTGACTGTGCTATATTACTATGTCCCTGAGGTATCCCCTGTTGATTCATACATGCAAACAATGGAAGATGGGCAGAGCTATGTTGCTCCTGGAACTCTGTTAGGAGAGTACAACCATTTTGCTGTGTGTGAGGTAAACCTTTCGGGTCATCCTCAAGAGAAATCCAACTTCTCTGCACATGGACACTGGTTCTTAGAGAGCTGCTCCCTTCACCATTTCCTTAGCAGGTTTCTTTCCCCTCTTCCTAAGCTAATGTTCAAAAAACTTGCCCTTCCTCCTGGTGTGCTATGGCTGTTGAAAAGGTTCATGCTATTTTTGTAAGAATTCTGGCAATTTTGTTCCCAATAGGTCACTTTCTTCCTCTCTGAAGCCCCTGGGGAAGTTTCCCTTGGTCTCTCTTGATGTTGTCTTCTGGTGTGGAGACAAGTGGCCATCACTGACTAGACCGTTGGAAATGGTGCTGGTGATTGGGAAACAAAAAGTCACGGTCATAGCCGGGCGTGGTGGCGCACGCCTTTAATCCCAGCACTCGGGAGGCAGAGGTAGGAGGATTGCCGTGAGTTCGAGGCCACCCTGAGACTCCATAGTGAATTCCAGGTCAGCCTGGGCTAGAGTGAGACCCTACCTCGAAAAACAAAACAAAACAAAACAAAAAAAAAAAGTCACGGTCATTTAAATATTCTTTGGTTCAGGCTGGTACTTAGGCCCTGAGCATAGTTCCTAAATCCTACAACCACTTTTAGATACTTAGTAGTGCCTCATTTTTCAGTTGAGGAAATCGAAACTCAGATCATTTGGTGGGAGAACACATACAGTTACTCAGAGGCAGAGCGCAGATGGTGCTGCTTGTGTCAAAGCATGAAACCCTGTTGGTCTTTGAGATGGTAAAGGAGAGAGAGAGAGTCAATTGCAATATTTTCATGCAGCCATGGAATTTTACACACAAAAAAATCACAAGGCTATGAGTTTCCTTATAAAATGAGTGAGTCTCAAGTATCTCTCTCCCCCTACTGCTCACCACTGTCCTTGCCATAGCATGGGTGACTGATTGTTTGTTGAATGAAAGAATGATTGACTGAATGAATCATCCATACAAAGATACTTTTGTTTCCATGTAGCATTTTTCTAATACATATTTATATTTCATCTGACAGTATTTGCAAATTGCATAATATTCCCCTTCAGCATAAGTTGCAGTGTGCAAATGCTTCCATATGCTAGATGTTTCCCTTCATTTGACTGAAGGTGAAAAAAAGACTAAGAAAAACATCACATAGTGGCTAAGCATCCATATAAACACATTATATAGCCTATGCTGTCCCCAAACAGTGTATTTTGAAAGAATGATTTTACTAAAGAGAGAAAGCGAGAGAGAGAGAGAGAGAGAGAGAGAGAGAGAGAGATTGATTCAATGTGGGTGATGTGGTTTAGAAAAAAATGCTCTTGTGTGTCTAAATACAGCCTTATATTAATTCAGCATGTCAGCAAGGAAGAGTAGGGTCGCAGAACAACTTTCCATATTCAAACCTAGCTCTTCTACTTAAAAGCAATGTGGCCCAGGAAGCTTATTCAAACTGTCTGCAACTTTGTGTAGCTCCATTGTAAAATGGGGAAGAGCACTATTTCTCTCTTGAGATAGATGAAAGAATTAAATGACTTAGTATGGCAATGATTAAAATAGTGTCACATAAACAACAAGGTCAATAAGTGTTATTTTCCACAAGTTCTATGGAGTCTAGTTCAGAAAAGGGATCCGCCTTCCCTGTCACCATTGTCCTTACCTTATTTCAGGAGCCCGTGACTAACTGATAGACTTGTTTCACCCTTCAGCTCATTGGAGTGAATCCTTGAAGGCTCACACTGCCCAACTTCTTTGCCTCCTTTAAGGCTCTTCCACTGGTCTCTGTCAACTTCAAGACAAAGTACAGCCCTCCTAGCATGATAGTGAGAATGGGCATGTCAAGGGCCTCCAGCCACTGTAAGCAAACTCCAGCCTCATGTGCCACAATGAGCATCTGGCTTACATGGGCACTGGGGAATCAATTCTGGGCTCTTAGGCTTCACAGGCAAGTGCCTTAATGGCTAAGGCATCTCTCCAGCCCAAGAGATGTTTTTTCCTCAGACACCTATCTTAGTCAGCTTACTCACTTCCTTTAGGCCTTCACTTCAATATTACCTCTTCAGTGAGGTCTTCTATGCCCATCTTATCCAAGATGCAGGCTCCATTCTACTTCTAATCTCCCAATAGTCCCTTTCCTGATGTTTTCCCCATTTTGCATGTATAAGCATCTACACTTCTCTATACTTCTACCTATGAATTTTATCTATTATCTTCCTCCCACTCACTTGTTTCTATGAGTAACTTTGTGTGAAGGTACTGATTATTGCATATTTCCCACTACATTCCCTGTGCCTTCAAAAGTGCCTGCCCACAAGTTACTTAATAGGCATTTGCTGAATGAAAGAAGAATACAGGCGGGGACTATAGCAATGTGTTTCTCTGAGGTTCTGGTATTCAGGAGGCAGATCTGGGTTAAAGATAGATTTGGGAATCCTTAGTTATGATGTGGTAGATGTGTGGGAGTAGCTTTGACAGATCAAGGAAAAGATATTCTGTGAAAAAAAATTAATAACTAATGTAAAATGCAGAACAAATAATGAAGACTGTGTAGATGAAGTAAGAGAGTTGAGAGCCGTAGTTGTGGAGGTACAGGCTTGCAGTGAGATCTTTGCTTCACTTCTTCCTTGCTGTATGGTCCTGGAAAAGTGACTGTAGTATTTCTGGTATTCAAATTCCCAGTGACAATTGACCAAAAAAAGATGTACACTTCTTGGTAAAATAATTAACCAATAAGATGAATGTAAATCAGTTTGCAGAAGGTAACAGAGAAGGCAGCTCTTGTTGTTGATATAAATAATTACTATAGTTATTATAGTAAAAAAAAAAAAACAACTAATGACCTTAATCCTTAATGGAAGATAAGCCTGGAGAAGTAAGAGAGACAGCAAAGGTTGTAGATGTCTCTCTGTGGTTAAGGGAACATATGCTTAGGGGTATGTGGGCCCCAGGGTAAAGCTATTTAAGAGGATAGTTTCACTTGAACCAAAAAGTCATAATCCCATATTTTAAAATGAGCTAATGTTTTCTGGAAAATAACAATAATTGTCCTAGCAAAATAAAATATCAAATAAAAACAAAACAAAACAACTCTGGCCTCTCAATTGTGTCCAGCTGACAAATGTAGGAACATGGTGACCCAAAAATTTGTTTCTCTCTGGACTTTTGGAGATTTACTTGCTCACTAGTTAGAACTAGTTTGCTAGTTTTATGAGCTTAAGCTATTGTGCAATTCTATTCAGCTGGCTCCGTGGGCGTCTATTTACAGATGGCTGCCATTTTGATTTATTGTCTGTCAAATTATAATTATTAAGGATGGAGTTAATTGTCATTTCAACCACCTGGTAATTACCCACTGTGCTTTCATGTGGTGTCAAATCTGTCCCTTAGATCAAAACTGGAAGCTCCGTAAAATATTTCACTTCCACGTTCATCTCCATTCATGTCATGTTGAAAAATAAAAGATTAGTAGGAATTATCAATACTTTTAAGTGTAATTTGTGGGCCTCTAAGTAAAAGAATTGCCAATTGTAAACAGTTTTGAGTAGTAGGGCTCGTCGAACAAGAGTCCACTGACTGTGAATTATAATAATTGAAAGTTAAATTATGAGGCAAGCTCTTTCAAAGATTGGTCTAATAAAAACATTTTTTTAAAACAATGCACATAGTATATTCCATGGTGCATCACCTAAAATGATGATTTATAGCCCTCGTCATTGTTTACTTCATTGTATACCAGAGCCACTTAGCCTTATGCCCTTCTGAATTTTTGGGATGGTATCCAACAGAGACAGTATGGTTACTTTAGTCTATACAGCCTGCCTGTCATTCTGCCTGGAGCTACGAGTGGGATTTTCTTTTCTCTCCAAGAAAACACCTGATACAATCAGTGGGAATGAAGGGAAACCAAAATATATGTACTCTAAGTTTGACATTGCTCTTGCTACTTTTGCTATCTGCTCCCTTCTTTGTATAGTTTTGTTGTTTATGCTTTTCCAAATGTATACATTTGTAGGGAGATGCACATTCAAGGCACTTGCCAGCAAAGCGTAACTACTAGGGCTTGATTCCCCAGTACCCACTTAAAGCCAGATGCACTAGTGGTACATGTATCTGCAGTGGCAAGAGGCCCTGGAGTACCTGTATTAACTCTCTTTCTGCTTGAAAATAAATAAATAAAATATTAAAAAAAAAACCACGACCATGGGATGGTTGTATTACCTTTTTACTGCCTGCTTTGTTTCTTTCTCTCTCAGAAAACCTGAGCAAGGATTATATTTGAAGTTGGATGTAGCTTTTATAGGGTTGCTAGAGCAAAGAAGCTCATGTCACTGGCTCCTCAATATTTCTAAGCAGTGTCAGCTTCTGATTGAATAGTCATTAGAGTCTGCAGTAGCCACAGTCTTACCCACAAGCCTGCTCTGCAGTGAGACTCAGTCTGGATTGATTTCTGCTGCTGTCTCCTTCCAGCTAGAGACTCATCCATCCATAAGGCCTAGAGAAATTTCTCTGCAGGATTTTGAATCCATTTGTTCAGGAGGAAAAGCTTAGGGGTGAAAGGCTCTGTAGTTTGTCACTAGGCTCAGCAGTTGTTTCCTGATCCCTCTTGATGGTGACCTGCCCTACAGGATTTCAGCCTCTTGGGCAATTTTCTCCAGTTAAGTGCCCTGACATGTCTTCTCTGATCTCCCTTCCTCACTTCTCCATGAGGCCATGGGAAAGCTCTCATCTCACTTGGAAGATCTTAATCTCTAATGCCCGCCCCCTACAGAGTGCTTTCTGAGAGGGTTCTCTCGTCCTTTTGGTACTTGTGATAGAGTCAAGAGTGCTTCCCATGACATCCAGTGGTATTTCTCATCTGGATTCTACTTATCCCTTCAGTCTGCTGTTCCTGCCTCTTAACATGTTGGATGACATTTTCAAGTCTTACAGTGAAGGTTTCAACTGGTTGACAAGTCCTCCCTTTGTTGGCATACATTCATTTGGATCATCCTTGGTTATTATTCAAAATTCTCAAGTTATCAGGGACCTGATCATTGTAGTCTTCCATAGTCCCCTACACTCACCCAATCATTCTTTCTCTTTCTATATTCTTCATATTAATGCCCTACATACTATAATGTGAGTCTTGGGGTTCCTCGCCAATACACCAATATGTGCCAACGCACCAATAAATTTGGATTATCCGTGGATTCTCTCTTTTGAACTTAAACAATTGCAATCCACAGATCAGAGGGTAAGGTTTAGAGAGACTTTAATAGATTAAGAGGAGGAAAGAGAAGAAAGTGCAGAGCGGTCCTGCCATGCGGAGGGCAGGGAGGGGATAAAGGCCCACGTGGGAAGAAGGTACACACACTTTTGTGGGAAATGGAAGAAAAAAAAAGATGCAAGCCTTTAGCCTTCACATTAGGAAAAAAAGTTAAGAGGTCTGATAGTAAAGCCCAGCCCCCACCAGCCCCAGTCTCCAGCCCAGAGTGACCTGGTGGTTTAGGTGTCAGGAGAGATGACCATTCAAGAAGAAGCCTTGTCCACCCAGAAAGCATATAATTATAACCTCTTCCAGTGGGCATCATTCTCCAGCTCACGTGAGTTCTGAGAGAGAGCTGATTGGTCTGGACTCAGGGCGCTGGCTCAAGAAAAGGCCAGCACACCTGAGTAGAGCCCGCTGATACTGAGGAGTGAGCCTGGGCCAGATGCTGAATTCCCCTGGGGCCCATCGCTAGCTGACTGCCTGAAAATAAAGCTGTCTGGATAATCCCCCCTCACCAGAATAATATGTCTTTCTGATTTGCTCTCTCCCTTCTAGGATACTCAAGCATACTCTAGCATACTCAATGTGTCATAGAATTTTTTTTCTGCCATCAGACAGAGCAAAATAAATGGAGAAAATTTGTGCCTCATTCCTTATGCATTTGTCACAGGTAAGTACAGTGCTAAGAATGCACTGTGCACCAGACAGAAAGATGCTGATCCTTAGACGATAGCTGAAACCTTTGGTGAATGCTCTTGGTACCAATATTAGAGTATGTATGCATCCTTATGGACAAACAAGAACCGGTTTTTATGGAGCATTCTATCCTTTTCTCAAGCATACGTGATAGTTGCTGATCTGAATAAAAGCCAGCTATTCATGTCCAGTTGAGAAGAAAAGAAGGTTTTGGGTAAAAGAAAACATTTTTTTGCTAATGTTATAGTCAATGCATACTTTTTCAAAGGATGGTCTTTCTTTTCTACCTCCTCCTCCTTTTCTTCTCTCTTATAATGTCAGGAAATTTAAAACTACATATATATATATATATATATATATATATATATATATATATATATTTGCAAGGAGAGAGGGTTGTGCCTCCAGCCAATACAAATGGACCCTAGATGCATGTGCCACTTTGTGCATCAGGCTTTATGTGGGTACTGAGGAATTAAACACTGGTCATTAGGCTCTGCATGCAAGTACCTTAACCACTGAGCAATCTCTCCAGCCCTCTAAAGTCAGGATAATTTGAGCAGAAACAGAGAACTGCTGACTTCTATAGGGGGAAAACTGTGATGTCTGCCCTTATGCAAATAGTGTGCTCTCGATAACACCTTGGAACCTTCATTCTCAACCCAAGAGTCTAGCTGAAGTAGACATTTGCAAAGTTGTCTCTCACTTGAGTTTTCTCCCTTGAGGTTCATTGGTTTAGTGGTTCAGCATGGCAGCTAGATTCATGAAGGGGGTTTTTCTTTCTCAGTTGGAATTAGATGAGAATTGTCCTTTCTGAAATCACAGGTAGCTCCATATGAAACTTGAGCTATTATTCTATGGTTTTCTGATCCCATCAGGGACTTTCCAAGGCTCCGTTGACAGCTAAGTTCTAGAGTGGCTTGAAAGTTGTTCTAATCGACTGGCTCACTCCCCAGGGGCTCCCCCACGCTCTAGGAACGATTAATTACGCTCACCTGTGATTTATATGTGCGCAGCTCCTACCTTCCTATCAAAAAAATACTGCTCTGCGTTTGCTTCAAGGTTGCAATCTTTGTCCCTCGTACAGGAAAAGATTTACTGAGAAGAGTTTAAATGCCAGAGGCAGGGACAGTGCTGTGCTGGTCAGTGTGGAGAGTGGCCCCACCCCCTGGGTCCTTCTCATGTTATTTCCTGTCCGGAACACAGAAGCTCTTGATGCTGATGGTACTGTGTCACCACAGAAGGTAAAAGGGAAAGAAGTGGATAGAACCGCACATAGGCATTTCTCAGTATATCTATCCCATTTCCTTTCCAAATTAAGAAACGAAGGGTCCTGAAGGGCCTAGGAAGTAGTACATAATGTTATCTGTGGTTGACACTTGGTTTTCACCTCAGTCATACCCTGGTGGGAGGAATGCTGATCTGAGAGTCAGAAGGTCTGGGCTCTGGCCCTCCTCTGGCACTGATGGTCCATATCACCTGGGACAACTTACTTCTTTCCTCTAGCCTTGACTTCCCTCCCAGCTCTGAATTCTCTGAGAAGTGGAGGGCTGAGGATGATGGGTGAGTCACTTTGGGAACCCCTAAGTCATGCACACACCCAGGCATGTGGCTGCCAATCACTACTGTTGAAATACCGCTCAGGCCCATACTCATGCTTGTACCCATCAAGACAGTAACTCCACTCCTGGGAGTTTATTACATAAAATAATTGCCGTAGGAAGGAGGTAAAAGCTATATTAAAAAGAAGCTGCTAGGACTGGAAAGATTGCTCAGTGGTTAAGGCACTTGCCTGCAAAACCTAAGGACCTGGGTTCGATTCCCCACTACCCACGTAAAGCCAGATGCACAAAGTGGTGCATGCATGTGGAGCTCGTTTGAATTGGCTGGAGGTCCTGACACTGCCATTTGCTCTGTTTCTCTCCAAGTAAATAAAATACTTAAAAAAAGAAAAAGAAACTTCTCGTGGTGTAAATCAGAGCTTTAATGGCCAACAGGAGAGTACATCAGCACCACTCATGGTTGCTTCAAGGTCATTTGGTCTATACCTAGGAAAGCCAAAGCCATTTGCCCACTGCACTGCAGACATGTTTGTGAACGTGAGACGTGCGTGAGGAGTGTATGTGTGTCTGCAGTGTGCCCGTTCTGCACCAGACACCGAGCTTTTACATTATTTGTTTCATCTACTCTATAGAGCAGCCACAAGAACATGTGGTACCACTATGAACTCATAGATTAGGGACAGAAGGCTCAGACAGAGTCCCTTGCTAGATGGCAACTGCTGTTAACGGGCTGGATAGATTTTTGTTGTCTTAGTGGCTATGGTTTAGAAAGGTCACTTTGGGGCTGTAGAGATGGTTTAGCAGTTAAAGTGCTTGCTTGCAATGCCTAAGGACCTAGGCTCAATTCCCCAGAACCCATATAAGCCAGGTGTACTTGGTGGTTCATGCATCTGGAGTTCATTTGCAGTGGCTGGAGGCCCTGATGCATTCTCTTTCTCTCTCTCTAATAAATAAATAAATAATTTGGGGGGGGGGGCTGGAGAGATGGTTTAGATGTTAAGTAGCTTGCCTGCGAAGCCTAAGGACCCAGGTTCACTTCCTCTGTATCCACATAAGCCAGATGCACATGGTGGCCCATGCATCTGAAGTTCATTTATAGTGGCTGGAGACCCTGGAGTGACCCCCTTCTTTCTCTCAAATAAATATTAAAAAAAATCTTAAAAAGTCACTTTGTCTCTGTGAATACTAAATTAGCGAATGGACTGCAATTTCTTTGGGGGAAATAACAGGTTAGGTTCCTGTAAGTCTTTGCACATTTTTATCAACAATATATGGATCATCCCCAATTTATAACAGTGTGACTTCTGGTGTTTGTACTTCTTGATGGTGCAGAAACAACATGCATGCAGTAGAAGCAATATGTAGAATTTTCATCTTGGCCGAGGCTATCAAAATCCAGCATGGTGCAGCATGATGTTCTCTTGCAATACTGGGTAACAGCAGAGAGCTGCAGCTCCCAGTTAGTCTTGCTCTCATGACAGGGAGCACCCCACGCCCTACAGTGCACTGGAATGCTGAGCTATGATGCTCAGCAGGCGAATTAAGCATATTTTCACGTAATGCTATTTTGAATTTAGTATATTCTTACTTGGATCTAGCCCAATTGTATGTTAAGGAATATCCATATAGCCTTGCTTTAATAATAAGTGCACTTAACAGATATTGTCAGTTCATTAACATTGAACTCATGGCCAATAGAGCTATCATTCATGTCAGCATAAAGCTTTTCTAGCACATATATAGCCTCTCTAAAGCACATCACAGCCTGCCTGCACTTAGAAAAACTAAAGAGTTCTGCTGAGCTTGGCCTGGTGGTGCACGCCTATCATCCCAGCTACTCAGCAGGCTGGGGCAGGAGGATCAAAGCCCAAGTCCTGTCTGAATCACTGAGGTAGTCTGGGTGGCTTAGTGGGCTCTATGACAAAAGAAAAAGTAAAATAAATAGATAAATTTTAAAAAAAGGTTTGGGATGTAGTGCAGTGGTAGAGAGCATGCTTAGCATGTATGAAGCCCTGTGGTGACTCCTCAGTGCTCCAACAATTTAAAAAAAATTAGGGCTGCAGAGATGGCTTAGTGGTAAAGTGCTTGCCTGTGAAGCCTAAGGACCCCGGTTCAAGGTTCAATTCCCTAGGACCCACGTTAGCCAGATGCACAAGGGGATGCATGCATCTGGAGTTCGTTTGCTGTGGCTGGAAGCCCTGGCGTGCCCATTCTCTCTCTCTCTCTCTGCCTCTTTCTCTCTCTCTCTCTCAAATAAATAAATAAAACAAAAAAAAAAAACTAAAAAAAAATTAGAAAGTACTCCAATACTATGTTCTGGGACCAGAGAAGTCATTTTTAAAAGGGTAAGAAAAATCACAAAAGTGTGAAATGTATGACATCAAATATACCATAAATATGTGTTTGTTTATAGTTTGTGGATTGGAGTAAGATAGGGTTAGCTGGGGGCAAGTGCTTAGGGCAAAGCAAATTTTTCTTTGCTCTGCATATGTCTTTGGATGGTTGTGAAATGATTGTATTGATTTTTGGAGTTTCAAATACAGTTTTGGTGAGTAAATTCACAATGAGAATCCACGAAGAGAAAGAGTAAGACTGTTACATCTCTTCATTCAATACTGTATATCTATGATATGACAGACACTGCTCTAGGTTCTGGGGATTCACCAAGAACAACGCCCATGCTCATGCACCTAACATTCTGACAAAGGAATGGATATGGGAAGTATGCCATTATAAGTGGTGATAACAGATTCGGTTGGAGGTATGCTAGGGAGAGATAAGTGAGCGATTCCCAGTCATTCAGGGTAGCCCCGGAAGCCAACATCTGAACAGATCCTTGCTGGCATGACTGAAGAAGAAGGGACCTAGTCCTCAAGAGGCCAGTATGACTGGAGCTGACGTGGGTGGGTGGGGGGTTGGTAAGAGATCAGAGAAAGACTGGTCTGGTAAAGGATGCTGGACCCTCTAACCTTTGGACCTGGCTTTTTGAAAGGACCATGACAGGAAGCTCGGCACTGGGAGGCAATCGAGGTTGCCATAATCTTGGCCAAGAAAGCACTGTTGGGTCTTGGTTCTTAGGACAGGCAGAGGTCAGGTAGGTACCAAGAGAGGGTCTTTATTGAGCAATGAAGACTTTGCCACAACCCCTAGATGGCTGGTTATTTCATCTGAGCCTGGGAAGAGCACCTGAGGTGCCTGGTTTTGGGAAGTGAACTTTGGTGAGATTTGCTGGGAGATAATGTGGCCCAGGGCTGCAACAGTAAGGACAATTTCATCAGCATGGTTGAGCATCCCAGGCAGACGAAGTCGGCACAACAAACAAGCCATCCCCAAGGCAACAGGAGCGGGGACTGGAATCAAGTCCACGAGTAAAGGAGCTATGGAAAACGCTGCTCACATTGTAGAGTTCTGCTCACTGCACTGGTCAAATGGGAATGCCAAAAGCTCATCTGTGGTGACTACAGTGGTAGCAGCTGCCTGCACTATTCGGTTCAGTGAGCTAGTTTTTATTTTATTTTATTATTTTTATTTTTGCAACCTGGCCACTCAACATCTGGCTCTCAGAGTGGCCTGTGAACATTTGTGTTGCCATAATATGAGTCAGTCCCTAAGGAAATGTTCTCAATTAGCCAAGGTGGTCACTCAACATGGAAATCAGTCTAGAGGAATTCAAATCCTGTCCCCTCTTCTCCAGATGGCACTGGGGAGGTGTCTTCTTTGGAGCTTCGGTGGAGGCCTGTGCAGGTCTCTCTGGCTCTGGGTTTTTGCCCATCCTCTCTGTTGGGCCCTGAATCCCCAAGGTGGATGAAAGCAGTTGGTGAGGATTTAGTGGTGTGATGCTCAGTTGGCTGTCTGGCACTGTGGGGGAGCCTTGGTTGCCAGGCTTACCAATATTGGGGCATAAATATTTTCGTGATGGTGAATTTCAAACTCCCCCCAAAATTAACAAGCAGTTCTCAGAATTCCTAAAAATATGATGTCTGCTTCCACATGCTTGTTTCCACCATCTCCAGCACACCTGCACAGCTGACTGAAGAGAGGGGACTAGACAGGGTGGATGCCGTCAGCCCTGCTTTAAAGATCAGATCCTACCAGGGGCAGTGTGTCTGTTTCTGAATCCTAGATTATAAGAAGAACATTTACAAGTTGAAAATTGTCCAGCTTATTTTATTTTGGGTGGGGAGCGCTTCGGAAGAGCTGTTGCTGGAGCGAGAACTGAGAGTCCAGGGGAAGAAAACAAGGGGGGGGGAGGGGGACGCATCCCGGTCATTGTTGCCAAGGTCGGTGGGGCTGTGAGGTCCCTTTCCAGAGCTACAGTGGAATCTGAATGAACAGGGTTGGGAGCTGTCTAACAGGGAAGCTGATTTGAGCTGAGCGCAAGAATGGTGTTCTAAAGCTTGCCAAAGACCCAGAGAGTAGGTCAAGGCAGACTGGTGCCTTGGGAATGCCTCCTCCAGGAAAGTACAAAGGAGTTTAGGGGCAACCACTAGGTGGGGCTGTGGCCGAGGACACTCCAAGGGCTCTTCCTCCCATGGAACAGGTTGCTTTTGGATAATCAGCTCTGGTTTGTCTACCTCCTTGAACACTGACTTCTGGAGCTTTCCACTGACAGCACCAAACTCCTTAAGCTTTCTCCTGTAGACTGACACGCCGAGTGGAAACTCCAGCACAAGCCCCACCTTTCCCCCATTTTCCTTGGCTTCTCCTGGTCGGTCTTCCAACATCTTCAGCTCCACACCCGCTGCTGAAGAAAGACCAGCAAACAAATTGAAACTGAAACCGATCGTTGGCCATACAGCGAGGACATCTGGGAGGCTTGGAGGGAAATTGACATGCTGCTGGGTTTCAGGTTACATATTTTGTGTTGCTTGGCAACGGACCCCAGAGTGCGCTTTTATGCCCTCTTCTCTCCCTAGCCCCTGTTTATAGTGTAATTACCACTGTGACATCATAATCCCCCAGTGAACAGCTGTCAGGGGGGCCCCCCACTGCTGAGTAAACAGGGCTTTACAATCGCTCCTCCACAGGTTGGTTTACTAAATAGATCAATATTTGGTTTGTAGGCACAGAGATTAGAAGGTGGAAGTGTCTTTTGAAAAATCCTCTTGCTTCCCAGGGCCCCAAGCACACCTGAGAATGCTGGAAAGAAAAGCCAGGTTCATGGACAAAAACAAAACAAAAAAATAATAATAAAAAGAATCATCCAAGAGGCTTTCAGCTGCCCATGAAGGAGCAGCTTGTGTTTAAGAAGTGAGCCTATTTGAGGACTCTTTATTCTAATGCTCAGAGAATTCTACTTTCTTCTCTTGCTGTGTGCTTCCAGCCCCATCCTATTTAATCTTTCTAAATGGATATTATAGCCTCAGGGACTACACGTGGATAAACAGTATGTAAGCCCCAGGAGCCTCGTTTACCTCCCACCATCTTCTCCACCCCACTTTAGGATTAAAAACTCCACAGAAGAAGCAGCCTCTAAGGGTTCTTTGTCAAACCCCGGGGACCTGGGTGATATTTGGGGAAAGGAAATTTAGACGGTGTCTCTTGGGGGTGGGGAAACTGTGACCGAATCGCCTGGGTTCAGAGAACCTGGAGTCCTGGCTGCAGCATCAGAAGATGTGAGTTCTACTGCTGGTGCTTCCTGAAACTTGCTACATGACCTGGGACGAGCTCCTTGTGTGTTTTGCATGGGATCTGGGCTGCAGGGTCTAGAGACTTCAGAGAGGCAGAGAGATTGTGCCACTGAGTGAGGCTCAGTCAACTGCAATGCTCCAGATACAGATAACGTCACACAGCTGTGCTTGCTTTGCTCTAGAAAAGGAGAGAGTTAGCCCATGGCCAAGAGCAATGAGGATATGGTCCTTGGTGAGAGTCTTCTCAGAGCTCAGATAATTCCTATTATAGCCAAGACCATGAGAAAGAAAGGTTTGGAAGTAAAAAGGAGAAGGGAAGGGAATAAAAGAATAGTAAACAGTCAGTATCTGTGCTGGTCAGTCAGTCACAGGTCACAAAGCTCCTTTCCATGTATGGTCTCAGGTAATCTTCACCTGACCTTAAAGAAAGAAAAATCGCCACACCAATTCATTTCCAGGTAAGGCCAACCACAGTCCTAGGTTTTCATTCATATTATGCCAGTGGGTTATTTCTCCTATTTTGCAAATGATCCGTGGCGTGACTCTTGTCCAGGATCACCTTCCTGGGACAAGTATTGGAGCCAAGTCAGGAAGATCTAGATCGAAGCCTTTCATATTTTCTCTTTTTTTTTTTGCCACAGGTTGAACAATCAAGGTGGACAGGGAGGCAGCAAATTGATGAAGTGCTAAAGGTAGTGACCTGGAGCAGGAAGGAGATATCCACACAGCACCTCACGCCCCTTCTCCACTGTCGCCCAACAGTGCGGAACTTCACCTATTCATGCCTTTCACAGAGTGACTAGAGTCTCTGAAAGATACAACTCTGCCAATGGCTGTTGTCTGTAGGACATAGTGAGACTTCTTTTGACAGTACCAAAGTCTCTTACAAGTAGAAATGCCCCCAAGAAGGGCCCTCTGAACCCAGGATGGAACGGTAGTGTGCTGTGATAGCCTGGGAGGCGATATCACCTTTAGACAGAAACTCAGTTCCCTGCCTCGTCAGTGCAGCGCTAAGCACCAGTACGTGCTGGTTCCACCACTCTCCCTGGCTGGTAGTGCTCTCCTTGAAAGACTGCACGGTTTCAATTCAGTTTCAATATAGATCTGTGTGTGTAGATCTGCACCATGATAACATTCCTTCATGCTACGTCTGTCCAAGATAACTAACCTGTTTCCAAGATCTAATTTTGTACGTGGGAATCTTGCCTTGCCCTGATTTCCAGACCCATAGGCAGGCTTGGCAGGCTGTGGCTAGGGGAGGCCCCATGCTTACCCTGCTGCCCTGAGCAAGGCACCGTCCTTCTCCAAGGTGAAGCACAAGCACCTGCCCCAGGTGCCATGTGTGCTGGCCCGGGCTCCCTGAAGGAAGGGAAGCACCTCGTGATGGATCTGTCCATGGATGTCTCACAACCCACCGTTTATTTGCTAATCAGTAAACTGTCCCAAGAACCCCTTGTGCCAACATCTCTGAATTATATTATTTTTTAAATCCCTTCAGATTATTCCATCAACCAGTATCTTCAGGCTGTAGTGTGCATCAATCACTGGAGGTCCCGTTGAAGTGCAGGGACCTGGACTAGATCTCCAGAGCTCCTGATTAGGTAACGGAATGGGAACCTGAGAATCCCCAATTCCACCTGAGTGATGTTTCCCACACCTGGAGAAGCACTCATTCCAGCCAATCACCATAGCTAGTTTACCTCACAGCAAACCCGTGGCTAGTTTTTTTAAAACTGTACTTTCATATACCTTTTGCACTTGGTATTGATTTTCTCCTTTCTTCCATCTAAAAGGTCTGAGACTTCCATCTCCTCATAAGCAGTAATGCCCGTCGGCGGTTCACTCAGTACCATTCCTCACGTCCTACTGCAGTCTGTATCATGGCAGCTATTACATATGGAAGAATATTGAATCAGCTTCTCCTGTTACCATTTTGCATCTTTTTTTTCTCCATTTTTATTAATATTTTCCATGATAACAAAAAAAATCCCATGGTATTACCCTCCCCCCTTTCCCCTTTGAAATTCCATTCTCCATCATATCCCCTCCCCATCTCAATCTTTCTACTTACATATATACAATACCAACCTAATAAAAGCCCTCCTCCCTTTCTTTCTCTTCCCTTTCTATCTCCTTTTTTAACTTACTGGCCTCTGCTACTGAGTTTTTTCCTTCTCACACAGAAGCCCAATCATCTCTAGCTAAGATCCACATATGAGGGAGAACATGTGGCGCTTGGCTTTCTGGGCCTGGGTTACCTCACTTAGTATAATTCTTTCCAGATCCATCCACTTTTCTGCAAATTTCATAACTTCATTTCTCTTTACTGCTGAGTAAAACTCCATTGTATAAATGTGCCATATCTTCATTATCCACTCATCAGTTGAGGGACATCTAGGCTGGTTCCATTTCCCAGCTATTATAAATTGAGCAGCAATAAACATGGTTGAGCAAGTATCTCTAAGGTAATGAGATGAGTCCTTAGGATATATGCCTAGGAGAGCTATAGCTGGGTCATATGGTAGATCAATCTTTAGCTGTTTTAGGAACCTCCACACTGATTTCCACAATGGCTGGACCAGATTGCATTCCCACCAACAATGTGGAAGGGTTCCTCTTTTTCCACATCCCCGCCAACATTTATGATCATTTGTTTTCATGATGGTAGCCAATCTGACAGGAGTGAGATGGAATCTCAATGTAGTCTTAATCTGCATTTCCCTGATGACTAGGGATGTAGAACATTTTTTTAGATGCGTATATGCCATTCGTATTTCTTCCTTTGAGAATTCTCTATTTAGCTCCATTTCCCATTTTTTGATTGGTTTGTTTGATTCCTTATTATTTAACTTCTTGAGTTCTTTGTATATCTTAGATATTAATCCTCTATCAGATATATAGCTGGTGAAGATTTTTTCCCATTCTGTAGGTTGCCTCTTTGCTTTCTTCACCGTGTCCTTTGCAGTGCAAAATCTTTGTATTTTCATGAGGTCCCAGTGGTTAATCTGTGGTTTTATTGCCTGAGCAATTGGGGTTGTATTCAGAAAATCTTTGCCAAGACCAATATGTTGAAGGGTTTCCCCTACTTTTTCCTCTAGCAGTTTCAGAGTTTCAGGTCTGATGTTAAGGTCCTTAATCCATTTGGACTTAATTCTTGTGCATGGAGAAAGAGAAGAATCTATTTTCATCCTTCTACAGATATATATCCAGTTTTCCCAACACCATTTGCTGAAGAGGCTGTCTTTTCTCCAATGAGTATTTTTGGCATTTTTATCAAATATCAGGTGGCTATAACTACATGGGGTTACATTTGGGTCCTCTATTCTGTTCCATTGATCTACGAGTCTGCTTTTGTGCCAGTACCATGCTGTTTTTGTTACTATGGCTCTGTAGTATAGGTTAAAATCAGGTATGGTGATACCACCAGCCTTATTTTTGTTGCTCAGTATTATTTTAGATATTCGAGGTTTTTTGTGATTCCAAATGAATTTTTGGATTGTTTTTTCTATTTCCGTGAAGAATGCCTTTGGAATTTTGATGGGGATTGCGTTAAATGTGTAGATTGCTTTTGGTAAGATTGCCATTTTCACAATATTGATTCTTCCAATCCAGGAACAAGGGATGTTTTTCCACTTCCTAGTGTCTTCTGCAATTTCTCGCTTGAGTGTTTTAAAGTTCTCATTGTATAGATTCTTTACTTCCTTAGTAAGGTTTATTCCAAGGTACTTTATTTTTTTTGATGCAGTTGTGAATGGGAGTGATTCTCTGATCTCATCCTCTGTGTGTTTGTTGTTAGCATATATGAAGGCTACTGATTTCTGTGTATTTATTTTGTATCCTGCTACATGACTGTAGGTTTTTATCAGCTCTAACAGTTTGCTAGTAGAGTCTTTAGGGTCCTTTATATATAGAATCATGTCATCTGCAAATAATGATAACTTGACCTCTTCCTTTCCGATTTGTATCCCTTTTATGCATGTCTCTTGCCTTATTGCTATGGCTAAGACTTCCAGAACTATATTAAATAAAAGTGGGGACAGTGGACACCCTTGTCTTGTTCCTGATTTTAGTGGAAAAGCATCCAGTTTTTCCCCATTTAGTAATATGTTGGCTGTAGGCTTATCATAAATAGCCTTTATTATATTGAGATATGTTCCTTCTATTCCCAGTCTCTGTAGGACTTTTATCATGAAGGGATGTTGGATTTTGTCGAATGCTTTCTCTGCGTCTAATGAGATGATCATGTGATTTTTGTCCTTCAACCCATTTATATAATGTATAACATTTATAGATTTGCGTATGTTGAACCATCCCTGCATCTCTGGGATAAAGCCTACTTGGTCAGGGTGAATGATCTTTCTAATGTATTCTTGTATTCTGTTTGCCAATATTTTGTTGAGAATTTTTGCATCTATGTTCATGAGGGAGATTGGTCTGTAATTTTCCTTTTTTGTTCTATCTTTGCCTGGTTTTGGTATCAGAGTGATGCTGGCTTCATAGAAGGAGTTTGGTAGAATTCCTTCTTTTTCTATTTCATGGAAAAGCTTAAGAAGCAATGGTGTTAGCTCTTCCCTGAAGGTCTGGTAAAATTCAGCAGTGAATCCATCTGGGCCTGGGCTTTTTTTAGTTGGGAGATTTTTGATAACTGTTAGGATCTCCATGCTTGTTATAGGTCTATTTAAGTGATTAATCTCATCTTGATTTAATTTAGGTAGATCATATAAATCAAGGAAATCATCCATTTCTTTCAGATTTTCATACTTTGTGGAGTATATGTTTTTATAATATGTCCCTATGATTTTTTGAATTTCTCTGGCATCTGTCGTGATGTTACCTTTTTCATCTCTAATTTTATTAATTTGTGTCTCTTCTCTCTTTCTTTTGGTCAGATTTGCTAAGGGTTTATCAATCTTGTTTATCCTTTCAAAGAACCAGCTCTTTGTTTCATTAATTCTTTGTATTGTTTTTTTGGTTTCTATTTCATTAATTTCTGCCCTAATCTTTATTATTTCTTCCCGTCTACTGATTTTTGGTTTGCCTTGTTCTTCTTTTTCCAAGGCTTTAAGGTGAAGCATTAGGTCATTTATTTGCGACCTTTCTAATTTCTTAATATAGGCACTTAAAGCTATAAATTTACCTCTTAGAACTGCCTTCATTGTGTCCCAGAGATTTTGGTATGTTGTGTTCTCATTATTGTTTGACTCTATAAATTTTTTGATTTCCTTCTTGATTTCTTCATTGACCCATTCATCATTTAGTAATGTATTGTTTAGTTTCCATGATTTTGTGTATGCTCTATATCCTTTCTTGCTATTGATTTGTAGTTTGATTCCATTGTGGTCAGATAGAATGCAAGGAATTATTTCAATTTTCCTGAATTTGTTAAGATTTGCTTTGTGTCCTAATATATGGTCTATTTTAGAGAATGATCTATGTGCTGCTGAAAAGAATGTATATTCTGCAGCATTTGGATGAAATGTCCTGTATATGTCTGTTAGGTCCATTCCTTCTATGACCTCGTTTAGTCCAGATGCCTCTCTGTTTATTTTTTCCTGGGATGACCTGTCAATTGATGAGAGTGGGGTGTTAAAGTCACCAACTACCACTGTGTTTGGTGTTATCTGTGACCTTAGTTCTAACAATGTTTGTTTGATGAATTGGGGAGCCCCCATGTTAGGTGCATATATGTTTAGGATTGTAATGTCCTCCTGTTGGAGTGTGCCCTTAATCAATATAAAGTGACCTTCCTTATCTTTCTTGACTAATGTTGGAGTGAAGTCTGCCTTGTCAGCTATTAGGATAGCAACCCCTGCTTGCTTTCTGGGTCCATTTGCTTGAAACACCGTTTTCCAACCTTTCACCCTAAGATAATGTCCATCCTTTGTAGAAAGGTGAGTTTCTTGGAGACAACAAATTGTAGGGTCCTGCTTTTTAACCCAGTCTGCAAATCTATGTCTTTTGGTTGGAGCATTGAGGCCATTGATATTAAGAGATATTATTGAAAGATGTGTATTTATGCTTGCCATTTTTTTTTTTTTTTGTGTGTGTGTGGTTCTGGTTCTACCTTTGCTCTCTTATATTAACTAGTATTTGAGTGTTGTTTGTTGTTTTCCAGGTTCCTTATATGTGTGTTTTTCTTTCTCTTCGACATGGAGGATTCTTTCAAGTATTTTGTGTAGAGCTGGTTTTATCTTCAAATATTCCTTTAGCCTGCTTTTGTCATGGAATGTCCTTATTTCTCCATCTATTTGAGTGGATAGTTTTGCAGGATAAAGTAGCCTTGGTTGACAGTTGTTATCTTTCAGAGTTTGGAATACATCACTCCAAGCCCTTCTGGCTTTGAAAGTTTGTGTTGAGTAATCTGCTGTGATCCTGATGGGCTTGCCTTTGTAGGTAACTTGATTTTTCTCTCTAACTGCTTTCAATATTTTTTCTTTGGATTGTGTGTTTGGTAGTTTGATTATAATATGGCGAGGAGAGGTTCTTTCCAGGTTTTGTCTGGCTGGTGTTCTAAATGCTTCCTGTATCTGCATTGGCACCTCTTTCCCAATTTGGGGGAAGTTTTCTTCTATGATTTTGTTGAAGATGCCTACTATACCTTTGGATTGAAATTCTTCTCCTTCTACTATACCCTGAATTCTTATATTTGATCTTTTCATAGTGTCCCGAATATCTTGAAATTCCCATTCATACTTTTCTATTAGTTTGTCTTTCTCTTTGTTGGATTGTATTAGATCTGCCACCTGGTCTTCTAGCTTAGATATTCTGTCCTCTCCTTCATCCAGTCTACTGGTGAGATTTTCTACAGAGTTTTTTATTTCATTAACTGTGTTCTTCATTGCTAGTAATTCTGACTGGTTTTTCTTCATTATTTCTATTTCCTTATTTATGTCTTGTATTGATTTCCTTATTTCGTTAAATTGGTGTCCTGTATCTTCTCTGATTCCTTTGATTTCTTCTTTGAGTTCATTGAACATATTTACAATCATTCTTTTGAAATCTTTCTCAGGCATTTTCTCTAACTCGTTTTCACTAGAGGTCATTTCTGAAGCATTGATGCTTTTTGGTGGATTTATATTGCCTTGGTTTTTGGTGTTTCTTGTGTTATAATGTATATATTTTTGCATCTTGGATTAAGTTACTGCTTAGATTTTCCAGTTAGCTGGGTATCCTTTGCTGTATCTATTGATCTGATATTGTATATCTTCTATGTAGGAGATTAAGATGTTAGGTGTGGCTCTTACCACTCTCAGAGTATCTAGACACGTGGTCCTAGGGGTTAAGTTTGCCTGCTATGGGAGTATTCAAATAGGTTGAGTGGAATAAAATACAGGTATATTCTAAAATTTAACTAAACCCTATACACATTCAGTCAAGAACAGCACCGAGCATTTATGCAAGATTAGGTATTATAAAAACCAGATCCTCTATCAACAAAGAAGTTAAGATTTCTGGTCTGTTGAGGGATCCAAGTCAGCTTGTGACCAGGTGAGACCCTTCCCTGGTTCAATCCCAGTTACCTCTTTGGATGCTTTTGGTCTCAGTCAAGTTGCTGGCTGGGATGTTGGGCCACTGTTCTGCTTTCTGGAACTGGGTATTGGCTTTTCCTGTGGGGCAAACCAAGCCTGGCAACTGTGGCCCTGCAGATTGGCGCCCCTGATGCTGGATCCCCGCTGCTGCCGCTGGTGCTGCCGCTGCTGGGACCACTGCTGCTGGATCCGCCACTGGAGCTGCCGCTGCTGGGTCCTCCGCCTCTGATCCGCTGGTGCTGCCGCTGCGGGATCCGCCTCTGCCGCTGAAGCCGCTGGAGCCTCTGCTGCTGGATTCGCTGCCCTGAAGCCGCTGTGGCCGGTACCGGAGCAGCTGATGGTGTTTTTGGGGCTGGAGTCACGGCTTCCACCGCCGCTTCCACTGCCCGGGTCTGAGCCGCCACTGTTGGATCCCGAGTCGCCACTGCCGGAGCCCGAGATGCAGCTGCAGGTGCCCGTGCTGCCGCTGCCGCTGCCGCTGCCAGAGTCCGAATCGCCGCTACCGGGTCCCGAGGTGCCGCTGCCGGAGCCCAAGTCGCCTCTACCGGGTTCCGAGCTGCCGCTGCCGGATCCCGAGCTGCCGCTACCGGGTCCCGAGCTGCCGCTGCCAGAGCTGCTTCGGCCTGCCCGTGTGGGCTCTGGATATCTCCTACTTCTCCGCTGCTGTTTTAATCTCTTATACACCTCCCTTGTGTATTTTGCTGGGTTTTCTTTGGCTTTTTCTCCCCTAGGCTGCTTAGGCGTGGTTCCTATGCCACCATCTTGACCGGAAGTCCCCATTTTGCATCTTTTGACCTGCTGCTTGCTCCCTGGTCTAGAAGGTCTCTCTTACGTGGTTTAATGGATTCTGAACAGGTCCAGTGGAACTCAGGGCATGGCTCCCTAATAGGCCTCATAAGTTGCCTTTTCTTTCAGCTTCTAGAACAAACTCTTATGGCAGCCCCAGAATTCTCTAAAGCCAGGATGTATTTTCAGGCTTCTCTGTCATTAGATAAGGTGACACTGGATAGCAGAGGCCAGAAAGGGTTAAACTTGAGATGTCCTAAGTACTGAGCTTAGTGGTCTCAACCCAGGCTACACTTGAGAATCACGTGTGGACTTGAAATAAAATTCTACCACTCAGGTCTTTCTACAGACCAGTCACATCAAGATCTCTTGGGGACAAAGCTGTAATGAAGGCTTCCAGCCTCCAAATTTCCTGATGCAAATGCTCCAGTAGCTACAGCTGCATTCTGACCATGAGCCTTGGTAGTTTTGTGTCTTGCTTTGAGATACACTTGAGTCTATGGTTCCCATTTTATAAGTGCGGAAAATGCTCTAAGAAGATAACATTGATTAACTTAAAACCTCACTGGCTCATTCATTTATTCATTTATTTACTTAATAAGCATTTTTGTGGTTTTCACCATGTGAGTGGACATACTAATAAAAATAATATATAATTCATGTTCACTTATTTTCAGCCTAGTGAGTTAAATAAGCTATAACTGAAGATAAACTGATAAAGGCTATGAACCCCATACTCTACACACCAGTGGGGAGGAACAGAGATGCTTTTGCGGTTTGTAATGGACTGGATGGTTCTGGAGACTTAAGAGGACTTCCCTGGAAAAGGTCTGGAGAGTAGCAGAAAGAGATGTCTCCTGGGAAAGGAGGGAAAAGCTGTCTCAAGGACAGGGAGATACAGGAGTGTGCAGAACTAGCTTCTTGAGTCAGGTTCACCCCATGTCTCTGGGCTCTCTTCCTTCCCTCAGCCTTTCTCACCAGGAATCCAGCAGGGATTTGGGAAGTGGGAGTGGTGTACAGTCACAGCATGTGTGCACACACATACCTGTGTTCATGGACACACAGAAATAAGCACATACATGTATAACTGCAATACTTATACACACAGACAGTTGATTGGCTCATATCACAATTGGATTTTCCTTAGAACTATGTCTAAGTGTTGATGCGCAAACCTATGTTTCTCCCATCCAAATATTAATCAGGACTGACCCTGTTTAGCTTCCAATATCAGCTGAGATGGGGCACATTCAGGGTGGTATGACCATAAACCAAAGTTGCCTTTCTGTAGGAAGCTCAGAATGTTTTAATTCACATGATTTCTATAGTTCTCTTGACAAATTGAGATAGGGGACCGTAGAGAATAGCGTAGCAACCTGGGACCCTGCTTGGCTTGGGCTGTGCACACACCTTTCACACATTGCACCTAGCAACTGAGGACCCTCACCTGCATCAAACTGCACATAGAGCCCCACTTCAAAGAATAGAATAAATACCCACAGAAACCATTACTAACTCCCTCGGTGTGGTCAGTTAGCATTCAAACATGTTCTGGGATGTATCTAAAAGCTAAAGGCAAGGGTTCAATCCAGCATGAATTAGTTTTGGGTGCATGTAAATGGTCCTCTGAGTGAACTTTTAGGTAACATGTGTTATATACCATCTATATGTATGTATGGCTAAGCATATAAATGACTAAAATTAGATCCATCATGAGAAAGGATATATGCAGTAGAGAAAAGCCCATCAAAGCAGGAAGACCACCCCAACACTATTCGCAATAACAAACTCCTCCTCCTCCTGAATCCCATAAGAGGAAGCCCTGGGCAGTAACTCTCTGCCCTTGAGGACTTCCACTGAAGGAGCCCCCTGCTCTAGAACCCAGAAATACCCAGAGAGAGACTGTTGGTAACAAATTGTGGGCCTTCATCATACTGCATCAAGTTGGAGAGCCCAGACAGTGATAGACAGGAGAAGAGGTTTATAGAGCCCAGAATCCTTGGGTGTCCTCCCCCTTGCCCAAGCTCAGTTATGCTCTTCCTTTTTTGTCTATCTGAGATCAACTTGAGGAAAGCTTGGGATGTCCTGTCACTGTTTTCCAAGCTGTTTGGTTTGCAATATCCATGCCTCATCACATTATTTTTTCCTTTTTAAAATATTTTATTATTCATTTATTTATTTGACAGAAAAAGAGGGATTGAGAGAGAGAGAGAGAGAGAGAGAATTGGTGTGCCAGGGACACCAGCCACTGTAAATAGACCCCAGATGCATGTGCCCCCTTGTGCATCTGGCTAACGTGGGTCCTAGGGAATTGAACCTGGGTCCTTTGGCTTTTCAGGCAAGTGCATTAATCACTAAGCCATCCCTCCAGCCCTTTTTCCTTTTTTTTTTTAAGCTTGTGCGTATGTGTGGTATATGCACATGCCCATGCTGATGTAGCTCCCTGTGTGTTTGCCTGCAGTACCCCATAGGCTTATCTGTGGCAGCTAGAAGAGAATGTTGGGTTTCCCTTCCATCATCATTCACCTGCCTGTCTTCCCTTTCAATAGCCTCTTACTAATTCTGGAGCTTGCTGTTAAGGAAGTCTCCACCAACAGGACTTGGATTATAGATGTGTGTGGCCATGCCCAGCTGTTTTTACATGGGTCCTAGAAATTTGAACTCAGGTCATCTCAAGCTGTTTCAGGTCCTTATAGTTTTGTAGGAAGCTGACTTAACTGTTGTGCCATCTCTCCAACCCCATTTCTTTTCTTTTGAAATCTTTTTGGATTGTTTGTTTGTTTATAAGGCAGAGTCTAGCTATATCCCAGGCTGACCTGCAACTCACTCCGTAGTCCAGGCTTGCCTCAAACTCACAGTGATCCTCCTGCCACAGCCTCTTAAATGTTGGGATTGAAGGCACGTACCACCACATCTTCCAAAGCATTTATTTTTCCTATATCATATATAATCAGTATCAATTAGTCTGGCCCTTGAGTATTGCTCCCAATTAATAGAAGAGAATCAGTTCATGCTTATCCAGATTTTTAAAAAAATCTCCTAAATTTTACATGTATGGCAATCTCCCTGTTTTACTTTACTCCAGTGTTTTTCATTAAAAATAAAGTTGATTCAGGAACCAAAGTCACTAAGATTTGTGCATATCATGTTCTTACAACATGAAAACAACAGAAAAATAGAGTACTAAATTTTGAAACTAAGAAGAGTGACCAAAAGAAGGCTGCTTTACAAAGCTGGCTTCATTAAATATTCATAATAGCTCATTTTTGTGAGCACTTATCATTTCCAGATAATGGATCAGGTGTTTTATTTATTTTACCTCATGCCATTTCTGCAACAACTTCAACTTTACAGAAAAAAACATAAGTTCAGAATAACTAAGTTTCTCCCCTTAGCTAGGTAAAGAGACTCAGGTCCTCTTGAGTTTGAAGATCAGGAAAATGTCCAGTATTACAGTCTCTTGGACACCTGCACCTCTGTACTCCCATCGTTCAAACAGGTGAAGGAATATTTACCCCTTTGAATACCTTGCTGGAATGATATAAAAACTGTTATTAGCCATAATAGTACCTTTGGTTTGGATAGTAGTTCAGCTTCCAAAGCATTTTTGTGTCCTGGATCCCATGTGAGAAGAAAACAACCTTGTGACATAGACTATCATTCCCATCTTCCAGAGGAAGATGAGGCTAAGAGAGGTAACATAACTGGCCCAATGTCATAGCCCTGAAAAATCGTAGCACTAGAAAATTGATATCACCAACACTAGTTGGCCTGTCTAATGTCAGCTGCCTTTAATGACCAAGATAACTGTAATTGACTCAAAGATAGGACTCCCTCTATAATATTACTAGGGGGTTATTACCATTGTTGTCATGGTTGTTAAGAATTGCCAAAGGACAAGTGTGAAGTGTTTTCCTTTTTACCCCTGACATGCCTTCCTCCTATGAGTCAGACTTCCTGTGTTATCTCATAGCCATTGGGACCACACTAATTTTCTTAGGGCTTCCCTGGTTCCTGGAAACCAGGGTCTTGATTTTTTCAGGTGTTTGGTTTGTTCTTCCTTGAGTGATTTAAAGGAAGTGGGGTACTCAGTAATTTAATTAACATCTTAGAACCCTAAGTGGTGGATAAACTCATTAAATTGCCTCTGATGTAAACTGGCATGAGAGAAAGCCCCTGGGAAAGCTGGATTACCATTAACAATGTTCCTGACCCTTGGGGTTGGCCAAATGCATGAGTGAAGGCCATCGGGGAAGGTATAAAGTCACTCTGGGGAGAGAAATGAGCTATTTATTTGACCTAAGTGAAAAAGAACACCTTAGAGTGGGTCACAAGTTACACAGCAGTCAGTGTGGAGAAGGATTTTTCACCGTTGGAAAATCTTTCTGATTCTCACAGCATTACATGTGGTCATAGAAATTGTTTATTGGGATTCTGTGACTCTGAAAATACGGAATCTAGGTAGGATCTGGGAATGGAGTCACAAAAATAGTTAATGGCTCCAAAAGAGATCGTGTGTGGAGAAATGAGAGGAATCTGATACAGTTCAAATTAGAATGGGCACAGAAGGATAAGGCAGGGAAGGCTACACATTCATCAAAGACAACACAGCGACGACAGCAGCCAGCCTGCCTTCACTTCCTGACAGGCATACAGTGGGTTCCCCTCACATCAGAAGGATCGCTTTCTGGCTCCCATCTCTTTTGAGCTAGACAAAAAAAATGCTACTCATGAATCGTCTTTCTCTCTTGGATTCTCTATACGAGGCATGTGATGATATTCCAACAAGCCAGTCCCTGTCGTTTGTAACTCACTGCATGTGTGGGTTCCAACATAGATAGCATATAGAAAAGTATAGACTCTCATGTAAGCCTAATACTTGAGTTCCCATTGACAATTGTCCATTGTTAATACTGAAGCTAGCTCTCCCCCTTAACTCCATTGCATCTTCCTCATGCAACCAGAACTCAGGTAGGACGACCATATGTTTAATTGGTTCCCTAAGAGACCCCAACAAAACTATGTAAGCAAAATTATAATTTAGCTCTGAAGAAACCTTCTCATGAGATGCAGTTGGAAACACCATGCAGAAGAATCTTCTTCTAGTATTTAAAAAAAAAAAAACACTAATCACCTGAAGCAGAAGCATTTTCCAAATGTTGGACTGAGGGTAGGCCCCTTCCAAGGCCTCTGAAAACTGTTATTCAGTAGATAATTAAACTCAAAGACCCAATGGAGAAAATTGGAGATGTCTTGCTTCCAGTAAAACTGTAAGGTAGAGATTTCTTTGCATGATCATGGAAAAGTCTTGGATGATCATGAGGTTCAGACTGAAGGAACTTTGGAAGCTAAATCAATTTGGAAGAACATTCATAGGCTTGGAATTGCACCAATTTTCACCAATGTGAAAGGGACTGATATTTCTGTGTCCATTCTCTCATCATCACTTATTGTGGTGGTTTGAATAGAATAAATGGCCCCCAATATATTCAGTTGTTTGTTTGTAGTTTGCAGCCACCTGGCTAGAGTCAATACCATTGTGTGGATCTTAAGGTGTGGTTGTGGGTTTGAGATTTCAATCTAAAGATATGCAAAGTGTGCCTAGCTGGAGTTTCTGAAGTGTGCTGTGCTGTGTGGCTTTTAGGCTTGTGCTCTCTCTCTCTGCTTGGTCCTGTGAAGGCAGGCCAGCTTCTTCTGCTATTATGGAACTTCTCCTGGATCTGTAAGCTTCAATAAATCCCTTCCTCCATAGCTGTGCCTGGTCTGAAAGTTCATCTCAGTGAACCTGAATCTGTCTGATACACTTATGATCAGAGCCCCTATCACATTGATTATTGCACCCTGAGAAACTGGTACTCTTTTGTATCATACAGAAGGGAAAACAAAAATATCTACATGCCAGGCTCTTCCCTATGACATTTTAGTCCTATAGAGTAGGTGAATCTATTTTTGGACTATACAAGGGAAACCAAAGCTTAGCACAAGTAAATTGCTAAGACTAAAGAACTTGTGAGTGTTTCTGGCTGTCTTTCTCTTTCTTGGAACATCATTCATCAACATATTTATTCATTCAATATATATTTGCAGGGTGCTTACCACATTTCTCAGAATTGGCTTATCATTAGGAAAATCGTTTCCCTTCTCAGGCATAAAATTGAGAAACAAGTATGGACACGAAGAAATCAACATAATATGGCATATTCTCTTGGTACAAAGTAGAAAAGATAGCACAAAATCATCGTTAATTAAGCAATCAACTCTACTAGTATGAGGCGAGATGGCTCAACCATTGAGGCACTTTCCTCATAGGCATGAGTTTGGATTCCCAGCACTCTCAAAAGGCTGGGCATGGTGGCAAGGGCTTGAAATCTCAGTGCTGGGAAAGGGAAGGTGGAGACAGGGGATCTCTGGGGCTTGCTAAATAATGAGTCTTCCTGAATTTATAAGCTGCAGACCAATGTAGACCCTGTCTATAAAAACAGGTGGTGGGGCTGGAGTGATGGCTCAATGGTTAAGGCATTTGCCTATAAAGCCTAACGACTTGAGTTTGATTCCCCAGGGCCCATGTAAAGCCAGATGAACAGTAGCACATTTATCTGGAGTTCATTTTCAGTGGCTAGAGTCCCTGATATACCTATTCTCCCATCTCTGTCTCTCTGTCTCTTTCTCTGTCTCTAGCTCTCTTTGCTTGCAAACAAATAAAAAATATTTTTAGAAGAAGTCAAAACCTTAAAAAAAAAAAAAACTAAGGCAGGTAGTGATTGAAAAAACACCTGATGTCAAGCTCTGGCTTGCATATTCATGTGCACCACTGCACCCCCCCATGCCCAAAATATACACATGGATATATATTACACACATATTAAAAAATCATTTGTAACAATTTGAAGATAATGGAAGGTGAGAGATGGGTGAATAATGGATATTTGAGGGCATTTTGAAGTAATTCACATAACAACACTTACAAAGCAATCTGAAGTATATGAAGGACTCATGCATATTTCATGTCAAGAGATATCCATTATGAGGCCTCTGTACCATTTCTGACCACAAGTATCCAGTGAGTACACAAGTCCCTGCCTCTTCATTAAGCTTATATTTTAGTGGGAAAGTCAGGTACAAAATAAAACCTCCGAAATACAGTGCCAAATGATTAGTATAATGATGAAGAATAAACCCACGTAGGGAGGTGAAGAGACAGCAGCTCTTAGATTATCTTTCCAGAGAAAGCCTTGCTGAGGCTTCTGAAGGGAGACTGAACCATAGGTATTTGAGTCTGAAGAAAGAGCAAGGCTCTGAAGCCATGTCGTGCTACATAATGTGGAAAGCTAGCAAGAGAGGGAAGAGAGATCACAGACAGGTCTGCAGCAGCCAGCTGCCAGGTCATCTAGGGCCTCATAGGCTGTGGAAGACATGGAGAATGACTGGATCTGTTTGTTTAATTGTCATTTATTACATAAATCTACTAATGGGTACCAGGTTATTCAACTTGGTAAAATAGACATTGAACATGACTAAGTAGGCTCACACTACTCTCAATTGAATCAAAATGGATTTTCCTAATCTCTAGTTGACATGGGCTTCAGAGCTTGTCTCATGTCTGTCATCCAAAGTATGGGGAAATTATCTTTTAAAAGAAAATCGGAGGTTGGGAAACTACGTAACAAAAATTTCAGATGGACCAAGTGTCAAACCAGTCTGACTCGGTCATCAGCTGCTTGCTTTAGCGTAGCTCTTTTCCACATCCATTCAGATGAACAGATGACATTGTTGTAGATATTCCTGCCTGGAGCTTGCCACATCAGCTGGCCTCTGTTCTATCTAAACCAGTTATTATGATTATTCTGGAAGATTCACTGCAGAGCCTTCCAGGTGCAAACACAGACCATGGAGGTGGCTCTGGGGCCACTGTTAAGTGTGGAGAGGCCTGAGTTATCTTTGCATCCTTACATGAAGCAAGTCGACCCCTGAGCCTACCTTCTACCCACAGTGATAACCATGCCACAGCCCTCAGCTCTGGCTCTGCTCTGGGTTTGCTGTGGCAGTCTTATAGCCCTGGATGCCAGAAGCTCCTACACCCTTCTGTCACTAAGCACACCAAAGCAAGAAGGAGTGACAGAGGTTGCCTGAAGTCCTTTAGGGACCATTAAAGCCCTGTTGCAGGCAGGTTTGCATTGCTGGTAGAAATCACCCAACCAAGAGAAGCCTGTGGGAAAAAAAGAGGTTTATTTTGGCTTACAGGCTCAAGGTAAAGCTCCACGATGGCAGGAGAAAATGATGGCATGAGCAAAGGGTAGACATCACCCCCTGGCCAACATCAGGTGGACAATAGTAACAGGAGAGTGTGCCAAACACTGGATAGGGGGAGCTGGCTATAACACCCATAAGCCTGCCACCAACAATACACTGCCTCCAGGAGGCTTTAATTTCCAACTGCCATCAGCTGAGGCACAAAGCATCTAGAAAACCTAAATTTATGGGGGACACCTGAATCAAACCACCACAAGCTCAGATAGCAAAATAAGAGTTAGGGGAAGGGGAGTAGAAGGGAAATTCCTATCATCTTCCCCTGGTGCTTACTTACCATAGGGATTCAAAAACTCTGGGAATGGTGAAGGAGGCACCAAACCACCCAACTCCCTCCTAGCCTCACATGCATGACTTTGGGAGATAGTGAGTGGGGGATCTAGAAGCCTTTCCCAAACAGGATTCCTCTTCTGTTGGCAGGGAGAAAGTAGGAGATAGATCTCAGCAAAGGTGGATTTCTTTGCCAAGGAGACTGTTCAGCCTTTTGCTGATATCTCTAGCATTAGCTCCTTCTCCTGAGGTCCAGAGACAGGATGGGACAGAGGAGTTCTTCCTCACAAATGCAGCAAGTATCTTCCCTGCTCACTGCCAACCTTGAAACCACCCTCTGTCCTGGTGATGTTCAGAGTGTCAATTCTTTCCTCCTGACGGGGACATCTCTCTCTTTATCCAGGAACATGCATCCCATTGGCCTCAAGATGTCCATTCTCATGTCCCCAGTGTGTCTCAGTTTTCCCTGTTCTGAACGTTGCTCCATATTTCATCAAGACACACATTAGTCCCTCCTGGCTCCATCAGTACCCCTGTCCCACCCCTGAGGATGGAAACAGGAAGTATCCTGTTGGAAATCCCCAATCTATTCCTCTCCCATCTCTTCCTTTGGAGGGGCTGCTTGTTAGAAGAAGGTTATAAACTAAAAATTTCCCACAAACACTTTAAGGAACTAATAATCTGATGGTTTCATTTAATGTGCTTATGGATAAAACATCCAAGCCACATAATTTCCTTTACTCCATAGTCTATCCTCAAGTGATACCCCCCACAACACACACATTTCTTTCCCTGGGGAGAAAAACACTTGAGCAATTGCTGTGAGAGAGGAGATCAAGGACTTTTAGAGGCAGGTTTTGAAATGCTCCAATTGAAATGATGGCTTTTAGAAATTGATCTTGCCAGGTTACCTTAATTCTGTGTTTTCATTAAACTTGTTGGCTTAATTTTAGACATGTAATCTCAGTAAAAAAGAAAAATTAAAGGCTTCTGACTCATTTTCTTAAAATTAGACAAACACACATGACCTGCATGTGTGCACCCCTCCCCCCACCCTCATGGGCGCTCCCATGTGCATCTCTCTTACTCATTCCATATGCTAGATTAAACTTTAGCTTTTAGTGCCTGATCTTATAATTAGGAAAATTTTCTTTGAAGAGACAATTATAGTTCTAGATGGCAGAGAGCGGGAAGCTCCAAGCATGTTTCCTAGTATTAACCAAAAGCCATCTGCATTGCCACTTAGAAATCTGACTGAAGTTTCAAAACAATAAAGTGAGAATGCTTATAAAAATGCCAAGAACACTTTGCTTGGAGCTGCAATTATTCAAATGGTGTGTCATTGTGGGACTTCAGCGTGGATCTTCTCTCCTTATATCTCTCTTTCCACAGCCAGCTTGTAGAATCTTAGGGCATCTGAACCACAGCTCATTTCACTCTGATGTAGCTATTCCACCAAATCCCCTAACTACCAGTGGAATAATCAAGCACCCAAGAAGAATAACGACTCGACCAGAATGGCACAGAGAGCTGTGCATAGTTCTGGACCGGGATGACTGGAATCCTGGACCTCAGCCCAGATGGTCCCATTACCCACACTACTATTATCTGGTCTGAGTCAGAGGGAGTTCCTCAGAAAGATGTTTCCTTGCCCCAGTCCCTCTCTAAACAGGGGGATGCTAGGCTAAAGCTAAGTAGCTACAGAAACAGCTGTAGAGATCATGAAGTCCCCACCTCCAAAGAAAGACACAAAAATCCAGTGACTACTAGAAAGGAGAAAAGGGAGAAGGTTACAGGGGAAGGGGGCAAGAGAGAGTGATATGAAGGGACTATGATAAAAATACATTGTGTAGACATATAAAATTGTTAATAAAAAGTTATTAAAATAGAAACATTTATAGAACTAGGATTCTTTAGCCAATTATCTGGTAAGTAGCCCTGCTGAAAGGAGCAAGTGATTTTTTAAAATATGTTTTAAAATTTATTTGAGAAAGAAAGAGGCAGGGAGAGAGAGAGAGTGAGTGAGTGAGTGAGCAAGAACACCAAGGCCTCTGGCTATTGCAAATGAACTCCAGATGCATGTGCTACCTTGTGTATCTGGTTTATATGGGTTCTGAGGAATAGAACCTGGGACTTTTGGCTTTGCAGGCAAGTGCCTTAGCCACTAAGCCATCTCTCCAGCCCAAGCAGGTGATTTTCAAAGGAATAAGTCTCTCTGGGGAGGCAGAGCTCATGCTTTATTCATTTTGATAAATATAGCATTAAGTCTAGTGCTTGGTAGCACTGAATGAATCCTTATGATATAACTGACACTTCAGCACCACAGTGGCCCTATGAGATGTGGTATCCGAAATGCAGATAAAAAGAAGACAAGGCTGAGGAAGGATGGAGCCCCATAGAAAGTTGCATAGCTAGGAAATGGCAGGGCTGTAACTCAAACTCAGGTATTGAGAGCTCCAAAGCATGTATTCCTTGTATCATATGCTGAAGGGCAACATGTGTGTGGCAGAGGTGGTGGTTGCATATTTCAGGAATCAATGGAAGGAAGTGAGAACTAGTTCAGACAGCTAAACTCCAAAGTTGTGCTATTGGATAGAAGTGAGTTCCTTATTCCTGAAAGTGTGAAAGGAGGCTAGTTATATCTGTGATGGGGTATTATAAGAGACCTGTCTCTAGAGGAGACACATAGCTGGTCAGGTAAGGCCAAGCTTTTTTTAAAAAAATATTTTATTTTTTATTTATTTATTTGAGATAGAAAAAGAGGCAGAGAGAGGGAGAGAGAGAGAATGGGTGCTCCAGGGCCTCCAGCCACTGCAAACGAACTCCACATGCATGTGCCCTCTTGTGTATCTAGCTTACGTGGGTGCTGGGGAATTGAACCTGGGTCCTTTGGCTTTGCAGACCAGTGCCTTAACCACTAAGCATCCCTTCCAGCCCCATAAGGCCAAGCTTTTTAAACTGTGGGTTCCTGGGTCTCAAGTTCATATGGAGTCATGTAAGTGAATGTGACAGTTGTCAGGGTTAATTTCAATTGTAAACCTGATTGGATGAAGTAAGAGATGTGCCTCTCAGGCAGGTCTGTGAGGCTGTCTCTGGGAAGAATTAACTGGGGAGGGCAGGGGAGAAGACTTCATTCAGAGTGGGCAGTCCTTCTTGTGGCAACCCAGCTTCTTTAGCTTTCCATTACAGACTGAAGCCCAGCAACTCTCCAGTAGTACACCAGGCTTTCAGTATCAGGTTCGGACTGCTAAGACATCCAGCCTTATGAAGCAAACAGCTACCAGGTTCTTGGACAATTGAGCCTGTAGATACCCACCGTGATATTGTCCAGCTCGTATCATGTAAGCCAATCTGTTAAGTCCCCTTTATAATATATATTCATTCTATTGGTTCTGTCTCTCTAGAGAACCCTAATTCAGAGGTCATGAATAAAATTGTCAACAACAGAAGGTTTCTGAATGCAGAACAACCAAAAATTAATTCAAAATCCCATGTCTGATGAATCTGAGGTGTTTCTGGTGGATATCAGCATTGCATCATAGCATTTCACTGCACTGCTGGTTCTGAACACACAACATGCACACGGCACATGCTGCCTTTCATGCAATACCAACAAACACTGCCCAGAACACCTCCACTCAGGTTTGAGACCATTGTATCTTATGAGCTAAAATGTTTTTAATGCACGTGGTTTTCTACTCTTATAGAATGATAATGGTTTATTTACAGAAAACAAAGACTTTTGAATATTTTCCTACAGTCATACCTCAGCATATCTTTGGGTTATATCATTTAAGATTGTTTGATTTTTAAAATTGCTGTTTTTAGTAATTGTTATTGGGATTTTTAAAAATTTATTTTATTTATTTATTTGAGGGGATGGAGAGAATGGGAGTTCCAGAGCGTCTATCTACTGAAAACAAATTCCAGATGCATGCATCATCATTTGCATTTGGCTTATGTGGGTTCTGGGGAATTGAATCTGGGTCTCTTAGGCTTCACTGGCAAGTGCCTTAACCACTAACCCATCTCTCCAGCATATGAACATACTATAAATTAGTTGTATGCCCAGTGGATTATCTTCTTTCGTCCCCTCTCTCCCTTCCCCTATTCCATGGGGCGTCATGAATGCATCAGTCAATTCCTGTGGGGAAGACAGCGCCTCACAGTTAGGCTTCCCACCCTGTGGCTCTTACATTCTTTCTGCTTTCTCTTCCGCAATGTTCCCTGAGCCTTGGAGGACATGTTAAAAGTCTCCTTTAGTGTTGAGATCTTAGCAGCCTCTTCTTTTCTGACTGATGAATTTTGAGTCTCCTCAGTGTCTCCGCCTCCCTGGAGAAAGTTCTCCTGCTAGCAGTGAGAGCAGCACTCACAGTGCATAGATTTCCTGTTAGAATTGCTGATTTCAGTTCATGAAACAAATTTTGGCTTTGGATTTGGACAGAATTTCCAACAATTTCTGAAATGATTCCAAAGATACTTCTACTATTTTATACGTTTTGTACAATGCATGCTCAAAAAGTGGCATTCTCAGCATTGACAATTATAAAATCAAAATATCAAATCTAAAAAATGTTGAACATGTTCTGTTTCCTGTAGTAGTATTCTGCATCCATAAATTTGTTCTTTATGCAAAAGTAAGCAAATTATCCTTGCATTACTATACAAATTTAATAAATGGTGAAATTATATATATATATATATATATATATATATATATATATATATATATACACCAAAGAATTAATTTTTAATTTTAATTTATTTACCTGTGCGTGTATATGGGCACACCAGAATCTTATGCCACTGCAAACAAAAGCCTGTCCATCACTGGGGAATTGAATCCAGGCTTTGAAAGCAAATGTCTTTGGATACTGAGCCATCTCCCAGCTCCCTTATAAATTATTTTTACAAATTTCTTCATGATTTATTATCAGCAAATGTTTGATTTCTATAATTACTTTATATACCTCTTTACTGGGATCAGAGTGTAAAAATGCTCATATGGTAATCATAAAACTTCAGCCTAAATCCTGCCAAGTCCCTTTTTACATCTTCACACATCATTCATCACCCATCTATCTGTTCATTTATCATATATCCACCCACCTATCCATATACCTATCCATCCATCCATCCATCCATCCACTAAACCATCTATTTATCCACCACCTATCTACCCATCCAGCTAACAAATCTTCATTAAGTGGCTGCTGTACTTTAGACATTGTTCAGGGAGGTTAGACTGATTTTAAATGCTTTTGCTATTGATCTAATAACTAAATATGGCCAGCACTATGGTAGGTACTGGAGTTGCAGAGATAATAATATATAATTCTTCCACTTGAGACACTGGGTGTCACCTAGGTCTACAAAGAGATAGTGACAGGAAACCCAACAACCAGTAAGATCTTTTAAGATGGTGCTTGCATGAAGTGTTGAGGGGAGAAAACGACTAAGTCATGGGTAGAAGAAGGTCAGGGAGAGTCTCAAAGAGGTGCCCTTCTTTAGTCTGAGTGGCTGGGAAGGAGAAGCCCTTGCCTGTACTTATCATTCATCTGTATTCGAACTAAGTCAAGATGTTGCAATGTGAACATTAATCACTCCACGAGTGCTCTTGATATGGGGATAGGTTTGTTGAGTTAGAAAAGAACACCGTGGTCATCTAGACATCAACAAGCCTTAACATGAGAGTGAAGCTGTGCAGTTCTGAACATATGTAAGGAATGCATGCTTCTTCAGCATTTGTAGAACTTTTTTGTTGAGAACTTTCATACGTGAACACGCTGTACTTTGATCATGATCCTCTCCCATTGCCTTCTTTTGTCCTCTTGCCCCCACCCCATTCCATCGCACCTCATCTTTCCAATTAATCTGTTCTATAATTTGATCTCTCTCTCTCTCTGCTCCCCTATACATGTCAAAACTCCAATTAGTATCTCTTCAATTTTGATATCCTCTTTCAGTCTCTCTCTTCTCCATCATCCATGTCAAAGATCCAATAAATCTCTCTTCTATTTTGATTTCTTTCTTTCTCTCCTCTATCATCCACGTCAAAATGCTGATGGGCTCAAATGTACAGGTGTTGTAGAGATGATAGCTGAAAGCTGCAATGAGGTCATGAATGCAACTCAACTTCACGTTTTGTTTTGTTTTGTTTTTATTTGATTTTCAAGGTAGGGTCTCACTGTAGTCCAGGCTGGCCTGGAATTCACTATGAACTCTCAGGGTGGCCTTTAACTCAACGTGATCTCCGTACCTTTTCCTCATGACTGCTGTGATTTTCAGTTTTTAAGCTAATATTAAAAAATGAATAATCTCATAGCCTTCAGAAAAAAAATTCCAGAGTCCATAAACAGTTAATGAACACCTTGCAATGTGATCACTTTCTTTCACATATGGAAAATAAAAGGAAGCAGAAATGACCTACTAGAGTCCTGGGTCCTTTTGCCTGGGTAGTGCCCCCACTGTTGGCATAATGACTCATGGTTAGAGGCCATTGTTGGGTGGGTCCTGCTCAGACTGTCAGTAATGATTAGAGGAAGAAAAGCAGTCAACAGATCTTAACACAGAACCTTCCATCTAACCTAAAGATCAAGGCTCAGTCTTGTTCCATAGCATGATGCCTCTGCTTTGCACTGGTGTAGACATGAGGCCACTGAGCACTTACCGTGACAATAAGGTGGAACCACGTGAATAATTATGGACAAGGATGCTGAGTCAATGATAGGGACTGTAACTTGTCCCATTCATAGTGATAAGTTTTTAAATCAGGTGAATTTCAGGAAAGTGCCAGAAATGAACAATTTGCTGATGCATGTCTACGACAAAATGGCAGACTATATATGCAGAGAAATATCCCTAGTATAGGGAACCTTCAGAATACAGTAAAAAATATGAGCAAATGTGATTTCACAGGTATAAACAAGTACAGGTTGTCCTAATTAAATCTTCAGATCACACATTCATGGTTCTAACGGGCCAAAAAGGTAAAGTATGGAAGACTAAGTACAGGACCTGATCATAATGTATGCAAATACAGAAAATATTGCAAGAGATTGGGAAGATTCCATGATTCCTTAAATGGGTGACCGAAAATAAAAATTGTCCCACAGTAGGAGAGAGAAATTTACTTGACATTTTGGCCTTGGTTCTTGGTGCCCAGAGTTGGAGAGAAGAGAGTATGTGGCTTCTTTGATTATCACTAACCAGAAACCTCCACATACATACATACACTTGGGGCTAGAGCTTTTTCCTACCTCTTTGGTCTAAAAATGCCAAAGCAAAAGTTCAGTAATATGACCTCTTGTTAATAGTCTCTAACACATACTTAACTGAGGTGCTAGAATGATAAATGGAGTATACTAGTCACTCTTCTTGTTGTAAGAACTGACAAAAACAACTTCAGAAAAGAAAACTATTTTGGCTCATGGTTTGAGGGTACAGTTCATTATGGCAAGTAAGGCACGGGGACAAGAGTGCCTCTAACTGTCATGGCAAGAGAATGAGATCACAGGCTACCTGGGCTCATGGAATCATGTCACATTCAAGGTGGGCCTTCCCACCTCAACAACCCTCTCTGATAATGCCAAACAGACACACCTACAGGTTTGTTTCCAAGGTGATTCTAGATGCAGTCAAGTTCACAATGAAGATTAACCATCACAGAGGAGAAGCAAAAATTACAGAAATAATGGCTGGAAATGTGATAAAATTGATGAGTGAAGACCACAAATCTCAGAGGAGTTAGTACATCTCAAACTTTCAGAATTAACCAAAATGAAGAAAACATCTTAAAGGTAATGAGTAAGAAGGCTGTCAGTCAAGAATTGACCGACTGACAACTGACTTCCCCAGGATCCTATACACTGCTACCTTCTTTGTGCATCTGCTGTTTCTTGATATGGTGAACTTGATGCAAACAGGTGCAGCCAGACCTTAAGCTTCATTATTTCTCTCTCTCTCTCTATCTCCTTCTCTCTCTCTCTCTCTCTGTGTGTGTGTGTGTGTGTGTGCTCCCAGGTGGAAACATTATCACCCTGGAAAACAGCAGCATTTCTAGATCTTCAGAGCTTAGGACTTCAGAGGTGTGAAGCATGTATCTCCTATGTGGGTCACTGGGGACCATGATGATTAAGTCCACTTCTCTCCCCATCCCTTGGTTTCTAGACCCATGAATTCTACCTGATAAGGGGCAAATTAGGGTCAGACTACCTTCAGGAGATGGTGTCCCATTTTAGTATGGTATCTTCTCAAAGAAGTCACCTCAGTTACATCTCTAAGAGGAAATCCTTCCATTCTGTCATGCTGGGTGCTACTAGATGGTATAGGTTATTAAAAGAGTAAGAGTCTCATGAGTGTGCCCATCATTGCACTTTCATTTCTGGAAAATGGGACCTTTGATATAGAACAGTGCTGTATGAGAGTCCAAACTTGGAAACATTAACTACACAATTCTACTTTTGAAACTCAATAGAGTCTTAGTTTGGAGAGGTTGCCTAGTCAGTAAAGTACTTTCCATGCAAGCGTGAATACCTAAGCTCAGTCTCTAGAACACGTATAAAAACAGGCATGGTGACACATACTTGTAATTCCAGTGTTGGGAGGCAGAGACAGGAGGATTCCTGGGGGTCACAGGCCATCCAGTCTAGACTATTTTTGCTAAGCTCCAGGCCAGTGAGAAAACCTTTCTCAAAGGTGGTGGATGACATTCATGAGGAATGACAGTAGAAACTGTCATTCTGAACTCTACGTGCATGCACACATCCATGCATGAGTACCTTCACAAGTGAGTACACCCATGAACACACAGTCACATAGATACACACAAAAACAAAGTATGGGTAGTTTTTTAAAAATTTTATTTATTTGATACACAGAGAGAAAGAGGCAGATAAAGAGAAAGAGAGAGAATGAACATGTCAGAGCTTTCAGCCCCTGCAAACAAACTACAGACACATGTGCCACCTTGTGCATCTGGCTTACATTGGTTCTTGGGGAATGGAACCTGGGTTTTTTGGCTTTCTAGGCAAGTGCCTTAACTTTTATCTCTCCAGCCCTAGTTTTAATTTTTGACTAAAGATGTTAACATTTTTCATATGAATCTCCATCATTAGTACATTTCACTAGTTTGTTGATTGATGGGATGGCTGGTTTCTTGGTATTTACTTGTCAAAGTTTTTAAAAAATATACTTGAAATGTAAATCTGTCAGATAGATAGCTAGCAAAGACCTTCTCATCCTGTAGTTTATCTACTCACTCAATTATTTCCTTTGTTGTATAGAAGCATTTTGATTTCAAGCAATCTAAATTGTTAAATCTTTTTTTTTAATTTGTTTTTTTTTTCTTTTCTTGAGGTAGGGTCACACTCTAGCTCAGACTGACCTGGAATTCACTGTGTAGTCTCAGGGTAGCCTTGAACTCATGGTGATCCTTCTATCTCTGCATCCCGAGTGCTGGAATTAAAGGCGTGTGCTACCACACCCAGTTAAAATTGTTAATTCTTGATATTAGTTCCTGAGTTATAGATATATATGAAGTGAAATGTGAGATGCACAACAACAAATATCTCACTTTTTCATATGTAGTCTTTAGAATTTTTTTTTTCCTAGGTAGGGTCTCACTCTGGTCCATGCTGACCTGGAACTCGCTATGTAGTCTCAGGGTGGCCTCGAACTCATGGCAATCCTCCTTCCTCTGCCTCCTGAGTGCTGGGTCTAAAGGCATGTGCCACCACCCCCAGCTAGAATTTTTACTTTATTTATTTGCAAGGAGAAAGAGAGAGAGAAAGAGAAAGAGAGATAGTGGGTGCACCAGGGCTTCTAGCCACTGTAAATGAACTCCAGATGCATGCACCACTCTGTGCATCTGGCTTTGCATGGGTACTGGGGAATAGAACCTGGGTTGTTAGGCATTATAAGCAGGTGCCTTAACTGCTGAGCCATATCTTCTCCATCCTGTCTGTGTGTGTATATATATATATATATATATATATATATATATATATATATATATATAAATTTGTTGCTGAAGTTATCTTCTTGTAGGTGGGATTTAAAAAAACTCAACGAAAAGCAGTATATGGGTAGAAGTAATTTATTTCAGGTTACTGTCTTGAAGGGAAGTTTTATGGCATAGCAGAACAGAGGTTGTCACATCAGGTGGAAGGTAACATCAAGAGTAAGCTAGCTCTGGCATGAGGGAACTGGATATAACATTCCAAAGCCCACTCCTAGCAACACCTTCTCCAGCAAGGTTTCCATCTCCCAAATTGTCACCAGCTAGGGAACAAGTATTCAAAACACATGAGGCTGTGGGGAACATGCCATTCAAACCACCACAATAAGTATATGACATGAAAACAGAAAAGAGACTACCGGAAAGGAGGAAACTGTGGCAGGGGGGAAGATGGTGGGATGACTAAAGGAAAGGAATGGAAAGCAATTAATATGACCAAGGAACATGTTATATTGAAAGAAATTGTCTATATGAAACCCAACACCAAATACAATGAATAAAATTTCTTTAAAAATGGACTTACAAGTGTGGGGGCGCACACCTTTAATCCCAGCACTAGGGAGGCAGAGATAGGAGGATCAAAGTGAGTTCAAGGCCACCCTGAGAATACAGGGTGAATTCCAGGTCAGCCTAGACTAGAGTGAAACCCTACCTCAAAAAACTAAACTAATAACAACAACAACAATAATAATAAGCATAAAAATTGACTTACTCTTGTATTTCTTTCAGTTTGATTCCTCAAATATATAGCAATGTCATAGTCTAATCTCCTCTTGGTATTTGCATCTAGTCCTTTGAGGAATGTTTTACTTTCCTTGTGACTCTGTTTGGAATTTATAGTCAACTCCCATAGCAGTCAGATTTTTGTTAATGTAGGGCTGCAACAAATCTGTAGCAGGAATGTTTAATACATAACAAGCCACAGAATCCATGTGACATTTATTTGTGACATTTCTTAGTAGTATATTTAGCACCTCAATTTGCAGAGTTTCTATGCATTTTATATGTATTTGGAGTGCGAGTGCTTAAGCATGTGAGAACTGTAACTTTGGGGGTGTGGACATAAGAATAGACAAAAAGAAACAGGCTTACATTGAAATTGCTAAAGTTTCAGTTTATGCTAGGTTTACACATTTTAATCTTTTCCTTAAATTTTATCACCACACATCTATTGTACAAAAATCTGAATCTATCCTTAAACCAGAATTAGCAAGGAGCTGCCCTCTGCTTAGATGTGTCTGAGCTCTGCTGAGATGCAGACAAGTTGGTGTACATTGGTATGAGGCTTCCTAGGCAAAGTTTCTGAATATTAAAACACTTCCAGGCTTTGGTTGACTCCTCTTATATAATGGCTTATGCTCTGATTCAGAAGTGTGTTGCTAATGACTTACATATGCATGGTATAAATGTTCCTGCAGTTTGAGTCTGTGGATAATTTACAAGTTTGGTATTACAGATGAGGAAACTAAGAATTAGAGAACTTCAATAACTTACCAGATGTCACAGGGTTGAGAAATGACAAGCTGTAACTCAGCATTAGCCTCTGATTCCCCACCCATGGGCTGACTGCTCTGCCATGGATTCCTCTCAATAAAGTACTTATCCAAATCTCTCTGACAGTGTTTTATACCTCTATATAAATGATTAGGAAATCCCGGATCCTTCCAAATTATCTGTCTCCCAAGGCTTAGATTGGAATTGAGTTATGTCAAGTCTACCTAAGAGGAACGTTTCAGATAAGCCTAAGGGAAGTGGAGAGAAATACTGAAAGATTTAGGGGTAGAGTTCACTAATGTTGATGATGACTATGATTTAGGAGCTAAGGGAAAAGGCAAAGCTCCTAGTACTCTACTAGCTCAAGCTACTAGAGAAAGCACAGTCTGTGCCATGAGAAGAAAAGCAACACAGACAGTAACCAGAATTATGCCACAACTCCACTCCTGTGGAGTGCTCCTGCCACTCCAAAGGTGCCCGTGTGCTAACCCCTGAAAATCATGGATGCTAGCTTACACGGGGGACTTTGGAGCTATCATCAAATAAAGACCTGATCCTGTTAAAGACCTGGCTCTGGTTTACCTGAGTGGGTCCCATGTAACTACAGATGTGTGTAAAAGAGAGAAGGGGGAAATGTCAGAGATGGAGATATGGTGGCACATGCTCAGAGGGAGCTAAACTTGTATGTGATGCTGTTTTGGCCATTGTGGAGTTTGAGACCATGAGCTGAGGGGTGAATGGAGCTTCTAGGAGCTGAAAGGGCAGGGAAAGAGATTCTCTTAGAACCTCCAGATGGAATGTATAACCCTGTAAACATCTTGAGTTAAAAACGCCTGACTACAAAACTGTATGATAATAAGTAGGAAACTAATACCAGTAAAAAGAAGTGCTTAAAAGACTGCAGAGTTGAGCTGTGGAGACAGAATATCCAGTAAAGTTTTTGCCTTGCAAACATGAAGACCTGAGTTTGAACCCCAGAATCAATGTGAAAAAAAGCCAGAGTGATTTCATTCACTTGTAATTCCAATGCTAAGGAAATGGAGACAGTTGGATCCCTGGGGCTCACTGGCCAACCAGTCTAGCCTATTCAGAGAGCTCCAGGCCAATAAGAGATCCTATCTCAAAAAAAAAAAAAAAAAAGAAAGGGTATGGCTTCTGAGAAATGACACCCAAGGTTGTTCTCTGGCCTCCACATGCACATGCACACACATACAATTTCACCGAAATACATATATATGCAACTGCAGATTTCACTCTGATCACATTGAATCTGAGAAACTTAAAGGACATCTTGGGTGAAATGCCAGGAGGAAATTGAATCTGCAAGTAGGAACTCATATGTGGTTTCAGGGTATAGTAGTTTCTTTTACTTCTTCAGTCCTTATTGTATCTAGCAATAAGGATATCAATACCAATTTCACAGGTTGTCTTGGAGACTAAAACCGATCTATATAATAGCAATAGTGTCCAATAGAGGGGCTGGCAAAATGATACCAGTCAATGGTACATCTTTCATTTACCCATTGATTTCTCTATTCAGCATCATAGAATTAGGCCATTTCACTTATCAAGGATGGGCAGTTGTTACATTTTTTTTTTTTGGCTAGGAAGAAAACCTGGTCTTCTGAGTCCCATGTCCCAGAGTGAGCATATGGGCATGAGGAAGTAACATAGAGTGGTATCTTTAATCCTGTGACACTCTTCTCCATTCTTTAGAACTATCTTGAAACAACCCATTCCTGTAGCTTCTACCTCTCCCCCTTGCCAGGGTTTGGTTACGTTTGTCTTCCAGTCATGCTTCAACTCTTCTGAGCCCTTCCCATTTGCCTGATTTTTTGTTTTACTTTTATACTTCATATTCCTATATACTGTACCACAGTATTTGACAGTTATTTTAAATGCTTCCAACTATATCAAATGGAAGAATTGATATCTGAAGATTTTTTGTTAATTTAATTTGCCATAGTTTTATTATCACATTTTTAAATTAAATTTTATTTTTTTTATAAAAGGTTATACTCATATCCTTTTTACTCCAGTCTTTTCCACTGAGGTCCCTCTTTGGTGGAATTATTGGTATTGACTGTGGCCTCCTGAAGGTCTCAGTCCACCTCAGGCTAATCCTACCCACCCTGTAGCTTTTAAAATCTTTCTAAGCCTTCTTCCACAATGTTCCTTGAGCCCTGACAAGAATGTCAGAAGTCTGATGCAATTTTAATTATCTGTAGCCTCTGGATTTTTACTTTTATGAGTTTTGGGTGACCACAGTATCTCTCACCATATCACTGAAGCTGGGTGTCAGGCCAGCAGTAAGTCCAGTGCTCATGTTGATGCTTCCTCTGCAATGTCTCCTGGGCAACAGTGACCCATCTTGCAGCAGATAGCCAGCTATTTTTTCTTATTGTATTTATGGATCCTGGATCTCCCCACTATTCTCTGCCATTTGTAAAATAAATCATTCTCTAGCCAAGAATGAGAGCAGTTTGGATTAAAGGGGATACACACAGTTAGTTATTTGGGAGACTTTTTAATGTGAATACCCATTCTTCTTAGCCAAAGAATAGTGGAAGTTCTCTCTGGAGTCTATGAGTATGCTATCCATTGGAGTTTTACTTGGTTTCCAGTGCCAGGTATGAGTTTTTTCCCATTGAGTTGATCTTATGTCCAATCCAAGATGAGTTGGTTACCGGCGTAGGCTGTGTGCCACTATTATGTAGGTACATAACTCCTTGTCTGGTTGGTTGATTGCATAGCTTGTAGGATCTCCTGCTTCTTCACACTGATGTGATCATTATCCCCCAGCGGCTCCCAAAGCACTTTCCAGAGCTATGAATGCTAGCCAGAAAGGTACTGGATTTCCTCTCATTTCCAGCATTGTCCCTTGATGTCCTGTGGCTGCAGGCTGTGCTATCTTTAGCAATAAGCTCTTACCTTTTACCTCTGGAAGGTGACCAAGTGCCTTCAAAATGGCTTGCATGGTTTTGGGGACCTTATGGGTCTGACCAACAGATCACAGTGGGGGTCAAGTCAATAATTCTGGGATTTACCTGTCAGTGCCCAAGTTTTAGGTTTTATCTATCTTCTATAGGGCACTTCTGTCCCGGCCATTCCCTCACCCCTCCTTACTGAGAGTTATATCTTGTAGAATGCTATCTAGCAGAAATGTTTCTATAGTACTGATTCATGTTATCATTTGTTTTGTGTGATTCTCCTCTACACCCCCCCTTACCCCTATCATCTGCCTTCTTATAGCCTACACATAGTAATTCATATCCCCAAAGGCAGTTTGTCTCTCACCACAATGTTTCCCCTGTTCTCTTTTTAATTCAAAGGGCTTAATAAGCATGTAGCTTGGTTAATTCTTCTCAGAAAATTTGAACAAGGACTCAAGGATGTAATAATTCTTTCTAGGTTGCAAGGAAAGAGAGAAATGGGATTTTTCTTTGATGATCCAAATGAGTAACAGAGCTTGCTAGCATTTGGTTCTGAATAAAAGATATGAATGACATCAGGATTTGGTGAGTTAGGCCTAGAACAGTGTTTCTTAGTTTGAAGACTTGCCAGCCTTTTTCAAAATTCAAAATGACTGCCCCAAATTGTGCTTTTTCTCATGACTGGGGGGGGGGGGGCAGGGTTATCAATTTAGGAGTTCTGTGTGTCTTTAGTTTTTAAAAGAAGTACATTTTTATGTGAATTTTAATTTCTTTAGTGGATGGAATTGTTTACAGAATCCTGCTACTACAGGGAGGAGTGGAACTAGCTATCAGATGTTCTGAACATTGCTGGAGATGGAAGTATCTGCACTGGGCAGCAGAGCAGTGCTCATGGTAACCAGTACACATTCATCAAATAACTGGAAGGAAGGGCATTTATTGTATATATCACTGTGTACCTTGACTATGAACAAACCACTTTATCCCAAGCCTCAGTGCCTATAGTCAGTATTTCCCAAGCTTTAGTCACTGCATTGGGTAATATCAGAGGTAGCACATACAGATATGCACAATAGAAGACGGGCAGTACATGAGACACCACGTAGGACAGGAGTTCTCCAAGTGACCTTGATGAGCTGTTACCTTTAAGAAGCCATCTGGTTCAATGCACTCATTTCACAGATGAGAAAGCAGAGGTTTAGAGTGAAGCAAAAATTGTACGTCCAGTCTATAGCCCACTCAACTACATCAGTGTTTTCTTGGGACACTTTGGAACAGCAATAATATTACCATATAATGGGGAAATAATCAACTGTGGCCATAATCATTAACATATGTTTAAAAATAATGCATTGTTGAGAGATCAAAGTCAAGTATGCTATGAGCAACAGCAAAGAAATCTTCCAGAAAACTGAGGTATTAAGTAAATATGAAATTTGTTAGGGTCAGGTAGTAGATAATCTTTTTAGTCTTAAAAGTGTCTATTGGAGCTATTCAGTGCTACTCTTGTAGAGCAAAAATAGCTGCAGAAATACATAAATCGAAGGACATGACTGTGTTCCAATGACTATTTATAAAGATTAAAATATGAATTTCATATAATTTCCACATGTTATTATTGATGATATATTATTATTATTATTATTATTATTATTATTTCTCATGGTGCTTGAACAAAGGGCCTTGTGCATGTTGGTCAAGAGCTGTACTACTGAGCTCCATTCCTGGTCCCAGTCCTTGTATTTCTCAACCAACGAAAGAAGTGAAAATAATTCTGAACTCATGAGCTGTGCAAAACAAATACAGACAAACAAAGTCATATTTCAGTGAAACATGAATAGAGGCATAGACATCAGAAAGAAACAAAAATGCTGTTAGCCTATTGAGATGGTGATATAACAACAATGATCACCACCTCTGAGAAATGAACATGTTAGTCTGAAGGAAATCTGGTCCACTAAAGGAACCACAGAGGAAAGGCCTTTGCCTTCTATGTTCTTCAATTCACTATTGCCCATGGCCTATTCTGATGTCTCAAACCATATATGCACAGTATACATATGTATATATGTACTATACATTTATATATATAGTTATGTTTGTGTATGTATAATTACATAAACTCATGGGTATTTGTGTGTGTGACTGTGTACACATACACAATAGCCTGGCTATTTCTCATCCCAATAATTTCCTCACTGGATGATATTGACCCAATAAGTTTTGTATTTCTCAACTTCTTATCTGTAAACTGAGGGAGATAATATTTTAATGGGTTATGAAATGTCAAGCACATAGGAAGTATCTAGTAGTATATAGAGAATGCTACATTATGACTCATTGTATTGTATTGTATTATTATTATTATTATTTGGCATTTTGAAGTTTTTCACTCTAGTCCAGGCTGACCTGGAATTCACTATATAGTCACAGGGTGGCCTAGCACTCACAGTGATCCTCCTACATCTGGCCTCCCGAGGTCTGGAATTAAAGGCGTGTGCCAGCACACCCTGCTTGTAATTTTTATTTTTTATTAAAAGACATATGTATATAGATAATATAATATATTATGTATCTGGTATGTTTACACCAAGGGGAAATGCATACACACACACACACACACACACACACACACATATATATATGTGTGTGTGAGGGGTATGTGTGTGTATATATATATGTATGTATATATATATATATATATATATATATATATATATATATATATATATATAGAGAGAGAGAGAGAGAGAGAGAGAGAGAGAGAAAGAGAGAGAGAGAGATCTATATTATTTTCAAGTACACCTTTTCCATTATTATGTTCTAGATAGCCAGGAGATTATATAAAGCAGGAGTTAAAAGTCAGGCTTCTTCCAGCTAACTACTTGGACTTGAATCATGGTCTCTAACTGTAAGAACTTTAAGTTACTTCAGTTGTCTGGGTCATGAGGCTTTTCTTACAATATGTTGATATAAACAGAACCTACCACAGAGAATTGCTGTGAGAACTGAATGAGAAAAATAAATGTAAATTAATAACATTCAAAAAACAAACAAAATTATTAACATACACCTGGCTTATATGAAATAACCAAGTATTATTCTAAAAATAAAAACATTAGTAAGAGAAATTATAATGACCTAGGATATTTTATTCAATGTTCTCATAAAATTCTTAGCATGGCAATAGGAGATAACAGGAAAAATAATTTTGAGAAGAAAAATCCTGTTAAAGCTTCTTCCTGTGGCAAAGGACGTGAGGACATGACAGTGAGCCTGTCCCACACTGGGAGGCCCACGCTCAGCGTTCTCAATGCCGCACTTAGAAAAAGCAGGACCTTCTTGCAGACATTCCTAAGCGGGGAGCTGGATCTCCTCCAGATTACAATGCTAATTACACTGTGGAAATGCTTTCAAAAGGCAATTTAAGACCTATTTTAGCCATAAATTATTCACTTTCGAAATGATCTGTCTAATACATGGAAATTTCTTCACAACAAAAGCTCTAACTTTCTATGTGATTTATGGAATCATCTTTAAAGTATAAGATTTGATGGGCTAATTCATTGCAGCTTTCATGTTTACTGGAATTTAATTTGAGCACAAGGGCAACATGAGTTAATTTCAGAAAACGTGTCTGGAGATACAGCAGAAAGGCAGGTGTTAATGCCACCTAAAGAGTTTGTCAGAAAGCACAAATTTAAGTGGGATGTGGTAGCTCACACCTTTAATCACAGCACTCAGGAGGTAGAGATAGGAGGATCAATGTGAATTTGAGGCCAGGCTGGGGCTACAGTGAGTTCCAGGTCAGCCTGGACTACAGTGAGACCTAATATGCAAAAACCTGAAAGAAGCATGAATTAATATAGTACGCATGTAACATGAGGGAAGAGAAACGCCGAGGCCAAATTTCCACTGACATGAATTAATCAGCTAGAGCTACAGGAGCTCCCAGGGTAGGTGCTCAGTTAATGTGTCACAATTGTTTGCATCAGTCACCATGAGTTTGCCTTGTGCCAGGAACTTCTAGTTGCTGTCATGTTGAATTTAAATGTACAAAACCAAAGAGGAAGGTGACATCACACTATTACAACTAAAAAAGAAATCATACTCAAAAGTTTCCTTCAGAGATCACAGAGACTGAAATGGATTAGTTGAGCTCTCTTTGCCTCACAAAAAGATCTAGTTTTACGCATTACCGTGTGTCTGCGTGTGTGTTTTCATCTGGGGAGGGGGGGTACGTGTTCTTTTTCATTGAAAATACCAGCCCCATAATAAGACTGATGAGCACATTAATCTCTATTAAAAGCATTTTGAAACACTCATTTTCTTCAAAGAGAAGTGATGAGAGGGAATTATGAGTGGATTTCACTGTGTGCTGTACTTATTATGTTAAAGATGGTTTTTAGATCATACCACTTATGAGAGGGAATTCTTTGTAAGCTTCACTGAGTACCATTTTTATTATGTCAAAGATATTTTCCGAGTTCTAATGCTTATTAGAGTCATCCATGTGTCATGGTTACTTAGTCATGCATCTGCCTCCTTGAACGAGGAGTTTCTGAATGTCAGAAACCATGCCTGCTTACATTTCTTACCTATCCCAGTAGTAAGTTGAAACACAAGAAACTTTCAAAATTTATATGATCTCATTGATAATTCATTGCATTCCAACCCCAGCTAGTTCATTTTTCTGAATTCTGCTGTGGGTATCCATCCTTCAGTACTTGCCTAAGACAGCAGAGAACACAGGAGATACTCTGGGAAAATTTCTTCTTTCCTGAGAAGAATTATGAACGTTTTAAGTAGGGATTGTCAGAAGAGGAAATGGCTCTCCCTAAGGGGATAGGTAAGAATTGAGCACAAGTTGAGGCATTATTCTGAAGCTACGAGTACAGGGTTTTGGTAACAGCACTAGTGCTAACTAGTCATGAAGCTTCAGACTTTCCGTATCCTTGCCAGGGCTTGATTATCATTTGTGAGACCAAGAAACAATGTGCTGAGTTCCCAGGTCACTGCTGACTCAAGCTACCTATTCAGCCTTCAAAATCCAAATCAAGTCATCATTTAATAATGAATAATGAAATAACTAGCAAAAACATAATCCATATATAGGAAGATTTTTAATGAAACCAATGAATATAAAATTCAAAGTTCAAAGAGGTCTAAAGGTAGCAGAGAGGGAGAACAAGAAAAAGTAACAGAGAATGGAAGACAAAAAATACCCATTTTCTCTCATATTCAGAATCTAAATTTAATGTGTGTGTGTGCGTGCGTGCGCGCGTGCGCGTGCGTGTGTGTGTGTGTGTTAGGAAAATAGAAGGGGAACTATTTGGGTGACAGGAAGGGAGCAGCAAAGGTAGGGAATGAGGTGAGGGAGAAGGCAGGAGAGTGGTTAAAAAAAGAACAAGACACAGTGTTTTATGTGTATGAGAATCTAATCAAGAAATTCATTACTATGATAACTGAAGTATAAATATCACGAATTATTAAAAAGACCAAGTGAGCCAGGCATGGTGGCGCACGCCTTTAATCCCAGTACTTGGGAGGCAGAGGTAGGAGGATCGTCACGAGTTTGAGGCCACCCTGAGACTACATAGTGAATTCCAGGTAAACGTGGGCTAGAGTGAGACCCTACCTCGGAAAACCAAAAAAAAAAAAAAAAAAAAAAAAACTAGTGAAATGAAAACATTTTATAAGCATAAACATAAGGCACCAGAAACTTCACAAGAAACAGTGATTTTAGCTCTGACTTTGCTCCCCAACTCAAGCATGTTATATGTAAAAGGAATGTGCCCGAATCAAGATGCAGAACAATAACAATAAAAGGATTAGTAAAATGCAGCATGAAAATGCATTTGAAAGAAAAGCAAGATTTTTAGTATTAGCAAAACAAGGTAAAGAATCAAATAAAGAGCTGGAGAGAAGGCTTAGCGGTTAAGCGCTTGCCTGTGAAGCCTAAGGACCCTGGTTCGAGGCTCAATTCCCAGGACCCACGTTAGCCAGATGCACAAGGGGGCGCACGCATCTGGAGTTCGTTTGCAGTGGCTGGAGGCCCTGGCACGCCCATTCTCTCTCTTCTCTCTATCTGCCTCTTTCTCTGTCTGTTGCTCTCAAGTAAATAAATAAAAACGAACAAAAAATATTAAAACAAAGAATCAAATAAAAATGATGAAAAATGGGCTTAAGGAGAAGTGGAAGAATACATCAATAACCAGTAAAAATGTGTAAAAGCTGTCCAGTCACTAAACATAAAAATAACTTTTGTGGACTGGGGAGATGGCTCAATGGTTAAAAGCACTTACTTGCAAAGCCTGATGGCCCAGATTCAATTCCTTCCTACCCCTGGAAAACCAGATGCACAGAGGGGCACATTTCTCCAGGATTCATTTGCAGTGGCAGGAGGCCCTGGCACACCCATACTCTCTCAGTATGTCTGTTTCTCTCTCTTTTTATTTTCTTTGTCTCTCTCTTTCTCTCTCTCTCTCTGAAATAATCTCTCTCTCTCTCAATCTCTCTCTCTCTCTCTCTCTCTCTATATATATATATATATATGTATATACATATACATATAGATATAGATATAGATATAGATATAGATATAGATATAGATATAGATAGATATATATGCACATGTGTGGCCTTGAGCATGCATCACCTTGTGCATCTGGCTTATGTGGGATCTGGAGAGTCAAACATGGGTCCTTAGGCTTCACAGGCAAGCATCTTAACTGCTCAGCCATCTCTCCAGCCCAATAAAAATATTTTTAAAAAATAACTTTTTCTCTCCAAACTTTTGTATATTTGTTTCAAACCTTGAGTTTTTCTTTGAAGTTTTTAGTAAGTGTTATTTTAGAGTGATGCTATTTTCACAGGAAATTTGTATAGAAGATAGATATTTCTCACATACTATCACCTACATACATGCATAGCCTCTTATCAGAGGATATACAGGTATATGAAAATTTTTAAAGCTACATGTGTAAAGCAACTAGATAAAAAGATACCAGGAGCTAGAGAGAGTGGTTAGTGGTTATATGTACTTCCTGCACAAGCATGAGGGCCTAGGAGACCCGAGAATGACTGAGTTTGAACCTCCAGAACTCATGTAGAAAAGTTGGGCATGGCCACATATACCTGCACCCCAGTTCTGTGGGAAGCAGAGACTGGAGAATCACTGAAGCTTACAAATGGCAAACTCCAGAATCAGAAAGGTTCTGTTGCAAGGAACATCAGACAGTCGAGTAATGGAGGAAGTCACCCAGCATTCTTCTCCAGCAAAGGGTCGAGCTCATGGGGCTCTACATCAGCACATACATCACACACACCACACTAACATACTGTACACATCCAAAAAAGCATTGATCAAACATCTACATGTGCACCTCGCCAGAGAAAGATGGAAAACAACATGTGAAAAGGTAAGTCTACAGAGAAATGTAAATTAAAATAATGAAATCAACTGCATACCATTAGGCCAAATCCAGAACAATCTTGACCCCAATGACTTTAGGAGCAACTGGAAGTTTTACTCTGCTGCTGGAATTAAAAAAAAAATGGTTCACCAAGGGACAACATGGTGGCTCCTACAACATGAATATACATATGTATAGGCCAGAGGGACCTTGGGTGTCCTTCCTCAGGAGCCATTCCACTATTTCTTGACCCAGAACTGCTTGTCACCACCTGCCCAGTTCAGGGATTATAAGAGTGTGTCATCATATGCGAATTTGTTAATGTGCATACTGGGGATCTAACTCAGGTCTGCAGGCTTCTGAGGTGAAACTTTGTCAACTGAGATATCTCCCCAGTCCCAGACAGCATACATCTTTAATTTATGATGTCAAAAGGACTTTGTTACCTAAAACTAGAAGAATATGCTAATTTAATTGGAGATAGACACATAAGCAATGGCTACAATTTGTAATGGTCTCATGGGAAGTCAACTGCTGCAATTCAGAGGGCTTGAACTGAATGCTGCCTGTATCACTGTTCCCCATTGGATAGAGCAAACTAACCCAACACATCTTCTCCTTCAGGAAGTATAAATGCTGGGCAAATAAAGACATAGCAATGCATCTGTGGTGGTTTGATTCAGGTGTTCCCCATGAACTTATGTGTTCTGAATGCTAGGTTCCCAGCTGATGGAGGTGTGGGAAATTAATGCCTCCTGGAGGCAGTGTATTGTTGAGGGCAGGCTTATGGGTGTTATAGCCAGTGTTTGGAACATTCTTCTGTTCCTGTTGTCCAGCTGATGTTGGCTAGGGGTGACATGTTATAAGTCGAAAGTATTTTTAATCTGCCTCAGTTGGAGTGGTGCTGCAGCTTACAGAGAAAGGAGGGTGTTGCAGTCAGGTTCGCATTGCTGGTAGAAATCACCCAACCATGAGCCGCTTTGGGGAAAAAAGTGTTTATTTTGGCTTACAGACTCAAAGGAAAGTTCCATGATGGCAAGGGAAAATGATGGCATGAGCAGAGGGTGGACATCACCTCCTGGCCAACAACAGATGGACAACAGGAACAGGAGAGTGTGCCAAACACTGGCATGGGTACACTGGCTATAACACTCATTCAGAACACCTAAGTTTATGGGGGACACCTGAATCAAACCACCAGAGCATCTAAATTTGATTTGCTCCTTGTCCAACACTGATTTTTGCCTGAATCTCTATGAAATAAATACATATCATAGAGCTAGATTATTGGAAACCTAAGGTGATGAAGTAGTTGCAATGAAATGTTCTGCTACACAATATTCCTATGTACTTTTATTTAAACCCCCAGGTACAAAGTCACCCGTACATGTCTCATCCTTGAAACACTAAGACAACAATTATTTTTAAGTCTGATAGTAATTTGAAAGATGGGCTCCGTTGTGGATTCAATTATGAGTTCCAGAAAAGATAGAGTAGGTAGATCCTAACTCCTTGTACATGAGAATATGGTTTTATATATATATATATATATATATATATATATATATATATATAAATAATATTTTAATATATCATATGTATAAAGTCTTTGTGGATATAGACAGTTTAACATGAGATTACATTAGATAAGCATGGGTCCTAACCTAATGAGTGGTGTTCCTTTAAAATTAAGGATATTTGAGCATGAAGACATAATAAGGGAAGATAGCCATGAGAAGAAAGAGACAAGAATGACCTCTACCCTAAGCTGTGGGACACCCTGGTCCATCAACTAGAAGACAGGGTAGAATTCTACCCTCGAGGCCTCGGAAGAAGCAAAGTCTGCCAGTATCTTGATCTCAGAACTGTGAGTGAGTACATTTCTATTCTAAGTCATCTGGTTTGTGGTGCTTTGTTATGTCAGCCCTATGAAAATAAAGACACTACAATGAACACACTCATACCAGTAAGTGCTATTGTACTAATCATGATCTGCGATCATCAAAATAAGTATTAAATGGTAATCCAAAGAAATGTTCAACAGAAACAGAAATTTCTACTAGTTTTTGTGTGCATAGAGTATGCATGTGATGAGTTGTGGGCAGTGTATGACGTGTGGCATGTGCCGATGTGTGTGTCCCATGTGCATGCTTGCAGAAGCCAGAGGAGAATGCTAGGGGTCCTGCTATCACCTGTCTGTGTTTCCTTGGGAGGAGCCCTCTCCCTCAACCCAGAGCTGCTGTCCTCAGGCCAGTGAGCACCTGGGATTCTCTGGTTCCCACCTCCAATGGGCTGGGGTTATCGATGTGCATAGCCATGCTCAGGCTTCTATGTGGGTTCTGAGGAGTCAAACTTATCAATAAGTCTCCAACCCGAGAGGCTGTCATGCTTAAGTAGGCCTGTGCTCTTAACTGCTGAGCCATCTCCCCAGCCCCATCTGCTATTTTTAAAATAGAAAATCATGCCATGACTCATTTTTCAGACTAGGAAGAGATATTACTGAACACCTGAGCAATTAGAAAATGATGCAGGTACACAAGATGGAGGATCATTATTGGACTGTCAGTTCTATCAGCAGTGAGTAATATGGTGGCTGTATCTAATAATGTATTTAAAAATTCTGTCATTGCATTCATTCATAGGTGTCCTTCCTTCCTCCTTCCTCTCCCTTCCCTCCCTCCCTCCCTTCTTTCCTCCCTCCTCCTTTTAAGGCTGGGGCTCTTTCTGTAGCCAAAGCTAGCCTCAAACTTGCAATGATCCACCTGCTTCAGCCTCCCAAATGCTGTGGTTATAGTCATGAGCCATCATGCCTGGCCATGAATAATTAGGCTTTTGTTAGGTTCTTGGCATCTCTTGAGTCAGGAAAAAAAAATCTCACTTTGAAGGAACTTAAGGTCTTCAACAGAAGTGACATTTACCTACAAACCGTTTTACATAGTAAGGAGAAAGTTAAAACAGAAGAATGATACATTCTGAAGTTCAAGAGAAGGAGGTATCACCTTGAGCAGAGAAGAGGGATTGTTATTCAGGTATGAGGAAGAGTTATTTGGAAGTTGAGAAGTCATCCCTACAATCTCTTGTCTGCCCAAACAAGGTTGGTGATCACAGTGTTTACTGGAATAAAAGCAAATAGGAATCATGACATGTGAATGACCATGCTGTTCCCATAAAATATCCTGTGACATCAGAAAGTTGCCTGGATAATCACATTACCAACATGAAACTTCCAAGTTTATGAAATCATTGATTGATGAAATTTAAGTAACATGCTTGTTTCCATGGTGTTCTGGAGAAGAGTTAGGGTGGTGTGTATGCTGTGGATTGGGAAGGTGTGTGCAGGGGGCCTCATGTCAAGCCTGGACTTGACAAGACCACAGAGCAAAGTCTCAGGTCCCCTTGCTGAAGGCCAAGGTTGAGTATTTGCAGCGTACCCAGAACTGCTGTACCGTGGGACACTGGGGTTCTGCAATGTGCTGGAAAGTAGGTTGTCAATTTTTCTCTGAAGCCTTACAGGCTGGAATGCACTGATGTTTCCTTGAGATGGTTCAGTAATATTATTTCTTTTCAGGCCTAGTCAAATAGTCAAACAGTCATTCATCACAGTCATGTGGTAGAAAGAGCTCTGGCTTAGAGCAATGTGACATCATTGGCAATTATTCTCCCTCCCTCTCTCTCTCTCTCTCTCTCTCTCTCTCTCTCTTTGTGTGTGTGTGTGTGTGTGTTTACAGCCCATTTTCAAAATATTGCAGTAACTTACACTGGAAATCTCAGAGCAAAACTAGAAATCATGCAATCTCAGATTCTGTGAACAAATTGAACACTGCTGTTTACAAGGAGTAGGGTACTTCTCTAAGCTCGTTCGTTCTTTTTTCTATCTACTGAAAAGGCAAGAAAACTCAAAATTCATTACTCAAATAAAATGGAGAGTATGGAGGGTGGTTCAGGAATCAGTCCTGTTTTTGACAACTTGACATCCAAATCTTAGAAGCCAAGGATAAGAAAGCACAAATGAATATTTTTTATTGAATTTTTTTTTGGTTTTGGCTTTTAAAATATCATTTATATATTTGAAAGAGAGAAAGAGTCTGTGCTGTGTGTGTGAGAGAGAGAGAGTGAGAGAGCGAGAGAGAGAAAATGGGTGCACCAGAGCCTCTAGCCAATGCAAATGAATTCTACTCGCATGTGCCACCTTGTGCATATGGCTTTATGTGGGTCCTAGGGAACTGAACCTGGATCCTTAGGCTCTGCAGACAAGTGTATTAACCACTTAACCATCTCTCCAGCCACATAAAGGCATATTTTAAAGACAATTCTGATTTTATTTGGCCAGTAGTGAAATTCCCTAGTATCCTATGTTTTAGCACAGTGAATTCACTTTCTCAAGCTGAATAGCTAAAGAGTCACCTTATAGGTATATGTGGCATATTTACTATCATTAAATATCTTCTGTATCACTCAAAGGCTAGGTTTGTGAGTTTGGGTTTCCCAAGTACTCTGTTGGCAATTTTATTAACTCTTCTCAGGCAAGAACTGACTGCTGGAGGGATGGCCAGGTTTGATTATTTCCTTGTTAGTTCACATAACTGGTAGAAGCAGGGCTAGCACTGATTTGAGGAAACATTGCTTTTGATGTTGTCTTTGTAGGCAACATAAAATATGGAGCAAAATGTTAAAACAAGTAAATAGTTAAGTTCAAAGCAATTTTTTCCCCTTTGCACTAAGTTCAGCTATTATTCAGCACCATTCAGTTTTGGGTTTCTTTTCTCCTCTAGGGAAGCTACAAGCTTCCACTACTTCTGTGTGCGAAAACTGAGGACCACAATTCCAGTATTCTTCATGGGGGGCTGTTTGTGGTTTTGTATTGCCTTAGAGTTTTCCATGGTTTAGCTACCTCATGCTAATACCACGTGCATCTTTGTGAGTTAGCTAGTTGTGTGTGTGTGTGTGTGTGTGTGTGTGTGTGTGCACTTGAACACACACAAATACTAATGTATGAATGTTTACTGAATGAGGCTATGGACAAACTTAAAAATGTTCATTGGTCATATTTTTAAATTAATAAAGAGATGATTTTATTTCGATATATATATGTAATCACATCTATATATTGGAATAATAATCCCTTTATTAATTGAATAATATTATATATATATATTATTCTCAGCTAGAGAAACTGTTGACTTGTTTACAAAGTTCAAAAGCTAACTAAAAGCAAACTATTTCTTAAAAGGTGTAAACATGTTTTCTTTTCAATCTACGTTAAGAAATATATGTATAGCAAAATGTACCAGCCCCATAATTGTGCAGGATAACTGAATAAAGAAAAGTATTTAGTTTACAGTTCTGAAGGTATAAGGCTGAGGGACATCTGGTAATGGCCTTCTTGTTACCAGTGTCCCAAGTCAGCACATGGGGTCACATCTGTAAGAGACAGGGAGTATGGGGATCTCCTGGTGGCCAGTCTTTCTCTTCTATAGGTGCCTAGTAGACCTCATTCTTGAAGGGAAGGGTTCTGCCAGAATGATTTTATCTAATCTGAATCAATTCTCAAATGTCCACCTCTTAACAACATAGTTGGATTAAGTTTCTACCTGAGCATATGACTTTGGGGATTAAATTCTTACATGAATTCACAGGAAAAACAACAAAAACATTAAAACTGTAGTACCAGTCTAGGGAGATAGCTCAGTGGTCAAAAGTGCTTGCTCCACAAGCCTGATGACTGAAGTCGAGACATCCAAAACACAAGTAAAGGCAGCTGCAAGCAGCACCTGTATCTGTAATTCCAAGACTCCTATGACATTGGGAGGTAGATTTGGAAGAATTTCAGAACCCACAGACCAGCTAATTAGATGCTTGCAGAGGCACAAACAAGAGACCTTGTCTCAAACTAAAATGCGAAGTGAGGAGCACTACAAACTTGCCCCATGACTGCCACAAGCAGGTCATGGAATCCCCCCTTCCCCACCAACACAAGCATAGCTCCATGGGACTATGATCAGGAGGCCTTACAAATAGCTCACAATAACTCTGTTCTCCTTGAAACTGTATCTGGACTCAGACCCTTGTTAGCCGGAAGTTCCAGAGGCAGCCATCAATTAACCAAACTGAAACGTAATATGAAAAGAGTTACCGAAGATACCTTACATACCCAGAAAGCATCTCCTAGATTAGACACTTGGATGGAAGGGGAGGGAGGGGAGGGCATCAAAGGGGTGGGAAACACAAATCTAGACCCAAACGGCAATGGTACCATAATCTTCTACTTACTAAAAGACAGACCAAATGGCTGATCCTTCACCAGGCCCTTACAGGGAATACCTGAACCACAAGACACTGGAGAGGGTAGGATTAAGACTAACCTTAATCTCCTACATCTTCCCTCCCTCACTTCCCCTCTCCCTCTTTCTCTCTCTCTTATCTCTAACTCTTGTATATTAGTTATCTTTTTCCTCATTTTCTTAGTGGGCACTGACCTGTAACTCCAAGATCCAGCATGGGGCTATCATCCACAATGAGCTTTTCATCAGAGAGACCTACAAGGTTTCCTAAAAGACAGACAGATTTCTGTCAGAGTACTTGATGACCCACCAAAGGTTAGTGGTAAGACCCTACTGCTGAAGATACCTTATGTGATTGACATGCAAATTAGAATGGCATGGCTGGAAGTTGGATGAGAGTCAGTCCCCGGACAGTCAGTGCGTCTAGTGCCAGAAGGTGCTACATGGGCGACTGGGGGAAATTGACCAATATCTGTCCAAGCAACTCATGGTCTAACCTACTTAGCAGCAAATAACTTGTTGTGATGCCCACACAAGTGCAGTGGTGGCACACAGCCATGGTGGGGAACCAACTGCTCTCAATTTGGCTAACTGATCCCCTCACTGGTATGGGACCCATAGCTGGAGCTGGGAAACAAGTCAGAACCATATCCAAACATAAGCCCACTCTCCAATATCAAGCTACCATCAATTGTGGGCTACAAGAGGGCCTACACCTATTAAATTCTCTATAAAAAAAAAAGTAAGGGTTATCTCATTTGTCCTGGTGCTAACTTACTCTCCGTTGGAGAATCTGCTTCTCTTTTTCAGATAGATGTAGATCCTAAGGAGAGAGCCACCCCATCATACCTCAAAAGTGCCCCGGCTGAAACTAAGAAAAATTGGAGAAACAAGCAAGGGGGCTGTTTTCCTGATGAACCGGACACCAGCACAAGGGGGAAGGAGATCAGCACAGAGAAAAATCAACTCCTACCAAAACAGAGAGCTAGAGCCTCAGAGGCCCCCAACACCTCATCACTGAAGCAGACCAAAAATGAACCCAACATGGCTCAGGGAAATTTTGCGGAAGAGGGGGCGGAAAGAATGTCAGAGTCACATGTTGGGTCATGATATGCAGAGACATTTAGCTTACCCATAACTGTGGGCTAACTCCACAATGCATGACCCGTATACCTCAACAAGGAGGGGCCAAGGGGAGGGAGTTGGTCATGGATGAGCCTAATAATGGTACCAAACTGACTGTATTTGCTGAATACAGAACTGACTAATAATAAAAAAAAAAGAAAAGAGTTTCTAATCTTGATTTTAATGTCATCAACATTTGAAGTAAATCGTCCAGTTTTTCAAAGTGCTTATTCTGGTGATGCCTCCTAACCATGGGCACAAACTACCCGGTCTTCTGTGAACTGGATGCTACTTCAGCTCATTTTCTCTGGTTTTGTTTATATACCTTCTAGAATCCCTTACATTAAACAAGTTTTGGTAATGTATGGTAGTGCTCATTGACATAACCAGTGTGGATTGGCCTTAATGCCATTGTGCAAAACCTGGTCACTTACAGTTAGTTATTGAGCATGGATTCCTTGGGAGCTTATGTTTTAGAAAGAGTAGAAATAGGGTCTCTGCCTCCTCAGATTTTATATTTAAAGAAAAAGAGAATGTATTTTAGGAACCTATTTATTCTGTCTTCATGAGAACTGTAGGCTATCAAAACTCTTTCACCAACAGTTTTTGGTTAAGCTACAGCTTGAGATAGAAATTCTGTGCATAGCATTTTCTTGAGCCATGCAGCCAGTTGGCAGTGGTGGTCTGTGGGCAACACCAACTACTCTAGAGCGCTGAAGCATGTGTCTGATACAGGAATGCCCCTGAAACCAAGTTAATCCAGTCTCTCAGAAAACAGAGGCCATGTTTGTGTAGTGCTTGCCAATACATATTCTCCAATTTCAAAGTACATTTGAAATTCCACCCACATTTGAACATATTTTGTTAACTTTTTAATTTAATTTAATTTTTAGAGAGAGAGAAAAAGGTAGGGAGAGAGAGAGAGAGAGAATACGCCTGCCAGGGTCTCCAGCCACTGCAAGTAAACTCTAGACATATGTACCAGTTTGTGTATCTGACTTATGTGGGAACTGGGGAATTGAACCTGAGTCCTTAGGCTTCACAGGCAAGTGCCTTAACCACTAAATCATCTCTCCAGCCTTATATCTTTTTCTAAAAATGTTTATTTATTTGTATGAAGAGAGAGCCAGAAAGAAAAGTGAAAGAGAGAGAGAATGGGCATGCCAGGGCCTCTAACCACTGCAAACAATCTCCAGATGCATGTGCCACTTTGTGCATCTGGGTTTACATGGGTAGTAGGGAATCAAGCCCCAGTTGTTAGGCTTTGCAGGCAAGCACCTTAACTACTTAGCCATCTCTCTACCCCATCAGCATTTCTACTCTATCCTGGTTTAGGGGAGAACCTGCCTTTCGTGTATTTACTTTTCATATTTGATCTTAGACTAGAGACCAGAACCCTATAATAAAATCAGTCTCAAGCAAACTACCATACTGATTTATCTTTTTATGTCTAGGATCTTTTCTGTAATTTGTAAAGTTGGAAATCTGACTTTTTTTTCCTGTTTTTGTATCTTCTTAGCTATCTGCATGTCTAAGTTTGCCAAAGCAGTACAAACCAATGGTAATAAAATCAGATGTGCTGGCTTTATTGGTCACAATATTTTGGGTGAACATCTGTGGTATGGCAAGTGTGTATAAATGTACATATATGTTTGTCATACAAAGGTCAGCAAATATTAATTCTGCTCCTCTCAGATTTTCTTTTAATTTTTTGTTCATTTTTATTTATTTATTTGAGAGTGACAGAGAGAGAGAGAAAGAGGGTGAGAGAGAGAGAGGGAGAGAGAGAGAATGGGTGTGCCAGGGCTTCCAGCCACTGCAAATGAACTCCAGATGTGTGTGCCCCCTTGTGCATCTGGCTAACGAGGGTCCTGGGGATTCTAGCCTCGAACCAGGGTCCTTAGGCTTCACAGGCAAGCGCTTAACCGCTAAGCCATCTCTCCAGCCCTCTTCTCAGATTTTTAATAGAAGTTATTTAATAGAAGTTATTAAATGCCTTTTTAATAACTATTATGGTTTTTAATAAGCCATTTCTGGAGATGGGCTTGCATTTGTTAGAGAGTTTCTAGGCAAAAATAGGTGAATGACTTTGGTTATATTCTGTTCATTGTCTGTAACAGGGAAGCACACATCTCTTTAATTCTGAAAAGGCATATATCTAGTAATCTCTAATTTAACCATGTTATAAAAACAGCTACAGTAGTTTTTTGAATGAATGATGACATAGAAACTGTTCAAGGAGAACCGAAATGATCACCATGAAATGGAACAAATATCTAGTAATTATGTGGAAAACCTCAAGCCTCATCGCTGCAGGGATTTTTAACGTGACATCAGACTAACGATGCCCCAGGGCAGGTAAAAGCTGACCACGCAGTTGCTTCATAGCTCACAAAGAAGGCCAGTAGCTGCTTTTCAAACCTGCTTTTATCTGCTTATGGGATGCTTCTGCTAGGTCACTAGAAAGGTCCATTCAAAATAGAGATGCTAACTCCTTGGAAACAGGGAAGGCAAAGTTTTTTGGAATTTACCATTTTGATTTGGAGTCCCTGACATGAAAAGCCGTCTTACCCAGGAAGAAAAGACTAATTGTGTTATCTTCAATAAGCTTCTATCTATTTACTTCCATTTCCAATGATATCTGCCTCCTAAGCCCCAGATTATGTCATATATTTCTGGTTGGCTTGACAGTTTGTATTTTAGTTATGTGCATAGTTGTTTCCCAATAAGAAAATAAGATCACTGAATATAAAGTTGTCTGTTTGGATAACTCATGCCCATACTGTACTGAGAATCTGTATACAGCAGGCTCTGTTCAGTAAACATACTTAAATGGGTGGGGATGGATGGAACGATGGATGAATGGCTACATGGATGGAGGATGTATGGATGGGTGGATAGATGGAGAGATGGATGGATTGATGGATAGATGATGGATGATGGATGATGGATGGATGGGATGGGCGGAAAAGTGGATGGAGGGAGGGATAAAAGATGGATGTGGTTGGATGGATATGTGGATGGTGAATAAGTGAATAAATAAATGAGTGAGCTGGTAAGCAAAAATTCATGTGTCTCACTTACTAATATTATTCCTGGCCTTAAGAATGAAGCCATAGTATGTGCCAATATTTTAATATGCCCTATCGCTTCATTCCTCATAATGGTCCTTCATGCCTCAAAATGTAGATATAATTATTGCCACTCAAGATATAAAGAAGTGGGCTGGAGAGATTGCTAAGCAGTTAAGGTACTTGCTTGCAAAGCCTAATGACCTGGGTTTGATTCCCCAGCACCCATGTAAAGCCAGATGCACAAAGTGCATCTCTGTCTCTCTTCTCTCTCTCTGCTTGCAAATAAATAAATATAAATTTTTAAAAAGAATATTTTGGCAAGCAATGCAGATTAATATAAAGATCATTTGGTATTAACTGAAAAGTAAAGCTTTAACGGTATACACAAAAAATTTTTAAACTCCATTGAGAATCATGGAAAGGTGACAAGAGTAATTTTGCTCTAGAAATACTTGATAATGCTGTGATTCTCTTAAGCAAGTCTGTACCTTAAGCACGTTGATTGTTTTAAAAATGTTAAATTCATCCCCCAAGTATTTCTTCTTGCAAATAATTAACTCTAACTCACATCAAAGCTATGTCACTCTCGAGGTAGAGCTTGGGCAGTATCCTCCATCCCACTCTGGGCCCTGTTTGTGTCTGGCCCTGCACAGCCCACACTCAGTGTATCAGTGTCTTTCATAGGAGGAGCTTCAGCTTGTGGCTCAGCCTTTGTCTTCCCAGTGCTCACCCATTTGAACTGTGGAGTCCCACAGAAAACATTCTCAGATTCCTCACTTCTTTCTTATTTAATGTTTATTATTATAATTAACAAGATGCTCAGTATGGATACACTATGTGTTGGTACCCTCTTTTCCCTCTTCCCTTCCCCCATTCCATTGATGACACTTCTCAGTGCGGTTGCAGGTATTCCCATGGGGTTGTATGCTTTGTGGGAGCAAGAGTGAGTTATTCGGGAGGGGGAGGGAATGCCTATGCGCATGATGTCTCTGCCTGTAGCTCTTACAATCTTTTTGCCTCCCCTTCTGAGCCATGGTGGGTGAGTTTTAAGTCTACTTCAGTGATTAACTCTTATGAGCCTCTGGATCTCTACTTTGGTAGGTGTTGAGTATCCTCAGGTGTGTTTCCTAGACCCTGGTGCTGATGATCAGGTACAGCATGGAAGCAACACTTTGCTCATCCCTCCAATTCCTCTGTGGATTCAGCTGTTGCTTGGCTGAGGCGCATAGGGTAGTTTATTTCCTCAAGTCTGGCTACCTTCAGGAAAAGAAGAACAGATTCTCCAATGGAGAGTGAAATCAGCATGGTTTAAATGGGATAAGCATTATTAATTTAAGGAGATTTTGATGTAGGTAACCCCTCTCTTAGCCAAAGACTAGTGAAAGCTTGACATTGGAGAACATAATCTTTGTCTCCATAGGATTCTGAACTGGTTCCCAATTCCAGATATGGGTTTCTTTACACTGAGTGGATCTCTTAGCCAATCAGAAAGCTAGTGGTTACCCACTGAGGCTGTGTGCTACTATTGCACTGGTGTTTACATCATGTCACGGTGTTTGCTTCGAGTAGCTTAGACCTCTGGTTGCTCAGACCGTTGTTGGCTATTTTCCCCAGTAGCTCATGTAGCGCTTTCTAGCACTAGACAGGTTAACTATCTGGGGACTGGCTTTCTTCTGAAATCCAGCCAGGTCTGTCTGTGCTCTGTGTCAGCAGCATAGGGTGTCTTCAGCAGTAGGGTCTTAGCTTTTGCCTCAGGCAGGTAGGTAATCAAGTGCTTTGACAGAAACCTGTCTTGATTTGGACGCCTCATAGGTCTCTCTTATAAACAGCTCTATGTGGATAGCAGACACTCTCTGGTACTGGGAGTTACAGGTCAGAGATATAATTTTTTCTTTTAAGCTTAGGCTTCATACCTCCCTCTCATTCCACTTTATTGGGTAGACCTATTCAGAATTATCTTCGAATTTTTTTCATTTTTCTTCCCTTCCTTCTTCTCTCCTCTCTTTCTCTTTTATCCTTCCTCCATTTCCAGGTCCTTAACCTAGCATTTGACCCAGAGAAGTGACTTCATGCACCATCTTCTTGATTAGTTAACTTTATTGGGAAGCATAGAGTGGAGTTGGGGTTCACTGTTATGCCCACAAAAGGCATCTTGTTTCATAGGCTATTTATAAGCCTCCAAACATTAAAGATATAATGAAATCAAACAAAAGACTGCACCATCAATAAAGAAGTGTGGTTCAATGGACAATGCCCCAGAAGGACTTGAATTCATCTTATGCCCTCCCTGTGAGCTGTGCTGATTTTTCTCTCAATTCCCTTCATTTCAAATAAAAAAAGCAACTCCGGCATAACCATCACATTCTGAAATACAAATGGAATGATACTTACAAATTTCTGGCACTCAGATTAGGCAATAACTGAGAGATTTGATAAGACAGAGGAAAATGAAAATAATAGGAAATTACGGACAAAATTCAATGGGTTGAAATTTTACAGAAGAGAGGGAGAGATTGAAAGAAAGATAGATACAATATACCATCCCTGACCAAATAAAATATCAATTTGTGACATTTTAGTATTCACTGTGTACCATAAAGTACTGTTTAAGTATGTTTAAGTACTGTTTAAGTAGTATGTTGTAAGTATGAAATTGGTCACCCAAGTGTCTACTGCTCACTCCTCTCCTCCCTAAAATTTCCTTTATTCTGCCTTGCCATATTTCATGTGAATGTAGACATTTTCAGCAAGTTATTATGCCCCATTGAGTTATTAGCACCTCCTAGGGTACGTCGTGATTTCATCTCTTTACAACATATTCCCATGGAAACAGTGTATAGAATAACACAACTGAAAAGGCCCCTTATGCTTTTTTAGTGTAGATCTTTAGACTGTTATTAACTAGGGGAATAAGGCTGGGAGTACAGGGTTTATTGTGGATTTTAACAGTGATCCCCTTTGCATATCTCAAAAGTTCTGTTTTTAATAAACTTTATGGAATGTAACATGACCAAAAAGTATGATGAAGCACATTGTGTATGTATATATATATATATGTACATGAATCATAATAAACAAGGATTAGATAATGGCTTTGTTTACAAAAGTGGGCTGGTTCACAGTTGCTATTTTTTTTCTAGTGGAAAAAAATATTTGGGTGAAGCAAGGAAATTTGGATAAAACAGAATTTATGATTACCCACACAGTTGACCACAGTCTTTTCTCTAACAACTGATGGTTAGCCTTGCCCCTCAGAGCCCAGAAGACTCAACCTTGCCAAGGCTGGGATCACCGGTCTCTAAGAATGGCAATCACTGGAATCCTCCAGAATGATCCTTATGTTAGTTCCTAACTTTGGGGTCTTTAACATCCCACTCTTCTGAATGTTGGTTTTCTTCTTAGAAACAGCTACTGGAAGTGGAGTTCCTAGTGATTTCAACACAGAAGCAGTGTGTTCCTTTCTATGCATCCTCCTCCTCTAGGAGATAAAGTGATCTTCATTAATAGTCATGAGAAGAATGGATAATAGTGGTGGGAATAAAAGAAGTATATACAGTAATAATTTTTCCATGGACATTTAAGTGAAAAATATAATAATGTGACAGTTTTTACTTTTGAATTCTCTACAAATTGGTCAGAAACTTCATCAAAATTGATCTTCTTTGCCTACTTATGTTTTAGAGCAGATACCCAAACTTTTAAATCTATCTTTCTTTCATATTTAATTAAAAATTGGAGGTCGTTGCTATCCCAAAGGGACTGACTGAGGCCTTCATGACCGCACAGTGAATACCATAACCCCACAGAGGTGGGCCCCTAGGGTAACAGAAATAGGGGAGAGGAGATAAAACAGTATAACCTGTTATAATATATGTAAAATATCTTTTAAAAAAGCTGATGTGGGATAAAGCTTAGAGTTGGGTAAGTAAACACCTATGGTAAAAATCACCTCAATTAAGATGTGGAGTATTTCGATCTAGGTGTGGTGATTCATACCATACTCCCAGCATTTGAGAGCCCAAGGCAGGGAAATTTCCGGAGTTTGAGACCAACCTGGGCTACATACTGTCTCAAAACAAAACAAAAAGATGTGGGGTATTTTCAGTATTTCTCAAAAAATACCTGTGTAAAATTTGTGAGTCCTTTCACTTTATGCTTTTACTCCCTCAGGCCCTGGAGATTATCTACCAGATTTTATGTTTACAGCCCAGTTTTAAAAAATTTTTTCTGTTTATTTTTATTTATTTATTTGAGAGTGACAGACAGAGAGAGAAAGAGGCAGATAGAGAGAGAATGGGTGATCCAGGGCCTCCAGCCACTGCAAATGAACTCCAGATGCATGCACCCCCTTGTGCATCCAGCTTACGTGGGTCCTAGGGAATCAAGCCTCAAGCCAGGGTCCTTAGGCTTCACAGGCAAGCACTTAACCACTAAGCCATCTCTCCAGCCCTACAGCCCAGTTTTGCATGGTTTATAACAATACTGTCCTATAGGATTTAATGGCATTATGGAAATGTTCTATATATCTGAGCTACCTAAGAGAGTTGTTACCAACCACATGTGACTCTAGAATGCTTAAACTGTGTCTAGCATAAGCAAGAGACTGTTTTTACATTGTTTCTAATTTTAGTTAACTTTAAATAGCTACATGTGACTAGGTGCTATTTTCACATCCCAGCTGTAGAGCTTTAAAATACACAGAGCAGGGCTGCAGAGAATGCTCAGTGGTTAAGCTCTTGCCTGTGAAGCCCAAGGACCCTGGTTCGAGGCTCAATTCCCCAGGACCCATGTTAGCCAGATGCACCAAGGGGGCACACATGTCTGGAGTTTGTTTGCAGTGGCTGGATGCCCTGGCACACCCATTCTCTCTCTCTCTCTCTTTCTCTCTCTCTCTGCCTCTTTCTCTCTCTGTCCTCTCAAATGAATTTTTAAAAAATTTAAAAAATACACATAGCAATTCAATGTCTAGTATTTTTCTTGCAATCTAATATTTCTGAAGTTCATCTATGTTTGTTGCATGGTCATACTTTTTATTGCCAATTAGTATTCTTATTTTGTGATATCTCATAAGTTGTTTATTCAATTCATAGATTTATGAACTATTTCCAGTTTGAAATATTGTGAATAAAGCTGCTATGAACATTTGTTTACAAAAAATTGGGGGTCTTCTTCATTTTGATTTCAATTATTTTCTTTCAAAAGAAACAACAAATACATAGGTTAAAAAAGTATTAAGGGCTGGAGAGACGACTTAGTGGTTAAGCACTTGCCTGTGAAGCCTAAGGACCCAGGTGCAAGGCTTGATTCCCCAGGACCCACGTTAGCCAGATGCACAAGGGGGCGCACGCGTCTGGAGTTTGTTTGCAGTGGCAGGAAGCCCTGGCGCGCCCATTCCCTCTCTATCTGCCTCTTTCTCACCCTCTCTCTCTGTCACTCTCAAATAAATAAATAAAAATGAACAAAAATATTTAAAAAAGAAAGCATTAATATGAGGTTGTATTTGGTGAATTCATAAAAATACTACCTACTGATTAATAATATATTAATAAATTAGCAAAAGTAAATTAGTAATTAGTAATAATGCATTGACAATAAAAATTTAGAGATTTTTGAGTAATTACTCTTTAGAGTCAAAAACTAATGTTTTTGAATGTTCTCTAAAATTTAAGGGAAACCCTACCAAAGAATCTTCTCCAAAAATATTTATATCAAAAGTGTTTACTCCATCTTATCAACTCTTCCATGAAAATCATGGAAAGGAGTTTTATGGTAACTAATATCAACATTTTTTGATGAGTGGCTTTAAAACAAGTAAGGGTTCAGTTAAGTTCTTGCAAAAATAATTGAGGCAGTTGAACACTCTTTATCATTTGGATGTCCTCAGTCATTATAATACCAATATTTTATTGTGCCTCTTGGCATTTTCTTTGAAATTCAATTTTCCTCTATACCAAACAACAATCCATTTCTTTAAGTTTTGTTGTGATATATACGTAAAGGCTTTTCCTTCAATTTATATGTGATGAACTATGAGGATTAATTTTAAATCTATGATTTTTACTGTATTTTGGTAGGGCTGATTTCTGACTATTTGTAAATATTATTTTTAGTGTCTCATAACATGAGCCAAGATTTCACATCAGAACACTCAAATTCAGAAAATCCGACTCATGCACTAACATATGTACATAACAGAGAAGAATACTATGCTTTAATCAGTATCACCCTTTAAAAAATAAATTTTTTTGAGGTAGTATCTCACTCTAGCCCAGACTGGTCTTGAACTCACAGTGATTCTCCTATCTCAGCTGCCCAGGGTTAGGTGGAAGCTAGAGGTAGAGCTTAAGGAGGTGGGTGGTAGTAGATATGTAAGTAGAAGGGTGTGGGAAGGAATTAAGTGGCATTAAGGGGAGGGAATGGAGGAGAGGAGAGAGTAAGGGGGGCTTCGCCAAAACTAAAACCATTATGAAAAAGCTATAAGGAAATCTATTTCTTTGTTGATTAATTAAAAATATAATTAAAAATAAAGATAACACTAGTTGGGGCAAAAACTTCCTGTTGGGGTAAATAATGCCGCTCTATATGAAGCCATAGGTTGTTACAGAAAAATCCCAGGGGCAGGGGTAGGATGTCTCCCAGTTAGAGGTCCCCGAAGCCACCAAATAATACAGGCTATTACCAAGGCTTTTGCTTGCCAAGTAGAATTAAGACCCTACTGCTATGTTTGTGACAGGACACTGGGGACTGAATTGAAAGCCTCCTCCCTACTGGATAGCTGTCATAGTGCTGGGAAAGGCTATGCAGCCTCCTGGGAGAGAAAAGGCATCAAGAGCCTTACGAGGTCCACTGCTGTGAGCTACACAACTGAGCAGCCAGCCAAGATGTACCCACTGGTGTGAAACTGGCAGCGTTGTCTCAGGGACAATAAACAGCCCTCAGATTGAATTTGAGGCTTGCTCCATGGGAAGGAATTCCTGCTTGATACTGAGAACATAGTCCAGAGCCTATGGATGGGCAGGATATAGACTCTGAGGGAGCCTGGACTAAATAGATATGTAATGTCTACCGAATTCCCCTAAACTATTTACATTATATTTATGTGTGTGCTTTACTTACGCTTGCGTAGACAAACCAGTTCTGGCTAATGCGACATAAAAAGCTATTTGAAATATCTGTCAAAAGAATCCACCTCACTTTCCCTAACATGAGATTACAGAGAAAGCATGTCCTTTCATTGCCTCCTCAACATTTTAACTTAGATAACAGAGGAGGGCAAAAAATAGTAATCAAATAGAAGCAAGACTAGCGGGGGAAAAGTTCCATGGAAGGGCAGGGAAGTATGAATAAAAGAAGGTATTGGGAGGAGATTATGATCAAATTATATTATGTTCATATATGAGCGTTTTCAACAAAGTTAAAAAATTTTAAAGGTTAATGCTTCAAGTAATAGCCATATGTAGAGTGTTAAAAATGAGTTGGCTCTAGTTCTGATTTTCATCATTTTCAATGTCCGTGTTCTCCATGCTCATTTAGAATCACCTATTGAAACAGGTAGTGCTAGGAACCTGAACTGCACCTGACTCCAGCTAAAACGGCTCCAAGTTGTGGGGAAAAACCTGTCACCTCACTCAACAGGAACACCCATAGCCAAGTATGTGCATGTTGGTGGCTGATGGTGTTAACTGAGAGTTCTCATAATTCACTTCTATGTACAATGTTACATTTATTTTAAAAAATGTAACAGGGTTGGAAGGATGGCTTAGCAGTTAAGACATTTGCCTGCAAAGCTTAAGGACCCAGGTTCAATTCCCCAGGACTCACGTTAGCCAGATGCACAAGGGGGCACACTCATCTGGAGTTCCTTTGCAGTGGCTGGAAGCCCTGGCATGCCCTTTCTCTCACTCTCTCTCCCTGTTTCTCTGTCAAATAAATAAGTAAATAAAAGTGAAAATATTCTGAAAAAATAAGTAACAAACATATTAACTTAAAGCTCACTTATTTCTTATTAAAATTCAGCCACAATAACCACTAAGCACACATTTTTCTTGCAGAGGAATATTTTATCATAGAAATTGCTAAGAATCTCTGCTTCCTTTAAAATATTATTTCATTTCATTTTTACTTATTTATTTTTGAGAGAGGCAGATAGAGACAAAGAGAGAATGGGTACACCGGAGCCTCCAGCTGCTGCAAACGAACTTCAGATGCATGTGCCACCTTGTGCATCTGGCTTACGTGGATATTGGGGAATTGAACCTGAATCCTTTGACTTTGAAGGCAAATGCCTTAACCACTAAGCAATCTCTCCAGCTTCAATCTCTGCTTTTTAGTGACAATGAAAAGCACATCAACTTACCAATCTCTAAACTCAAGGACACTTCCCTCAATACACTCCTCAGTGCTGCACTCAGGACGCAGCTCATGCCATCCTGCATGTGGTAACAAACTGGTGTGGAAAGCCAAGGTTTAATTCCTGTTAGGTTTTTCAGGAAGTGAGCTTTCCTTGTCTAGTTTAGTTATATCTGTTGCAAACTTTACCACCTCCAATTTTCTCATGTAGATATATGTGAATAGGTGCTTCAGACATTTACTACTGAGCATGTGCATTTTATCACATGCTGATGTGGGACTTGTGATACAGAGATAAAGATACAGAAGCCTCTGATCTCAATGAAAAAAAAGAAAAAAAAAACTGTCCCATCACCGAAGTAGACCAAAAACAAACCAAATATGGCTCAGGAAATTTTGCGTCAGAGGGGGCAGAAAGATTGTTAGAGCCACAAGTTGAGACATTATGCACAGATACATTGCCCCTTCCCCAGAACTGACGGCTACCCCCACAATACACGACACACAATCCTCATGGGGATAACCAGCATCCCCAACGAGGATGCTCCCTTTTGAGGGGGGATAGGGATGAGGGTAAGGATGGTACCAACAAGTGCTGTTTACAGAATATGTTCATAACTAATAAAAAATAAATGAATTAATTAAAAATACAGAAAAACACTGTCCCAATAACAAATAAATTACTTTTTTTAGTTTTAGCCAACATTGAAAGTTTTTCATCTTATCTTTAAAATGAAGGTACTTTAGTATCACATAGACAAGAAAATGGTTTAAACTTTAAGGTCATTCATGGTGGGATCAGCAAGTGTATTGGGGCCAGGACCCAGCTAAACAATGCCATCCAAGATACTGATTCCCTGGATCTTTTGACTCCAACAACTTCACTTTGTCTGCATTTGGGTCAAAAATGGCAGATGCAGCTGTAAGCATCATGTCCTCACAGTGTGATCTCACAAACAGGGTGGAAAGAGGAGGCAATGAAAGGACATCCTTCCTCTGTACCCCAATATTAATGAAAGTGGGGGAGGATTCTGTTTACAGAACTTTCCAACAACTTCTTATGTCACATTGGCCAGAACTGGTTTGTCACTCAACTCTGTGTAAATCACAAAACAAAATGGGTCACATGACTGGGTCACAGGAATCTGACAGGTCTGTGCACAAGGCTGGGCTGCATGAACAGAGCTAGAGTTTTGTTAGCTAAGAATCAGGCTATGGTAATTGGGGAAGCAGTCCATGCTGTCTGCATTCCTGACTCAGGAGGGCTCTATTCAACAAACTCAGTGAGTCAGTCTGATAGACCCCACCTCAGTTACTATTATGAAACTAAAAATCCATACCTGACCACAAAAAGTTTATAAAAATACTTGATATCTCCTTATTTTTGCAACAAAGGCATTTACTGTTACAAACTTCCCTCTTAGCATTGCCTTCACTGGGTCCCGTAAGTTTTGGTATGTTCTATTTTCATTGTCATTCAGATCTATATTTTTTTCATTTATTTTTTAATTTCTTCGACATCCCACTTATTGCTTAGTAGTGAATTAGTCAGTTTTCAAGGGTTGGTGTGCTTTCTGTTGTTACTGTTGTTGTTCTGGCTTTATTGCATTGTGGCCAGATATAATGCAGGGTTTTATGTCAATTTTTCTGACTTTGTACAGACATGCTTTATGTCCTAGTATATAATATATTTTTGAGAAGATTCCATGAGCTGCTGAGAAGAATGTGTATTCTGTAGAATTAGGGTGGAATGCTCTGTAGATACCTGTTAAGTCCAATGGGTCAATGGTGTTGTTTAGCTCTAATTTGTTTCTGTTTATTTTTTGCTTAGATGATCTATTTCCATGAATAGGGTATTAAAATCTCCCACAATTATTATATTGGGTTTTATTTCTATTTAATATCTACTAGATTTTGCTTTATAAATTTGGTGTCTCTGTTTGGTGCTTAGAAGTTTATGATTGCAATACCTATCTTCTTGTTGAATTGTTCCTTCAGTGAGTACGAAGTGGACTTCTTTTTCTCTTTTGATTACTTTCAGTTTAAAGTTTTTTTTTTTTTATCAAACATTAGTACAGCTACCACTGCTTTTTCCTTTATTCCTATTTGCTTGCAATAGATTTTTCCAACTGTTCACTCTAAGCAAAAAGATGGGTCCAGCTTTCTGAACAAACCTGTTAACCTGTGTCTTTTTATTGGGGAGTTGAGTTCATTAGTATTCAGAGCCATGTTGAAGGCTTTGTGGAGTTTGATGTTTTCTTGGTCTTTATATGGTTTAATATCTGTACTAGTTTTAATTATTTCTTTTTATCTCTTATTACCATGTGTGTATGAGTGTTCATCTCTTTAGTATGGAGTATTTAATTTCTCTGTAGGGGTGGGTTAATGTTCATATTTTCATAAACCTGGCTTATATTGTGGAACATATTTCTTTTACCTTATATTATGAGTGATAATTTTCCTGGATGTAACAATTTGGGTTGACAGCCATAGTATTTTAGCTTTTGAAATACTCAATTCCAAGCTCCTCTGGCTTTTAGAGTTTCTACTGAAAAGTCTGAAGACCTGTGAGGTCCCCAAAACAATGAAGGCCATTGCCAAAGCACTTGGTTACTTGTCTGAGCTGACAAGGTAAGACCCTATGGCAGAAGACAGCACAGGCTATGGTAATAGGACAGTGAGTCACCACCACATTGGAACTGAGAGGGTAGCTAATTCCCTCCTGGACTGACCTCACCTGGGAAGTACTATGGGAGCTGACATGAGATAATGGTTGCAACAGTGCAAATATGCAGGGCACTAAACAAGCTATGAAACCAACCAGCTGGGCCAGAAATGCACACCTGTGCAATATTGGCACACAGCCAGGACGTGACATGAGACCCACTCAGCAGGTGAGAACTCATACCTGGTACTGGGAACTCAGATGGTATCCCATGAACATGAAGCTTAGAGACTCCAGAGAAAAGTTCTCACTACTCTCTGGATAACAGGAATGAGCATACACACCAAAATGTTCTCAAAAAAATTATACATATCCCCTTTAATCTAAGCTACTCTTACTGTTGGTTGGAGAATCTGTTTAATTTTACAAATGGCGGAGAATACTGAGGCGATCAAAGATCAACCAACACAAGAAAAGATAGCTGACTGCCCACCGTGAGATGACCCATGCCTCACACATCAGCTGGAGCCCAGGAGCCACTGCAGAGAAAGCAGCAACATGAATATTGCTCTCACTGCTAGCTTGACAACCAGCACCAGGGACATGGCAACAGATAACATAGCCAATCAAAACCAGTCAAAGCAAAAAGCTCAAGACTAAATCAGACTGATAACATGTCCATGGTGGTTCAGGGAGCTTTGTGAAAGAGGGGGCAGAAAGATTGTAAGATCCACAGAGTATGTAGGAATATCTTGAGGCATAGTCCCCCACACACATGGAATGAGACCTTCATGAATATCAACAACCCCACAGAGGAGGGTTCTCAGGGAAAGGTGAACAGGGATGTGGGGGAATGGGAATATAGAGTTTCATTTTTTATAAAATAGTAAAGAAAGGAAGAAAGAAAGAAATGCAAAAAAGCAAGATTGACACTCAAGCTTTGGATTAGGCATGTCCCAAATTCTTTTCCCTCCATTTTATTAATAATTGACCCAAATAATTACATATTTATAATTTACACATAGTGCATAATATTACATATATTATGTAACATATAATATACATATTATAACAGTTATTATAATCTACACAATATGTAACATACTATTAATTACATATGAAATGTTAATTATATATTACATAATACTATGCATATTATATATAAGTATATATATGTGGCATACACATACGGTTTGGGTACATATTGGGAAATGATTGCCACAATCAAGCAAAATGACTTACTCATCACCTAATATACTCACCTTCCGTGGTGAAAAGTGCTTAAGTAAGTTTGATTCTTAGCTAATTTAAAGTATACATTGCACTGTTACTAACTATATCACCACACTGTACATTGGGTCTCCAAGACTTGTTCATCTTATAACTAAAATTTTATACCCTTTCACCAACATCTCCCCATTTTCCTCACTTCTCCAGCCTTGGTTCCCCAGGGTGGTCTGAAACTCATTATATAGCCCAGAGAGACCTTGTATTTGTAATCCTCTTGTCTCAGCCTCCCAAATACTGACATTATTAACATGCAACACTGCAGCCATGGCCAGCACATCTTCTTCCTTAAGGGTGAATGATATTCCACAGGGAGTGCATGTGTACATTGTCTGTCACCACGTATCTGTCAACATTTAGACTGTTTTCATAATGTAACTTGTAAATAACACTGCAATAAACTGTCTCACTGACATGTTGAATTCATTTCCTTTGGAAATCTAAGCAAAAATGGGATTTCTATATTGTATTGTAGCTCTATTTTTAAGTTTTGAAAGAATCTCCATACTGTTTTATATTATGGGTGTATCAATTTACACTTTGTCACACAGTTTGCAAGTATTTCTCTTCTCCATCCATTTTACAGTACGTGTTACCTCTTGCTTTTTTTTATAATCGTCATCCTAGCAGGCAAGAGGAGGGATCTCACTGTAGTTATAATTTTATCTTCCTTATCAATAATGTTTTTTTCCATATACATCTGTTATCCAAGTGTTTATTTTCATAGGAATAAAAGTCTATGTAGGACTTTTGACCATTTTTAATTAGGTTGCTTTATTTCGTCTTAGTTCTTGCTGTTGAATTGTATTGTATCTTTTTTTTATTAATTAGTTTTATACTCAGCGAATACAATCAATTTGGTACCATTATTAGGCTCACCCATTACCTACTGCCTCCCCTTGGCCCCTCCTTGTTGAGATATATGGGTCATGCATTGTGGAGTTAGCCCACAGTTATGGGTAGGATAAATGTCTGCATATCATGGCCCAACATGTGGCTCTGGCATTCTTTCTGCCCCCTCTTCCGCAAAATTTCCCTGAGCCATTTTGGGTTCATTTTTGGTCTGCTTCAGTGATGAGGTGTTGGGGACCTCTGAGGCTCTGGCTCTCTGATTTGGTAGGAGTTGATTTTTCTCTGTGTTGATCTCCTTCCCTCTTGTGCTGGTACCCAGTTCACCAGGAAAATAGCACCCTTGCTTGTTTCACCAATTGTTCTTAGTTTCAGCTGGGGCCTGTATCGTATCTTTTATGTTTTGGCTATTTACTGCTTATTTCACACATAGTTTGCAAATATTTTCTCCCATTATGTAGGTTGTGTTTTTATTTTGTTTATTTGGTCCCTTGTGGTACAGAGATGTTTAGTGAGATGCAGTCACACTCATTTATATTCCCTGTGCCTTTGGTGTCACATCCAAAATTTACAGCCAACATCAACATTCTGTAGTTTCTTCTTATGTATTCTGGAGTCTTATGGTTTCAAGTTTCTGATATACTTTAAGCTAACTTTTGCATATGGTATAAGGATCCAGTTCTGTTTTTCCTTTCATTTTCTGTATGGCTATCCAGTTTCCCCAATACCCTTTACTGAAGAGCCTATCCTTCCACCATTTTGTTTTCTCAGCACACTGCTTGAAGATTAGTTGATCATATATTAATAGGTTGATTCCTGGAATTTATATACAGCTCCATTATTATATGAGTGTGTTTTGATGCCAGACTTTACTGTGTTGATTGCTAGAGCTTTGCAATGCAATTTGAAATCAAGAAATTTGTTGTTTCTACTTTGCTCTTCTTTTTCAAGATCAATTCAGTGATTCCATATAAAGTTCAGGCTGTCTTTTCCATTTCTGTAAAAATAATTCTGTTGGAATTTTCCTCTGGCTTACATTGAATTTGTAGATTTCTTTGAGTAATATGGCCATTTTGACTGTATTGAGTCTTCAAAACCATGAACAGAAATTTCTTTCTTTTTTTCTTTTTTCTTTCTTTCTTTCTTCCTTCCTTCCTTCCTTCCTTCCTTCCTCCTCTTTCCTTCTTTCTTTCTTTCTTTCTTCCTTTCTTTGTTTCTTTCTTCCTTTCCTTTCTTTTCCTTTCCTTCACTTAAGTAAGGAAGGGTTTATTTCATCTTATGGTTATAGGTTACAGTCCATCATAGCAAGAAAGGCACATCTGCAGGAGATTGAAACAGCAGGTCACATTCAGGTCTATAGTGAGGAATCAGAGTGATGAATGCTAGCATTCAGTCTGCTCTCTTTTTAAAAAATATTATAAGACAATTTCAAACATGTATATATTGTATTTTGATCATATATATCCCCATTACCCTCTCTTATCCCACCTCCTGCTCTGGCTAAGTCTCCTTTCTTATCAGTTACCAGTGGTTCCCCCCTCCCCTGAATAGAATGATTCCTCCAGCAGCCATTAGCTGTCATTGATTTCTCTGAGAGAAATGTGGCTTTGTAGACCTCTCCTCCACTCAGGAAGGAATGTTGACTGGCTCTACCTTGTGCAACTCTTGTGCAGATAAGCACAGCTGCTGTGTGTTCACGAGTGCAATGACCATACATCATGTCTGTAAGATAGTGGTCCACAGCATTCCTCTTCATCCTCCAACTTTCATATTCTTGCCACCTCCTCTTCCTTAATGTTTTTTGAGCCTTGGAAAGGGTGATATAGATATCTCATTTAGAACCAAGCACTCAAAACTCACTTATTCTCAGCACCTTGACTAGTTTTGAGTCTTCTTCCTAGTCACTGCCAACTGCAAAAGGAAGCACCTGCTCGAACGTGAAAGCAGCACTGCACAGTGGGCAATGCCACAGCTATTTAGAGGGCAATGGGTACACCGTAGCAAACTAGTTTTAAAAAGTAGGAACTTCCCCAGATGAAGTTTTAGGTTCTGCCTGTCATAATCCAAGAGAATATCTCAGCCCACACATTCCTTCAGTTTTTTTTTTTTTAACAGAGATAAAGAGAGAACTGGTGTGCCAGGGCCTCAGCCATTGCAATCAAACTTCAGATGCTTGTGCCACCTAGTGCACATGTTTGTCCTTGTGCTTGTATCACCTTTGTGCATCTGGCTTACATGGGATCGGGAGAGAGATAGAAGACTGGTCCTTAGGCTTTGCAGGCAAGTGCCTTAACTGCTAAACCATCTCTCCAGACCTTCTTCAGCTTTTAATTGAAGACCTGAGCACTATATGGACTTCCTTCTTGTTTGGACACTGCACAAAATATTTCACTAGTACGCTGTGCTTATTAATGACAGAATTTCTGCCTCCACCCCCTTAGTATATCTTTCTAACATTCAGACAAAATCCTCTTGTGGTCCTACTGCATGACTGTAGCAGCAGGCATGCTGACCATTTGATCCAGCCATGTAATGACTAACCTCATGGTATGACAGTTAGGGAAGCAAATATATGACTTGCTTCTGAGTTATTTCAGTACAGCTACTGTCAAAATAACATAAGCATGTGACAATTTTTCTCAGCTATGGGAAGAATCAGCACTGGATAGAATTCAGACAACATAAGTCACAGTAGCAATTCAAATACTTCACTCATCCTGAGGCTCTCTGGTTGTGCAATATGCAACTGAACCATTGAAGAGAGGATCAGAAATAGATTCCCAGAGAATTGTGTGTACTTTCACGAGGATAAAGCTTGCTTCAAATCATTGCCTTAGACATTTAGGAGCATATGAAAGTACATCTTCTTAGATGTCCCAGAACACCTCAAGGTGGTATTTGAGAGGTATGTTTCCTTCAGGAGACATTGTTAGCATTCATTTCTTCTCCTAGTCTTCCCAGGTTTCACAAAAGAATGGAACAGGGAAACAGGGTGAAGAAGGTCATAAGGAGAAAGATGTAAGTCAGAAGGAAGAGGAGAGATAAGGATAAGAGAGAATCTCTGTACCATCTTGCAAAAGCTTCACTGGAGGGACTTGTTGGTTATACAGTACAAGAGGTTAAGTTTCAGAAACTCCAAATTACACCTTTTAGCTGTTGATTGGAATCCTTTAATAAATAATAGATCAGATGTCCCTTGAGGCATGCCACATAATCATTCTAAGGATGATTGGAGTGTATATTTTTCATGATGGGACACTAACTTCGTGGTCTGTAACAGTGACAGGCTCATATTACACATGGAGTAAAAACAGTGATGAATATTATTCAATAGAAAATAGCAACTGAAGACCTAGAAAACTCACCCTACTCATTTTCCCTCTTTTGATCATATAAAGATAATACTGCAGGCAAAAAGGATGAGATTAGTCATAGGATGTACACATAGAGATTTATTACCTCTTAGTGGGGACTTCTTGGGTGCCAGAGGCAGAGGTAAGCACTGTATGTGCATGATTTCATTCAATCTCTATAATAATTGTGTTATCAATTCTATCTCTATTCTTGATTTATAGTTGAAAATAAAGCAAACTCCTACATGATAAGAGTTAACATGTCAATTTAGGCATCCTGAAGATTCTTATACTACAAAAGCCATAAGACTTTTGGGTAAAATATGGAATTACAAGGGAATATAAAAGAAGTAGAAGAGGACTGGAAAGATTGCTTAGTGGTTAAGGCACTCACCTAAGAAGCCTAAGGACACAGGTTTGATTCTTATGGTCCCACATAAGCCATGGGTCATGTTGGCACATGCCTCTGGAGTTCATCTGTAGTGGCTAGAGGCCCAGGTGTGCACATTCTCTGTCTCTCTTTCTCCTTTGCTTTGTCTCTGATAAATAAATTAAAACCTAAAAAAATAAAAGAACCACATTTAAAAAAAATATATATATATCTATTTATGTGTGAGAGAGACAAAGAGGCAGGGAGAGAGAGAGAGAGAGAGAGAGAGAGAGAGAGAATGGCCTCCATCTGCTGCAAATAAATTCTAGATGTGTGCACCATCTTGTGCATCTGGCTTATGTTGGTCCTGGGGACTCAAGTCTGGGTTCTTTGGCTTTGCAGGCAAGCACTTTAACCACTAAGCAACCTTTCCATCACAAGAAAGACATTTTTAAAGTGGTGAATTTGTGTTTTTGAAACTGCAGAACTATCCCATTGGTATGTAAGAAAATCAACTTAGTGCTTGTGAGTGGCATTGGAAAAATTGAATGGGATGTTATAAAATAGATTGGAACAAAATAGTGGATAGAATGGAAAAAGATAATGAAAATCTTGGTGTTCCAGGCATAGTACTGAAAAGTATTGTTCCATGAATAAGATTTCTGTCAATTCCATCTCCATGCATGTCACTCAATTGTGTTTCTCAAATCCATTATGTATACCAGCATATGTTATAGGCATATGATATTTGTACATATTTATAAGAGTGATATATACACACAGACACACACACACACAGAGGGAGAGAGAGAGCAAAGTAACTGTACATACCAACTTGGAAGAATCAAAAAAACCATGCAGTTTAGTTAAAGTAGCACTTTAAAAAAAAATTTGTTCATTTTTATTTATTTATTTGACAGTGACAGACAGAAAAAGAGGGAGAGAGAGAGAGAGAGAGAGAGAGAGAATGGGCACGCGAGGGCCTCCAGCCACTGCAAACGAACTCCAGACGTGTGCACCCCTTTGTGCAACTGGCTAACGTGGGTCCTGGGGAATCGAGCCTTGAACCGGGGTCCTTAGGCTTCACAGGCAAGCACTTAACCTCTAAGCCATCTTTCCAGCCCTAAAGTATCACTTTTTTAAGGTAGGGTCTCCCTCTAGCCCAGGCTATCCTGGAATTCACTGTGTAGTCTCACGCTGGCCTAGAACTCACAGTGATCCTCCTACCTCAGTCTCCTGAGTGCTTGTGATTAAAGTTGTGTTCGCCACCAAGCCTAGCCAAAGTAGCAGTCCTTAAATAAAACATCTGGTAGGATCTTATTTACATTATCAATCATGGAGAGAATTATACAATAAGTAACTTGAGATTCAGGCATAATTGATAAAAGTTAAATAGATGCAAACAAATAATTTTTTCATAATAGTGTTAACACTGTGATTTACGTAAGACATGGAGAATATGGCTGTAAAAGAACAAAGGGAGTTTTAATGGTTCAAGTAATACTCTACTTCTGAACCTCAGTAGTAGGCATATAGGATTTATGTCAGTATTTTTCTTTAATATTTATGTATATGTATGTGTATGTTATATATTTTCATGTAAGTGGTATTTAAAGCAAAAATTAGTGAACTAGAAACTAGACTTCAAGAAATTATATTAAAGTTTAGTTATAGTAAAAAAATTACTGTAAAAAAGATATGTGTGATGCAGAAAAAACTGTCAGTTGGACTGGAATCCAAGGAAAAAGAATAGAAAGTAGAAATAGATTTAAAGAAGTCCTGATGTATCATATTTCAAAATAAAGACTTGAGGCTTTTGACTCAGCAATTAAAATCATACAAGAATAGGTCAAACTGAAAGAAATTCACACCTACACATGTTATAATGAACACAGGTAGGATAACCCAAAGACAAGCAGTGCTTCTAGGCAACTAGGAAATACCATCTGCCTGTTGTTCCATGAGTTTTTACTTTATATATTTTGAATGAATATTATCAATGTCCAGAAACTTTAGAATTGTGAGGTCATCAGGATCCTTATCTTAGGATCTTATCATTATGCTGTAAATTATACTGGGGGAGAAAGTTTCTTACCTTAAAGTCATTTATTCTTCTTATCAGTGTAAGTATCATGGTTTCATCTGTGTTAGCCCTATCTAACTGTATATACTATATCAAAACTCCCATTTTTATTTTCAACTTCAATTATTCTACTTCTTTGTATGTTCGAATTTCCCTTGCACATAACATATAACTACTATTGATGATTTTATTATGCCAGTTAGTCTTTGTCATTTACATAGGTTATTTTGTTTGTGTCTACCATGTTATTTTGTATTTCATTTTTCTTTCTTCATATTTTTGTTTATTTTTTTGAGTATGTATGTGCATGTGGCTGTATGTAGGCACTGGAGAATTGAACCCTGCACCTTTAACCACTGAACAGTCTCCCCAACCTTGTACTTTCTTTTTCTATTACATTATTTTTTATCATTCATTTATTTTAGAGAGAGAGAGAAAAAAAATGGGCATACCAGGGCCTCTAGCCACTGTAAACAAACCCCAGATACATGGGCCTGCTTGTGCATATCTGCCTTACGTGAATCCTGCAAATCGATTCTGGATCTTTAGGCTTCATAGGCAAATACCTTAAATGCCAAGCTATTTCTCCAGCCCTACTTTATTTTTCTCAAAATGCAAAGTAAGACCACCACAAAAGTGATACCTTTTAAAATTATTTATTTATAGGGGGGCATGCCAAGGTTTCTTCCAGCTGCAAATGAACACCAGTCTGGCTTTACATGGGAGGCTGCAGAACTGAGCCTGAGCCAGCAGGCTTAGCGATCAAGGGCCTTTAATGGTGGAGCCAACTCCCCAGCTCCTATTTTTAATCCTCTAGATTTTCTCTCCTTTTAAATATTTTCTCCTTTCTTGACATCTTTTGGACAAATTATTTGAAATAATGACCACATGTTTTTTTTTTTATCAATATTATGTGCTATCAACCTTTCCAAACAAGGGCAACAAATGGGAAAATAGTGTAAAAATTACCATTCTGTAGGCATTGTATGGCTCAGTGATTAAAGAATTTGTTTTAAAAGCTTGACAACCAAAGTTCAATTCCCCAGTCACCCAAGTAAAATCATGCACAAAAAGTGGCATATGCATCTGGCTTTCTTTCTTTCTTTTTTTTTTTTTTTATAGCAGCAGCAGCAGCAAGAGATCCTGGCGTGTACACACGAAAGAAAGAAAGAAAGAAAGAAAGAAAGAAAGAAAGAAAGAAAGAAAGAAAGAAAGAAAGAAAGAAAGAAGAAAAGAAAGAAAGGAGAGAAGGAAGAAAGAAAGAGACAGAGAGAGAAAGAAAGGAAGAAGAAAGAGAGAGGAACAAAAAAGAGAGAAAGAAAGAGAGGAAGAAGGAAAGGAAGGAAGAAAGAAAGAGGAAAGACCTGGCTGAAGAAATGGCTTAGCAGTTAAGGTGTTTGCTTGCAAAGCCAAAGAAAGAACCTCAGTTCAATTCCCCAGGACCCACATCACCCAAATACACAAGGTGGCATATGCAGCTAGAGTGTGTTTACAGTGGCTGGAGGCCCCAGTAAGCCCATTCTCTCTCTTTTTGTCTCTCTCTGTCTCTCTCTGTGCCTCTTTATCTCTTGCTCTCTCAAATAAATAAATAAATAAAATTTATAAAGAAGACAAAAGACCATTATAGTGTATCAATAAAATAAGGTTTTATTAAATATATCTAAGAATGTTGTATATGATCAATACATTGAAATTATGAAACTATAAAATATTAACAGCATTCCTAAACAGAGAAGTATATACATAAGTAATAATGCTTTGATATGTTAAAAGTATCAAGTTTATACAAATTAATGTGCAAACACAAAGGAATTTAAACAAAACCCTTCCAAAACTTTTTTTTCTGGAACTTGACCAGCAGATTTTAAACTTTATGCCAAAGCACAAGAGGCTAAGAAGAGAGAGTTTTAAGGAGAGCAATGAGAATGAATATCTTTGCCAGATATGATGATTTTTGACAAATATACACAGTGATTGAGAAATAGTAATATGGAATTAGAGTAGCCCACAAGAATAAAATAGCTTATGATAGGAGAAATATGTTTGAGATAGGATCTCACTATGTAGCCCATGCTGGACTAGAACTCATGAACCTCCTGCCTCAAGTTCGGGGGTTACTGGTCAGCACCACCATGCACTACTATAAGAAATTTTATTTTGTTATGTATGAGGGCCAGGGAGATGTCTCCATGTGGAGAGTGCTTGCTGTGTGAGATCCAGATCCTCAGTCCCCATGTTAACCTGACAGCATGTGCCTATCATCCCAGTGCTGGGGAAGTGGAGACAGGAGTGTGGGAGAATCCCTGAGGCCCACTGGCTGACCACATGAGCTCTAGGTACATTGAGAGACGTGTGAAGACACTTGACATCAACCTCTAGCTGCTACACATGTATGTACACCTACCAACCCATAGATAAACCACACACACCAAACACACACACACACACACGGGGTGAATGTGAAATGTTCCTCATAGCATTATGTGTTTCGAATACTTGGTCTCCAGCAAGTGATAGTTTGAGAAAGTGGTAGAGTCTTTGAGGTGTGGAACCTATGTCGCTGGGATTGGGCCTTGAAGTCTACTCGTCCAGTGCTATTGCCTGCTCACTAGGAGCTCATTCTTGCTGCTCCCATTGTGATGCTGATGGAGGAAGATGTGAGCTGGTGGCCCGCTCTGCCACATGCTTTCTCCACCATAATGAAACTTCCCCCAAAAACTGCAAGCTGAAAATAAACCTTTTCCTCCCATAAGCTGTTTCTGGTCTGGTATTTTGTCCCAGCAACAGAGAAGGACATTTCTATGAAAATAAGAAAAGAAAAGAAAAGAAATTTTGTTAGATACAGAGACATTATGAATGGCAGTGTACATTGAAATTCAGGAGGCAAAACATGCTAAATAATTGGCCATTTGTATAAAATAACAAATTTGATTGAATGCAAAATTATATTCATAATGTTCATGTAAAAAAAAACAAAGTTTCAAAATCACAAGGTTGTAGTATCAGGATACCAAAATACTCCTATATATCTGAAAGGATAAGTAAAATAATTAAAAGACTGGTTGGTATACTAAAAATATTGAGATTAGATATTGTATTCTTACTACAAAAAATTATAAGTATACAACATAATACATAAGTTAATTAGCTTGGGTTTAGGTCTTCCTCAAGGTATCCATATAGCAAAATATTGTGTTAAATACCACATAGAATTGTATGTGTTCATTATGGATAAGTAAGCTTTTAAAATGTAAAAGACATGTAGATCTAAATTCTGAACCATTGCTACATGCAAAAAGAAACAAAATAGACTATAAACTTGAAGGTTACCTCACATGATCCCCCACTCTGGACATATGATGTGGGTTCACTGAGTAAAGAATTGTGAAGTTTTAGGTTTGAAAAATGTGGCCTTCTAAAAGCTGCAATTTAAAGACCTTGATAATTTTTAGCATGCTTGGGAAAATGTTGAAGAGAATGCAAATATTGAAGGTTAGCTAAGCTTTTTATTAGAAACAAATGGCCATGGGCATTTATTGTTGTTTTGATCCAGATGTTCTTTAAAGAGTTACCTCTTCCCATCAAAATGTATCTTAAATACATGCACACACACACACACACACGTATTAGGCACTGATATAACATAGTTAGTGAATAGAGAGGAAAATTTCATTGCAAAGACAATTTCACAGAAATATATCATCAGAATGCTTCTTGCAAAATATCTGGAGCTTTATCTCTTTCTTTTCAAGCAACCCTGGAGAGCTGCCACTCCTCAACTCTTGCTACAAAGGCACATAGGTTTTATTTCTGTAGCTCCATCTAACATCTCCGAAGGACATACCAAGGGGATATGCTTGGTAGCTGGCAAGCGAGGTTAGTATTTCAGGGAGGAAATCGATTACCACTTTGAGACTTCCATACGGCTGCTGTCCAAACCACAGTGAGCATACTAAACCATGCATGGGGCTGACCTCCTGCAGATTGCCTGGGACACCATCAGACTCCATTTCCAAATATCACAGAAGGACCATGTGGTATCTTCTGGCTTTGGGAGCATCAGATTGAATGGGGAACCTGTTTTGTATTATGGTTGGGAACAAATATATATATATATATATAGTGTTTAACTATTCCTTGACTCTAATGGGACACAGTTGGTGTGTCTTGAAATGACTGTTTGGCATTATAATTACAATTTGCTCCCAGAGTCAGTGATGGCACATGGTGGAATTAGCTTCCAAACCACAGAGGCAGAGAGGAAAGAGGACAGGCATGGAGATACATGTGTGTACACACGTACGCACACAAACACATCACCCCTTGGTTCATTTACAATTCATGACACTATAGGACTGGGAGGCTTTTTTTTTTTTTTCTTTCTCTTCAAAAGGCAACATCCGTTCTCTGACAAACTCATAAATCATTTTATTTCTCTGCTATAGAGCAAGAAACATTTTTAAAGCCAGTGTAATCTTTGAGCCTCTGTTCATTTGGCAAATGCATTTCATGCTGAAATAAATCTGCTGTCAAGCTTGACAAGAAGTCTCCATTCCCTGCAGGCCCGTGCTCTGTGACTCTTAGGCGAGGCACGCCATCTTGGATCGTGCCTGCCTGGACAGATAGCCCTTTGCCAGAGCACTGCTCTCAGCACTGAGGTTCATCTCTTGGGCCTCCGCCAGTGGGGGCCTTTCACCACATTGTAAGGCTTTAATGTCTCACCCAAGGCTTAAATATGATAGTATAGTCTGGAAAGAATCCAAATGGGGCAGGAGAAATGAAGCAGAGCCCAGCTGATGAGGATCTGCCAAGCAGCATGTGTTAACTCTGGGCTTTCAATGCTGCCTCTTAGAGATGGCGATCCTGGGCTGAGCGAATATTGCAAGAGGGATGGAGCTGTAAATTATTCAGGGCCCCATGTTTCATCAGCTGGGCCTTTGTACTCACTATTCTCTCTTCCTGAAAGCACATCCTCTGTGGCTCTGCTTGGTCGACTCCTCATCCTTTAGGTCTCGGCTCACTTAATTCTGGTAATTATGCATTGAATTCAAGATTATTATCAGTTTTTCAAAGATAAAGGAACTGGGGAAAGGGCTCTACATAGCTTGTTAGTTGGCTAGTCACCAGTGGAGATGTGATTACTCCCATGTGTCTAAATTCAAAGCCCATACTCTAAAAGATCACACTTCACTGTTGAGGTCTTTGCTCTAAAAACAATCTCAGATTAATGTAGAAGAAAACTAGTTCTTAGAACCAGTGACAGAATGGGGGTGCCGATGTGATGCTGAGAGGGTAAGGACTGAATAACCCTGAAGGATTCCTGAAGGAAAAAAACATGTAGTTGAGTCTTAGAGGAGTATCAAAAAATGAGATATTTTTTTTCCTTCTTTGTGTGTGCATAGTGTCTGTATGGTGTTCCTGTGGTTATGTACAGATGCATGTACCCTATACACACGTGCGGAGGTCAGAGGAGAGTATCGAGTGTCATCCTCGATTGCATTTCTGCCTTATTTTATTGAGATGGAGTATCTCATTGTTGCTTCACGGTGGAACTGGCTGACCAGAGAGTCCATTGATTCTCCTGTCTCTGTCCCTCAACTAGCACTAGGGTTACAGGTGTGTGTGTGTGTGTGTGTGTGTGTGTGTGTGAGAGAGAGAGAGAGAGAGAGAGAGAGAGAGAGAGAGAGAGACCATGCCTGGCTTTTTACATGGGTGTTGGAGATCAAACTCAAGTCCTTACAACAAACATTGCTACCTGCCAAGCCATCTCCCTGGCTCTGAGACAATATTTTATGCACAGGAGCAGAAAACCAGATAAAGAGGCATGTGTGGGTGGAATATGAAGAACTGGAAAGTCACTGCTGAGTATCACTGGAAATTCTTGCAATGAGGAAAACAGTGTAAAGATTGAGACCTGGTAGGAATGCACGTGAGATGGCAGATACCCAGTTAAATGCCGTCTAACCTAGGAGGCAACGCAGAGAAACAAGGTGACGTGGTAAGACTTGCCTTTCAGGCATTCACTATGGCTGCCACATGGAAAGTGAATTGGAGCTAAGCAAGAGGAAAGGAAGACTTCTGGGTGACCGATTTATGTGATCCTTAGGAAAGTAAGACACAAGTGCTATGTCCCTTAAATTCCAACCCCCCCTTTCTTATTCCTGAGGATCTAGCAAAGCCAAGAAATCAATGGAAGGGGGTAAGGTGGGCAAAAGCCACAACATTTGGATAAGGGATTGCAGGAGGGCCACTGCTCCCTCTCACATACACTGGGAAATAAACAGTCATACTATGTAGAAGAGAATCTGCTCCTTGAAGGTACACTCAGTCAGCTACTCCTTGTAATGCTGGTCATACAAGGACCTTGCAAGCCAGCAAGCCATTAACGTCCTGGGTTATGTAGTCTACTGATTGACCTCCCCTGCTGCGTTAAGTGGTGTGGTAAAGGAGCAGTGTGCAGCACAGGAAGAGCTTTCGGACTTGCTGGTCACCATCTGAGCCTGGCAGAACTGTGGAGAGAGTGACCATGATGGAAACTTCGGGTTGTCACCAGAAGAAATGAGAAGGGGTCTCGCGTGGCTCTTTCTAGTGAAACTCTGTAAGGGAGGTGCTGCTTGCCCAGACTTCCTGGATTGGTAAGAGAGGTTCTTCCTGTTAGTCTTGCCACTAGCCACCACCAGACACTTGATCTTATTACTAAGCTGTCTTCCTGTTAGCTTCCCCGTTACTAAGTTTCAATAAACCTCCTGTATTGTCTGCTGCCTCCAGGTAGTTCCTCCAACTCTAAACCACCTATTCAACTGCTTTAGTGAAACGAGGCTGTGGCATTATGGTCTCAGAGCGTGATGTGGAGGATATGCTGTAAGCCGTGAGCAAGGCAGTGACAGGAAAGCATGGGTCTGATTCATGATGATGTAGAAGAGAGTTCAGTAAGATCTGGACTGGGGAGAGAAAGAGAGTAAAAGGTGAGTTTACATCTACTTCCAGGATTCTAATTCGTGTTCCTGAAGGGATAATGGTATAATCCTTGAAAAGATGGAGCTAGGAATAGCAATGAAAATGAAAACTACCTTGGCTTAGCATATGATTGAAATTGGTGGATGAGTGGCCATCATACCCTGAAACAAAGTGCTAGAAAGATGACAAGAGTAAGGAGACGATAGGAGCTCAGGTAAGAGTTTGTTAAGGGCTGGAGGGATGGCTTAGCTGTTAAAGCATTTGCCTGAAAAACCTAAGGACCCAGGTTTGATCCCCCAGGACCAGATGCCAGATGCATAAGGGGGCTCATGCATCTGGAGTTCATTTGCAGTGGCTGGAGGGCCTGGGGTGCCCATTCTCTTTCTCGTCCTCTTTCTCTGTCAAATAAATAATAAAAATAAAATATTAAAAAATAGAGTTTGTTAATATCATTGCTTCAAGGAAAGGGCATACAGAGAAAGTAGAGCCTTGGGCCCAACTGCTCACAAGGAAATCAGAGCAGAAGAAATTTGAACTGTGAAGGAGAAAAGACACCTAGAAGTACAAGGTCACCTCCATAGCCTAGACCTTCCCTGACTTCTATGAAGCACATGGATTTCTTTTTTGAAACTAAAAACTATAATCTAAAGTAATTGAAAATTCTTGTAAACTCATTATTTTTCCAAGGTTCAATCTCCCATTTTTTTCCTGTTTGTTGGACCCTCCACTGAGTTCAATGATGGAAGGCATAAAAATATAGGGATGGTTATCACCCAGGGAGGCCCATGAGTGCCCCAAAACAATACAGTCATTGTCAATGCTCTTGGTTGTCCACCAGAACTATATGGTGGGACCTTATTGCTGAAGACACCACCTGCTTCAGTCACAGGACCAGCTAGGCAAGATGTGTCCACTAGTGCCATTTATGTAGCTTTAAAGGCCAAGGTTGGTTCAAACTGTTGATGACTTTTCTTCCCCAAATTCCTGAATAACACTTTTCAACACTGTGACAATTAGCCAGCAGGGAAATGCCTTCTAGCTCAGCTCCAGCTTGGTTTCTCACAGTCAGTGCCAGTTATGATAGTGCATGCTTGTAATCCCAGAACTGGGGAGGAGAAGACCAGGATCCTAGGTACTCTCTGGCGAGCTAGTCTAGCCAAATCAGGGAGCTCTGGATTCAGTGAGAGACTTGACCTCAAAGAATAAGTTAGAGCCTGACTGAGGAAGACGCCTGATGTCAACACATGCACACATATACACCCATGCATACACCTGCAGCCACACATGTATGGACATACATGCACACTCACTACACACACACACACACACACATACCAATTTATCCTGAAAACTTAAAAGTACTTTGAAAGGACTAGAATTTTAATACCTTTTCTTTTTCTTTTTCTTTTTTCTCTTTCTTTTTTTTTTTTTTTTTTTTTTTTTTTTTTTTTTTTTGGTTTTTCAAGGAAGGGTCTCACTCTAGCCCAGGCTGACCTGGAATTCACTGTGTAGTTTCAGGGTGGCCTTGAACTCATGGTGATCCTCCTACCTCGACCTCCCAAGTGTTGGAATTAAAGGTGTGTGCCACTATGCCCGTCTTTAATACCTTTTCTTAAGACCACTCACAAGTTTGGAGTTTATTTTAAATGAAATTACACAAGCATTTCAAATGCAGTAACTTATTTTATTTTGTTTTATAAATACAGCTTCATGTTTCCATGTCAGCAACTTTCACAAAGTACTGGCCCATAATTGTAACAATACGTCCAATGTGAAATAGAAAATCAAGTGAGGAGGAATGGAGACGTTTTGTTTTGTTTTTAGCATCAGCCATGCAAAAATTTGGTTTATGTAATTATTTTCTAGCCATATTTCATTTTCAGAAGCCATTCTACTGCACAGTGAGATTTAATAATATTGATTGTGCACAGCCTTCTGCCTGGAGCTATGCTGGGTACTTGGATGAACCGTGTTTCCATTAAGCTCCACAAGGCCAGAGTGAGTTCATAAGGCTTTGTCCATTTGACAGATTAAGAAGTGAAAGCTGTAAGGGGCAAAGTTATCATGTTTACTCAGCCAATTAGGAGAGGGCAAGTATTTGAACACATGTGTGCACACACATTTTAAATTCTAACTCTAATGGATTTTTTTCCACTTAAGATAACTGTTCTGTTTTTAATACTAAAATGTGGTTCACATCTTGCTGATTTTTTCTGACTGAATAAAGGTTTTCTCTTTAACTCCTGAGTGTCCCAACTCCACTGAACAAATATATAGTAAATTTATAATCTTTTTAAATAGATTATATCTAGATTCCTAAACCACTGTGTACAGGTTATTTAGCCTCCATACTTAAAATCTTACTATAAATAATTTTGATTTCTAGTCTAAGGAAAGTCCATGGGAGAATGTGAAATTGACTATCAATGAACTTTTTTCCAGGTACTTCTGTTAAATATAACTAAATTATCCTTAATGTTTGAAAACAAGGCGCCTGGGCACAAGCACAAGTCATGGAAATAGTCCTTTGTGGCTGCAGAAATGGACCTTGACTAACACAGGCCTGGGTTTCAACATCTAAGGAGATTCCTGCACTTAGCTCAAAAAAGGAGGCATAATTGTTGTTTACTTTTTTTATCTTATATTTCATTTTTCTTGGAAACCAAGTGGACACTTAAGTCTACATAGGAGAGGGAAATTCTTCTGTTTTGAAACCATGTTTGTCAGGATGTTAAGAGCAAATAATAGAAAAGAGAAGTGAAATAACCACATGGACCTAGTACAGCAATAATTCTATATTCAAAGCTTTTGATGAACACAGTGATTTTTAGAAAATCAGTGATTCGCTTCCTGTGTTAAATCACTAAATGTTGATTGATGCTTTGTTCTAAGTTAGGACCTCTGCTAGACATTGGAGGTTTGAAAAAATAAAGAAAATAAAAGTGGCTTCTATAGTTACTTGCACAGACATCAAGTAAGTCACTGTGAGTGGTTGCTAAATGGTACACATGTTTGATAGACACATTGAAAGTGGACCTGGATGTTACCTTAGATCCTTAATCCTGCAGAAGAATCCCAGAGGAGGCAATTAAGCCCTCAGATGAAAGCTCCCCATTTTTGAACAATTCTGGAGGACATAATTACTGGGGAGGAAGACTTGCTGTAAGACTTGGCAGGTGAAGAAGGCAAAGAAGATGAGATGGAGAATGTGGTCCACATCCCTTGGTGGTTGCCTAAAATATGGATAGTACAAATCCTATATAAACTGAATATTCCTATGCATCAATACCTATGATGAATTTCATGTATAGCTTAGGCACAAAAAGGAATCAATGGCAAATTGCCACAGATCGTAGCAACAACAATATATGATATTATTTTCTTTCCTCCAGTCAAGAATGTTCACCTTTTCACTTAGAGGAAATACTTTAGGGTTTTTCTTTGCCAGCTATGAATTTCCAGTGTCACTGTTGTGCTTTGGGACTGTATTAATTACTTGTCATCACTATGGCATTGAAGCAGCTGGTCACATTGCTCCCATAGTCAGGAAGCAGTGAGAGGACTAGGAGTGGGTCTGTCCCCAGTGATTCACTTACCCAGGACAACTCTACTTCCTAAAGGTTCCACAACCTTCCAAAACAGCACCACCAGCCTGGGACCAAGTGTTCAAACACATGAGCCCTTGGGGGACATTTCACATCCAAACCACAGGGACCATTTCTAAGTAAACTTTATAAGAATAGTTGAGTACAAACAGTGCTATACCACCATGGTTGATTTGACAACCAAGATGATTACTAAGTGACTAACAGATGGGCAGGAAATACAGTATGGATACCTTGGAACAAAACAGCTGGCTCATCTGTGAGGCAGGATGAAACAGAACAGCATGCAATTTGAAACATGACTTGTTTATTTCTGGAATTTTCAGTTTAATATTTTGAGCTGTGGTTGACTATCTGTAACTGAAAAGGCAGCAAATGAAGCCATGGCTAAGAAGGAACCACTTGAATAAGAAGCAGAAGCCATGAAGAGTCATTTCAGAACCTACGTATCACACTAGGTACCTGAGTTAGTTCAGTTGACATCATTTTCTGCATATTTAAAGTAGGGCTAATATTTACATTGCACTGTTACTTTGGAGATTACACAAGATGACTACATTAAGCCCTGGGCCCACTAATAGTTGCTCCTTAAATTAAAACAACAGTTGTCATTATTGCTGCCCTAAGTAGGGAGGCAAGAATGTGCACCCAGGAATGTATGACTTTAATCCATGTGTCTCCATATCACCTCCCTTGTAGTGTTGCTTTAGGTCTGAGGTAATCCATTTTGAAGGGGGACTCTTACTTTTCTAGGATAATTTGCTTAAAGTGGTCCAAAAAGAATTATCTATCCTTGGCTTGAGTGCAATGGAAAAGGCAGGATGATCTTTTTTTTTTTTTTCTTTTCTTTTCTTAAAAGCTATAAATTCAAAGATGCCTTCATAGAAGACTTTTCTTTGTTCAAGTCTTTAGCTCATCTCAAAAGACATTTTAATGTTAATGAGGCTCCCATGGGGGTGATACAGCTGATGCACTGCATGTCCAAGGCTGTTCCACACACCGCAGTTAGCTGAGCTGCAGTAATACATATTGTCAGTGTCAGAAGGCTCAGAGTGGATGCTCAACTCACACTAGCTCCTCTTGGGATTCTTTGAAGAAGGATGTTAATGGGGAGGCTGACTTCAGAGGCATGGCCTGATGAATGTGCTAGACATGCTGCTGCTGTGGCCTTTCAAATGCCTGAATATCCCTGGGAGAAATAAAAATGCTTAGGACAATTAATGTGATAAGCAAGGGCTGTCACCGGGGCCATCTGAGTCATGCATGGACTTCAGATTTCAACAAATACACATGATATGAAAGAAAGACTGCGGCCTTCAGAGCCGGCACCACAAAGCAGATTGGAGAAGCCGTGATGCCTGTCGCTAGCTGGGTGAGACCTGAAGCATAACACTTTTTGAAGGTTCCCAGTGATGTCCTCCTTGAAGCCAGTCAATAATAACTATATCACAAAGCTACCCGGGTGTCAGGAATCATACCAAAGATACCTAATAAAGCCTAGATCTCATCTTCCTCTTAGAGCTTGCTTTTATGTCAGTGGTGATAAAGATTTAACAAGTAGCTCTTTAAAGGGTAGGAGTGGAAGCCCTGACTTGCAGCCTTGGCTTATGTGTGTTGTAAAATCTTTACTAAATTTAGCCTTCCAACCTGAAGTAAACTAAAAGGCAGATGGTAAGAGATGGTGTCATGCTCTCACTGCCCAGCCTTGCAGGTGGGAAGAGATGGATTCTCTGTCTCTGTCCAGCCTTCTCTTGTTTTCTTTCTGCTTTATGCCTTTTGACAGAGACTGTCAGTCACTTTTGCAAATTGTTTTAAAAAGAGTGTGTTCATTGTCTCTGGTCTCCTAGGCACAGAGTGGACAACATCCCCTCTGGGTGAGGCATGGGCAGCAAGTCATACTGTTGTCCAAAGAAAAGGATAACCCCATTTCCCCTCCTTCCTCGTTGAATCTGTTCACCTACAAGCTAACCTGGATGTGGCCCTCAGTCTGAACAGATGGCTAGGAAAGAGGAATGTGAGCTAGACTTCACCACCTTCTCACTACCTTGGCTGAGTGCCCTCATGGAGAATGTAGCCTTTTTACTTTATCTGCTGGATTTGCCTTCTATGGTTTCCTTTCCCATGTAAGATGCTTCCCCTGGTCCTGAAAAGTAACTGATTACTGATAAGCCATCCTTCCTCAGGCAAGAACAACAAAAAACAAACAAATGAAACAACAAGTCCTCTGATTTCCAGTGTTGATGTTTCTCTGAAGAGAAAGATGGTAAAAAGATGGTAAATGTGTCCTGGTTTGCTCTTAGAATTTTATTTTAGGCAGAAAGGTATATGGAGATACAAGCATGTGTATGGCATGTAGTGTTGGAAGCAAGGAATGAAAAAGGATATGTGAGATTTAAATGATCGTTGAAACATTTGCCTGGGAGTCAGCCATTGGCCTAATCACTGAGATTATTGCTAAGTTTATGGAAAACGCTCACATCTGCACCATAAGGGACACATTACAAACTACTTTCAGAAATGTTATCTCATTTGGATCACTCCACATAAGGTCAGAAGTATGACCAGGTTTAACAGATGAGGAAAGTATGGCTCAGAGAAGTTAATATCATAGAATGTTGAAACTGGGCCTGAATCCCAGGTCTTCTGGCTATAGGGTTCTGGCCTTTAAAATTACTTTATCATCGTTCTCTGTTAGTAACTCACCCTTCTAGATAATCTATGCTGAGTGAGATTCTTCATGTGAACCACAACATGGACAATAATAGAAATGCCTAAGATCTCATCACCCCCAAGGCTGCATCTAGTACATTCTTGAGACCCTCAGTACAAACACCAAACACCTTCAAGCTACATAAGTCATGGCTGGCTGCTTTATTTCCCCTTATCAACAAAATCCACCTGTACTCAAAGACATTTTGCTTCTAGCTCCATTGTTCCATTCTTTTTTTGTTGTAAAAAAAAAAAACATATTTATTTGGGAGGAGTCAGAGGAAAAAGTAGGGCTAGCAAGGCCTCTCACCATTGCAAGCAAATTCCAGATACATGTGCCACTTGGTGCATGTGGATTTATGTGGGTATGGAGAAATTGAACCCTGGCCAGCAGGCTCTTCAAGCAAGCCAGCAAGCACTTTAATGACTAAGCCATCTCCCCAGGCCACTCCATCCCAATTCTTGTTAGACAACATCAATTCTCTTTCAGGGAAGAGGACATGAACAAAGTCATGCTCTTATACATGCATTTAGGACTGAAGGTCTGGATTCTGCGTTACTTTGAATAAGTCTCCACATCTATCTCTGGGTTTTTTATCTGTATAGTAACTTCTGCCCAAACTGATATGCAGAAAGCATGATGAACACTCATGAATGCAGGCATTTACGCAAAGTAGGGCATGCTGGCGCTCTTCCCTGTGGCAGTCTCCTGGGATCTCAAGAGAGAGCCTGGCTCTAGCCTAGGTCATGCTGTGGCATATAAACCTATGATGATGGCTGTACTTAAGCAAGGGACTGGAAGATTGCGATGGTGGAAGAGGGTGCGCGTGAGATTCTTGTGAGGCTTAATAAAGGAGTTATTTTTAGAAGAATGATACAGGAGAGGAAGGCTAATCAAGGAAAAGAGAGTGAGGTAGAAGAGGAACAGATTCAATGAGGGGAAGATATCCGATGGCTCAGGGTGAGCGCCATGGCATGGAAGAATGGAAGGAAGCTGGGGGTGTTTTGTGAAGGATCAAGAAACCGTGTAAACAAGAAGCACAGGAACACCTCTGCTATGAACTGAATGTCTCTCCTTCGAATTGTCATGTTCCACATTGTAGTCTGGCATTTACCCAGTGCTGATATTTATTCTTTCCTATATCTAAAGCAAATTTTAAGCCTGCAATTGCTTTTTCTTTTCCTTCTAGGATTTTCTTTACATTTTACTAAGCTCTAATTTACTTTTTCTTTTTCTGATCCTAAATCTACATCCAAAAAAGCAATAAAGAGGGCTAGAAGAGATTCCTATAGTTGACCATTTTTTCAAGTAATTCAAATCAATATACAGTATTTGGATATTTTCTCATTATCTCATCTTTTGTATTTTACTTTGTAGTGCAGTTCTCCCTAAATGTTACTGTGAGTACAAAATAGAGGTGGCTCCTTTGCATAGGTAACTGTAGTTTCAGAGATAGACTCTTTCATCACCTCTACAATGGTTTATTAGCATTGATGACTATGACTTTTGTTTGACTGGGAATGTTCTCAATTTCTATTCATTTAACCTTGAAGATAGACACGTGAATGAATTCTGCTTCCCCTTGACCCCTGAACTCAAGCACATGTCTGAGCCTGTTTCCCTTCACTGTTCACCTGGTTTCTCATACCACACCTGGGCTACGAGGAGCCATGTGGTAGTTTATTTGTAGTTGGCTGATACAACAGCCAAATAGAAGGAAGAGAGTGGAAGCCACAGGCCATCTGATTGTACTATTTTCTGTGTTTGCCTAAACTCTTGTCCCAAGTGTAACATGTGTCTATTTGATTTCCCATTTGTTCCTGGTTCTTGTTTAGGTACAAAGAGTGGCTGAGACCAGTAATGGAGCCTTGTTAATGCATGTGGAGACACAGAATTCCATAGACACAGATCCACTAGGATGAAGGAAGGTTTAAACAATTTCTGCACAAACTATAATGGCTACCCCACTGCACTTTGAGAAAGCCCTCCTCTCCTCCTGGACACAACTCACTGCCAGATAGCTGGGTGGGGAGGGAGGGGAGCAGTTATCAGCTTCTGAGACATCCCACGGTGGGCATTTTGCCAATGAAAACATTTCATCCTGAGCAGTGGCTAATTGTGGCATTGAATCCTCTTTAGGGGGTTGAGTTTTAGGTACTTGGTTAATTATGGAAAAAGCAGTCACTCCAGCATGGGCTACTGCCACAAGAAATGTGTCCAGACAATTATCTACCCCAGGTTCAGAAACATCACAGCCCACAGGTCTCTGGATGGTGGCATAGAAGCCAGTTCCCAGTGTTCTTGGCCAGAATTGTGTGGAACATAACTACTAAACAAGTCAATGTTCTACTGGTTCAAGGAGAACTCTGCAGGCTGTGCAAATAGAACAGTGTTGATCTTGAGAGAAAGCCTCAGGGAGTCCAGTGAGTGAAAACTGTGGATGTTCACCAGCCTTTGCCCACACTATCCCCCAAAGCACTCTCGTCTCTCTTGTCATATGACAAACACAGATTCAGATCTAGATATATAAAATCAAGGCAAATGTGCCCTTTGACTTGTCTTATAAGATCGCCCTCCTAGGTCTCAAAGCCCCTAGTTCAGATGAAGAAGGCAGTTCAGAGAGCTGGACATGCATTCTGTTGACAGTATTAACTTGGCACTGGGTGCTTTATTACACATCCACGCTTTGGAAGCTTATTTTATGACTAACATTTGGGTTAAATCTATAAACCTTGTTTATCTTTGACATTATTTCCCTTAGAAAAAGCAATAACAGTCACATTTCCCCCTGTCATCTGGGCGTGCACCGTGGCTGAGAGGATGGTGGAATAAGGGAGAGGATGAAACGATGACAAGATGTTGAGACGCTATCTTTCCTTGTATCTTCCAATTTTGCTGGTAGAGGGGAAAAAATGTTGACATGACACAGAAGGTCTTGCCTCAGGGAGTCCAAGGAGTGAAAATTGATGGATGTTCTCCACCAAATCCCTTTCCTTAAGGGATGTTATCATGTCACATTTCTGAAAATACAGAATGCACTCTGGATAATATTTTCACATATGCTGATAAATGTAGCTGCCAAGAAAAGCATGCTTTAAAGAAAGAATCCAAGGGATGTTGAGGGCTGTGGTTGTCTTTGGACGGACCTTATGTGTTCTTGGTCTTGTTTTTTTTTTTTTTCAGAGATGTTTTACCTATTTTTCTCACTGATTCCTCTCACCATGTCCTTGTTCACAAAGCTATGATTACAAATAATTAAGGTTGGGCAAGGATAGGTGATGGTAGAAATAATAAACTTTCTTTGCTTTGGGTGAACAAAACATGCATGTGTATATGCATGTGCATGTACATGTGCCTACACACACACACACACACACACACACACACACACACTCAAGCCACATCAAGCCAAAATGAAAGACAATGTAAAATATGTGAAACAAATAATCCATGTATAATAAAAACATTTTTTATCCTCAATGTATAAATTTTACCTCACTGCAATTGCTTTAAATTATTCTGCCTTCTAAGTTTCATGGAAACAACCAAGTCAATGTGGAAAAGTTCTGGTTATCGTGTTTTAGATCTCCAGAGTATTAATGGGAAAGATATTTCTGTTATGTGGAGTCCCCTATTTTTTTTTCTGTTTTGGGGGGTAAGATTTCACTCTGGCCCTGGCTGACCTGAAATTTACTATGTAGTCTCAAGGTGGTCTTGAGCTCACAGGGGTCCTCCTACCTCTGCTTCCCAAGTGCTGGGATTAAAGGTGTGCACCACCATACCCAGCAAATCTTCTATTCTCACGTAATCAGATTGCTTCCAAGAGAAGCAGTGCAGTAAAATTGCAGCAACCATCTTTATCCCTTGACCTTTGTTTTCTTTTTGATTATATCATTTTTGTCAGATATAAAATTAGGAATCTTGAACATTGGTTGTTCACATTCTTCCAACTTTTGCCAAATTACTTTGCCAGATTGATTTTCCAAGAGGTACTATGGACAATATTACCTAAACCTTATGTCACACAGCAGGATATCTTGACATGGGGTGGAGAGCTTCGGGAACCTTTTCAGAGCCATAATGGACGGGTATCTAAATTCAGGTCCCCTGTCACTCTTATGCAGAGAAAAATGGAAGACACTTGAAAAACCTTTCCTGGTCAGTTGCTTTTCTCTCAAAATTGTCTCCTCCTCCTTCTCTCTCACCTCCTCCTCTTCATTTTCCTCCTCTTCCTTCTCCAGAGACAGAACTTGACTATGTAACAGGACTGGCTTGGAACTTGCTATGTAGCCCAGGCTGGCCTCAAACTTGGAATATTTCTGCTTCCACCTTCTTAAAGCTGGAATTAAAGGCATGTGCCACCACCCATAGCTGCATTGTCTTCTAAGTTAAAATATATAGCTATCTTATCATACTTTAGAATTATATCTTTTTACTCATAAGTTATTTCTGTTTTCATTTAAATTTTCAGTCTTTATTTTTGTTGAATCCTAATTTATTTCCTTCACTTCCTTCCATCTGTACTGAGATTGAACCTTGGGTCTTACACACGCTAGGCAAGCTCTCTGCCATACTGCTATATGCCTGGCTATCTTTTCACTTTTTTATTTTGCAACAGGGACTTACTAAGTTGCTTGGGCTGACCTTGAATTTACTCTACAGCCCAGGCCAACCTTAACTTTTATTCTTCTTGCCTCAGGCTCCCAAGTGCTGGGATTATAGATCTGCATCACCAGGTCAGATTATTGTTTATTTTAATCCACCTTTCTCCAATTATTGATGTAAGATCATCTTTTGAAGTAGATGGCAAATGAAAAAAATCCTTCTAGGAAAATATTCTGGAATAGTATATGCGCATTAAGTACATAAGTGCATTATTTGAATGGCTCTTGAATATTTAAAGAACATTTGCTTTATGTAACTTCATTTTTGTGAGCTAAAGCTTGAATTTATTAATCCTATCTTTCTGCTCTAGGTTCTCAGTGATGTGAGTTTTTCTCACAATGCCACTTTGGAGTCTAAAAATTTCATTTTTGTGGCCTTGTTTTGATCTTTACACCAATCCTATGAGCTTGAGAAGACTGATATTATCTTTTGAATTCCACAGAAAGAGGAACAAAGGCCAAGAAAGCAAGGCCCATGCTGTACTTATAATGGCATCCATCCATTATTTGGCTGTGTAGTGATTACTTCTTGTCGACAGCTAAGGAAAATGACGTGCAGAGAGGTATGCATGTCATCTTAAGCCTAAGCAGCTCATGAAAGGTCACAATCTTTGTCAAACATGCCTGTGTCCTGCTCATGACCTCAAGGTAAACATAGATTAGAAGCACCTGGAATTACCTTTGAGGTCAATAAGGAACAACATATTTAGTACATACATGACAAGCATCAGAATAAGCATTCTATGTGTACATGCAGGTGTGAAGATGTGTACACACAGTTCTCACAACAACCCTAGAAGGAGGGTCAATTATTAACTCCCCTTTTCCATTTCATAAATGAATATAACTGAGGTCCAGAGATGCTAAGCCAATGGCCTATAACTACAAAAAGATGTTTTGGCAGAACTAATCTTGTGCCTTGGATAAGTCACCCCACGTGGTTTACAGAGTGTTCTCTGAGCCCCTATGACTCCAGGACAGTGGGTCTCTAACTAATAAGACAGTCTGCCTACCAGTTGGAAAATTCCCATCAGAAATGACTGTCTTATAAAAATCAGTATATAATATTTGTTAAATAAATACAAACATTTCTCTAAACGTATTGCTGGATATGTTTGTTTGTTTCCTCTTACTGAAGTCCTTTTTAGAAGAGAATGACAGGGTAAAGTTTTACATGTCATCTTTCCATAATATGTGCTATTTGATTTGAGTGTGAAATGTTCTCCATAGGTTCATGCCTTTGAAAATATGGTCACCAGCTTGTGGAGCTGTTTGGGAAAGTTGTTGAGCTTTTGAGTTGTGGAGCCTTGCTGGAGGAAGTATGCCACTGGGGGTGGGCCTTGAGGTTTTATAACCTGGCCCCATTCTTTGTTCATACTTTACTTTTTCGACTACAATGTTACAAGCCACCCTTTATGCCTTCCCTGCCATAGTGGACTATACCTACTGAAACTTAAGCCAAAATACACTTCTTCCTGACTTAACTTGCTTCTCATCAGGTATTAATTGCCAACAGGGAGAAATTAATTAATATATGTGTTCTCATCTCATGTTTTCCCACATGTCATGGTTTTCGATCCAGGAATCATTCTTATAGGATCTTCCACAGAGGATGAGTTCTAGGACACCAAAATGAACTTCTAGTAAGTTATAGAAGTCCATCCTGAATCAGGAAGATATATATTCTTAGTTAAGTGACAAATATAGGTACAGTTTGCCTCTCAAGTAGCCCTTTTATGCCTGAACTCCTAGAACAGTATCAACTTAGAGAATCAACATGGCACAAGACTCCACTGACTTCATAGAAGAACAGCAACAGTGCTGTGATTCCTTCTTTTCTTTTTTGCGATAAATATCCAAATAAAGCTTGTATCATTTTCCATTAACATTTGGCATATTTAAAGTAAAATGCCTTTTATTATTAAACATAACTGCATATATCTTATGTTCAAACATTTGTCAAAATGAACCTAAGTTGAAGGTCTGATCATTTATGTAGCCATCTCTCACCCTAAGTGTATACCTTAAAGAACTGTATGAACATGTGTTCTAAGGGATTCCAACACAGATAAATTAGTATAGGCCAAAACATCCAAAAAATGAAACACTACCTGTGCATCAATAGCAGCCAGGATCAATAAGTCACAGTTCTTTATAAAATGTTGCATTATATAATGATTAAAAACAAATAAACTATAGACACACACAACACCATGAATCTTAAACATATAACATTGAACATAAACCAGACTCAAAACAACACAAACAACTTCAGTCCACTTATGAAAAATTTTAAAACAGGCCAAGAGTATATTACTCTGAGTGGTGTGAAAAGGTTGTAAAACAATAAAGGTAAATTAATTATGACTGTCATTCTCCAGAAGGTGGGTCTTTTGACATGAGTGTCATGATTAGGAAGGTGCCTTATGAGATGGAAACCTCTGTCCGTTCATGTGAAAAGTAGTTGTACACTTTAAGAACTACGTCCATAGATTTAAACTCTGCTATTTATATACAGTCAACACTTCACAATAAAAAAAATCTTTTAAAGCATAGCATTTAGGAGGAATCTAAACAAATTACCATGTGTCTACTACCCAAATCCACTGTTGAAAACATCCCAGTGAATATTTCCTTGCAATCAAGACCATATCCTTCTAGCCCCCATCTGCTTCACTCATGGCTTGATTGAAAGTACAGTGGGCTGGGGAAAGAAGAGCTTTTGTATGCTTGCCTTCCAGTGTCTCCCCCCATCCTGATTTGAATGAGCCACGTTGAATAAATAATGACTTGCGGAACAATGTGTGTCTAATTAAGCGGTCGCTCCTCTGCTGCCTGTCAGGTCTCTAGAATTGACCAAGTCAAAGCGTAATTCATGCTAGTAGGCCCGTGTTGCGTTCTTCTCCAGGGAGCCCTCTGTTCCTGAGGTGGGGAGCCAACCAGCAGGCTTTGGATTTTATTAGGAGAAGGAAGCAGTGTCAGGAATGTTAAGCAGAACCAGAGTGGGCCTTGGGCATGCCTGTCAGTTCCGCTTTCCTCTGGGGGGAGGGCGAGGGCCTTGTTGCTTCTCTGTTATATAAGCCGAGCAACTGAATGGAGACGTGTGGATGAGCTGTACATGGCTCTCAGCTGTCTTCTTGCCAAGTATCCCGTGACATCTAGCTGCTCCCTTGAATGAGTCCCCAGGAGGCATTTGGTATGCACTCTATATGCTCCTTCACTGACCCCCACGTACATCACACAACATTTTTGTTTTATTTGGATTGCGATGTTGCCTAAATATTTGTCCTTATTTTCCTAAGATGCATGGAAACTGGACCAGGCTGAACATGAAGCAAACCAGACCTGTCTAATTCATCCAGGCCACTCATTAACATCCGCCTATTTATTCAGCTCTGAGGCTCATTTCGGGTCCTTCCCATGATGACTAACATGGGCTACACACAGCAGTAGTGGCTGGAGCCCAAGTTTACAATAGGTTCTTCTACCAAGGCAGGGCATCTTCACATAGTCTGAGGTGATCACAGGCTACCCCAACATGTCCATCTTCCAAACCATCTGATTGCTCTCTTGAATTAGAAAATGGCCACAACCAAATAAATACATTTGTGTCTGATTAAATTCACTGAGGACCACATTTACACACCACCCACCACATACCAGGCCTGGCAATAGGTGTTGGAGCTCAAAGGGGAAATAACTTTCACAATTGACATGGAAGCAAATGTATCATGGTCAAGTGAGAGAACTGCAATGTTGGGGTGCTATGGGGTCACTGAAGAAGAAACCATTAATAATTAACACAGAGAAGGACAAAGGCCTGGAAAAGGTCCCAGAGTGATGTTTCCATGAAGGAAGGAAGATTCACTATACAACTGACAAAGTAATTTATAAAAGCAAAGCTAAGCCATCCCTATCAAATCTAGGGAACTAACATTCAAATTTTGAGATGTAAAAAAGAAGACTTCTAGTCAAGAACAAAGACCAAGAGGTGCCTAGGAGCTCATCCCCACAATCCTATCACAGGGAATACAAACTAAACACAACAACAGCAGCAAAGAACAAAGAAATAACAAAAAAATTTCCCAAGTGCCTCAAGTCAGAAATACAGCTTCATAAATATCCCACTGCCATTTGTTCATCTTTATATTCTGAACACAGTTCGCCTTGCCAAAGGTATGTACATTGATGGAACAGGTTAATTTGTTGATGAATTGATGATAATTATGTGACCCAAACTACTTGTGTACATGTATTCATTACTTTTCTATGGCTGTGACCAAATGCTTGACAAGAAGTTACTTACTGAAGGGGACTGGGGAAATGGCTTAGTGGTTAAGGCATTTGCCTGTGAAGCCTAAGGACTACGGTTCGATTCCTTAGGACCCATGTAAGCCAGATGCACAAGAGGGCACATGTGTCTGGAGTTCGTATGCTGTGGTTAGAGGCCCTGGCGTGCCCATTCTCTCTTTCTCTCTGTCTCTTTCTCTCTCATAAACAAATAAATAAATAAACAAATAAATAAATAATATAAATAAATAAAATATTTTTTAAAGCAGAAGTTACTTACTGAAGTAATGGTTTATTTTTCTTACAGTTTGAGGCCATCATCCATCACAGAGAGAGAGACATAGTGACAGGAGCAGGAAACTGGCTGCCCACATTCCATCCACACTCAGGAAGCAGCTGGGCAATAGGAAGTGAGACCAGGCTACAAAACTTCAAGGTTCCCTTGCAGTGACCCACTTTCTTCAGCAAGGATCCACCTCCTATGGGTCTCACATTCTTCCCAAACAGCACCACCAGTTGGGAACCAAGTGTTCAAACACATAAGCACGTGGGGACATCTTACATTTATACCACAAGAGTCCACATATGTAGAAATTGGGTGGACAGGAGTCATGTGTATAACATGTGAAAACAAAGTACTTAGAAAGATAGCTGACTCCGACTGGCCCAGAAGCAAGAAGTACAACTAGTACAGCCTCTCCACTGGTTTTTGTGTAACCTGGACAGAGAACTGTCAATCTAGCCAAGTTACCTACAGTTGACTTTCTTTCATCATTGCCTAGAAAGTACACCTTGCAAGATGAAAGGCATACATAGATAGGTTTCTGCTCACTGCCTTCCATAATGGGATGCTGTGTTAAGAACAGACTCAGGGCCCTTAAAGGGGATAGTAAATGAAAGCTAGCAGTTTTATTTCTGAGCGGCCCTTCAATGGCCCATTCCTCGTTCCTCCCATACCAGGCTTCACTGTGTGTCTCTAGAGTCACATTACCTGTGTTCTAAGTGGTTTGGTGGGCACAGAGGAAGCAACTCCGGGACTCATCTGTCCTTCCCTGATGGCATCTGATCATAGGTTCTGAGACTCTAGCTCCCACATGCTGCACTTACTGAAAGCAGGCCCAGCTTTCTTGCTAGGCTGGGTTTCTTCCAGTGAGAACAGACACATCCATTCTTCCTCCTGGACAACACAAGTCCTGCCTCCATCCTCAGTGGCACGGGGCAGGCAGTGCATCAGTAGGCAGGTAGGACTCTGCATCAGCATCATCAAAACTTCTTCAGGCACAGTGACTCAGCCTTAGTGTCCAAAGATGAATGGCTAAAGAAAATGTTGTGTGTGCACACAATGGAGTATTATTCACTATAAAGAAGAGTGGAATTATGTAATTATCAGAATATCATATTAAGTGAAATAAGCAACACTCAGATCGACAAATGTCACATTTTCTCTCATGTAGAACTGTTACGTTAAGCACATACATATCATTAAAGTGGTAGGAGAAAGTGAGTACTGACAGAAATGGAGGAAAGAGAGAGAGGGGGGAGTGACAGTGAATTTGGTCAAATATTCAATATGGTCAAAGTACATATGTTTAACCAAAATGTCATGAAACATGCTGCTTTGTACAATAAATGTGCACGTAGTATTTAAAAAATTAAAATCAGAAATATTGGGTTCCTGAAGCAAAATACAATGGTGATTGACAAAGGTTGCGGGATGGAAGATGTGGGGAGATGGGCAAACGTTGCTAAGTGACAATAACGTAGAATGAGTAAACTCTGGACATCCAGGGCACAGTATGATATCAATTGTACAATATGCGTACTTGAAAATATTTTTATCACAAAAACAAAAATGGTAACTCTGTGATGTTATGTATATGTTAATTAGCTTAGCTAATAATTATTTCACACTGTATGTGTCTCAAAATGTTACAGTGTGTACCTTAAGTACAACTCATTTGATTTGTTAATTATACCTCTAGAAAACTGGAAAAAAATGTCAAACAGAAAAGTTAAGAAGGAAAGAAAAAGGAAAAGAAAAATGGAAAAAGGAAAAGAAGAGTAGTGGGTAAGACACTTCTTCTGATGACAGAAGATGAGCATCCTCTGTGATGTTCCCAGTGTCTCTTCCAGGCATCTTTGCTGCTCTCAGGTGGTGGTTCTGGGTCTGGAAGGGACCAGTACCTAGATAGGGAGGTTCTATTGAAAGACAGCTATAGATTGGAAGGAATCAGTCCACACGTGGTTGTGTGAGGTACCAAGAGAGGCTGATTGATTCAGAGAAGCATTGCCCACTCAGAGGGCTGGAGAAAAGGAATTCTGACACTTTCTGCTTCTTTCTGTCCAGGCCCATCTTTTCCAGCACACTTTAGATTCTGCCACTCTTGTAAATAGGTGGCTCCAAGATCGTGCAGGTCACTCCCTCCCCATCTCCAAACTTGTCTCCATCTATGAAGGAACTGGGGCTTAATATGTCATAGGCCTTTCATTTACTAACATCTGTCAAATTTCAATGTGCTAAAGGTGGAGTTTGAAGAAAAAAATCAATTAAAAGAAAAATAATCAAGACACAAACTCCAACAGTGTCTTTATTATCCAGCAACTTCCTGTAGGATCTTAAGTCAATAGAATGAAAATGACTGAGCCTAAGGCCCCTTGCAGGAACAGCTTGTCTAGCTTATAATTCCAGCTTTGTAATAACAGGTAATGTAAACTTATTTTCAAGTTACTGCTGCCCAATCTTCCTCTGAAGAATATAAAATTTGGAAACACAAATGCTAAAGCTCTTATAAATGAAATAGGGAACACCATGGCCTTTTGTAGTTCAGGATGGGCATTTGTGTAACCAACCCTGCAGTTGTTATAAGACACAAAGCAGTCCACTCTGGCACCTTTCACTTTCCTCTGGGCAGACAGTTGCCAATTCCTATCTCTGTAGCTGTTGCTCATTGATGACACCTCGTTTCTACCTAGTTATTAAAATGCGACTAGTACATTTCAGGAAATACTCAACCCCTGAACCCTGCCTCACCACCTCCACCCTTCAGTTTTCATTATTGGTCAATAATTTTATTTGTTTTTAAAGAACTTTTTATCTTAGAAAATATATTTCTTTATTCCTCCCTTTTTTATACAGAGGACTGGTTTATTCCTTATTTGATTTTCATTTTAAATTATCCCTACTATTCAGATGAAAGAGTTGAGGCTTTGTTAAATGTCACATAACTAAGGAGATGAATAGAGGTTCCTTCCAGAACACCACTACTGCTTTACCTGCCCACACTTGTCTGCTAAAAAGCCCTTCCTTGCTGGTTTCCATCTCCTGTAGTATAAAGCTTATTCTCCTTAGCCTGGCACATGAGGAGCCAGAACATTTTTCTAGTATTATCTTCCTATAAATTTAAACATCCTTCCATCAGATGGCATCACATAAGTTACTATTCTTAAGTGTTCTGTTTGTCCTTTCAATTCTGTTCCTTCTTGTACAGTTCTGCCTTATGGTACCTATCTTTTCCTCAAGACAGTTCAAATTCTGGGTTGTATCCTTTGTCTGACACTCTAGAGGCCAGATGTGCTTTGGAATCCTGAGTTTTTGGATTTTGGAAAGGTTACAGAATTCATAAACTGTAAATAACAAACTATCCACAATGTATTGGATAGCCTCATGGTGCGATCTAAGTTACTAATGCTTTACAGTAAAACATGTTAATCCTCACACTGAGTAGTAGAATAATTCAACAATGCCAGTGATATTTTACCACCTAATGAGTTGAAAACATACTTCTGGTTCTCAGAATTTTGGGTTTGGAATTGCTCACAATTGACTCTAGAACTTATGTAATATGGTTCTCTCAGTGTCCTCTCTTTCCTTGTCCCATATTCTATGTGTTAAATAATTCAATTACATATTCTGTAAGTACTGCACGTTATGCTGAAGATACAGTGGTGGGTCCGATAGTCAGACTGCTTCCTGCAGTTTCTGGCCTGGTGATATCTTCTGTATGTTAAGAAGGTCTGGGTGATGCTCAAGCAGGAAACAGAAATGCTGAGGAGGGAAATGGCCCTTCCATCCTTCTACATCTCTCCATCTTCTACATCCCTTACCAAGATTGCCTTGCTTTCAGTTTAATTTTTAAAAATGAAACATGTTTTATTTGTGCAATAATTTATTCGGTCAATAAACTTTATTGAATATTGATGATGAACCATTAGCTATTCAAGTTCTGAAAATATGCCAAAATAGGATCCTCTTCTCATGGAAATATTCACTCAAAGGGGTGAGGGAGGAAGTCAAATAATAAAAAGTTAATTAAAAAGCAAGCTCGAGGCTGGAGAGATGGCATAGCGGTTAAGGCGCTTGCCTGAAAAGCCAAAGGACATCGGTTTGATTACCCAGAACCCACGTAAGCCAGATGCACAAGGTGGCACATGCATCTGGAGTTCGTTTACAGTGGCTTGAGGCCCTAGTGTGCCCATTCTCAATCTCTCTCTCTCTCTCTCTCTCTATCCATCCCTCTCTCAAATAAATAAAAATAAAATAAAATACATAAAAATATTTTAAAAAGCAAGCTCATTTAATTGTATTTTTATTGACAAATCTATAAATATAAACCATTGTTTATATTTAATCTATATTTATTAAACCATTGTTTATATTTAATCTATATGTAATCTATATTTGTAATATAGGTTATAATCCCTTTTCTCATCACCTTCCCTTATCCTTGCTGCACTAAATGCCTTCCAGTGTTTTTAAATTTAATTTGTTTTATATAATAACAGGTTATACTCTTATTTTTAACTATTTTTAAAATTTTATGTGTGTGTGTATACCAGAGTCTCTTGCCATTGCAAACAAACTCCAAATGCACACACCACTTTGTGTCAGGCTTACAAGTGTGCTAGAGAATCAAACCCCAAGCTAGCAGGTTTTGCAAGTAAGCATCTTTAGCTGCTGACCTTATCTCCCCGGGCCGCCAAAGCAAATTTATTTTAAAGGGTGAGAGTTTGGATCAAATGGAGTATTGTGATACAAGAGATAGAAAAAAAGGGAAACTCTCAGAAGTGATGCTGGCTGAGGTCTGAGTGATGAGCCTACCTGGCACAGAGTCAGGAAAAGAACATTCTATTGAGAAGGAAGAGTGGTTATAGAATTGCCAGGTGAGATTCCTGGCTGTGCCATGAGGGTAGGAAGGAATTCTCAGGACAACATTTACAGGGCCAAGGGCATGTCAGGAATACCACAGGAAGACAGAAACTGAGTCACAGGTGTTTTCAAGTCCGTGATAAGAAGTTCTGATTTTACTTTAAGTATTTTGAGATGTCATTGAGAGGCACTAGGAAAATGAATATCAATAATATGTTTAGTTTTTACTAAGATTAATTGACTATTTTACATAAAATAGATTGAAAAATGACCAAAAAAATACCCCAGAAGTGAAAGGTGACTCCAAAAATTCACATAAGTGGTAACTGACCAGTATTGAATTAATAACATGGAGAAGGCAAGAGACCATGGCACTACATCCAACTTGTTTATGGTGTGTGTGTGTGCGTGCGCACAAACTATATGCTGGCAAACTAAAGATAAATGCCAGAAATCAAGGCAGCCAACTGCGGACATGTCAAGTCTTGGCAAGTAAGCAGCTCTCAATAAGCGTTGGATGTACCGAAAGCATGTGTTTCTTTTTACTTAAAAATGATCATCCTTTAAATAATGAATTTGTAACTATGCAGCCTATGTATCATGCAAGCTTAATGAAAGTGTTCTGAGACATTTTTCAACAGAATTGCATTTAGAAGTAAATATTTACTTGGGTGCAACTCATTTGTAAAATTAAGTCATCTTTATGGGACATACACGATTATTTTTGTAACTAGCAAGCAGCATAATATCTATGGAATCATACCACATGAAGCTTTTCTGACTATCTTACTCAGAAAACATAAACACATACTTTTCTGAAGTGCAGTTATAGGCAAAACCAGTTTCTTAGCCTCTCAACAATGTGGAGTGAGCATATGCGTGTGCTTTGCCTGATGGAGTATAATTAGAATTCTTTGAAAACCAAGAAGCCATGACTTCTTTAGAGTCCTCCGAGATGCAGTTATGTTTCCATAGTGTCGGTCACTGCCAGAGCCTGTGCTAAGTTGGGGGCTAATTTGTAAGCCCAAACTTGCTTTCCATGTCTCTTCATCCTCCTTTTTAGGACCTTTTTCCCCTAGCTTCCACAATTCACACCTGGGGTATTGCAAGTCTATTCACTTATAGCTTTCCATCTGTCTATGAAATCTTAAGTGACTCTGAAAGATGCCAATCAGGAGGCAGGGTCCGGGCAATAGTTCAGTGGATAAAGCACTTACTGAGCAAGCACAGGCCTTGGGAACTCCCGCAATGCTGGGTGGGCACCTTCAGTCCCAGAGCTCAATTGGCAGAGATGCCCTGACCAAGCTCACTAGCTAAACTAGCTGAATCAGAAAACTCTGGGTTCAAATGAGAGACCTTGCCTTAGGAAATAAGACAAAGAATAATTGACAAAGCCTCCTCATGTCAGTCTCTGGTTTCCACACACATGCACATATACCCCAACACATAAGTGCCCAAACACATGTGAGAACACACACACACAAACATACAGAGGATGAAAATCTGATGTCACCTTACTATTTAGGAACATTCACTGTCTCTCCATGAGAAGAAAATGGATACAACTTCTGTTCCCCTAAAAGGAACCTAATTCTCAATTCTGTTTCCACATTAGATTCAGCTAGGGGACTTTCAAAGCTCCTCTGGGCAGAGCTCACTTCAGCTCACCTCTTCCGGACCCTACTCATGAGACCTGGGCAAAGGCACTTTTCCCCTGAAAGTGGTTCTTAGGTGAAGCCAGGAGCAGAGGACAACCATGCTGCCTTCTATGTGACTCTCCACCTAATCTTCTTAGAAAAAAAAAAAAGCCTTCTGCTCATACTGGAGTCCTCATGGGCTGTGTTTTGGGAGTTTCAGCTATGTTTCTGGAATGCCTCACTTTGACTACCGTGGTGCTTCTATGCAAGAGAGGTGCTTGGTACATCCTCCCTGTTACTTTTCAGCTTTACTCTCTAGTAACTTGTTTCTTTATCTCACTGTACCTTTTACATAATGTCTAAATGCATAAACAATTGCAGGGCTATTTGTTTAGTGCCTGTCTTTCCCAATAGCCTGTGGGCTCCTTGGAGGTAGAGGCCATGCATAGTTGGCTGGCTTCTTTCTCTTAGCACATACCCAAGGCCCAGCCCATAGCAGGTGCTTGGTAGATGCTGGAGTCAAGGAGGGCAGGGATTGGCCCAGTGTAAATTACCTATGTCATTTGCTTATCAAACAATATGTCATCCTTTAGTATCACTAGTGTATTGGCTCCAGGGTCATCAGTATCTTATATAAAATGGTGTATTTGTATATAACCTACACATATCTTCCCATATACTTTACATTGTCTCTAGATTTCCCAGTTTTCTTAATGTGTAACCCAAGATAATTCTTCTTTGCCCAACATGGCCAGAGTAGCCAAAAGGTCAGATACCCTTGACCTAATACATTGTTGTTGATATGTAAATAGTTGTCACATTGCATTGCTTAAGTGATAATGACAAGAAAATATGCACATGTGCAATTGAGATAAAATTAAAAATTTGGAGGGCTGGGGAGATGGCTTAGCAGTTAAAGTGCTTGCCTGTGAAGCCTAAGGACCCAGGTTCAATTCCCCTGTACCCATGTAATGCAGATGCACATGGTGTCTGGAGTTCATTTGCAGTAGCTAGAGGCCCTGGCATGCCTATTGTCTCTATCTGCCTCTTTATCTTGCTCAAATAAATAAATAAAATAAAATAAATTGACATAGTTGGGTGAATCTATAGATGTACAACCCTTGAACCTGAAAGGCCAACTGTATCAGAAAAAAAACCACTCATCTATTTGTTGAATTTCAGCTTAAAACATGGAAAACAACCAGTGTACTGCTGGCTTCAGACTCAATGGAGATTTTAGGAGGAGGCTAGCTTGGAACATATGATGCATTCCATGAAGCATTAAATAACTAAAGTAAAATGTCCAATATTTTCTGACAATCATCAACTCAACCCATCTGAAAATGTGGTCTTTTAAAAAAAAATGTATCAGTAAAATACTTCAGGGAGCTCGAGCCACTGCAAGCAAAGAGCATCCAGCTTCTTGCTCCACTGGCCTCTTCTCCCTTCTGCCTCCTACTCTTCCCTTGTCCTGCTCTCTTGGCACCCTGTTGTCCTTACCCCCACTTCGATCTCTCCACACCACAGTTACTTTGTAACAGCAATAATCCTTAATTGACCTCATCCTCAAAAATGCCATGCACTAAGTGACTACCCCAGACAACACCCTGCCATTGGAAATGACCTCAGAGTGTCCGTGTATGCGCTGAGAGTCTAAGCACTCCCCCTGTGATGGATAATCGGGCAACCTGGCCTCTGCATAGCCTAAATCATTCACTTATCCCCTCTCCAACTAGAAGAACGAGGAAGGATAATGCAACAGAGGGCCTGATTCACTAGTGGGATTTAAGATCCTGGCCTTTTTGATGAGGAGTCAGAGGATGGATAAAGCAGCATTCATTTGAGCTGGCCTCCATACCAGTACTATGTAAAGTTATACCCTCATTTTCTAATCTGATTTCAATAGCAACTCTGTCTGTCCCTTTGCATAAAGAGAAAACTCAGAAATGCTCTGTAAATGCGTCCAGGTCACATAACTATGACATGGTGCTGGTATGACCTGAAAAATTAAAGCCAAAATTTGGATTTTGTTTGTTTGTTTGTTTCACTGATAGGAAGGTACCATAGCCAGCAGAAGGTCTGGAAAAAGATGGCAGAGGCATTTGCAAGTGTTCCTCCTGCCTGTAACGGCTCTTCCACCACTCTGGTCCTCTTGCTGACCACTTCTTCACAGAGCTCTACTCCCACAGCCCCTTCTCCAGTAGGCCCTGGCCTTGAAGAGCCACCTTCTTTGCTGAGCCCACAGCTGCACTCTTCAATGACCCTCATGCTCTTCCCTTCATCTTCCTGGAGAGCTCCTCAGACGAAGGGTCCTTCCAAATGCCCCGTGGGGTCTGTGGAGTCCCACGGTGCACAACCCAGGTCTCTCCAGAGACTCTCACTCACTTTCACTCCTTGAACCAGTTCTCTGCATTTCACACACACAGCTGCAAGTCAGCCAACCAAAGGGAGGATTCTGTCCACTCTCAAGCCAGGCCAGCTTAGCCTCAAACCCCTTCCCAAAGCCTTGGTTGCTCAGAAGATCCATCTCAACCAGAGGTACCAAGTAAAATAGAGATTCAATTAAATTTGAATTTCTTATGCACAGTTGATTCTTTTTTTTCATAGAAGTATGCCTTAAATGTTGCTTGGGATATACACAAACAAGGTTATACTTGTTGTCTAATTGAAACACAATTGATTTGAGCATCTTGCTTTGATTTTTGCTAAATTTGGTGACCTTAATTTTCATTGTCCCTTTTTCTGGGGCGCTGGTGGTGAGAAAGGGAGACGGGGAGGTCGGGTGTGGGTTGTGGGGCAGGATGCTGGCTCTGGCCCCTCATCATCACCGAGAGGCTTCAGCACATCCATTTCCCCATCTCCCCGTGAGGAGGTCAAAGTAGGCATTCTCCAGGAACATAACTGGCCACCATCCTCTGGCATTGGCACAAGATCTCCTATTTCCCATGTCCCTACCAGCTTTCTGAGAATATAGGAAGGTATTGTTATTCATTATGCAACATGCCCCACTGCACTGAAGCTTTTGAGAGCAGGGCCTGTTTTCCATTCCCAGGCAGTATGAGATTGTGGAGGGAAAACACTCAGACCTTAACATCCTGAGCCAAAGAGTTGGCAACACCATTTATAAGTTACTTAATGTCCGTAAGCCTCACTTGCTGTATCCTATTCCAATTGAAAGGTTGATGTAAGCCCTCTCCCTAGCACATCATAAGCACTTAATAAGCAGTAGCTATTATCACTGAGTTTTGATTGCCAGAGCCTGCCTGGGTTTCTGACCCAAGATTGGCACCGTGAGGTATTACATGCAATGACAAAATGGAAGGGATGATGGGAGAACTAATTTTTTTTTTAGATTAGCCACTTACCAGCTCTGAGAGAATTCTGGATCTCTCCTCTTCGTACAGAAATTCAGACAGGACTGCGTCTACTTGGCTTTCCTTGAAGGCCCTTGCTTTAGCATGTGTAAGTACACAGTCATCTCACGTGGATGGGTATGGCCCAGGGCCCTCATCGAGGCTCAGCCAATTGGCACAGAGCAATGGGTCCTCTAGAAGACAACTTCTAGCAGCTGTCAAGCCTGGCTCCAGTGCAGACACTCCAGGCTCAGGATGCTTGGGCCTCCTCCCAGGCAGCATTCTTGGCCACCGCACACTGTATGTAGATGAAGTGGGAAGTATAATTTATTCTCTGGGCAAACTGAGGGCTGATGAATGGGTACATTGACCCAATTTTCTGATTGGAGTGTCAGCCAAAGAAAAGAAATGGAGTCCTAAAGTATGAGAAAGTCATAAGGGAGAATATATCTGAGGGGAAGGGTGGAGCAGGTGGAAAACAAATGAGGAGGACTGGTACCAAGACAGCAAGGGCCCAGATATGTTGGTACTATGTTGTCTGACAGGTCATCAGACAGGCAGTCTGAAGAATAAAAGCTCTTTCATCTTTTCATGGAATTAGTCTACAGAGAGGCACAGTCTCATAAATAATTGCAATGTTAATAGAGCATTTAGAGAATTCTTATTCCCAAAATTGTGCTTTAGACTCTTCAGGGTATTATTGTTTAAAATAATTTATTTCATTTGAGAGAGAGGAAGAGACAGATAAAAAGAGAATGGGTGCACCAGGAACTTCAGCCTCTAATGAACTCCAGACACATGCACCACCTTGTGCAACTGGTTTATGTGGGTCCTGGGGAATCGAACCTGGGTCCTTTGGCTTTGCAGGCAATTGCCTTAATCACTAAACCATCTCTCCAAGCTCAGGGTGGTACTTTTTGTGCAGTACCATGGATGGAAACTGGGGCCTAGTGCATGCTAGGCAAGTGCTTCACCTTGGAGCTAGATCCTCAGTCCCCCCCCCCCCACATACCCACACATTCTTGAAATGAGAATTGTTCCCTGAGGTATTTACTAATGGCAGGGCTCATATTTAGCTGGTATGCCTGGATGTCATATGTAATAGTCCAGATTTGGTTAGTAAGAGGCTGCCAACTGACCTCCCTGAGGGACCTCTGCCCTCCCACAGGCAGGAAGGAAGAGGGCCATTCTGAGAGATCTGCCCATGCAATACTGCTGAACATATATTTTCTGTTGTAGTAGTAGACCCAATCATGTCTTCCAAGATAGCCAGGGTCTAATAGCTTTAGTCTGTGACTGTTACCTTGTATGACAACTTTCTTTTTTTTTTTTTCCTCACTTTAGCCCAGGCTGACCTGGAATTTACTATGTAGTCTCAGGGTGGCCTTGAACTCATGGTGATCCACCTACCTTTGCTTCCTATGTGCTGGGATTAAAGGTGTGTGCCACCATGCCTGGCTCACAACTTTCCATTTTTAATTAAATTAAGTATTAAGAGATGGCAAGGTTATCCTGGATTATCTCCATAAACCCTGAGTGCATCACAAGAGTTTTTATAAGAAGAAATGATGGCAGATTTAACACAAAAGGCTGAAAATCATGCAATGATGGAGGCAGAGAGATTTGAAGGTGTTTCACTGTGCTACAGGCTTTGAAGATGGGCCAAGTGGATAGGATCCCAGAAAAGGATCTAGAAGCTGACAAAGACCAGGAAATGGATTTTGGTCAGATCCTCTGGAGGGAGCATGAGACCCTAACACCTCGGTTTCTGTGGGTAAAACTGACTCCAAACTTCTGGCCTCTAACCCTCTTGGTTTGTATATTTAAGTCACTGATGATTTGTGAGAACAGCCATGTGAAAGGAATTCTGCTGACCTAATAGTCCAGTGGAGGAGACTAAACTTGACACTGGAAGTGATTTGCCCCAAGTTGATCTGAATTTGAGCTTGGGCCACCTGACTCCAGAATGCCTGTTCTTAATCACAGACTTCAATAACGCTACAAGGAAATCACCACGAACCCATTTTCAACATGAGATTGATCACAGAGATTTAGGGAATTGCATGATTTTGAGATCTGAATCTAGAAAACAGAGCTGGGTTTTGCCTCCCAGGTGGGTCTCACACTGATGCATTCACCATGCCAAGTCTTCCTGCCCTGTGGCCTGGACTACACAATAATGGTTGCACCCTGGAGGGCTTGTGGGTATATAAAATCCACTCACTTGTCTGGTGTTGATCTCTGAAGGGGCAAAAATCATCCTTCAAACATAGTCTGGTGCTGAAGGATTCAGGTATGCATTTTGGCCTTGTAGTGTGGCTTAGGAATGTAGGTGGAGAACCAGTAGGCACCTGCCAACTGAACCACGAATACCAGGGTGGGGAAAGGAAGGAAGGAACCTGACCTGGCCAAGCTGGGTGACACTCTTGGGAGCCTACTTTATGGATTCCGTGTCATCCACAGAAACCTTGTGAAGGCTCTCCTTGCCTGCCAGGCATTTGAGACACGCATCAGAGAGGGGCACATGGGGCTTTCTGCCCAGGCCACTGTCCAATCCTGGATCCTGCCAGAGGCTTCCTAGGGGACCGATCACTATGCAGAGTGAGCCAAGGAGTGAATCCAGACACCATAGCTGGTGACAGGCCATGCCAAGCACAGAGTAGATTCTATGGGCCCGAGTTAACATTTTCTTCTCCTCACAGCACCCAATTCTCTTTGCTCAGGTTTTTCCTAAGTACCGCATATATGAAGCAGAGTAAGACCCAAGTGAATATGGAGATTGGCTCCGGGGGCGGGGGGACAGAGGAAAGAGTGGCCCTATCTCATTAGGGTGTCTGACATCCTTCTCTGAGGTTATTAGTCAAAGTGAATAGGATGTACTATGGGATGAGTTCCTTCCTGGAATATATGCACACACATATCCTAATCCCTCATACATGTGAACATGACCTTATTTAGAAATAAGGGCTTCATAAGTGTAATCAGGTTGAGATGAAGTCATTATGGTGAATGCTTAATGTTTGGTAACTTTGAAAATTTTAATTAGTTCTTATTTTCTTTTTGTGGTACTGGCAATTGGACCCAGGGCCTCTGATATGTTAGGTAAGTACTCTACCACTGAGTTACACTGAGCCCCTCCTTTTCTTTTTCTTTTTATTTTAAGAGTATGTCTCACTAAATTGAATAGGTGAGCCTTGAATTCACTATGTAGCCCAGGCAGGACTGGAACTTGCAATCTTTTTGCCCCAGTCTCTGAGTAGCTGTAATTAAAACCTCATGTAACCAGGCCTGACCTGCCTGGTGGGTTTTTACTGTTGTTATTTATTTGTTTTGGGCTATTTTATTTTCTTCTGGATATAGTCTAATGTAATCTGGGCTGGCCTTGAACTTGCTGTGTAGCTGAGGGAGACCTTGAGCTCCTGATTCTCCTATCTCTGCCTTCCAGCATGCTAGATGACAGGCGTGGCACTTTTTATCACAGGAAGAGAATGCCATATGCAGACTCGCAAAGGGAAAATGTCTGTGATGACAGCAGCAGAGATTAGAGTGATGTCATCACAATTCAAGAGCCACCAAGGATGGTGACCACTCCCAGAAGAAACTGAAGAGGCAAGGAAGGGCTCCAGGACTACTTGGGTCCTACTGATACCTAGAATTCAAATGTCTCACTTCCAGACAATAAAAGGATAAGTTTCTGTTGTTTCTAACCACCAAGGTTGTTTTGGCAACCCTAGAAAATTAATATAGACCAGACATGGTTATGCACGCCTTTAATCCCAGTACTTGAGAGGCAGAGGTAGGAGGATTACTGTGAGTTGAAGGTCAGCCTGAGACTATGTAGTGAATTCCAGGTCAGCCTTGGCTAGAGTGAGACCTCACCTCCAAAAATAAAAATAAAATAAAAAGAAAGAAAGAAAGTAAAGCAAAGAAGAGTAAAGAAAGTTGATACAGGTCTAGAGAGTTTGTGACTTAAAGTAGCCTATTCCTCTTCATGCCTCCTTCAGATTTGGGTCAAGGCCTGTCATGCTCAGACTTACAAGGAGATGGAAAGTAGAAATGTGGGAAAACTTGTCTGAGCAAATGCCTGATGGTTGGAAGGTTTGGATCACGTCTGAAAGAAACATGAACTTGGCTATGAAGAAGCCAGCCACAGCAAATGAACATGGAGAGGCAGGTCAGGACCAGACTGTGACAGGCTCATTCCCTAGCCAACCACAAAACTCTTAACTTTGGACTTCCTCTTCCTTGGTAAGACATGTGAGTCTCACATAAATTATCATGAAGACAGCATCAGAGCCAACCTCCCTCCACACCATATCTTACCTAAAGATGAGGCAAGTATCTGTTTTGGATGCTTCAGTGTTTATTCTGAAAAGTGAATAACTTCCCTGATCCCCACCTACACTTGGAACAAATCAAAAAGCAGACACAGGTATCAGCAAGATGCTATCAAAGGATGACTCTCAATATGATAAAAACTTGCTGGAGTATGTGGGGTGTGGGATCCTGTGAGCTCCACATCTCCACATGCACCCGTCCCTGGAACAGTTCAACTGCAAGAGAGCTGCAGTTTGCAGAGAAAGTGCGCCAAGGCATCACCACTGCCCCACTCCACTGCGGGAGCAGAGGGGAGAAGTCACACATGTCTCCAGACTTGGGGGGCATTGATGGGGATGCCCATGAGAAGGCACAGAATCACCACTTCCTTGCCCCAGAACTCAGGGCACCTCAAAAGAGAAGAGTCAAGGCGGGTGGGAGGCCAAAGAGCTCAAGGGAAAGTCTCCACCCCCTGCAAACTTAATATCATGTCTTCACATGTCCCTACATACATCATCCCAGGCCAGGGAGGGCTTGAGCACGTGACATGGAAAGGAGAGAGGGACGGCCTTCAAAGGCCACATGAAGACAGTGAAGACCTGTGGCCAGACAGCTATGAGGAACCAAGGAGAAAGTGAGTGGCAAGAGTAGAGTAGGAAGGCTTGAGCTTTGCCAGAAACTTTTTGCACATCTGGATAGCTCCTTCATCTGTTGGACACGGAGTTTTTCAGTTGGAACAGAACCCAAAAGAGTATCTATTTGTTAGATATGTCACATATTATGTCTGTAACATATATGTTTACATATGATGAGTGCCTTACATGTAGGCATGTAGATCTCATATATATGATTTCTGTAAGCCTAGTATAAGGTGATGATCTGAGTACAGCTGAAATGTTTCTGGAATTACAGGCATATATATATATATATATATATATATATATATATAAATATATATATATATGCCTGTAATATATATATAAAGCTGGGTATCAGCAGAGCAGAAGCCCACTGATAAATATTTGCTAAACATCATCTTTTAATATCTCCTGTGATATCACACTGATGTGGCCTAGCAATGGTGCTCAGGGTGATTGATACATGATCACACTGGATGGGGGCATTTTGAGGTAGGAATGATGTTATTCCTAGATCTGGAGGGCAGAGCAGAGCTCCCTGAAGCCCTCAGTTCTGTTGTGTCTCTGCATGGAACCCAGCCTTCCCGAGGGCCCTGGGCTCTTTCACCTTTTGTCCATCCCCACTGAGTTCTAGAGGGCTCTACCCTCAGCACACAGCTGTCTTTCTCCACTCTTACTCCCCTCCTATATCCTGCCGGAAGCTCCAAGGGCTGAGTCCCCAAGATACTTCAGGCTTAGCTGTCCTATTTACTTGGGGGCTTCTCTCTACCAGGATGTTCCCAAGGACCCTTGAACTCAACCTTTTGAAAACCAAGGTTCCTACCTGTTTTTCCCACACCAAAATTTGCTGCTGGGGTGTGGGCAGTACACAAGCAAATGAGTGTGGTTGTGTCCCAAGAAGATTTTTAATTCCAAGAACAGACAGAGGGTCAGAGGTGCCCTATAGGCCATGGATTACTGGCCCCTGCTCGACGCTCGAGTCAAAGTGATCTTTCTACAGAGCAAGTCACATCCCATGGGCCCTTTTGCTCCATGCTCTTTAATGCTTTCTGTACTTTTTATACACTTCCCCAGACCAGGGAGATCTGGCCCTGGGCCCCTTGTCACACCATGTCCCCTGCATTATCTCTATATCTTGATGTGGGTCCCAGAACACTCGGCTCTACTTGTCAATTCCACACTTTGGCACACTTGTCTGTTTAGCTGGAAAATTGTTTACTGCCAAGCTTCTGTTGTGTACTTCTTTGTAGATTCAACCTCTGTGCCCTCCTCTCTCGACTTCATTCATTCATCAATTCATGCATTCATTTATCATTTATGTAGAAGCCATTTGACAAGCAGCTACTATGTGTCAGGAAGTTTACAGAAAAGATGATGAGAGGGGGTGGGGCATGGGGACTTAGCCTGGGCATCCCATTGGGTAGAGTGAGGCTGGAGGCATGTTCTCCAAACGAAGTTACCTACAACATTCAGACAAGTTATTTATTGTGCAATTTTAAATTTATGCCCATTGCTGGAACATACTGTCCGAGATGCACTGTAATAGTTTTTTTTTTTTTTTTAAATAAGTACTGGAATTATCCTATGACTAACAGGATAACATAGCATTCTGTCTTTGAGGCACTAATTTGTTACTTAAAACACAACATAAATTTTACAATCCCTTTGTGATGTTGCTTCATTTAAAAGTGTTCTCCAAGTTTTTGATAAATGAATATAAGTCCCTATGGACAGCTAAGGGGTCATGGTGGGTAGTAGCCAGAACATAGATGTTTTAACTTGCTGTTTCCTAATGTCTGACTGTCTCCTCACCAAATCCATACGAAGTAAATGTGTGCTCAGGATGTGGCTTGTTGTGGAACTAGAGCATCATTCCTGCTTTCATGCCAACTACGTGGCTACCCCTAGGTAACTCCTGGGCAGACATTCTGGAGGTGCCACTGCCCTGAACCAATCCTGGGGTTGAATGGCAGACATCAAATGTACTGAAAGAGACAAGTGATCCCACTCTTGTAGCTTCCATCACAGTGTAAGTAATAAGTAAACACACAAGACGGCATCTGCTTGAATAAGGAGGAACATTATACAAGGCGATGTGACGTGGAGGGACAGATGGTATGGGACAGAAAGAGAAGGCTGGCTGCCAGGCGTTTCTAGTATTTATAGAGTGGTCAAAGGGATGTTTCCTCCATTGTTCAAACTCTGGCTGTGGGATCACAACTTTCATTTAGCTTTCTAGTTGAGCCTGTTAAGTGCTATTTATGTGTTTATTCCTATGTCCTGGTCTCTATAAGCCACTAATCAGCAGAAAGCCTTGCTGAAGGCAGGATCATTTCTCCTTTGTGCCTGGAATGAAATAGCGACCTCATTGAAACTTGCTGAAGGAGTGCATCTCCTTGTGCCTTCCATAGGCTGTCTACATTTCGACCACTACCCAACCGCAGTTAGTGATTTAGGGAGATCAAGTCAGCGTCGGGGGAGAGCTGTGACGTTCAGTCCAGAGGCAAGCCCACTTCAAAGGGAGATGGCTGACAAGAGATGGTTAATACATGTGCATTCTATTTACCTTAGAAATTGGGGTTTCCTCAATCATCAAAACATCTGGGAAAGAGCCCCCAAGACACAAGAGCACATTGAACTTACACTGTGCGGTGGGGTTTAGCTTCTGGTGGTGATGTCTCTTGATAAAAATAACCGTGCTGGGGCCTGATCTCACAGGAAAGACAAAACCCTCTCAGTCCTGACTGGGAGCAAAATTCATGTTTCAAATCCTACCTTCAAAACACATAAAGAAATATATTCGTCATTCTCTAAGCCTAAAAAGAATACTAGTTTATTACAGAATATTTGGAAAGAACAGAGGATTGGAAAGAAGCTCGCTGGATGCTTTGGCACACTGCCTTCTGGTCTCTCAGGACAACGTATGCTGACAGCCGTGAGGAGCAAGTAAGAGGCAAGGAGAAAGGCCATATTCTGCTGTTCTGTTTTATCCACTGAGTTCTCAAACTAGGGCCTGGTCTCTTTGCATTCGCTTTGACTTTTATCTGATTGTGGAAGTAGTGTGTTCTCAGTTTGGAACTGATAAGAAATAAGCACCTGCTATCTATATCCTTCCACCAAGAGACAAAGATGAGTAATGTGCTTAAATGTGCTTACCAAAGCCCAGGTTTTTTTTTTTTTTAATATTTAGGATCTGACTTACTTTATTTTTAATTTTTTATTTTTTAATTGTCACAGAGAGATTCTGCTACCATTCTTCCTGGAATTTCTAAATGCAATATGTTTTAGTTGATTCTCATCCCCACTTAAAGCTTATTATCTTTTTAAATATTTTATTTATTTATTTGAGAGATAGAAATAGGGAGGGAGGGAGAGAGGAAGGGGGGAGAGAATGGGTGCACCAGCACCTCCAGCCGACAAACTCCAGACACATGTACCACCTTGTATATCTGGTTTATGCGGGTCCTAGGGAATTGAACATGGGTCCTTTGGCTTTGCAGGCAAGTGCCTTAAGCACTAAGAGATCTCTCCATCCCTAAAAGCTGATTTTCTAAATAACTCCTTTCAGAGGAGACCTCACTGGGTAGGCAGAGCTGCATCCAGAAAAATTATTTCCACCAACATTCACATCAAAACAGCTCCTCATGCTGGACAGGTAGCTTAATGGTGAAGGTGTTTAGCTGCAAAGCCTAAGGACCCAGGTTCGATTCCCCAGAACTCATGTAAGCCAGATGCATATGGTAGCACATGTATCTGGAGTCTGTTTGCAGTGGCTGGAGGCCCTGGCATGCCCATTCTCTCTATTTCTGTCTGTCTATCTCTTTCCCTCTCTAGTAATTGAGTAAAGTAAAATAAAAAAGTTAAGGAGGGATAGCTTAGTGGTTAAGGCATTTGCCTGCAAAGCCAAAGGATCCAGGTTCTCTTCCCCAGCGCCCACATTAGCCAGATGCACAAGGGGGCACAAGCATTTGGATTTCATTTGCAGTGTGGTGTGGACATTCTCTCTCCCCCCTTTCTCTGTCAGATAAATAAATAAATAAAAATAAAATATTTTTTAAAAAGCATTTCCCCACTCCTAGAAATCCTTGTAAGCATATGATGACAACAATGTAAGCAGCTTTTTTGAATGTATAGTGATTTTTAAAAATAGTCTGGACTTTCTAAATTATTGCAAACACTGGTCAAATTATACAAATTATTGTGTTAGTTTCAGGTTTTTGTTTTAGAATAATGAAAATCTATACCTGTGACTATATGTTTATATGTGTTCAAATACACAACCTTTAAAAATCTCATCAGGGATTTAACTTGGTTCAATTACTTTGGAAAACTGTCTGCCGGTGTGTACTGAATTCCACACAAGCTTACCTACCGTGTGAATGAGCAACCCCACCCAGATGTCTATACCTGAGAGTGTGAAGTTCATATGGCAAGAGAAGATGGGTTCAAGAATGCTCATAGGTGCTCATAGCTTTATGTTTATAGTTGTCTCAAACTGCAAATAACCCAAATGGTTATTACAGAGCATTTTATGAATCATCTGTGATATATTCATGGACTGGACTATTACATGATAGAACCTAAATGTCTTTGCCTTCCCCAATGTATATGTTGAAACCTAATCACCATTATTAGGATGTAGACCCACTGGGATTAATAAGGATCCTTATAAAAGAAACCCAGGGATCTCTATTTCCCCTTCTACCAGGTGAGGGCACAATGAAAAAGGGCCATCTATGGACAAAAATGTAGGACCTCACTAGATTCCTGTTTTGCTGGCAACTTGATCCTGGGCTTCTCAACCTTCAGTGGTGATTGTATCTGTGTACACCAATGGGAAATATGAAGCTATATATTTTAAATTAACATAGCTAATGAAATCTATTTTATTTAGGTTCTGCCTCAAAAAAAATATCCACCAATACCAGAACATTTTCTCACTCGTAGGTTTTAGTCACTTCTGCATATGGTGGGCACACTATGGGAAAGGTTTGGAGCAGAACTCTGCAAGCTAGAAAGTAACATGCTGTAAAGATTATCATGTTTCCTGTGATATCTTACCCCTGAGTCAGTGGCTTGGCAGATAGAGAGAGAGACAGAGAGAGAGAGAGAAAGAGAGAGAGAGAGAGAAGTGGTAAAGGTTTGTCTTTGAGGAATGGTTCTATTCTTTTGCTTGATGTCTTTGGCAGTCAGGTGGAGTAGTTTAAGATGGACTGGGCATTCCTTTACCTGATGATGGAGAGTTCAGAGGGAAAATGGGGAAACAACTTGCTTGTGGTCAGTCAGATTATACCTGGTTGTCTGCTCTGTTCACTGGAACATTCTGTGCTGAGCACCTAAGTGGTACATGCTCAAGAGCTTCCCATTATAGTACAGAGCATAGGGACTACATGCCTATTAAGATATTTATCATCAACATGGCAGAAAATGACAAGTGTGGGTAATGATGTAGAGAAATTGTAGCCCTAGTGCACTGTTATTTGGAATATAAAACAAATTCAGAAAACAGTATAGTGGGTCAGTAAAAATTAAAAGTGGAATTACCACATTATCCACCATCCCATTTTGGCAATGGCCATAAAATCACTGAAAAGAGGGGCTGAAGAGATGGCTCAATTGAGAAAGTACCTCCCATGCAACCATGAAACCTGAGTTCAATTCCAGAACACATGTAAAAAAAGCCAGGAACAGTTGAATGTGCCTGTAATCCCAGAGCTGGGGATGTGGAGACAGGAAGCTTAGTCAAATTAATGAGCTCCAGGTTCAGTGAGAGACCCTGACTCAAAATGCTACGACAACTATTGCTATTACTTCTGCTGCTGCTGTAGCTGCTACTATTACTACTGTAATAACAATAATTAATAATAATTATTACGTTTGAGGATAGTCTGACTTATAGAGTTGGTACCAGGTCCCTCTGGGCTAGAGTGAGACCTTACTTCAAAAAAAATTTTTTTTTCATTCTAAACTTAAACAAGGTAGAGAGTGACAGAGGAAGACACCCAATGTCGGTATCTGGCCATCATTTTCACACATGCACACAAACACACAGGTAGAAAAGAGTGAACACAGACACATGAAGACATATTTGGATACCCATGCAAATGCGACTTCACTAGTCACAATAGCTAAGAGATAGGAGCAACTCAAATGACCACTGAGGATTAAATGGATAAAAGGAGGAACACTTCTGCATCCATTCTTTTAACTGCTTCACTGGATCACTTCACTTCTAAAAGCTTGAGGTGTCTGGTTTTACGGCTCAGGGATTGGTTTCAGCAAGAAGTCATCCTTTAGGTAGAATATAATTTAGTTAGCCAGACTCAGAGTAGATATTTAGCTAATAGACACTCAGAGATCATCCTTGCTTTAAAAATACTCAAACTTGAGACTTCTGTCTCACAAACTTAAAGTGAACAAGTTTCCTTATATTTCTAGTCTGCTACACACTTATGTGTTGGAAAGTCATAATAAAATGGATTGTGAGAAATTAAGGAAAAGGAAAAAAAAGTGTACCACCAGCTCAAAGTTTTTGTTATTTGATGCTTTACAGAAATTGCTGTGTGCATAGCTATGCGCATCGTCTGTACTTTGGTTGCTGTACTATAGTGAGTCAGTAACAGCGTGCAGACTGCACCACTCGTGAACTACATGGCGAGGAGCACGATCCCTAGAAGAGCTATGCCTTGAATTATGATGCGCTGATGTGACTGGGCATTGTTAACTTGGAATACTGGGTCTCTGCTGCTTCCATCTCTTTTCTTGAGAAATTAGAACGTAGAACAGATGGCAAATTCCATGACATTAAGTGTGACTTCCAAGGTTGGCATAACAGCATTTTAATAAATACTGGAGTGAGGCAGATCCAAACCTGTGCCTTAGCGAGGAGTCCCTGAACAATTCAGGCCCCTCGGAACTTTATCACAAACATCATCCAAAAATGCGGAAGGCTAAAACGTATTATCTTCCAGGAGTACTGTTAGAATAGAGTGTAACCAAGTTCCTATGTCACTTAACAGAGCCCAGACCGTCATAATCACTCCATCGATACACTGTCCCTTCTTTTTCCTTTGCCAGGTCTTTGACAGCATTCAAAGCTACTGACCAAACACCAGACCACAGCAGTCTAAAACTGGTTTGGAAGGAGACTGACTCATGTTAAGTCTCAGCAGCAGCAGCAGCAGCAGCAGGTCCTAGTCTGGACAGAGGCAACCCTGGGTCACTGGATATTTCATGCTTCTTCCCATCATGCTCTGGGCTACTGCTGAAGGAGAGTGATTTCAGCTTAGCAAAACAATTGCTCTGAAAACTGGCCATTTTATTCGAAAAAGCTGGACTTTACAAGTGCCAGAGAAGAAAGTTTTTACAAAATAAATGCAGTGTTTCCCACTATTTCACCTGTACTTCAAAGGAATCAAGCACTCTACCAAAGCTTCTAGCACCATCACTGAAAACCTGTCAGATCCTGATATCCCTGATGTTAAATAATTATTGGTCCTCCCTTCCTCTGGCTCCTGTTGGGAGGACTTTCTTTTTTCCTTTCCTTTTTTTTTGACATGGTAGATATTTTGCAGTTATATTTGGCTTTAAATTCTAAATTCATAATACCAAATTCATAATTCATAAATTCTAAATTCATAATTCATAATTTTGGAATACCATGTAAGATGGGTTTTGTTCTATAATTCCAGGGCTTAGAACCAGTGAGTAAGATTGGGAATGTGAAACGCTACACAACCACCTCTCCCATTTCCTTACTGAAATAGTGAAGAATAAGTGGGTCTGAGGCATAACCAGATGTTCTGGGGCTTGTGGCTCCGATCGGAACATCAGGGCTGCTCTGCTCCCCATGCACAGTCCCAGGAGTACCTCCAGGCAGGTGCTTTATAACGTTTTACTGTTTAGAGGGCAAACATCAAAGCTTACGTTGGCTGCTTGCACACCTTGTAGTTTTTAGTCCTGAAATGTGAGCACAACTGGGGAGTTTTGTATGTCTGAACAAGGAAATAATTTGTTCATCATTCTTTAAAGGGGCTCTGAACTTATACCAATAACAAGGCTGTGTTTATCTGGAATCTCTTTCCAAAAAATTTATAGCCTAACACAGGCCTGGAAAAGAAGGGTGAGTGATGGGGACCACATGGCCTTAGGAATGCAGCTGACTTTATGCTCAGTGTATGCAGGATGGCTTGTCCCTGTTTCTTCAGTACAGAGCTGGCTTGACCATTATGTATGCCCTTGGGAGAGGCTCTTAGAACTTGGGTGTCCATCAGGTCTGGCTTTGGACCAGTGCTCTGTAGATATCACATGTTATTGGCAATCCACATTTTTTACGCACTGGTAATTTGCTACTCGCTCTGCTATTTTGTCCTACCTGAATGTCCAAATGAGCCTTTGGTTCCTTGGTGAAAACCTTGACAAGCTGGCTGTATTATCTTGGGCATCCTTGTGCAATATGCCTTGTCTTTGACCTTGGCTGCAGGATGCCTTCCCTCCCAGTGCTGTCCTCACAAGTGGCTGTCTGTCTTGATTTGACCACACCTGGTATACTTGTTCAGTTGAATATGTAGTGAGTGGGTGGGAAAGTAACAGTGGTCTTGAATGTCAATCAATGGACATATTCAGGAGGCTGCATACAGTGATTAGAAGTTACATATGGGAAGCAAACACCTTTCCTGCTTTAAAATTAACCACAGAATATACTAGAGATATGTCTTGAGTTCTCTTTTGTTGATTATTATCTTTAGCATGTTAGGAAGAAAAGTATTGACTTTCTGTTTTCTGTGCTTAGAGAAGAAAAGGGGTATGGGTATCTCAGAGGTCAAATGACCCAAGTCTTTGATATTTATATCTTGAATTTATGATGACAACAGCGTAACTGGTAGAATATGTGTCACTGAAAAGATGCAAAGCAGTCTAGGTAGGATATGAGGCTTTATCACCCTTCTGATCATCTGTAGGCAAATTTGCTCCTAATAATTCATGTGGCTTTTATCACTTGGGAACCTGGGGCAACCAAACAACACAGCAAACAACCAAGGAGTGAAAAATCCTTCTTCAGAAAAGTGAGTTTCATGTTTGGAGTAGTTCATGGTTCAGAGAGAGAGAATGGATTGCACTTAACCTTTTCTGTGTAATAGGACAAAAAAGAAAACAGAATAATTCATTTTGAAAGAATTGCACCTCTTTGTGTACATTTACTAAGGTCACTTTTGGAGGACTCCAGTGCTCTTTGGTTGTTAAAACATATTCATGGGACTGTTGGTTATTCAAATACAAGGCCTTGGCATAGCACGTAGGGAAGGTGTTAAGACAAGGAGAAGATGAGTTTCTGTGTGTCAAAAGTGCAAGTGTTCCTCACAGGAAGAGAGAGTCCTCTGCTATTTATTACATCCTCAAAAGGGGAGAATTTGGAAGCTTTGGGTGTAAGGCCCAGAGAGACACTGTGTGAAGAGGAAATTCGAGAGTTCAGATGTGATAGGAGTGGGCTGACATGAGGACGGCGGGTAGAGGGAGAGGTAGAGGAAGGACAAAGCTTGGCTGTACTTCCAACCTGGCTTTATAACACCAGTGCTGAGAAATACACTAGCACATCTCCCTCATTACCCAAACTTAGATTATACCAGGAAAGGAAAGGAAAGGAAAGGAAAGGAAAGGAAAGGAAAGGAAAGGAAAGGAAAGGAAAGGAAAGGAAAACAGAATGGGGAAGGAAACATTTTGAGCTGGCTGAATTCTTATCTTGAATTGACTACATTTACATAAACAATTAAATTTTCCCCACACTGAATTAAATTTTATTAAAATAAAGTCTCAGCATATCCCTTCGTTAAGTCAATGACTATGAAATTCATATTTGCACCGGTGGCATCTTCTGAGGTTGCATCTAAATTTGGTGGTGGCTGTGGCCCCTCTCCCCTCCCCTGGCCACCGGGACTTGGTGTCATGCCAGAAGTGCAGTCACCACACCTTCTCTGTTTTCCCATCACAGCTTCTTCCTATTTATTTTCTTTCTTCTTGAGCTCCCCAAGGGGAGAAACTCTAGAAAACCCTTTCAGGTTGTGTCTCCGGCCCTCAACAGAGCGCATGTTATAAAACAAGTGCTAGATAAGAAGGTAAAAGAAGGGAGAAAGGCAGTCCGAGTGGGAATAGGGGAAAGAATCATCAACGGGTCCTGGGTAAGGAAGCCATTGGCTGGATTGGCACATGAGTAGTGGCAGAGAAGCCTACAGTGGGATTACAAGCAGAAAACAAGGAAGTGGATGGTGGGGGCCAGACAGGCCAAGCCCCCAGTAAACTAGAAAACGGCTCATTCCTTGATTGGTCACCAGAGTAGTGAAAGGCTATGGAGTGGGGAGTGGATAGTTTTGTGCTGGAGTGCAGATATGATGAAACCCTGGCCAGGGCATTCCTCCTGCACAGCTGCAGTCTTTCCTTACCCTCTCGGATTCTCCTTTAGAAACTGTCCTGCCAGCATGAGGAGCCAGAAGCCAGGAAAACTCAAAAAACCTCCTCTGAAAAATCCCCAAACCCTCCTGTGTGATCAAACCCTCTTCTCTCTTTTGCACCTTGAGTGACATCCTTTTGCCCCTGGGCTTTCTTTCCAGGAGGTAAGACTTGTTTAAGTTTTCTCATCTCTAGCTGGGGGGATTTTTATACCCTTTCAATAGAATGAACAACCCTAGGTGGGTCAAGTTTCCCTTTGATATGGATTGCATTAGAAAAGAGGAATGGGCGCAGAAATACTGGGAACACGTGCATGGATACATTGGAAGAGCACTGCTGGACAGAGATGTGAGGAGATGTGTACGTGCTAAAGAGAAGTGATCGTAGTTAGGGCACCTCTCTTTGCAGTGACCTGTTCTCTTCCCCTGCCTCTCTGGCTGGCACTGTTTTTGTGTCTATTCCATTGCAAATTCATGAATATAGAAATAGTCCTCTGTGTAGTGATAGGCTCAAATTGCCACTGAATAAATTATTGTATTCTTTACATTTATTCTTTTCTGCTCTATTCCTTTTTCCTATTCTTTTCGGTTCCATTCCAATATGTTCTGTTCCATTCCATTCAATTTTCTGCTACTTGCTCCTTTAGTCTAGGTGTCAGTCAATGTGCAGCTCTTTTGAGGTGAATGTGTAAGGTAGCATCCGGTAGGCTTGCTAGGGAGATAGAATGGTGTGGAACCTGGAGTGGGTGGACACAGAGTGACTGATTGGAAGGTCCAATGTGAGGTTCAAATGAAAATGCCTGTTTTCTGCTATGGGACATGGGCAATAGAGGTGTCAGGCGAGGGTTCAAGACACATTTGCTGACCACAATACCTAGTGGCATTTGAACCAGGCATTGAAGTGTAAGTCAAGCTGCTTGTCAATCAGAGAAAGATGCCAAAGGTGATCGTTTCTCGGAGAATCAGTAGAGAGAAGCAATTCTGTGGTCACACTGTTTTGAGAATGCAAAGCAAACAGAAACATGCATAAAAGTGTGAGTAGAAACATGGGAAGACTTTGTCTTCCAGATTTCTAAGTAAGCTCTCCTCATGCCAGTGGAGCTGAGACACATCCCCATGGAAGTCAGATGTGTGCCATGCCACCAGGTGGGTGGTCTCCCTTCACAGACATACTGCTCTCACCCACAAGAGGGCTGAGCTTGGCTCCCAGAGATGCTAGTGGATTCTGCTGAGCCAGCCACATTTGCTCTAAGCACAGTGTTAGGCAGGATACTGCCCTACCCCACTAGCTACCGAGTTAAAGCCAGGCTCTTCAGCTTATCAAGACATATCCCTGCTATTTAGCCTCATTTTTTGCACATTTTACTCACCACTATGTAATCCTGTGTCACAAGGATTTTCTTATCCATCTCCATGATTAAATACATAGCATCCCTTCTGCCTAAATTTCTTTTTGCATCTTCTAGATTTGCAAAGCTCCTAATCATCCTTACATCCCCAGATGAAATGGTCTTTTCTTTCAGCTGCTTTTTTTTTTCCTAAACTGCTATACTGTACTGCCACCAAACCAGCCAGAATTATTTTATCCCATTTGCTATATTACAGTGACTATAATCCAATATTATCAATAAGATAATAGGCATGTAGTAATGTTTCCTTTTATTATGGCTTGAATGAACATTGCCTCATTAAATATTTATCAAGTATACAATACTCATCAAGCACTCAGGAAAACAAATATCCATATTACATCAGTATTATTGATTATAGCCTTAGTTTTACCAGAGCTACTACAAGTGAATTTTATGTAACTCAATGAATGAATGAATGAAATGAATCATTTTATTTATTTATTTGCAAGCAGAGAGTGAGAGAAAGACAGGAGATAGAAAAAGAGAGAATGGGTATACCAGGGCCTCCAGCCACTGCAAATGAACTCTAGATGCATGTGCCCCCTTGTTCATCTAGCTTACATGGGTACTGCGGAATTGAACCTGGGTCCTTTGGCTTTGCAGGCAAGCACTTTAACCACTAAGCCATCTCTCCAGCCTGAAATGAATCATTTTTATGCTCTTAAAGCTCCTGTTCCAAACCTGATCTGAGATGCCATGAAAATGTGGGTGCTTTGAGCTCCCAGGGAAGATGTGACATCTTTGGTAGGATGATCTGGCTGCTAATTGGACATCAGCCAGTCTATATTGCTGTTCAAGAAAGCCTCTCTCTGCTGGGCACCCAGTCTTTTCTATTTTGAAACCATATATTCCTGTGGTTCCAGAGATTGAAATAAAGTAACTGAATCATGAGTCACCATTCCCTCCGAGAGCCATGGATGAGCTGCCTGGCATGAGCCCCACTAGTGGGAAGGCTGGCCATGGAGACCTGTCTTGCTGCCAGTCTGTGTCTTGTTGGAAACCTCAACCAAGGCTGTGGCAATTTGGGGTTTTTCTAAAAGTATTCTGCACCAGTTTCAAAGACAACTTTCAAAATGGGGTTTGAAGACTAAAGAGGCAGCCATATAATCACACTTTCTTCTCCTTTGGGAGAGATATAATAAGCTCCCATTCTGATTGGATGATTAGTACTTGGTCCACGTGTTTCCCAGGCTGTTGGCTATAATTAGAATATTTCCATACAGGGTGCCTGTGAATCAGTATGATGGATTGCTGCTCAGCAGCACACCTGAATTAGACATGACTGGAACAGATTCCTGAACATGGTCTTTAAAAGACCCCTGGAATAATAATCAAAATCCTGGGTGTCCCTTTTCAGCTCCCTTATTTACTAAAGATGGCACTGTGCCAATCGCCCATCTCACTGGGAAAAAGAATGCTTGCTGTGCAGAAATATTTTAAGTTTCTGATGACACAATAGCTATAAAGCGCTTTGCCTATCAGGGATATGTGTTAATAAATGCGAACTTTGGTTTCTTAACACACCCTGTGTTCTTTTTAGTATTTCTGCATCTGGAATACCCTTTGAAAGTGATGATCAGAGTGGTGTGTGACATGACAGTAGGGTAGTGCATGTTCTGTGATGGTTTGAGGCACTGCTGGGAACCGTGGGTGAGTCACCTGTGCTTGGCTGTTTTGATTGCTTTTGGGCTCATCAGTAAAGGGGAAAGGGCAAGTGCCTGGCCAGAAGCTGTGTCCCGGTGGTTGAAGACCTCATATGCTTCTGCCCAAGTACCTGTCCAGGTCAATTCAGTGAGTCTCCCTGGCATCACTAGGGCATACAAAGGGACTATTGAGGGGGATATCCCTCCCTTGCCTCAATTCTCAATCATTCTTAACCCAGAAAAAAAGCCTCCGTGGGTGAAGAACCAAAATACAATGTTGGGCACTGACAAAGCTAATTTGAGTTGGTAGCTTTGTTGAGAGTGAAGGTGGAATGTCTATTCCCTTGGACTCCTTACCCTTCATTTTCAGATTTGACAGCAGCCCACTGTGGGCTATTTTGGCTTTGTAGAGCAGATGTACATAGAAAAGCTATGGCTGCTTGCACACTGTGCCCTCAGAAACAGACAAAGAGAGAGGTTAGCCTGGCAGTTTTAAGAGATCTGACAGGGTTAACCTCATTGAACTGAGATCAATGGCTATAGACCACTAACAAGATGACCCAAACTACTGGGGTGAAATATCCCTGCCACCATTACATGGGGTGGGGGTAGGCAGGGGAAAGGGTCATGAATGCACAGAGAAGCTCACGTCCAATAGGACAGGATAGATCAGCCATTTGTCTTGTCATGACTTCTGTCAAGATTCTGTTGTTGCAGCATTCTCTGCCAAATTTCTCTTAGTACAGAAAGAAAGGAAATACTCTGAAACCGCTCTTTTCTATCTTGGTGCAGACAGTCTGGCACTCCCTATGCCTAATTTCCTCCAATTTGTCCAGCTTGTATCTATGCCTTGATTTGGGTTCTTAATTAGGCTTTTGACTATTCCTTAGATTTACATTTTTTGCAGAGGGGCCATTCTTAACTTACTCCTCTCCAAGGCACCAACTAAAACTGGTCCAGAAGGCTGGGGGGCTCAGCTGGCTGATTGCCACCAATGCTTTGAGAATTTGAGTGCCAACTGACCTCATATAGAGCTTGCTAGAAGCCCAGTCAGGGGAGGGAAGCCACTTCCAACACAGCAGAGTCCCACTCCTGGTGTTCTGCTCTGCTTCTCCTTGAAGCTTCTGTGAAGGCTGCCCTTGGGTGGATGACTCTTATTCCTGCATCAAAAGTAGAGGAAGGAAGGTTACAGGTCCCTGGGGTGAACTAATACTGAGCACAGTAATTTTTCACTTATTCAGAATCATTATTTTCCAATAAAATGCATCAATTACCTTCCTGTTGATGGGACAAAACACCCAACCAGAGCAGCTTATGGAAGGAAAGGGTTTATTTCTGGCTTATAGTTTTGAGAGGAAGTTTCTTCATAGTGGAGGAAGAAGAGCAGAGCAGGCAGCTGGAAATCACATCTTCACATCAACAGGGAGGTACTAGCGAGAACGAGCTGAGTGGAACAGTGGGGCTGGGCTATAACCCCTTAAGGCCCACCCCCCAGTGATGCACTTCCTCAAGCAAGGTTCCACCTTCTAGAGGTTCTGCAACTTTCACAAACAATGCCATCAACTGGGGATTAAGTATCCCAATACATGAGGCTGTTGGGAATGCTTCACATTCCAACCACCACAAAGAGGAATCAGTGTTAATAAGATCATCGATACTTTATACAGTGCTATAAAAATAGAGACACCTGCATTTGACATAATGGAATATCACCATAAAATCATGGTTCTTATCTTTTCCCTTGCCTCCATGGTAAGCAGGTAAGTTGTTTTTGTTTTGGCTTTTTTTTTAATTTTTAATTTTTATTGATAATTTTTATTCATATACATAATTTATTTTATCATAATACCCTCCCATCCCCTTTCCACTGAATCCTTTTATTTTATTTTTTTTTGAAGCAAGCCCAACAGAGTGGCCTTTTTTTATGTGTGTGTGTGAGAGAGAGAGGGAGGGTGGGAGAGAGACACAGAGAGAAAATTGGTGTGTCAGGGCCTCCAGCCACTGAAATTGAACTCCAGATGAGTGTGTACCCTGTGTGTATGTGTGACCTTGTGTGCTTGCCTTATGTGGAACCTAGAGAGTTGAACTTGAGTCCTTAGGCTTCCCAGAACCTTAATTTCTAAGCCATATCTCCAGCCTTGAATCCCTTTTTCTTTCCAACTAGTCCCTCTTCTATTGTGATGTTATTCTTTTTTGCCCTCCTCCATTATTCATGACATGATGATAGGCCCAATATTTTCTAAAGCCTTAACTATAGTATTATACGAAAGGTCATTAATGAAGGACAGGGACTGAAAATATGACAGAGTAGGTAGTGTATCTCAGAGATGATGAGGACTACAGGGAATTATTAGCCGACCCTCAGGCTTTGCTCTGTTTTTCTCTGAGGAAATAACCAAATCTATGAGAGGTTGGCTATGAAAGTTCTTCAAAAAAAAACTAAAAAATTAGAGCTACTTTATGTCCTAATGATACTTACAACTCCTAGTTATATACGTGAGGGATTCTGAATCAGCTTACCACAAACATACTTTAACATCTATGCTTATCACCACACTATTTATAATAGGCAACATATGGAGCCAGCCAAGTTGTCTACCAAGAGATGAACGGATAAAAAACATGGGACAAATACAAGATAGAAAGTTATTTTTATTAAAGAATAATAAAGTTATGACTTAATGATATTATAACATTTTCAGGAAATTTTTGCAGAAAATCATAGAACTGAAATGAATATCATTATGTTAAGCAAAATAAGCTAGCTAAGAAAGACAAGCATGTTTCGTCTCATACGCAGAATCTAGACTTAAGTTTATAGATACATCTATATAATATGAAAGGGAGGAAGTCTCTAAAGGATGTGGAGGAGAACAAGAGCAGGAAATGTAATATGTACATTATGAAAGCAAAAAGGAGGACAATTTGGGTGACAGCAAGAAGAGAAAGGGATAACGGGAGAAGAGCACTGGAAAGAGGATGAAAAGGGGGAAAAGAGCGTGATAAGACTCTGAGGGTTGGAGCGGCGAAGAGCTATAGGTCGTACTGATGGCGTGCCACTCGCCTTCATCCTGGCGTTTGAGATGACTAGGAAGACGGTCCTCTCCTCTCACCTCAGAGCATAATGCACAGTACATGTGACATATAGGTCTAATGTTGTAATGCAGGTTGCATGATGGAAGCCATCTTGCACCCTAAATGATGCAGGGAAAGACAATAAAATCTGTGGCATACACAGAGGATATGTTAAGCTTGACTGTAATTTTGTCAGTTTGGAATGTTTCTTGCACAACACTAGCTACAGGTAGGGTTTAGTACATACAAACTCCTTACAGCTTCCATTGTACTGCTTCCAACATCACCTATCACGTGTGCACACATATCCATACACATGAATTTGAAAACAGCTGAAAGAGAACTATATATATATATATATATATATATATATATATATATATATATATGTGTGTGTATATATATATATATGTGTGTGTGTGTATATATATATATATATATATATATATATATATATATATATATTATTTTTTTTCTAGGAATGCTGATCAGGGAGTGGAACTTCCACAGGCTTCCTCTGCCTTGTCCCAGGCTGTTTTATCATTGGAAACTGACTAGCTTACCAGCCAGCTTAGCTACAGGAAGCATGACACCAGAAAGAGACTTCAGTCTCCAGACCTGCAACATATACTTCTTCCACCTGGAAGAAGCAAATGAAAGTTCTCTCTCTCTCTCTCTGACTTCGTCTCTGTTCTCTGTCTCTCTCTCTATCCCTCTTCCTGTCTGATAAAAGCTGACCACACTGCTCGGAGAAGTTTTCTATTCCTGTGGGATGGGGTTAAAGGACAGTGTAGAATAAAGGGTAGGGGTGCTACTTCCTAATATTTAATTTACAGAGCAGGGTAGAAAGTTCAGAAGAAGGGGATAGCTTCATAGTCATTTTTCACTATACTAAACCCATGTGAATTGCTAAAAGGGATCTTTGTGTCAGTCAGACATTTGAATTGTGGATTTGTGTGTACTGATTGAGACAAGCCTTCAACTCATTTCTGGCAGGGTGACCGCATTCAGTGGGTACCACACAATGGTTGATTTCTGAAGAAGTTAAATAAAAAACAACCCAAAGTTATGAGGGCTATATTTACAAATGTATGATAAAGTTATGTACTAGATACCCTAAAGGAATTTGGCATTTGCCCCAGTGTGCACAATTAAACCATAGCACACACCAGACATGATATGTATAAGTGTCAATTCAGAACTATAAATGCATGAGCAGAGAAAAAAAAAAAACCAGCAATGCAAATGATGAGGCACAGGGCCAAACAATCTAATAGGTCTTTAAGAAGTGTGAATACTAAAGACCATCCCCATATAAAATCTATCACTCATTTCAGCTCCTTCATAGGCTGTGTCCTTACTGTTGACAGTTTTCAAGGGGATGTATCAATTAAGACTAAAATTGGATATATAGCTGGAGATTACATATGTACAATTGATAAATAATATAAAAAATATATGTGTTAGGCAGAATTGATCCACAAGGAATAAAAACACATGGTCTTAGAGATGGCTTATAAGGAAGAAAAATTGGCATGCCAGCCAGCTTTCTTAGCTGCAAACAATAAGTTGGAAAAAAACAAAAAAACAAGAGAGCAAGAAAGAGAATTCGGGGCCTGAAGAGATGGTTCAGTAGGTAGAGTGCATGTCACACAAGCCTGAGGACCTGAGTTCAGAACCCAGCACCTATGAAAGCTGGGCATGGCCACATATGCTCATAATCCCAGCACTGGGGAGGCAGACAGGCGGATAGCTAGGACTTGCTGGCTAGCTAGTCTAGCCAAATCAGTAACTCCAGGTTCAATGAGAAATGCTGTCCCAAAAAATAATGTGGAGAGTGAGTGAGGAACATGCCTGACACAAACCTCTGGCCTCCATGTGTGTGCATGTGCACACATGTATCTACATACATATGAACATGCATATACAACACACGTAACACATGCAAAAAGAGAGAGAGAGCAAGAGAAAAGTCTGTCATTTCTGGACGCTTGTTGAAGTCAGTCTGGAAAACAGACAAAAGTATCTGGAAATCAGACAGCAAAAGGTCCTTAGAATCCTTCAACCAGTACCCAGTGCCACATAGCACCATAGCCACACACTAAGGCAGCACACGTCATTTGCCTCCCACTGCTGTTAGACATTGCTTTGTGTATCTGGCATGGTGGCCACTAACAGACCATGCATTTTGACACCATTTGCCATTGCTAGCCAAAGCAGTCAGTTTCTTTTTGGTATCTCCTGCCTCTGATTTTAATTTCACAATGGGAATTTGTTTGTGAACTGCTCTACATTACGTGTCTGAGCCATGGCTCCAACTGTAGAGGAAGGAATATCTTTTCATTTACTATCATGAATAAGGACAATGGGAGATGCTTCTCCTACCCCACCAATCCCCAGCCCCAGACATCAGAAAGATGGCTGAACAACAGGCAGTTTTATTCACATTATTATAAGACTAAAGAACCAACCAGTTATGGCTCAAGAGGAGATTTCCTGTTCAAGTGTGAAATTAAGTGGGCATCTGAAAGCATTAGGTGCCTCAAAACCAAGTTCAAGTTGCTTCAAGTCTCAAAGAAATTAGCATTCACTTAGTTTTATATTCACTTTTTAAAAACAGAAATCAAGGTATGTTTTCTTACGTTAACAAATTATCAACTGCCTAGCCCATACCTCTTCTGTTATCATTTCCTCTCCTCTTCTTTACCTATCTGACTGTGTAATTTGTATCACATAAACATTATATTAAGAGTTAGCTAGCTGGGCGTGGTGGTGCATGCCTTTAATGCCAGCACTTGAGAGGCAGAGGTAGGAGGATCGCTGTGAGTTCAAGTGAGGCAACCCTGAAACTACATGGTGAATTCCAGGTCAGCCTGGACCAGAATGAGACCTTACCTCAAAAAACCAAAAATAAATTTTAAAAAAAAGTCCACTAGGGAAAAATGAAAATTCAGAATGGAGAAATGTTGGAGATGATATATTTCCCCATCATGTGAGTCAGTTCTCATATAAGATGTAGATTTCACCTAATATGTTTGCTAAGTGAAATTCTTGCAATAATAACAGATTCTACTTGCTGAGTATGTCAGATACTTTAAAAAAATTTTTTTGTTATTTTTATTTTTATTTGAGAGCGACAGACAGAGAGAGAAAGAGGCAGATAGATAGATAGATAGAGAGAGAGAGAGAGTCAGATACTTTACATACATTATCTTGCTGGATCATAGGACAACCTGATTGCAGTAGAGTTTATTGTTATTATTACCCTTTGACAAAAGAGGAAACTAAGGCTCAGAGAACATCAGTGACTGGACAAGGTTTGCAAACCAAGCAGTGGGCAAAACTGAGATCTTCAGCGCCTCTCTGGGTAGCCCAGGAGGTCCTTCCTCCACCTGGCTCAGTGTTGTCCTGCATGGGCACATTCCTTCCGAGATAACAGCCTGGCTCTCACAGGCTTCTTGCCAGGGAGAATGGGAATCTCAGCTCCACACTGAAACTGAGATTGCTTTCAGGAAATGGAAATTGGTAGACAACAGGCAAAAAGGGTCTTGAATCTCAAGAGGCAAGCACTGGCCGGGCAAGAGCCCCCGGGGAAGCAGTACCTGGGAGGATGTCTTCCTCAGGGAAATTACAGTTTTTGCCAAAGTCACTTTTCTAGGCGGTGAAAGCTAATGGCCACCTGTGGATAGTATGACACAGTTTCTCTTTCCTAGAAGGTTCCTTCCTCCTGTGTGTTATTTCCCAGGCTTTGTTTCATACCAGCATTGACTTCAGAAGTGAAGGTGAAAATAAATAAATAAATAAAACTAAATGCTCCACACTTTGCAAACCATGACCATTTTGCCTTGGCAAGGGGTTAAGAAAAATATTCAAATTGCTTCGCAATTAAACTAGAAGAACAAATAAACCCGTGGACATTGACATACATTCTATTCCAAAAACATCAAGTACATTAAAAAAGAAAACTCGATACGACTATAATACTCTACATATGGCATGAAAAACTTTTCCTCCTAGAGAGAACACACAATATAGCACGTTTCCCACAAGATAAAAAAGAACCAACTGAATGTTAAAGTAGAATGATGTGACTTTTCTCCGATGTTTTCTATCTATGAAGATTAATTCTCATATGTTCGATAGCATTACCATGCCAGAAGTCAATGAATTAAGAAAATATTATTGTACCATTTTAATAAATCATGGATGTTATACATTTATTCCTTTTTAATACTGAGATATAATGTTTCTAGGTTTTTCTCCTTAATCCTATGTGATAGACATTTTCCTATGAATATGTAATATTTAAATTATAATTTCTTTACTGTATCAAATTCCTTTGAGGAGTAAGGCATAATTTATTTAGTTAGTTTTCTATTTTGGGGGGACTTTAAAAGTTGTTTTTAGTTTCACTATTATGGAAGATGACAAATTTAATTTTGCATCTAATTCTTTCCATGCCATTCTTAACATTTTAGAGAACTATTTTCTTAAGATAACTTTTCTGGAGTTTAGTCACATAGTCCAATGAAATGGACCATTCTGCTGTTCTCTGTAGATTTATAGAGCTGCTTTTTGACATGTCTATCCACCTGCATTTCCAGCAGCATTGTTTCCCTAAGTCATTTAAAAAAGCCTGCACACTAACAATATGTTGTTCTTTACTTTTGAAATCAAAATTCTTAAGGGAGGCATTCTCTAACAAAGTGGAAGTGTGGCTCAACACCATCACTCCACTATTGTGCGAACTCCGAGAGACTGATTATAAAATTGCAGTGATAAAATTGGAGCCATCAGGAGCATTGTTAGCTTGATCTGACCCTCCGTGGCAGGTGTTGGACTGTTATCCACACACCAATGCTTTAGGGACATGAGTAGAATATGTTTGTCAGATTTGTCATTTAGAGTTCCCAGTAGACTTGGCCCTAGAATGCACACAAAGCTGGAATTCAAAGGCTTGGATTTTTGCCTGCCATTTCCTGCCAGGCCTGAGAGCCCGTGAGAGGAGGGCATCTCCTGGGCATGCTACAGAGTCTTTCAGGGTTCCAGAATTTTGCTTGGACACCTGGAATTCAAATTCTCCCCACTGCTGGAACAGAATAAATAAACGCACTCCAGGGCTCCTTCTACTGTTTCGTTCTCTGAATGTGTCATTTGCAAAATGAAATGCACTCTGCTAGAATGACGTTGGGTATACAAGTTTCCAGGATATCAAAACCCGCCTAGAGTAACACCCTTTTTTAAGACAAGGAAATTGAAGTCCAGGAACAAGGGTACTGATGGCTCAGGTTCCTCACCCCATTAAGTGGTTGTTCCCCATTCTATCACAATTTGAGGGATGAAATGTCTTTTTGTAAAAGTGGAAATTAACCTATCAGTAGGGTCTTCCTTATTATTGATGATTATTACTGCTGTGTCACACAGTAATTGTAACAGAGGTATTTTGGGCATCAATTTCATAATTTTGTGTCACTCGGGTATTATGGTAAGTGAAATTTATTTAGCACTCACCCTGTACCAGATTCTCTTTCAAATGTGTTTCAAGTCATTTATTCTAAGCTAAACCAATTCTAAATCAATGCAATTATTCTAATAATTCTCTAAAACGTATTTTCCATTATCTTTATGTTACAGAGAAGTAAACTAAGAGCAGCATCATAAATAGTGTATTAAATGATATAGACTAAAATAAAGTTCAGTAACAAACAACCCCAGGTCTCTTTGACTTATGACAAGCAAGTTATTTTAATGTTTTTTTATTTTTTATTTTTTTATTTTTTGTGAGAGAGAGAGAGAGAGGGAGAGAGGGTACACCAAAGCCTCTAGCCACTGCATACTCCAGATGCATGCACCACCTTGTGCATCTGACTTTATATGGGTATTGGGTACTTGAACCTGGGTCCTTTGGCTTTGTCCACAAGTGCCTTAACCACTAAGCCACCTCTCCAGCCCACAAGGAAGTTTTATTTCCCTTCCATGTGATATGTGTGCCATAGGTTACTGTCAGTTCTTTTCTCTGGAATCTTTATGGAAGAGCTGCGGATATGCCCTACCTAGCTGGGTCCTAGTAGACACAGGAATATTGCGAAGGTAAAGCAAGTAGTATCCATTAAAGCATGCAGATTAAGAAGGGGCACAGATTACTTCCTCTCAACTTCATTGCCCAAAGCAGACTTAACAGCTTTTCTGACAAGAAGGATACACGAGTAAGATTCTCCATATTGTCTCTCAATTGCTACTTATTATGATTATAATTGTACTCTCTCATCTACCTGTAGTTTAAAAGGTGTTTATGAAATTATATTCATCTTTCTCCCTCTTACTTATCTTACTGGAATTATAACTCCCATAATAACAATGCATTTTAGAATTAATATATCATGATTTCTGTAGCAAGTTAAATTTACTCAAAAATTTCCATCAATACAAAATTAATCTGATATGTAGAACCCTCAGAAATGTTGAGGGGCATGGTAAGAATGTTCCAGAATGCTTTAATATGTGCTCCAGAAATTATTGCAGGATTATTATAGAGAAGCAATATTTTAATAAATCAGGTGATTTTGTCTTGGTTGGTATTATTTAAACAACTAATTTGCATCCAAGCACAAATATAGCATATATGTGTACTTGTACTTATATTTCTTTATCTTTAGTAAATGTTTGGCAATTACTGTTTTTAAATTAGTTTTTAATTTGGAACTACATTTTATTAAGCAAACAAAGTTAGCCATTTTAACTAATTTTTACTTTACAGAAGCCCTGTAGGGAAGGAGCATGTCTTTCTTTGTCATCACTGAGGTTTCTGTTGTAGGTATGCATGTGGCATATAGTAGGTAGCTGACAAAATTTTGCTGAGGTAACAAAATAAAAGTAATGGAGACTACAGGACATGGCCATGCTTTCTGTTTACTTTTGGCCCTATGGGCATGGTTGACTGTGCTTGATAAATACAAAAAAGTAATAGTACAAATCTGTCACTGATCTAAAGAGAATGATAGTAGCAAGGAAGTGATCTGGGAATTTGGGGTATCTTTGAGAGTGATAGAGCTTTTGTAACTCAGGAGTTAGGGTGGTGAACATTCATGGCCACGCAAAACTCTCACTGAGTCAGTGACCTCCAAGTTCCTGTCTTGAGATTTTTTATTTTTTTTTTATTTTTTGACTTTTCAAGGCAGGGTCTCACTCTAGCCCAGGCTGACCTGGAATTCATTCTGTATTCTCAGGGTGGCCTCAAACTCACAGCAATCCTCCTACCTCTGCCTCCCTAGTGCTGGGATTAAAGGCATGTGCCACCACGCCCGGCTCTGTCTTGTGAATTTTGATGAATGAAATCCAAACTCCATAGAGAGTGATGTTTAAAAAGGTTTTATTATAGATTTTATTATGTATTGTGGGATGGGGTGCCCAGACATGGGAAAGCTCACCTGGAGACCCTGAGTGAGGTCGCTGGATGGAGACTTGGCAAGTCAGTCCAGTTCTCATACCAGAAAAACCAGTTATTTATTTATTTGCAAGGATAGAGAACACGGAGGCTCCAAGGCCTCCAACCACTGCAAACAAACTTTAGATGCATGCGCTACTTTGTGCGTCTGGCTTTACATAGGTACTGGGGAATTGAACCCAGGTGGCTAGACTTTGCAGGAAAGTGTCTTAACTTCTGAGCCATCTCTCCAGCCCTTGCTTTGTAATATTATTAATGTCTTTCAGTAAGATTTCTAGGATAAGGAAAAACTACATCTTATGTCATGTGTTCACCTAATAATCTTATTCATACCCTTCTGTCATAGTTTTTGGAAAAAGAAATATGGAAGAAGAAAAACAAGACCTCCCCTAGAGGCTCAAGGACATTTTCCTCTTAGTTTATTTTGTGGCATGCTACTCCTAAACTCTCTGAGAAGGAAGGACACTTGTGATTATATAAAAAGTAAAGACTAGTAAAACATAGTAAACAATTGCAGAGTGTAAAGATTGGCATAGAAGAGGAGTCTTAAATTACCTAGGATTTACTGGGATGTAATTTTCTGGAATCTAATCGAATCTGTTTTGTAAATAAACATTTATTGGAACAAGCCATATACATACATTGATACTATTGTCTATTGCTGCTTTCATACCATAGCATAGCAGAGTTTGATAATTGTGACCAAGATCATATGGTCCACAGAAACAAATATGCTACTTACCTCTTCATAGGAAAACATTTGCTGAATCTTGCTCTATACATTATAAAAATTGTGTGGGGAGTGGTGACCAACAGCTTCAGTTCATTTATATGTTGAGTAAGCAGTGTCTGAAGAACATGCCAGTGAAGATGTTCTGCAGAAATTTGTAGCTACAAGCCTGGAACTCAGGAGTGAAATTATGACCCGACATATCGATGCAGTAGATTGCAGTCAGGCTGTGGCTTTGCCCCTGTGTTGAAACCCCATGATGGCTACGCATCTGAGAGAGATCTCACTGGTGATACGCAGCACACACTGAAGCCTCACTCATGAGGCGAGTTAGTGCTGTTTGATAATGTGCAGGCACATGAGAAAGGCAGGGCTGATTGCAATGTGTTCGCTTCTTCTCTGTAAATGTGGGGCATAGTATCAAGCCAATACACCTCTTACTTCTAATTCCCATGTGCTACATGCTGATGTGGGGCCTCACTGCATTCTCCAAGGCAGCCACTGCCAGAGTAAAATCAGAAGATCCTCTTCTAGTTTTGCTCTGGTATTTCCAGCCCAGCTGTGGAACACTGCATGTGGGCTGGTTAAGAGGAAGAAACAAGGAATGTTGGTTATAGTCCTAAAGTGACACCAGTCCTGAAGATGTAAAGTTTTGCTGTAGCCTTTGGGGTTTAGACAAGTCACATGCTTTCAAAGCTGGAAGTGAGGTTTTCTGTACTGCTGATGGGAATGTAGACAGTGCAAGGACATTTGTTCCAGCAGCATTGAGGTGACTCACTTCTGTTGCCTCTTTGGTCAACTAGGGGAAGCTGCAATCCCTTCATCCTCGGTGAATGCTGCCCAGACAATCTCTTTGAGGTGGAGATGGAGCAAACATGGACAGTGGGCATCTGGAAGAAAGGTCCTGCTTCTCCTGCTGGTGACTGACAGAAAGTGAACAGTTAGGCTATTGAATGAGGGCTCTTGAAATGTAATTTACCTTAAATGTTTTTGTTCAAGCTTTCCAATGTTCTGACCCATACAACAGGTGCTGACTTTATTAAAGAAGCCAGAATGTTGGCAACGATGAGATTTTTCTATTACTTTTTATTTCTTTCATTTGCCACTGCAGATGATAAACTTCATGAGTGAAGTTTATTTTTATAAAGTTTATTTTTTTGTTAAGCGTGAGAAAAAATTAGAATACCAACACGATATTCTAAATATTAATAGATTTAGAAAGTCTGTTTTCTCCCCCTAAACTTACCCTCATACACATTCTTGAGCTGTGCTTCTGGAAAGATAGTTTCAGAGCAAATACTAATTTTTCCAGATCCAATGAAGCCCATTATGCTAATTACTGGAAAGTACAGTGAGCATGGATAGAACTCAAGCAAAAAAAAAAAAAAAAACACGACTATGAACAGATTTTTCCTTAGATTATATTTTTTCAACTTCATTGTGGAAATCCTGGATTTTATTTTTAATGTTTACTTTCCATGTCTCCTTTCTGAGTTTCATGCAATGCCAGTGTGTGGTCAGAAGGTATAGAAGGTTGGAATGTGTGTCAGAGTATGTACGTGTATCTGAGCACATGTGCAGCTGGGGCAAACTTGTGTGTGTGAGAGGGTGTGTGTGTGTGTTGTCTCTGTGTGGGTAAGTGCATGTATCTTTTTCTTATGAATGTGCTGCCGTGCTGGAAGGAGTTCTCAGATCCCACAAGAGCCAAATGCCTAATAGGAGGGAATCTTTGCAAAGTTTTCAGCACATGCATTTGCAGAATTAAAGGGTACAGGCACTAGAAAAACCACAGAACCCTGCATGAACTATTCTGGGTCTTCCCAAAGACCTTTAATTTACTATTGTATTTAAAGACAATGCAGAGGCTGGCATCCTTGTATCTTCAAATGTTCATTTGTTCCCTGGCCTTCGAAGACAGACCATCACCTGCGTGGGATCAACTCAAAGGCTGACTTGACATCCACTGACCCTTAGCTGAATCACACATTGTGCTTGAGGGTTTTTGTTTGTCTGTTTATTTTCCTCTTGGCCCACTCTTGGCTCAGACACAAGATAAACTTCACTGCCTTGCTGCCTGCTGTGCTTAATTTTCTGTGGTACCCAAAACGCTGGATTTGTAGCCTTTTTCGTTTGACTGTGGTTTGGCTTCTCTTGTCCAATTCAGTGTTCAAATTTCCTCTGTGTGGCAGGACTCAGAAATATTTCACTTGAGAGTTTAAGTTTCATGATTTTAATTATTCACATCGTCTAAACTTGGCTTTGAAATCAACCATATCAGGCATGATGATTCACCCAAGAGTCTGAAATGCAATAAAGAAGGCAGACAAGAGGAGACATCTGGTGCCAAACCATCCCAGTGAGGTGCTCATATGTTTATAGAAAGGACTGGGGGCTGGAGAGATGGCTGAGCCATTAAGGCGCATGCCTGTAAAGCCTAAGGATGCAGGTTTGACTCCCCAGAACCCACATAAGCCAGATATACAAGGTGGTGCACCCGTCTGGAGTTTGATTGCAATGGCTAGAGGCTCTGGCACTCCAATTCTTTCTCTCTCTCTCATAAAAACAGGCTGGGGAGTCCAAGATAGCTTGGGAAGACAAACAGTACTGTTTTATGAAGCACCTATAAAAAGATAAACTATATTTGTGATACATGATATACTTTCCCATCCTATGAATCCTATTGGAGGTAAGGATTTCCCAAAACTTTTATATTCTTTGATCACATTCTCACACATCTGTGCTCTGTTGGGATCACTGTAGCTGAACACTCTGAGCTACTTAGAAAACATGATCTCTGTTATCTGTTACTCTCACCTCTCTGGGTCCCATTAACAAATACCACCCTGGGTTTATGAACTGATATTAAAAACTGCCAGCTCATCTTTTGTGGCCACCAGTGTTTTATTGTTCTCCTGTTTTCTGCACACTACATGTGAGTTCTTTCTATAAGGAAGCATCAGTTTAATATTGAGTTTAATATTGTATAATACTAGGTACAGAAAGCACTGTAATGTGGAACCAGGGTCTTAGGGAATGAAGATGTGCCTCCAGTGGCAAAGCTTTTCCATTTGTATCTGTCTCACATAATCTTTGCAACTCTCCTTTAATAAAACCACATGCCTTGTTGTAGGACAAGGAATGGGAACCTTCTGCTTGGTAAGGATAGCTATACATGTAACATTATTTGTTTAACTGAAAGGTAATGTGTAAAAATATTTCAAAGATTTGAATACAACAGTAAATACAACCTATTCACTCCCTATTCAATCTAAAATAACACTGCTAATATTTTGACATGTTTCCATTTTCTTGTCTTTTTGGACTCATTCCTTATTTTATTCTCTTTCTACCATGTAGATAAAAGTATATGTGACCAGTGCCTTGGATAAGAACAACTCTTGAGATATAATCGCACAACACGTGTATTGCTTCCCTTCCACTGTCTCTTTGAAGTTAAACAAGAGGCACACTTCTCTCACCCTGCCCCCTTCAATCAAATACTGGGCAGTCTCCTGGCTGTTCAGATCCCTCCTAAGTGATAAAAGACCAGAGGACTCCTTTTCCAGCAAATGCAATTGCAATTCCATAGTTACAGCCCCCCAGTAACAGTAATGGGGACTTTTGGATGGCAAATGGGCTTTTCTAATTCTTCCATTAGGCTGGTTGTCATGGAAAGCCTGAAGAAGGCAGACACAGTATAACTATCTTTATACTATGTTTCTTTCCTTTCTGACTTTTGGCCCATTTCTAACTTCTTGGCCTTGGTATGGGGTCGGGGGGAGCTGGAAGTTTCCCATGTGACAGACACTGCAGGCTTCGACTGGACCAGACAAATTCATCAAGCTCATTGTCTCCACGGCCCTTTTTCTATGAGCTCTTCCAGGAGCCTGGTGGGCAGATCTCTTGATGTTAGTGATGCCCTGTGTTCCAGGCCCTTCACCCTTTCCTCAGACTTTAGTGACATTGTGCCACCATCAGCTTCCCTCTGGTGGAGACCGTCCACCTCTCACGAGTCCTGCTGGACAGTAGTCAAACTCCATACCTTGTCTCCTTCACTTTCTTGATACCTGATGCATGGGAAGTGCACACGCTCTTCGATCCTTCCCTCCTGAGGCGTGCTTGCCAGCTGGAATAGCCATCTCATCCTCACATCACGAAAACAGCCACTGACCATGAGGTTTCCACGTGCAACTCCCAAACACTGTGCACATAGACCAGGTTGCCCGAGCAATCTTGGTGAAGCACTTCTCTGCAGAGATGAGATCACTTTGGGTACCTCACCCTGAAAACACACACATACACATTCTCTCTCCCCTTTTCCTTAATATTGCAAACTGGATCTTTTCACATGGTGATGGGCCGAGGTGGAAGAGTCATATCACCTCTTTATAATAGCTTCTCCCAGAATTTTGCTGCATGATCTGACATCCTACTTGTGAATGTTATCATCCGTCCATGATGGTTGAGGACTGAAACCCAAGGGTTAAGCCAGTGACAGCTTTTCTAAACTTTTCTTTCAAAAAGCACTGACCTTGAAAACTATACCCCATAATTATTTTTGAGAAGATGCTTCCTAGAGGTGTTTTGGAGCTCAGAAGCTCATTGTATTTACATTTTAGGCCACTGTTACACATGACTATAGACTTTGTGGCCTACAGCAACATTAATTCATTTTCTTACAGTTCTTGGAGCCAGAAGACCTAAGCCAGTGTTACTGTGCTAAGATGAAGGACTTGGCAGTTCTGTGCTTTCTGATGATTTTGTGACTCACTCTCCCCCCTTCATCTTTTTCTTTAAAAAAAATAAGGTTTTACTCTGTCATTCCAGCTGGTCTGGAACTCACTATGTGGAACTCACTATGTAGCCAAGGCTGGCCTCAAATTCAAGTTCCTCCTGTCTGAGTCTCTCAACTGTTGGGATTATTGACATGTGATACCAGGCCCAGCCTGCAAACTGTTTTGTCCCTCTGTCCATATCCCTTGGCTTATAGTCTATTCAACCTCCAACCTCTGTGTCCATCCTCACATTACTTCCTCTCCTTTTGCTTCTCTGACAAACTGCCTGCCTGAACTGTGGCTCTCTTATAAAGACATTTGTGATTACACTGCGTTCACCCTGATAATCCAGGATTGTCTGCCTATCTGAAATCTGTAATTTGATCACTTCTGTAAAATCCCTATTGTCTTGTGACCCAACATCCTCCCAGATTAAAAGACCTAGATGTCTGGGTGGGGATGGAGTAGTGCAATATTGGCCTGACATAACTTTGTTCTGGGTATTTTACCGTTTACCTAAATTTACTTTTAAGTATCAGATATAGTGTATCAAGCCGGGTGTGGTGGTGCACATCTTTAATCCCAGCACTTGGGAGGCAGAGGTAGGAGGATCACCATGTGTTCAAGGCCACCCTGAGACTACAAAATGAATTCCAGGTCAGCCTGAGCTAGAGTGAGACCCTACCTCAAAAACACACACACACACACACACACACACATATAGTGTATCAATGAATATCCTAGTGAGAAAATCTGTGTGAGTTCTTCTTACACTTTCCTACACATATAAATTATAACATCCTTGTTCATACTTGTCAAACACGCTTTTCTTATTTCACATTTATCTTTATTTCTGTATCTTTATGTGTAAAAAATTGAAATTTTATAATTTTGATACCATTGCTTTTAATTTATCATATTTATCTTATATTTAGAAACCATTCGCTACTTTGAAGTTAATTGTAATATTTATTATAATTTAAATTTTTAATATTATTTCTTTGTTTTCACATATCTATAAGGCATATAGAATTTGAATTGACAGATATCTTGAATAAGGATAAAGAAAACATATCTATCATAGTTTGAGTCTCTTTCTATTTTAGCCAGTTTCATCATTTGGTGACTATTGTACCTTTTGCACATTAATCTTTGTTTCCTTTTCCATTGTCGTCATACAGTTCTTTGCTACTTTATGACTGTTGTAGTACTTTCTGTTTTGTTTTACTGATAACTACCCAGTCTTCTGACAATGTGATTCAGTTTTTGTTGTTCTTACTGTTTTGTTTTTGTTTACTCAAGGTAGGATCTCACTCTAGCTCAGGCTGACCTGGAATTCACTCTGTAGTCCCAGGTGGCCTCAAACTCATGGCGATCCTCCTACCTCTGCCTCCCAAGTGCTGGGATTAAAAGAGTGTGCCACCATGCCCAGCTAATATAATTCAGTTTTAATGCTTGTGACATTATGTCATTTGGTTGCCAAACTCCCTCTCATTTCCCATGTTTTAAACATGGTCTTAGCTATGTACTTGGCTAATCATTCCTTTCTGGCTAAGTTTACAATGACTTTCTCAATCTAACCAATCACTACTATCATGATTAGCTTACCTACTAGTTTAGGACAATCTGGCAACCCTGTCCATTCAACTCATCTGGGAACTTATGACTTTCATGATTTTCTAAAATTTTCTTTTAAGGGTCTGGGAAGATAGCTCAGTAAGGAAAGCGTTTGCCTTTCCAATATGAGGAGCTAAGTCCAATCCACATACCAATATAAAAATTCTAGGAGTGGTAGCATGTGCTTATAATTCCAGCACTGGGGAGGTAGAAACAGGTGAATCTCTGGGACTCATTGGCCAACCAGTCTAACCTAACTGAAAAAATCCAGGCCAATGAGAGATCCTGTCTCAAAACAGATGGTCAGCATCCCTGAGGAACAACATCTGAGGTTGTCATTTGAATTCCACATGCATGCACATGTGAATCTTTACACATGTGTACCCACTCATACACAAACACATACTCACATGTATATACACATGTTCATAAAACATTCTCTTTTGAGGGCTGGAGAGATGGCTCAACAGTTAAGGTGCTTGTCTGGAACGCCTAACAACCTGAACTCAATTCCTCAGTACCCAGATAGCCAAATGCTCAAAGTGGCACATTCATCTGGAGTCCGTTTACAGAGACTGGAGGCCCTGTTGTGCCCATTCTCTCTGTCTGTCTCTCTTATATCTCTCTCTGCTTGCAAATAAAAAAGAGTATTTTTTAAATTTATTGAATTTATTTATTTGAGAAAGAGAGGAAAACAGGAAGATGGGGAGAGAGAGAGAAAGAGAGGAGAGAATGGGTGTGCCAGGGCCTCCAGCCACTGCAAACAAACTCCAGATGCATGTGCCCCCTTGTGCATCTTGCTTATATGGGTCCTGGGGAATAGAACCTGGGTCCTTTGCATTTCCAGGCAAGTGCCTTAACCGCTAAGCCATCTCTTAAGCCCAAAAGTATTTTTCTTAAAAGTTCTCCTTTGAGTCTCTCTAAAACTCTGTGGTTTTATTTCAGTAGTCACTCAATTTTGTTAAAGGTAGCTGGGAGTATATTTTACTTTGTTATATTTATTTTGTGATACATTTTCATCTGAGAGCATATTTGACAAGTAATCAAGTTTACTTTGTAATTTTTAAAAATAGTTATTATAGTTACATGGAAATGCTACTGCTATTTTAAATTTTATTTGGCTAATTTTCTGAGATTTTAGTCTTAATACTTTTACAGCTATTTTTTAGTGTATATTGTATAAATACTCATCAAAATAATACTTTTATGGAGAAGAGATAAGATCTATGGATTAGATAATAGTATAGCTGACTGCCCAATATGAAATGTGCCACCTCTACCACATCTGCCAGGGCCCAGGAGAAATTGCAGAGGAAGCTGTGACATGAATACCACTCCTACAGGTAGCCTGACAACCAGCTCCAGGGCAATGGTGACAGACACAGTGATCAATCAAAACCTATGAAAGCAGAAATCAAGAGGCTGCAAAGAATTTAACACTAAAGCAGACTACCAACAGGCGTGCCATGGCTCAGGGAACATTGCAAAAGAGGGGGCAGAAATCGTAAAAGACATAGAGTGGGTGGAAATGCACTGAAGTACATACCACCTGCTATCCCACAGGGATTTACTGAGGTTCCAGGACCCCCACAGTGAATACTATAGCCCCCACTGAGGAGGATCCCAGGGTAACGGGAGTCAGGGTGAGGTGAAATGAGTATATCCTGCTACAATATATATGTATGTATATATATGCATGTATGTATAATAAATTTTTTAAAATAATTATTATTTTTTCCTATAGTCCTAGGTTGATTTTTCTGAGTCTTGTTTTATTGGCAAATTTTCCAGAGGCATGATAAGCAGTACTGTGAGTACTGGCCTCCTTGTCCTTTTCTTTATATTGTAATGCTTCTGGTGTTTCACAACAAAATAAGGAAAATCTTTTTCCTCTTTGTGGTACTAAAGATCATTCTCATTACCTTTTTTGAATCTTTTCATTAGAGCTATTAGAAAAAGATACATACCAATAGCCCAGAAATAAAGCCGATTTATGTCACTTGAATGAACAATGAGAAAATAAGAACCTAGGCTTCTGTGCTGGGAGCAGTAGGTAGGGGTTGAATGTCTCTTCTAACACTTACTAAGTAGACAATTTACACAAATTTCTATTTAAAATTTGTATTTCTTTCTCTTGGAAATGTAGGTGATATTTTCCTGCTCTGGTGACATAACAAGCTATGGGAAAACTATGGCTTTGTCTAGTGGACATGGTGATGAATATGAAGATATCAGACATGCAAGAGCTCTCTCCTGCAGTGCCATTTTTCTTGGTGTGTGAGGAGGGAGGCTCGTGTTGTAAGGGGGTTCTGGGGTGCATGTACAAGTCAAAGGACCATCTCAGGGAGTCAGTCTTCACTGGCCACTTTGTCTCTCCATTGGTTGTAAACCAGGCTAGCTGGCCCACAACCTTCCTGGATTTTCTTGGCTCCACCTCTCGTTTTGCCTGAAGGAGTGTGCAGGGATTACAGGTGTGTGCGCTACGGACAGGCTTTAGTATGTTCTGGGGATCCGAACTCCAGTTGTCAGGCTTACACAGGAAGTGCTCTTAACCTCTGTTCTATCTCCCCATCGACACAGTAAATTTTAGTAATCAAGACCTTGCCAATAACCTCGCCAATTTCTCCCTCTATTTACTTGGAAACTAGATGATTAGCAAGAGTTATTATAGCTGGGGAAATTCTGGCTGTAATCACAGCCACGGAACCCCCATTTCTCAGATTCTGATGCAGAGTTTGTGGAGGGGGCCTGGTGGGCTTGCAAAGCCTGGGCAGCGTGGCAGCCTCCTCAGGCCCCTCCTGCGAGCCCCGCTACGAGCCTCTCTGAATTTGTACGGTACTGCTCTACCGTGCGCAGCCATAGCTCACATTCTCCTTCCAGGCACATTGCAATCGCTTGGCTCACGTCCTCCTGGAGCTGTTTTATAAGGGCAATAAGCAAGGCCAGGGTGTGCTCTTGTCAGCAGGCAAGGCACGCAGTACAGGCTGCCAAGAGTTTCCTGCTCGGGGGCCACCCAGCCTTGGCCTCAGGATGCAGGGCTGGAGCTCACGGCAACTTGCGCAGAGGCAGCGCTGGGACTTTCTGTTCTCAGGGCTCCTCGTGCTTTGGATTCCATCCTTCAGTCCTGCCGCACCAATCAGTGGAGTCTGGTGTGTTTGCGCTTGTTTGGGGCTAGCCGGGAACACATGTCACAGCAGCCGTCCAAGGACTAGCTCTGAGGCTCGGAGCTGGGAAAATGTTCTTTGAAAACTCACAAGCTTCTCTTCCGTCCTGCTAATTCAGACTCAAGAGTTCCCACGAGTCAGCTGCTGGGGGAGCGGGCATTCCCTCCATCTGCTCCCTGTGAATTCTCTTCTGGAATGGGAGGACAACGCGGATGCCAAAGAAGGCTCTAGCCCTCCTGCCCCACCCTCTTTGAAGTCCACCTTGGCACTGGGCAGAACGCTTTTATGTATTATTTATTGGTGAGGACTGCGATGGGGAGAGTCCCCGAGAGATTGCTGGAGCTGTTTATTCAGGATTTCCTTTGATTGGAAACTGTTGGCTGTGCCTTCTGCAGCTGGCTCTGTCACAAAGCAGAGGGCTCAGTGCATCCCCCATGTGACAACTGCCTTGTCAGCACCGAGGAGGTTCTGGCTGTGAAACGCCTTAGGCGAGTGATAGGCGCTGTTACTGCTTCCTTCAGTAAGGAGGCAACGTGGCCACATAAGGGGAAACAACTTGGCCTCACGTCTGAGGGGTATAACTTGAAATGTCAGCTCTTGGTTAGCTCAAAGTGTGACTTTGACCTAAAATGTTTGCATCTATGAAATGGCAACAGAAAGACTTGTCTCCAAACTTGTGGCACAGAATTAATGAAATCAGATGTACAGATTTTTCTCTTTTTTTTTCCCAAATTCCAAAACTACCTTAGACATTTTAAAGCAAGCTGGATGACTTGTATAAACTGTCTTTATCTGATTCAGCTATTCCTCTTTCATTTAATAAATTAGAAAAGTTAAACAAGTAAATAATGGCACTTCAGTGCCTTTAACAATGTCAATAGTTTGCTAGGTGCTAAGAATAAAGATACATTCAAGACATGGTCCCGTGTCTAGACTGTCTCAAAGATAAACAATAGTAAATGGCTATTAGAGGTAAAGGGTATTGTAGTAAAAGGTTCAAGAAGAAAGGGATATGCCCAGGAGAGATATTTACTCTAGCTTGTGGAGTGACAAAAAGCCTTCAAAGAGAAGATAGCTTAACTAAGAGGATCATGTTAAGCTGTAGAAGATAGCATAAAATACTGCCACAATTTAAAGACAGAAACCTTGCTATGGTTGGAATCTTAAGTGTCCCACAAAGGTCTACAAGGTAAAAACTAGGTTCACAGGCTATGGTACTATTAAGACATGGTGGTACTTTAGGGAGATAGACCCCAGTGAGAGGAAGTTTGGTCACTGGGAGTATGCCCTTACAGGGGATATTGAGACCCCCGCTCCCAGTTCCTTTCTCTCTTTGCTTCTTAGCCAGGTGGTAAGAGGTGAGCATGCTCCCTGCCATGATGTTCTGACTCACCACAGGCTCTAAAACAATGTAACCAATTGACCACAGACTTAAACCTCTGAAACTGTGAGCCTAAAGAAATCTTTCCCACCATTACATTGATGATCTCAGTCAGTCAAGAAAAGATGACTAATGCAACCCTTTAAGAAAGGACCAGAAGTGATGTGCCCTTCAAGAAAGTCCACCACCTACAAAAAGAAAGGCAAAAAAAAAAAAAAAAAAATGTTGTCTGGTCCAAGAGTCAAGGTTGTGACAGTTGACAGCTGAATTCAGCTAGATCTTGCTCACTACAATTGCCTTAGTCCGTCAGAAGCAATGTTATACTCCACCAGTCATGCACTGCCTGGAAGCTAAGAAAGTGGGTACTTGAGGTGAGGTCCACCTGAAGGAGTGTGTGTCAGGTATGTGGTTAAGTCTGGCTAGTTGACCACTTTCATCTCTTGTCATAGATGCTTCTTTAGAGCACAGTGCCCAGGAGCTGGCCACTTGAATGTGGGCAGTGTTGATCATGAGAGGTTCCTTAGGCTTTTCCGTCCCCCATGTCTGCCATCTACTTGGCAGAGTGATGTCACAGAGAGAGCATGGACAACTGATCAACTACGTAGAGAAGAGCCACTCAGCTCCACTGCCCGGCTTGCAGCAGACCATTTTTATCATGTCACCTGATATTAGGGGGACTGTTTAAGTAGCAACTGGCCCTACTTAGTTTATTAATACATGTATCTAAAGCATCCACAACTATTCTGGCTCTTAGTAGACACATCATGTTGTTAAACCGAATGCATAGTAAGCACTGATCACTGCTGGTTACGTGCTATCCAAGGCCTTGTTTGGGTGGATGACAGCCATAGAATCTCATAGGTCTGGGGATTCCAGTCATTGACTCCTTAGCTAGGCTTTAGGGCATAATGGTGCGATATAGCTGAACCTTGGGTTGGATATCATTTACTGCAGCCATTCTGTGTGACAGCCAGGCTTATGGGAGCAGATCTACCTCTCAGATCCAGAAAGAGGCATCTGTAACAGCAAAAGCAAGAGTTTTGCTCTCAGAAAGATCTCTGACATTATAAACTTGGTATTGGTATAACATTCTTCCATGGTCGTCTTTTGTGATTTTTTTTTTTTTGCTACTACAGTCAATCGTTAATTACTGTATCAATTCCTTCCTCATTGCTGTGAATAAATACTCAACCAGAAACAACTTGTGGAAGGAAAAGGGTTTAATTCTACTTAGAATCTGAGAGGGCAGAGGCCCCCATGGCAGGGCGAGCACCACAAGCCAGAACGGGATGCCTGTGGCACATTGTCAGGAAGGAGGCACTGATGAACATGGAGGGGGCTGGTCCACAAAACATCAAGGCCTACCCCCACCCACGCACAGTGATCCACATCCCCAAGAAGCTTCCACCTCCAAAAGGTTTCACAATCTTTTCTAATAGCGGCGATGCTAGAGACCAAGTATCCAAACATACGAGCCTCTGTGGGACATTTTACATCTAAACCACAACGGTCACTTTGAGGTATGTTGATGAGATTGGAACTTTCTGGAACTTTATGTTTGAAGTTCCAATCCTGGTAGCTCTAATAGATTTGGCAGCTGTCTGGCCTGGATTGGGTAATGGGTTGGTCTCACATTTAGATAGTGTTGGACCAACTCCAAGTTAAATGCTGAGATAATGGTCCTAAAAAGGATGGAGATTGTTCATTCAGCTCTAACTAGGTCCTAGCCACTCTGCTAATCACTCCACAATCTTTATCTCATTTCATTTTCATGATAACTCTAAGAGGTACTTTTCATTGTTTCTTTTTTATAGATGACAGGACCAAGGTACAAAAATGTTTGGTGTGGGCTGAAGAGATGGCTCAGTTGTTAAGATACTTATCTGCAAAGCCTAACAACCCAGGTCTGATTCCCTACTACCCATGTAAACCCAGATGCACAAAGTAGTGCATGCACCTAGGGTTTGTTTACAGCAGCTAGAGGCAGCTAGAGGCTCTGATGTGCCCATTCTCTCTCTCTCTCTCTCCTCTTGCAAATGAATGAATAAAAAATATTTTTAAATGTTTGACATAATATTTTCCCCTTTTCCTAGTATTGAAGGTGCATATATGTAGACCTACCCTTAGCATAGTGACTAACATGACATTATTGTGAAAACCACCCCATTACATGTTCATAAATTAACTAAGTGGACATTTTTGTTCTACAGTTAAGTACAAACACTTTAGGTCTCAGTCTTCAAATCCCTTATATTCTAAATTAGGCAGGGAGTGTGAAATTGCTCCTTGACTTCTAAGTAATTATAACTTAAAATGCTTGTTCATATGGTAGGAAAGTTGGATTTACCATTTTTGTTTTGTTAGTAGTTAAATTCTTACATTCTATTTTGATAGCCTCTCATAAGAGGAGATGATATTTGTACAATTAAATCACTATTTATTTGGAAGCTTTTTTTTTCAATTATTTTGAAATTTTGTCATTGTGGTTCCAGTTTGGCCGAGTGTCCACTTACAAAAGTACCAGCTGAGTGACAAAGTAAAATAGTCTGAAGTAGGGTGTAGGGCATACCTGCAGACAAATGAAAAGGCATACACAGATACTCCACTGTGGGTCCCATGCTGGATGATTCACAGTAGCTCGTGAAATGCCCCTAAAAGTGCCACTTGTGGCTCAAGTAGTAGCACTGACTTCCTTGCACTTGATGAATGAAGGTATTTGGAGTGGTTACTTTGCTTTCAAAGTCTAAGTAATATCTCTAGTTTTCTCTTTTTAGAGTGTTTATGATTTTTACTATTGGTTGCAGGGGGGACATTCTTGAATTGCAAGGATTATGGTCCATGTGTGATTTGCATTTTTGTCTTATAGATCATCTAATGTGATATACCAATGTTTATAGGTGATATTTAAGTCTTTAGATAATCCTAATAACTGTATATTTGACAGGCTATTAAAATGTTTTACACTGGAAAAACATGTCTGAAAAGTCTAGTTCGTGGTAGTTTGTCATTGCAGCTCTATGAAACTAATATATCTCCTTTAAAAAAGAAATAATTTTAGTATTTTAATAGTCTTACTATACATAAATGCTTAGATTTTCATGTGAATTGAAAGAAAAGTCAGTAGTAGAGACCAGAAAGCTAGAAAGGGACTATGAGGGAGTGAAGAGATGGGAGAGCTTAAGGAGAGGGCACAATAGATATGCCAGCAGAGGTGCAGAATTTAGGGATATTAATGGTTTAAGGAGAGGAGGTGGAAGAGTAAAGGGGGATGGAGGAAGGTTAATCAAAATTTAAGATTTATGAATAAGCCATAAGGAAACCTACTTCTTCACTTCATAATAATATTTATGTTACAAAAGAGAGTTCTGGCAGAAGGAGCTTGTGGAGATGAATAATGGTCCAGAAATCACAGATTGTTATTAGAAAATTTCAGTGCCAGGGGTGGGCCACCATCCAGTGTGTTGTTGGACAAGGCAGCCCCTGATGCCTCCCAAACATTATAGGCTATTGTCAAGGTTGGTTGGCCACCAGAACTAGGGAATAAGGTCCTATTGCTGAAGACTCTGCATGCTTGGGTTACAGGTCACTGAAAAAATCAAGCGGTAGCTGAGCTGGAAGTCACTTCCCTATTTACTTGCTGTCAGGATGTTAAAAAGACCTATACAACCTGATGGAGGAGAAAAGCCATCAATAGTGTTAAACAACAGTGGACCCTGCAAGTTTTACAACTGGCCGGCCAGACCAAATGTGCCAATTGGTACAATGGTGGTATATTTGTTACTGGGGAAACTAACTGCTCTCAGATTGAATTTGAGGCCTGCTGCACAGGAAAGAATTCCTGCCAGATACTGGAAATCTAATGAAAAATATACGACTTGGGAGGTCATAAGCCCTAGGGGAGAAAATACTACTGTTGTCTGGCTAAATAGATAAAATATAACCACCAGACTATCCTCTAAATACCGAGGTTTATGCCCATATATTAATGTTACTCTCACTTTTGGTTAGAGAACCTTCTATTAGCAGATGGCAGTGACCACTGGGGTGACTCAAAATTCACCAAAATACTGAAAAGAAGTGACAGGGGAGTGTTCAGCACTAAATGAGACATCTTTATCACACCCTCAAGTGCTCAGGAATCATTGTGGAAGAGGTGTCAGAAAGAATTTAAGAGCCAGAGGAAGGGGAATAATGCTTACAATACTGTGTTCCAGGAACAATGTGGCCTTATATTCATGACCTCAGAGTGGCTCATGCTACCTACACAAGACCTGCATAATAAGAGGGAAAAAATGATGGCATCAAAGTACAAGAGAAACTAGTTGGAAAGAAGAAGAAATTCAGTTTTGAAGTAGACTATACTGGCAACTGTCTGTCTAGTCTTCTGCTAAGTAGTTGGAGAAAAATGATGACCAGACAGAGTTTCTTCTCTCAAGGAGCTCAGTCTTATGAGATTAAATGGAGTCTGGATATCACAAGTCCCTTCTAATACTTAGGTTTATGCCCATATATTAATGTTACTCTCACTTTTGGTTAGAGAAGCTTCCCCTGTAATCTGTAATCTTGTGAGGCTGGGCTCATTGAGGGAAGCAACTTGTGATGTCCAGACTCCCCTGTAATCTCAGGAGATGGGATTTGGGAAGGGGAAAGGGATCATGGTGAGAAGGGATTATGATCATGCTATATTGTTTATATTTATAGAAGTTGTGAATAAAAAGTTTAAAATTTTTACAATGCATGAGAACAAAAGGAATGTTCGGGACCTTGTTTGAGACCACACACTGACTATTGGCAGAGCCAAAACTAAAACTCAACCATTCTGAGCTCTAAATTTCAAGTTATTTCCAGCTGCTCAAATTTCCTCTGCTGAGCACTAGGTAGTCTAGGAAGGCAATACAGGATAGGACCTGGAGCATGGAAGGACAGATTTCTACCTCTGTGTGGTATCCCTTCAAAATGAAATTCTGTTTGAGAAAAGTGGGCTAGAATAAATAAAGCCATTGAAAACCACAATTGTACTGTATTATCCAGGAAGAGATTTCTTAGAAAATAAGTTTTATCACTGAAGACAGAGCTGATGATGTATCAGCTTGTGATGTCCAGACTCCTCTATAATCTAGTGAGGCTGAGAGAAGGGACTTGTGATGTCCAGACTCCTCTATAATCTAGTGAGGCTGAGAGAAGGGACTTGTGATGTCCAGACTCCTCTATAATCTTGTGAGGCTGAGCTCCTTGAGAGAAGGGACTTGTGATGTACAGACTCCCCTATAATCTCAGGAGGCTGAGCTCCTTGAAGAAGGGACTTGTGATGTCCAGACTCCCCTGTAATCTCAGGAGGCTGAGCTCCTTGAGAGAAGGGACTTGTGAAGTCCAGACACCTCTATAATCTTGTGAGCCTGAGCTCCTTGAGAGAAGGGACTTGTGATGTCCAGACCCCTCTATAATCTTGTGGGCCTGAGCTCCTTAAGAGAAGGTACTTGTGTTGTCCTCCTGTAATCTCGTGAGGCTGAGCTCTTTGAGAGAAGGGACTTATGATGTCCAGCCTCCCTGTAATCTTGTAAGACTAAGGTCCTTGAGAGAAGCAACTCTGTCTGGTCATCATTATCCTCCAACTACTTAGCATAACACTGGACAGACAGTCGCCAGTATAGTCTACTTCAAAACTGTCACCTAGATGATCATTTTAAAGTATACATGTGATTATGCTATCCACCTCACACTACTTAATGTTATTTAACAACTGTTACTGCCTCCCAAAAATTCTCAATAAAGTATCCATGTCCTTATTCATCTCATCCATAACCACTTAGCTAGCCTCATTGCCTCTAGAGGTCACACTGTACTCATATCAATTTCCTTGTTGTAGTATGGACATGACATGTGAGTTTCCCTTTGCCTCAAAATATTTGACTCATTTCTCATGGAAATCTCTCTCTAGAGGTTCCTGTCATACCATTGTAATCCCTCACTTCCTCAAGGACAGCTCAAGTACTCTCACTTCTGTGGTCAATTCTTTCTGTTTGGATTTACCTGCAATTTAGCAATTCCCAACAGGTACATGGGAATCTGAAAATCACGGTAGTTTCCATCCAAGATAGCAAAGAGCAGAAGATGGATGGCAACATAGTGACATCATCCTGAATGAACTGCTCATTGGATTATTCATACATGTAAGTTATTTTTTGAAACACCCATAAATACTAGAGGTGAAAAATATTACCTCTAAGGTTAGGAAGCATAGAGTGCCTAATTAAGTAAAAGAACTATGGCTGGAGAGAAGGCACAGTGGTTAAGACATTTGCCTGCAAAGCCTAATGACCTGGACTCAATTCCCTTGTATCCACATAAAGCCAGATGCACAAAGTGGTGCATGCATTTGGAGTAGTGGCTAGAGGCCATGAAGTGCAAATTCTCTCTTGTTGTCTTTCTCTCTATCTCTCTGTTTGCAAATAAAACATTTTTTTAAAGTATAAGAACCATTGAAATACCAACAAAGAGCGAGTGTTTGAGTATTTGGTGCACTGAATTAATTTCCTCAGTTAGTTTACCTATAGTGGAATGAAAAATGGACATTCCTTCACCCTTTTTCTGCCTGGTGTCCAGGTTTATAGCATGTAAAGTGAAGGCTTTGCAAGGTCTGTTAAGCTTTGCCTTCCTCTCCTAGAAAGAGCAAGCATACAAACAAAAATCCAACAGACATTGTGTTCCTCAATAATGTAGGAAGTACAGGCTAAGGCGAGGCCTTCTTTGGACCTCATTGAACATGGCCTCTTTCTTTATAGGGATTCAAACCAGAATGTACTCAGTGATATTTAAAAGAAAATCATACACATATGCATCAACACACATGTATGTATGTAATATATACCACACACACATACATATGTGAAAACATATACTTAAGTACATACCAGTAACATAGTCATCAATTACCATTGTTACTATGTATAACTAATTGTGCTATCGTTTATATAACTAGCAGTACGGTATATTTGTTCAGAGCAGCACCAACACAAGTATAGGAACAACACATCATGCTATGACATTAGGATGTTATTTCACTAATTGATGGGAATTTTCTAGCTCTGTTGTAATCTTATGAAATGATCATTGTATATATGGTCGACCATTGGTCAAAATAGCATTTTGTAGTGGATGAGTATACAAGATCCATTCCAAATTATTTGAACACCAGACCCTGAATACAATGGGTCTGATCAGCCCAGTCAGGCTCTTCTTTCGTTCAGGCTCAAGGGTTTCTGAGAGCCGTGAGTATTTATTTTATACTCCTGGGTTTTGTATATGCTGTTTCATGTTTGAAATATGCATCACTTTCTTTTTCTATGAAAAACTCTCATTAATCCTTCAAAACATGGGTTGCCTCACTAGCTATAGTCTGGATAAAGCAGTTGATCTGCTTTGCCTGTAGATTTCTATTACACTTGAAGACTAAAATCTAGGCAATAATTCAATGTTTTCTCATAGTTAATACCAGTGTGCATAGCTCATAATAAATGCACTGTAAGTATTGGTTGAATTGACTTGCATTGTCTCTGTTTGGGGGAGGTACCAGCTATCAGTAAATGATGTGTAACTCACGGGATATGATTGCTATGTTGGGGAATGGTAATTATGCATGGCTCACTGAGTAGATGATCTTTAAGGAAATGAGCTCCTAGAATAGCTTTCAGCTCTGCAAACATGCCTCAAGCACCCACTCTGTGTTTGGTGATAGAGACACAACCATGGATAAGTCACTCTTTCACATCTCAAGGAGTTGCTATTCTAGAAGGGGTATAAATACATAAACCAAAAATTACAGTGCAGGTTGCATATAATTTGTGTCAGGACTGTGTGTGTGGTCTACAGCTCAGTTTTGTCTTTTGGGGCATATAGGAAAACTACATTTCCCAGTGTCCTTTGTAATAAAGTTGTAAGAATGTGTACAATTTGGGGCTAAAGAAACATCAGAGAAGATACTATGTATCATTCTCCTCCTAAATTATCCTATAATATTCTTGGTTTTATTTTTCTTTGATAGCTGGTTACCTGACTTAGAGAATTTAATGAAATATTAAAGCCCCAAGAAATGGCAGAGCCATAAGTGGAAGGAATCTTGATCTCTGTATCACTGTGTGGAGAGTTACCTATTACAAACCCAACTAGACAGTTACATAAGCAATATTGAAACATACATTGTCACTGTTATTTTAGTTCACTTATAATAGTTTCTAATATAGCATTCACATAGTCAACAAATACAATATTCTTAAATTTTGTTTATTTTTATTTATTTATTTGAGAGTGACAGACAGAGAGAGAAAAAGGCAGAGAGAGAGAGAGAGAGAGAAAGAATGGGCATACCAGGGCCTCTAGCCACTGCAAACAAACTCCAGATGCATGTGCCACTTTGTGCATCTGGCTTACATGAATACTGGGGGATAGAGCCTCAAACTGGGGTCCTTAGGCTTCACAGGCAAGTGTTTAACCACTAAGCTGTCTCTCTAGTCCTAAAAAACACATTTTGAAATATTATTAAGGGCCAGGCTCAGGGAGTAGGGATGGAAAAGGAATATAAATCACAATCTGGGAAGAATAAGAGAGAACACTTTCTTTATAACATTATTTGAAGGATAATCATGAAGAAACTTGTCACACAGAGAGGGTGTGAAGTGTGTGTACTGAGAAGAGGCTGTGGTTGAATAATGCACAGAAGATTTAAGTTGATAATAGACTTGGACCTTCTGTTTTTTCCACCCTACTCCCAAGTTTCTATATTTCAATCATAGGCCTCCTGAAAGATATTCTGAGGGATAAAGAGATTTTAATAGTAATGCTTTCTCTAGTAAATAAACGTTTGAAAGGAGGTATCTATCATGACAAGAACAATAACAGAATATTCCCTTAAATAAAAACCTTTACCAGAGAAGACTCAGAAACCCAGAGTATCCCAGAGTGACCAAACTACACAGATGAGTGAACTTGCCAAGGCTATATTTTATGGATGGCAGAACAAGCACAAAGAAAGGATATGATGTGACTAGATTCTCATAGAGGTTAGGGTCAGGGACCAAAGCCCACATTCTCAATATCTCAGCTGAAATCTTTCTGCACTAAGATAGTTTGTAAAAAGAGGCCTTTCCCTCATGGCTGATAAGAGTGTCAAGGCTTATTTGAGCTTGAATTTAGACATGAAATTAAGTTCATTAAACTCCTATGCTATGCCACCAATCATGGTACCAATTCTCACCAATCTTCACAATACTGGCTCAGCTTACACATGAAGCACCTAGGGATCTGGGAGACTGTCTGAGGCTTTTTAGCTTCATTTACTATCAATTCATCCCTTCAGCCTTACACTGGGCTGATCCTAGAATTAATTTTTGCTCTGTGTGATTCTCAGATTTCCCCTCTACTGATAAGGTAGAGGACAATGCCCACATGCAACATGCATACTTTACTGCCATTCTATTCCAGAGCTCCCATGAATAACCCTTGGCCCTCAGTGATTAATAAATCAGGCCTCATGCCAGCCTTAGCAACTGGAATTTAATCCTCTGGCTAATTGAGTCCTGAAATTATGTTGGAAAAAATACAATTAAATCTCTTGCTAGGTAGATATTCATATTGTCATATAATTACTTTAACTTAAGATTATAAGCATGATATTCATATAAAAATTGTGGTTTTTTTCTTTTCAATTTTTTTTATTAACAACTTCTATGATTATAAAAAAAAATCCCATGGTAATACCCTCTCTCCCCCTACTTTCCCCTTTGAAACTCCATTCTCCATCATATCCCTCCCCATCTCAATCAGCCTCTCTTTTATTTTGATGTCATGATCTTTTCCTCCTATTATGATTGTCTTATGTAGGTAGTGTCAGGCACTGTGAGGTCATGGATATCCAGGCCATTTTGTGTCTGGGGGGAGCACGTGGTAAGGGGTCCTACCCTTCCTTTGGCTCTTACATTCTTTCTGCCACCTCTTCTGCAACAGACCCTGAGCCTTGGAAGGTGTAGTACTGAGCACTCCTGTCACTTCTTTCCAGAACCATGATGCCTTCTGAGTCATCCCAAGGTCATTGCCATCTGAAAAGAGAAGATTCTCTACCAAAAGTGAGAGTAGCATTAATATAAGGGTATGAACATTAAGAGAAGTGCTTACAGGGCAGTTTGATAAGCATAGTATATACATTTAGCCAGACAAAAGCAGACATTATACCCCTAGGGCTCATGATTACCCCTGTTTTAAGTTTCCAGTATCAGGGATGTATTCCCTCCCATTGAGCAGGCCTCCAGTCCAATTAGAGGGCAGTTGGTTTCTACCATGACAGATGTGCCACTATTGCACCCATTGGCTCATTTGGCCTGGTTGGCCAAATATAAGGCTTGCAGTGTCTACTGTTGAGTATCTTCTCTGGTGATTTCTCTTAAAATTGTTTTTAATTGTTTGAATATAAGTCAAATTACCTGCACAAAAGATTACCCCCTCTGAAATTTATTCATAGATGCAATTTTAACTTATATTATTATTTTACTGAGGAACTTAATGAGGAGATCCACAAGAATTTTTGAGTATGTGTGTGGGGGGCTGTTTGCAGATTAGTATTGTTCATAAAGTCAAAACTGGGCTCAGAAACACTTGCATAAAGCACAGGAAATGATTGTGAGAATTAATTTTTGTATGGTCATTATTTGTCAGTAGTGGATGTGATCTGCTTTCATGAGTGCCATATCTTAGAAGCCTCGTCAGCGCTGGATGAATATTGACGAAATGTGATAGCCTGGTTATTTCTAGTGTTTGTGAGTGTGAGGCACTGGAGAGTGAGAGAGTAAATATGCACAAGGCCATATTTATGAACAAAAGTAGCAAGTCAAATAGAAGGAAAAAGTTCTTCTGTGCTGGGTGGCCAAGGTGAGGTCAATATCAATATTGGCATTGTCACTGCCAAGTCCGTGTTTTGCATGACGATAATTTAATCAAGATATGTTGGTGACAAAAGGCTTATCAAACAAAGAATGTTTTAGTACACAGGCTGGCTTGTTTGACAAAAGTGACACCCATCTTCTTGCACAAAGCTACTGTAAAATTCATATCCGGCCTTGCAAAATTTTGTGTTGATAGCAAAGATGATGAGGTACAAGTTTGTTATATACTTGACATGCTTGTTATCTATCCCACAAAAGAATGCTTCTTTTCTCAGGAAAGAGGAAGTTTATGTTTCCCTTACAGAAGTAGAATTATAATGGGGATTGGAATTGTACTCTGTATCTGTGAGTTCAAACACAAGCTTAGGAAACACACAGTGTTTTGCACACTAAGAAGGGTACAGATATTGTCTTATCTCTTTAATTAGAAAACTAAAACATAACAAGTTTGAACATGACAACTTTTCATATCCAGAAAATCACAGTAAGCAATAACCAGATTAAATCATTCTTTATTAAAATTGGGGTTCTGGGGCATAGGGCAAACATTTTATGTGTGGATATTTAGAAATATCTATTTTGCTCATTCATTAAATTTATGCTAAGTTTCCAATAGGAGTTTGCTTTTATCCAGAGAACTGAGAGGAAATAAATACTTTTAATGAAATTCTAGTCACAGTCCATTTCTTCAGGTGAAGATCATACCAAGCAAAGTCCTTTGTTAGTCAAGGCAAAAGCAGAAACAGGATGCATACTTGCTGTCATCTGGATAAGAGGAAGTGTACCTTTTTATAACAGAGGTGGAGCAAAATTTTCCCAAGCAGTAAGCTAAACACGATTTCAACCTACTACTTTATGTACACACAGAGACACACACAGAGTACACTTATGTAAGCCTTGTTGTCAACAGAATCAGCAAGCCACCTGTGACACCAGTGAGATGGAAGCTGAAGTCTCTTCAAGTATTAGTCATAGAAATATCAATGTCAGGGGTAGTGACTGGATACAGAGAAATAGAGGTCATGTGTACTTCATGATCAGATCTAACTGATGTTGGGATCACTTGGTTTACAAAAAAAATCATGCTTCCTAAAGAAAATTTCCATCTATGAGATTTAACTCCTTGTAGAAGTTTCCAAGCATCACGAGTGGCTGATAAAATGTGAAGTGTGTTTCTAACCACTTTCAACACTCAGAGTTTATGTCCCCATCGGCAATCTGGTTTTCTGAGCTCTTGTTTTATTTAAGTGTGCATGTGTGTGCGTGTGTGTGTGTGTGTGTACACGCACGCACACACAGGCCAGAGGACAACCTTGGGTGTCATTTCTCGGGAACAAAGTCTACCTTTTTCTTTTTTTAAGATTATTTTTATTTAATTATTAAAGACAGAGAGAAGAGGAGAGAAAGACGGAGAGAGAGAGTGAGAAGGGGAATGCAAGGGCCTCTAGTCACTGCAAACAGACTCCAGACATATGCACTACCATGTGCATCTGGCTTACTTGGGACATGAGAATTGAACCTGGGTCCCTAGGCTTCATAGGCATGTGCCTTAACCACTAAGCCATCTCTCCAGCCCCTACGTTCTTCTTTTTTAAAGATAGGGTCTCTCATTGACCTGGTGATCACTAATTAGACTAGAGTGGCTGGTCACTGAAGCCCAGGGATCCACCTGTCTCCTCCTCCCCTGAACTGGGTTTACAAACACCTACCACCAAGCTGAGTAAATTTATGTTGGTACAGGGGATTGAACTCAGGTCCTTATGCTTGCAAAGAAAACCCTTTACTCATTATGACAACTCCCAAGCCTTCTGAGTTTCTGGGCTTTTAATCATATAGTCTGCTTCAGGAGAGCAAAATCATAGCAGCTTCCTTGAGCTTCCACCCATCTGTAGATATTTAAGACACTTAACCAACCTCATTTCTTCGTCTCTCATTATTGCCCTTCTATTGTCTGGAACTAGCATTGGTAAGTGGCAGCTCCAAAATTTCTATGCAGAGAGAGTGGAGGCGCACCATTCTGATTGCTTAATACAGGACTACCTGTATACAGCTAACATACTATCCTGTTCTCTAGTGTGTATTTTTTGAGTTAACTTGGAGGAAGAAGTCATATGTAAGTTAGAGGTCTGATATTTAGCCATACTCACTCCTAACAATGCCATGGTGTTATCACTGTTTACCAAAGGAGATTGTGAATATATAGGCAGCACCACTGGTTTATGAGCCAAATAAGGTCTGACTCTCAACCTCTCACCACTTGGTTACCCAAAGGGCAGAGCTTGAGAGGTCCACCTGTCTGTACCATTGTCAGTGAGGTTCCTGATCCTGTGAATCCATACTGTATCCTGGGGCAATAATAATATCAAGGATTAAAGAGCTCCAGGTTAAAAATCAGCAACAAAAGATTGATTAGGCCAAAAAGATAGATAAACTGGTAAATATAATCCTTGAGACATCCTACATGCTGTGGGCTGGGTCCCAAAGCCTAGGTTTGAGTGCAGCATAACCTCTGTATTGCTGCCAAAAGAAGGGAGAGCTCATTTTCCCTCTCACATGCTGCCTCTGTAGCATTGATGTTTTGATGTTTTCCTGTGCTTGCTGCTAAATATAAGAGTCATCCCACAAGCTCCAGGTTAGGTGGCCTTCTTGCAGTTATATTCGCTTAAATCTTCACATATCTTCCCTGTGAGAAGCACCCAAATCCACAATCACAATATTGACAATAATAACAACAATAACTGTCTTGTTATTTGTCTTATTTGACATTTGTTCTTCCCAGCATCCTTGAAGGGGTGGTGTTTTAAGCTCTGTTTTATGGCAAACAAATCTGTGGTTGGAAGAAGTGACATGATTTGCCTTTGATTTGACAGTGCATTGTTGCAGCCCTGGGAAAATGGAAGCTTCCTCACTTCTTGGAGTCTCTGAGGTGGGCATAGAGTTTAGTATTTGGGTCACAGTACTTTACAATAGAACTTTCTCTGAGAAGGAGCAAAAGGGGTTAATGTCTGAAAGTAGGAGCAAGTGATGAAGCAAGAAGAGGCTAAGAGAGGCTGTTGCTCTGGGAAGTGGTCCAGCCATCTGTTTTAACCATTCTCGACTCTCTCATTCTCTTTGTTTACTACTCATTCCTCTCCAACCTAGTTTAACAAAATTAGAAAAGGTCAAAAACCCTTAATGACCTTTCCTAAGAAGTTCCAGGCCATAAGCCCCACGTTAGCTCTGTTGTGGGCTTTGAGGAAACTTGTAGCAAGCAGCTTGTTCTTCTGGGACTAGATTTTCTGTTGTCTAAGAAACAGGTCTGTATGCCAGAATTTGAGAAGCAAGGGCTAAAGGATCACAGGCGCAAGGATAGCCTGTGCTGCATAGAAAGATTCTGTCACAAATCAAGCAAATGAATACAATAAGCAAGCAAGAAATTATTTTAAAAGACTTGTACCCACCAGGAAAATTCAAATCAAAGCAGATTTTATCCAACCCCAGGCAGAATAGCTATCTTCTAAAAAAACAACATCAGCAACAAAAATGATAATGAAGATGTATGAAAATTAACAAAAAAACCATGAGTCCAGCCACTGTGGATGTCACTATGTAGATCCCTGGCCATGCAAAAGGGAAAGTAGAACTACTCTGTGATCTGGACCATATATATATATATATATATATATATATATATATATATATATATATATATACATATATGTATATATATAGTTATTTGCCTTGTTTGACCTTTGTTTTTCCTAGCATCTTTGAAGGGGTGGTGTTTTAAGCTCTGGAGATATATATATATATATATATATATATATATATATATATATTCTAAAAGTTCTAATTCAGCATACCACAGAGTTACTTACACACATAGTCATGTTACTACTACACAATTCGCTATAGCCAATATGGAACCAGCCTAGATATTCGTCAACAGATGAATGATAAATAAATTGTGGTTAATTTACACAATGGTATTATATTTACCTATGAAGAATGAAATTATGATATTCTCAGGAAATTGGGCATAACTAAAGGTCATTATGTAAAATGAAACTAGACAGGCTGAGAGAGACAAATATTGTGTTTTTTCTCATATACATGGAATCTATATTAAAACAACAACAGTATGAAGGTAGAAGGCAGACCATTTCAAAAGAGGAGATCAGTTGGGGCAGGAAAGGGGGACAAAGGAGGGTCATAGAGATGAGCATGATCAAAGTTCATGTATGGAGATGTAAAAGAAATAGGTTCAGGGAATATAGGGATAGTTGTAGGATGGGAAAAGCATAACAACAACAAAAGGAAAGCAAAAGAAAATAAATGAAAAGTTCTAATTTGTAACATTTAATTTTTTTTTCCCCTGTGGTGGAAATATGTCCATCATGGCTGACTTCATGCTACCAGTTTGACTAGCTGGTCCACAAAACATCTAGAACTAAATCATTATCTCTTCCAAGCTGGTACAAGGTTCTACAGTACAACTCTGGTCACTTTCACTTAAGTTGCTAAAATTTTGTCTTCTTTGTGACCTTGGTAACTAATAAGTATCTGATAAGGTGGGTCTAAAGGTTCAATAAGATGGTAATGGTTTAAGCCTTATTAGCATGGAACATAGGAGTTTGTATTTTCTTTATCCCTGCCTGGCTAAGTTCTCAGGTCCTGTCATTCGTCTTCCCTCCCTGCACTTTGTGGACACTTCAGGAATAAGCTGCAGAGCACATGACTGCAGGGTGACATTTACTTGGTTCCTGTTTAAACTGAGTGATAGGGCTGCTGATAATCCTGTGCATTTTTTTATTTAAATAACTTTCCCACATGTTCAAATAATATACTTGTCACCCCTTACAGGCCTGAGAACAGATCGTATCTGCTTTGCCACAAAATGGCACCTGCCTGAGTAAATATGAACGCAGAATGGAGCGGGAGGGTTTTGCTCTGCCACTGTAACCTAACTCTCTAAGGCAAACAAACAGACAACATGGCTACTGCCTTAGCAATTTTCATCCCAAAAGCTATGGTTTATAATCCTTTAACATAAAAAAACACATTGTGACACTGTCCCAGGGACTCTTTTAAATCTTTATTTATTCCCCTTTAAGAGAAAGAGAAAGAGAGAGAGGGAAAGAGAGAGAGAGAATGGGCACACAAGGGCCACTAGCCACTGTAAATGAACTCCAGATGCATGCACCACCTGGTACATCTGGCTTACCTGGATACTAGGAAATCAAACCTGAGTCCTTAGGCTTCCAAAGCAAGTGCCTTAACCACTAAGCCATCTCTCCAGTCCCTTAAATCTTTAAAGTAAAAACAAGAGTATTGGTGAATGTCAATATTTAGAAACCAGAATAGTCTCTAAGAAGCAAACATAGGTGCAGATCCATGTCTTACTTTCTCCATAACTTGATAAATCCATTGTAATTTAATTTTTATTGTCCCCATATCCTCCAAAATATGTGCTGTACTACTACTAATTTTAGGTTAGAAATTATGAGTTAACTTCCTACTATGGGAAATGAGAATGGGGCTCTCTTTCACCCTTTGTTCTACTTAATCCAGGCACACTTTGTTACCCTGTTGGCACAAGATAGCTGTATTTTAATTGTGGTTCAGTCTCCTTTCAATATTTGTATTAAAATGATTATGTAAGTGCTAGCCACAGTTTATCAGGTACTATATTTCTTTTCCGGTATAGTACTTTGCTTTTCCAAAATATTTTTTCTTTGTTTAGTGTCACTAATTTGTCCCCAAATTCTTCCCAACTTGTGAAAAATCTCCTACTCACATTTTCAAACAGAGTAATTATTGAGACCCAGAGCTTCTGAACTAGTCACCATTTCAGAGTGACTCATATCTCATACTGGATCCACTGGTTGCTTGGATTCTTGGATTTCTCCGTATTGGCAGTGGACTTTCTCAAGTAGCTTTCTAAGTGAGTGTATATAATTAGCAGCTAGATACAACATTATCAGTTCAAAACGAATTTTGAATGCTGTAAAAGTTCTCTTTGGAGTTTTAGGAATGGTATTTTACCTTTTTAAATTCTTGTACAAAAAATATTTCTTTCCCCTTTTCTGAAAGATTATGTAGTGTTTTTTAGTGCTTAGTGGTCTAAAACTTTGAGATAATGAGCTTTATATTTATATAACCTACAAGTGTTATCATTCAGGTAAGAACATATGTCTATATATTCATTAAGCTATTTCATCAATGAATCTATCTTCCATTTTATATCTTCTTTTGCCTGAATTCTATTCTTAGATGTTATAATTTCTTAATTTATTTGTTTTCATTTTCTTTCTTCTCATTTTCTTTTTTCTGAATGACTTCTTCAAATTTATCTTGAAATTTTATTTAATGCCTTCATTTCAGCTTTCATTTTAAAACTTTACATGCAATGTTTCCTTTTGATATAATCCCATTCTTGTTTCACTGATACAAACTCATTTTTAATGTTTCAGAGCATACAAATGTAGGGATTTTTTAAAGAAATCGTTTTACTACCTAATTAAACAAGCTGTGTTTCTTATTTGCTTACTAATTTTGATCTCTGTGCTTCAAATTGCTTTCCCCAAGGCATCTCGAGACACTAACAAATTGTACATGGTAGGACTGCCCATGGAATCCACATAGGGTTAACTGGTTGTAACATTTCACACACTAATATCGGTATTTGTACGTTTCTCTCCTTGGAATGATGACAGAGCCTCCAGCCTTTATCCTGGAAGTATGTGAGAGGAAAGAGTTACAGTATGTGACATGTGCTCTTTCATTCAATAACCTATTTAATGTGGCACCCATTTTTCTACTCAGCTCTATATTTTCTGGTCTTGTAATCTAGTCTTTTATGTGATACCAATATCATTAATGAGAAGTAAGCCTCCAAAATTTTGCTAGGATGTGGTATTAGCAGTCACTTAGCTGCATGGTAAACGGTTGGGAAGCTCACTGACTTTTAAATATACTTTCAGCCAATATTTTATGTTTGGACCGCACTTCAGAGATGCCTGGTACAACCAAGCCTGGGCATTCTTCCATGTCAGCTGGACAGATTCTCAGCTTTTGCTTGCCTGTATCTGACCTATATTTCATTGCTAGTATTAGCATTATACACTGTTGGATCAAAATGTAGCCTCACTGAGTCTCCCAATCCTGTTTCCCATCTGTTCTCCATCTTCCAAAATTCTATTTTCTCTAACCTTCTTGGTTCCTGTTTTTATCTTTTATGTAAGCTATTGATCAAATGGAATTTTGAGACATCAGCAGAGAAAGATGCATGGGTACAATTCCTGACATTTAACTATAAGTCTATTTTACTTTTCCATATATTGTTCTTCAGTTGTGTTGTCCACATTTCTCACTTTGCATTTTAATCATCTCATGTGCTATATTATTATATTTCACAATAATAACTGAGTGTGATGGGCACAGAAATATAATACTAGGATTCCCTTAAAACATGTTGGTAGCAGTAAGAAGAATATCCTAAAAGATCTCAAACTAGTCATTCACAGGACTTAAATGGATTTTCCATTTTGCCTGAATTTCCCTAATTTAATTAATCTAAAATTGCCAAAAATGTTTACTCTTTTTCTATCTTTCAGTGCTACCAGCTTAAACGTGAGGCCCCTCACTTCAATATTCCATATTTTCTTATATTTTAGCTTTGATAGTTATTGTTCTCTTAGCTGTCCTCCACTTCCTCCCTGTACCATCCTGGCTAAATCTTCCCACCACTGTATTTATATGGCACACATCTTGCATGCTACATTTCAGAATCCTTTTCTTCACTATGTCTATAGTCCCAAGGTGGGAAAAAAGAGAAAACCCTTGTTGACAGACATTCTTAAAGTTTCATGATATTTTTTAAGCTGGCGTACACAGAATGGTAGTTTTCATTAGGTTTAGCTACATATGTAGCATTAGAATTTGATCTTACTCTGCCACTGTCCTCCCCCATGACCCTTTCTTGTTGGTCCCCTCCTCCACCCAAATAGTCTGCCTTTCTGATTTCAGGTCACATGAATTCCTTTATCCTCCCTTTCTTTTCTCCCCTCCAACTCCCTTAAGATCTTTTCTTCCCCTTTCATGGTCCTCTTTCTACTTTCATGACACACACACACACATACATACACAAAGACATACATTTAAATCTAGATTTTGGATATGACAGAAAACATGCAGGGTTTGTCTTTCTGAGCCTGGATTATTTTGCTTAACACAATCATCTCTAGTTCATTTATTTTTATGCAAATATCATCCTTTCATTCTTTACAACTAAAAAATTCAATTCTGCATATGTACTATTTATTTTAATCCATCCATCTGCTGATGAGCATCTAGGATGCTTCTGTTTCTTAACCGTTGTGAATAGTGTAGCAGTACACATACCTGTGCAAGATCTCTACGGTAGGACTTAGACTCATTTGTGTATATAGCCATGAATGGTATACATGGCATATCTAATATATATGTATGTATTATGTATACATATATACATATATAAATAATATATTCATATATCATATATGAATATATATAATATATCAAAAATAAAAAACGGATATGCCACATTTTATGTTTGCAAAGCTTTCTTGAATTAAATAGATAAATAAGCTAGAAAAATAATTTGATGTCCCTGTAAACATTCTGATTACTTCTAGTTATTTTATTAATTATTTTATAAACAATTTTAATTTTTCTAAAGAAATTAGTTTAAAAATTATTTTTTATTTATTTATCAGAGCGATGGGGCAGAGAAAGAGAGTAACATCAGAGCCTCTTGCTATACTGCAGATGAACTCCAGATACCTGCACCACTTTATGCATCTGGCTTCACATGGACACTGGGAAATTGAACCTGGGTTGATTGCAAGTGGGTCAGCAAGCAAGTGCCTTAACCACTGAGCCATCTGTCTGGCCTCAAGAGACTGCAAGTTTATAGTTTTATTTAGTTGCTGAAAGTACCTGGAACATGTCTACTAACTGGATTGGAATATTCTGTACTCAATTTTAAAAAGCCTTCAAAGGACTCAATTTTTTCTCCTCATTCTAAATAATTCAGTTAATATAACTTGCAGTCAAATGGAAAAATCTGGTGATTAATCTAATCTTCAAAGTTGACCTGAGAAAAATGGTTGAAAATAGCATTAAGAGGTCTTCATGTTTTGGGTTTATTTTGCATTTCTTGGAAAGAACCTAAGTTAGTAAACCTGGTTACTCTGCTAACATGAGACACATAAAGGCAAAATAAACAAAAGGTGTCTTCTGAGCTCTCATAAAGGAAGTTAAAATACTATTGTTCTCATTTATATATGTTGGCACCCCCAATTTTCTGGGGACATGACAATGAGAGGATCAGTTGAGGATTATTAAATCTACATGCAGAACTTGGAACTGATGCATGTCACCATACTGTGAGTTGAAATATAAATCTCCAGAACAAATCATTGAATCTGGCAGTGCTGAGAATTGAACCCAGGGTTTCTTGCATGCTAGGCAAACACTCTGCTACTGAACTACTCCCCCCCCCCCCACCAACACACACAATGAATTTCTGATGCCAACTTTCACTTATTTCTCAAAGGAACTTGGAAGAGCTCTGCTAAGCAAGCTTAAGAGGAATAGCTCCTCTCAGGGTTGAAGTAGAAGATCCTGATGATCATATGAAGTGTGGCTTCAGGCTCCAGCTGCCCCTCGGATATGCCATGTAGTCTCAACTGTGCTGCGGATGCTATCTGGTCTCCAAAAACATCTGGTATTTTTACCCCTTATCATTGGATTCTTTGTCTCTTATATTTGTTTGATCTGCAGAATATCTGGGACACCCAGTAACCACTCATTTAAAAAAAACAAACATAACTTTGTTTAATACCAAATTGCGTCTTTAGTCAGCCTATGTGTTACATAGGCAGTGTTGCACGGAGTTTAGTATCTTGAAGCCCTGCCTTCTACCTTCTGCCTAAGAAACCTCAGGAGGTAGGTGAGATAGCCTCTGGGCTCATTTTTATCTTTGTCTCTCATTTTTGTAAAGTATACATATTAATAGTGCACACTTCACTTGTCAGTTCTAAAGTCAAATGAGATGGTTCACAGGCTACCACATAGATTGAAAATGTCTTTTCCTGCTTCTGTTGCCAGCATTGCTATTATTGTGATTCTGCATTATTTGTAGCTGCCTTATCCTATAGAAAAAAATACATCAACAAGACGTTTGACCTTAACGTATTCAAACTTTAGTGGTACAGATATTAAAAACAGATGAGCAAGCACAGTACAAGATGTATTTCCAAGACTTGTAGAAGGAGATGAAGGACAAGTAGGGAGATCAAGAGGGACTACCACCTGAATGACAAAGTCATCCCTCTTGCTTGGGCAAATTAGTGTGCTGTATATTCCAGAGTCATTGCCATGTTCTCAAGATACACTCTAACCTGTCTAATGTGAGCTCATGATTGCTGATCTGAAATAACTGTCCTTAGCTCAATATTTTAAAAAGTAATATGTTAGCCGGGCGTGGTGGCACACGCCTTTAATCCCAGCACTCGGAAGGCAGAGGTAGGAGGATCATCATGAGTTCGAGGCCACCCTGAGACTACATAGTGAATTCCAGGTCAGCCTGAGCTAGAGTGAAACCCTACCTCAAAAGAAAAAAAAAAAAAAAAAAAAAAAAAGGACTATGTGACACTTAAAATGCTTGAGAAAATGTGTGGGAGAGGAGACACAAACAAAGTCATGTATCTCTATGAAGTCATCCCATCCCTTCTATAAATGGCATTTTTCAGTTTGGTTAGAGCCATTTTTTTTTTTACTACTCTTTCAGCCTAGAGCTGGTGATGATAGAAAGACGTGTCCCCTATCCCGATACCCTCTTGTTCCAAGTTGCCTGTGATCAGCAAGAAGCTTTGTGTAACAGTAATACTGTTTTGGTTCAGTTTCATGCCCAAGATCACATGATATGTATCCAGAGCACAGCTGGGTGATCCTAAAGATGAATGTCACTCCAAGTTCAAAGTAAAGGCTGTTCTGTCTTCTGTCTGTGCTCCTACAAAACTAAGTCTAGAATAATTTTTAGAAAGTGGAAGAACATTTTTTGCAATGATGTGATCAGTCCAAAAGTATAGACCAATTTCCACCTTTGTAATTTCCAAGCAGATGCTTTTGAAGACTCTTGTTTTTTACTTACAGTTTTGATAACCTCCAGGACAGAACAAAAGGAAGAGTTTTACTGGCTACTTTTGACATATTACTCTTATGTTGGGACATTTACCTCCTATAATCCTTACCATGGTCCTGAGAGACATCCCCAGGTTACAGATGGGTGAACTGAGACTCAGTAAATTTAAGTTTCCTGAAAAGAGCATCTGGTTAGAAATACACAGAAATGTAATTCAAACTCTCTAGGCAAAATCAAAATTTTCCCTAATAAATAAATAAATAAAATATATAAATATAAATAAAATAAGTAATTAAACAAAAAATAAAAAAGTTGTATACATTTTCACTTATCCCACTTTCAAGATTAGATACAGTTGTATTGTCATTATTTAAATTTAATTAATCTCTTCCTGGGGTCTAAACTCTGATTTTAGTTAATTGTTACATCTCTGACATAGACTATAGAGTATAAAAAAAAACATAAAGTTCAGTAATTGTTCAATATATGGGTGCATTTATTATATCCATGGATCTCCAATTTCCAAATTAGTTATTTCCAGGTTTTTTGGAAACTGTGTTTATGTCCATCAGAACCACAGAATTGCTTTAAGAAAAGGAATAGCAAAGATTAAGTGATTTCCTCCTTAATTAAACTACTAGGAGATTGGAACTTTTCCTCATATCTAATGAAGTAGTAGGAAATAGAATTTATGATTTTGAAAAAAAAAGAGAATGATAAAGCCATAGAATTTGTGTAAGACCCAAGACAACCTGCCATAGTTTGGATCTAGGATGTTCCCCCAATCCCATGTGTTGTAGGCTCATTTCCTGGTGGGTGCTGTTGGGAGGTGATGGACACTTTAAGAGGTGGGCCTAAGGGGCCAGCTATAGATCTTTGGGACATTCTCTTGAAGGGAATAGTGAACCTCAGCTCGCATTCTCTTCCTCCTTTCTGCTTCCCAGTCATGAAGACGTATTTCTGCTATACCACACATCCCACACAGGCTCTATCACCACAGCACTGAAACCAACAGACACATTCGAAACCGTGAATCAAAATAAGCCTTTGCTCTGAATAAGCTCATTACCCCAGGAATTCATTGTCTCTATGTTATTATTTGTGTTTTCACTAGACTTTACTTTCTGGTAAGTCAAGGGAGATTCAGGGTTGAATACTGGATGGAAAATATGGAGCTTCAGCCTGGAGAGCTAGTGAATGCCAGGGCTGCTCTGAGGAGCCCAGGTGCAGGCATACAGGCCTTGTTTTTACTCAGTGTGAACTTGAATCCTTTCTCATCCCCTCAAGGGTAGGCTGAACACTCTCCAGAAGCCATGGAGAACAGGGAGTCAACTACAGAGCTATGGATGTTGAATGTTGTAATTTGGAATGTTCTTTCATTATATTTGGTGTGTGTGTGTGTGTGTGTGTGTGTGTGTGTAAGCTAGAGGTCAATGCTGCGTGTCTTCCTTCATTGCTGTCCACCTCATTTTTGAGACAGGGTCTCTCACTGAGCCTGGAGTCCACTGATTTGGCTGGACTAAATGGACAGCAAAACCCCAAGGACCCTCTCATCCCCACTTCCCCAGTGCAGAGATTATAGGCACAATGCTTTCACACCTGGTTTTCATGTGGATGCTGAGGATTCAGAATCAGGTCCCCATGCTTGTGCAGTAAGCATGCTACTGACTGAACCATCTTCTCAGTCACAAGAATTCTCATTTTCATTTTTTAAAAATATGTATTGTTATTATAAAGAGAGAATGGGCATGCCAGGACCTCTAGCAACTGCAAATGAATTTCAGATGCAATCCCAACAATTCTTCCACAATTCCCTTGCTCTTGCTACCTACAAAAATGATGTATCAATTTACAGCGAGATCTTCTCATTTACATTGCCTTTGGCCCCACTTTTGTTGGTGCTGGTATTTGCTAAGAACTCTCCTCTTCATTATTATTGAGCATATACTTTGGCCAAATTCTGTATGAAATCCTCTATAGGTTAATATTGGTGTTTATCATCACCCAGTGATCTGATTCCTCTGTATTACTGTCTCCATCTAATAGAACAACAAACAGATCTCGAGAAGTAATTTTACTTGTCCAAGATTAAGGGTTAGAAACTGAAGTTGTCTCCAAACAGTGAGATATAGGAGTTACATTCTGTCTTAGGGACTTTCTCACCTGGACAGTTGCAACCTTCTCCTTGGGGTCCTTCTTCACTCTAGCCACATCCCCAATACTCAGTTTTCCATGGCAGCCTCCACAAAGCATCACAAAATTTGGTTTAGTGTATTTAAATTTGTGCAAACACAAAGTTAGCCCTAAGTTCCCTACCCTTGTAGCTGTCTTGAAACCATGAAACTCTAGCTATGAAGGTAATACGATCCAAATAGACAGCCACAGATTATCTAAAATATTTTTATTTACTTATTTGCAAGAGGAGAGAGAGACAGAGAGAAAAAGAATGGGCATTCCAGAGCCTCTAGCCACTGAAAATAAACTCCAGATGCATGTGCCACTTTGTGCATCTGGCTTAACGTGGATACTGGGGAATCAAATCCAGGTTGTTAAGCTTTGCAGGCAAGCAGCCTAATGGCTGAGCTCTCTCTCCAGTGCCCAACCACAGATTTAATCAGACCTAAGATGTTGTGTTGAGAAATGAATCATTAATTTGAGGTTTCCCAGGGATTTTCAGAGGCTCGTTTCATTTGCTGTTAACTCAGTTGTGCTGATACTGAACTTAATGAAGCCACACACTTGTTTTCCACTCAACTGTCCACAGCTGATTTCTTCAGCTCCATGTTCCAACCCATTTATTTCTTTGCACCCATACTCCAATCACAATCACAATGAAAGTGGAGAATTTCTGTGCTATCCTGTTGGGCACACACTGTGTCTGCTGCCTTGAGATTCTATCCACCATCACTTTGCTAATGTACCACTTCTTCTGAGAGGCCCTCCCAGGCATTCACAGAATCCCTAAAATAATGATATGCCTTATACACATTTTTATGATGTTCATATCATGATTGGTTTGGGACCTTTCTGACTAACTGTTGAATTCTAAAGTTCAGGGCCACGTGAGAAGCATGGTGACTTTCATTCTTTCTTTGAAGATTCAGAGACAGGGAGAAAACAACTTGCCCGAAGTGACACAGCTGTAGCTGTCAGTCTGCAGGTGCTGTAACTATGGGGGAGGAGGGTTAATATCACAGTTCCTACCAAGGATTTTATCTGGCTCCTGGATGTTTTCTTCTGTGGAAGTATAGTTTGGAATAATGATATATTTCTTCACTTGCTTATTTTTTAATGTGTATAGTTGTCTGTGTGATTGTGGGTGTGTGTGCATGTATGTGTGCAAGCCAGATAACAACTTCAAGAGTCATTCTCAGGATTGCTGTCTACTTTTTAAACTTTAGATGGGATCTCTAGTTAACCTGCAGCTCATAAATTAGGCTAGACTGACTGGCCAGTGAACCCCAGAGATCCCCCTGTCTCTGCTCCCCAGCACTGAGAGTACAAGCACACAATCACGTCAGGCATCCATGGTTGGTTTTCTTGCAGGGGAGGGGGGTAACCTAACACCTGGAGGGAGAGTCTCAAGCAGTCCTGGCGCTCATCTTGTTTCAGGTGACTTTATGAGGACCTCGAGTTTATTTGTCCCAGCCCTGCTCTCTATTGGAAAGTGAGCATGTTGAGCCAGATGGCATCGAGCCTTCATGGATTTCACCCAGAATGTACATGGGGTTCACAACTCCTGGGCGACCTTGTCACACCAGCAGCCAAGCTTTCTTCAACAGAGTTGACCAAGCCAGCCTAAGGAAACAGGCCAAGGAAGAAAGGCTCCCTCACACAGCCTTTGTGCTGGGTGAGGGTTATCACCAGATGAAAGCAACTGCAGGAGATAGCGGTACTATAGTAGACAAAGCCGGGCCATAGGCCGACAGCCCCATGCGCCAGCTCTCCCTGCCTCTGGCAACTTGGACTGGGCAGCTTCCTGACATACCTGTCAGGCCTGTGCCAGCCTACTGTGGGAAGACAGGGCAGAGGCAGTCTCAAGGATTCAGAGGGTCCTGTCGCCCCAGCCATCCAGCAGTCAATGCTGGGCTCTGTCTAATGCTCTGTCCGAGACAAACCTTACTGGAGCCCTACCTCTCTGCCTTGCATCCTCCTTTTCTGGTGTTGGGATGCCGAACACTGGTCCATCCTGCCCACTGCTTCTCACACTGGGCAGAAAGCACTGGACATCCTAAGCCAATCTCAGGAGTGACTTCATATTCCCCAGCTTCACCACATATATTATTGACAACTTCTATACTTATAGATAACAAACCACGGTATTTCCCTCCCATCCCCTTCCCCACTTTCTCCTATTCATAACTCTGCTCCCTGTCATATCCCCTCCGTCTCTCCATTAGTCTCTCTTTTAATTTGATGTGATCATCTTTTCCTCCTATTATGAGGGTCTTGTGTGGGTATTGCTGGGCACTGTGAGGTCATGGATATCAAGGCCAAATTCTGTCTGGACAGTTGTATGTAAGGAGTGGTACCTTTCCTTTGGCTCTTACATTCTTTCTGCCACCTCTTCTGCAATGGACCCTGAGCCTTGGAGGGTTTGAGATGTTTCAGTGCTGGACACTCCTCCATCCCTTCTTCTCAGGACTATGTTGTCTTTTGGGTCATCCCAGTGGTCATCGCCATCTGAAAAGAAAAGCTTCTCTAACCAGAAGTAAGAATAGCATTAATATATGAGTATGAACAATAAGTGTAGTGCTTTCAGGGCAATTTGGTGAAAGTAATATATGCATTTATTCAGACAAGAGCTAGCTTTTATACCCCTAAGGCTCATGACCTTGCCTGCCATAGGCTTTTGATTAGGTTTTCAGTACCAGGCATGTATTCCCTCCCATACAGTGGGCCTTCAGTCCAATTAGAGAGCAGTTGTTTTCCCCCAGAGTAGACATGCCACTATTGCACCCATTCAGTCATTTGTCCCATCTGGCCAAACTTGAGGCTTCCAGTGTCCATTGTTTTCACCACTGATGACTTCTGTCTCCCCTATGACCACATACTTACAGTGAAGCTTTTTCCATATTTCAGTTGACTGAGCTACAGGCAGAAGGTTTTCTGCTCAGCACCAACTTGATTTCTCAGTGACTTTGCCACTCAGGCATGTGAAGTCTTCAGCAATAGGGTCTTACCATCTTTTTCTCATGGGAAACCAAGGGTCTTGGCAATAGTCTATACTGTTTTGGAAGCAACAGGGACCTCCCTGGCCAACAACTCACTGGAAGGTATCCCATCCCAGGCACTGAAAATTTTCTAGTAACAATCTATGGCTTCTGGATGTGCCATTATTGAAGAAAGTAGATTTTCAGATGTCGTATTCAGAATATCTCGAATTTTGATTGACCCTCCCCTGCTGCCCTTCTTTTATACAATCTCTTCCCATGATCTTACTTAGGCCTTTCTCCTCTCTGTAATCTGTTCTTCTACTTACATGTATACAATACCATCCTCTTATGACCTTCCCTCTCCCCCCTCCCTTATAGCCTTTTTCTAGCTTATGGGCCTCTGCTACTGATTATTGGTTCCAGATCACACACAAGTCTATACACTTGCAGCTAGGATCCACATATAAGAGAGAACATGCGATGCTTGGCTTTCTGGGCCTGGGTTACCTCGATTAGTATAATCCTTTCCAGATCCATCCATTTGCCTGCAAATTTCATAATTTCATTTCTCTTTACCACTGAATAGAACTCCATTGTGTAAATGTACCACTTCTTTATTATCCATTCTTCTGTGGATGGAAATCTAGGCTGGTTCCATTTCCTAACTGTTGTGAATAGAGCAGCAATAAACATGGTTGTGCAAGTATCTCTAAGGTGTGAGAAGAGTCATTAGGATAAAGCCTAGGAGTGCTATAGCTGGATCATATAGTAAATCTATTTTTAGCTGTCTCAAGAACCTCCACACTGATTTCCACAATGGCTGTCCCAGATTACATTCCCACCAATAGTGTAGAAGGGTTCCCCTTTTACCACATCCTCACCAACATTTATTGTAATATGTTTCCTTGATGGTAGCCATTCTGACAGGAGAGAGATGGAATCTCAAGGTAGTTTTAATTTGCAGTTCCCTGATGGCTAAGGATGCAGAACACTGTTTTAGATGTTTATATGCCATCTGTATTTCTTCCAATGAGAATTCTTTATTTAGTTCCATAACCCATTTTTAAATTGGGTTGTTTGATTTCTTTATGTTCTATTTTTTGAGTTCCTTGTATATTCTGGATATTAATCCTCTGTAAGATGTGTAGCTGGCAAAAATTTTCTCCCATTCTGCAGGTAGTTTCTTAGCTCTATTCACAGTGTCCTTTGCTGTACAAAAGCTTTGTAATTTCATGAGATCCCAGTGGTTGATTAGTGGTTTGCTGAGCAATTGGGGTTATATTCAGAAAGTCTTTACCTATGCCAATATGTTGAAAGGTTTCCCCTACATTTTCCTCTAGCAATTTCAGAGTTTCAGGTCTGATAATAAAGTCCCTGATCCACTTGGATTTGATTCTAGTGGGTGGAGAAAGACAAGGATTTATTTTCATCTTTCTGCATATAAATATCCAGTTTCCTAGCACCACTTGTTGAAGAGGCTTTTCTCCAATGAATATTTTTGGCATTTTTGTCAAAAATCAGATGGCTATAGTTGCCTGGATTAACAGCTGTGTCCTCTGTTCTGTTCCATTGATCTACATGCCTGTCTTTGTGCCTTGGTTACTATGGCTTTGTAATATAGCTTAAAATCAGGTATGGTGATACCACCAGCCTTATTTTTGTTGCTCAAAATTGTTTTGGGTATTCAAGGTTTTTTCTGCTTCCAAATGAAAGTTAGGATTTTGTTTTTCTATTCCTGTGAAGAATGCCCTTGAAATTTTAATGGGGATTGCATTAAATGTGTAGATTGCTTTTGGTAAGACTGACATTTTCCCAATAGTGATTCTTCCAATCCAGGAACATGGGATATCTTTCCATTTCCTTGTGTCTTCTGCAATTTCTTGCTTGAGTGTTTTAAGGTTTTCATTTTAGAGCTCCTTCACTGCCTTAGTTAAGTTTATTCCAAGGTACTTTGTATTTTTTTTTTTTGAGGCAATTGTGAATGGGAGAGATTCCCTGATTTCATTCTATGCCCATTTGTTGTTAGTATATAGGAAAGCTACTGATTTCTGTATATTTATTTTGTATCCTGCTGCATTGCTAAAAGTGTTTATCAGCTGTAACAGTTTTCTGGTAGAGTTTTTAGGGTCTTTTATGTATAGAATCATATCATCTGCAAATAGGGATAATTTGATCTCTTCCTTTCCAATTTGTATCCCGTTTATGAGTGTCTCTTGTCTTATTGCTATAGCTAAGACTTCCAGATTACTATATTATATAAAAGTGGGGACAGTGGACACCCTTGTTTTGTTCTTGAATTTAGTGGAAAAGCATCGAGTTTTTCACCATTTAGTATTATGTTGGCTGTAGGTTTGTCACAAATAGCTTTTATTATGTTGAGATATGTTCTTTCTAGTCCCAGTATCTGTAATACTTTTACCATGAAAGGATGTTGGATTTTGTCAAATGCTTTTTTGCACCTATTGAGATGATCATGTGATTATTTTCCTTCAGATTATTTATATGATGTATTACATTTATTGTTTTGCATATGTTAAGCCATCCCTGCATCCCTGGGATAAAACCAACTTGGTTGGGGTGAATAATCTTTTTGATATATTCTTATATTCTGTTTGCCAATATTTTGTTCTGAATTTTTGCATCTATGTTCATGAGGGAGATTGGTCTGTAATTTTGTTTTTTAGTTCTGTCTTTGCCTGGTTTTTGTTTGAGGGCGATGCTGGCTTCATAGCAGGAGTTTGGTAGAATTTCTTCCTTTTCTATTTTATGGAAAAGTTTGAGAAGCATTGGTGTTAGTTCTTCCATGAAGGTCTGGTAAAAGTCACCAGTGAATCCATCTTGGCCTGGGCTTTTCTTAGTTGGGAGACTTTATAACTGCTTGGATCTCTGAACTTGTTATAGGTCTATTTAAATGGTTTATCTCATCTTGATTTAATTTTGGTAGGTCATATGACTCAAGGAAATTATCCATTTCTTTCAGGTTTTCAAACTTAGATGCACATATATTGTTAAAATATGTCCTTAAAATTGTCTGAATTTCTTTGGTATCTGCTGTAATGGTGCCTTTTTCATCTCTAATTTTATTAATTATTGTCTCTTCTCTTTCTTCTGGTCAAATTTGCTAAGGGTTTATCAATCTTGTTTATCCTCTCAAAGAACCAACTCTTTGTTTCATTGTTTCTCTGGATTGTTCACTTGGTTTCTATTTCATTAATTTCTTCCCTAATCTTTATGATTTTTTTCTCATCTAATGCTTTTTGGTTTGGCTTGTTCTCCTTTTTCTAAGGCCTAAAAGTAGAGCATTAAATTGTTTATTTGTGAACCCTCTAATTTGTTAATATAGGCACTTAGAGCTATAAATTTCCCTCTTAGGACTGCCTTCATTGGGTCCCAAAGGTTTTGGTATGTGGTATTATCATGATCATTTGATTCTATGAATTTATTGATTTTCTTTTTGATTTCTTCAATGACCCACTGATTATTCAATAGTGTAATGTTTAGTCTCCATGAATTTCTGTATGCTCTGTAGCTTTTCTTGTTGTTGATTTGCAGTTTAATCCCATTGTGGTCAGATAGAGTACAAGGGATTATTTCAATTTCCTTATAATTGTGGAGATTTGCTTTGTGTCCTAATATATGGTCTATTTTAAAGAATGTTCCATGTGCTGCTGAAAAAAAGTGTATATTCTGCAGCATTTGGATGGAATGTTCTATAGATATCTGTTAGGTCCATTTTTTCCATGACATCATTTAATTCACATGTCTCTCCATTTATTTTTTGCTGGCATGACCTGTGAGTTGATAAGAGTGTGGTATTGAGGTCTCCCACTACAATTGCATTTGATGTTATCTGTGACCTTAAGTCTAATAGTGTTTTCTTGATGAAACTGGGTGCCCCCATGTTAGGTGCATATATGTTTAGGATTGTAATGTCCTCCTGCTGGAGAGTTCCTTTAATCAGTATAAAATGACCTTCTTTATCTTTCCTCACTAATGTTGGTTTGAAGTCTATCCTGTCAGATATTAGGATAGCAACCCCTGCTTGTTTCCTAGGCCCATTTGCTTGAAATACCATTTTCCATCCTTTCACCCTAAGGCAGTGTCTATCTTTTATTGAGAGATGAGTTTCCTGGAGGTAACAAATGACAGAATCCTGTCTTTTAATTCAGTCTGCAAGTCTGTGTCTTTTGAATGGTGCAATGAGACCAATGTTGTTAAGAGTTATTGTTGAAAGGTATGCATTTATTCTCACCATTCTTCTTACTTTGTAGTGTTTCCTGTTTTCCCTTTACTTGTTTGTTTTAACTGTTATTTGAGTGTGGTTTATTTTTTCCTATTTCCTCCCATGTGTGTTTTGCTTTCTCTTTGGCATTAAGAATTCCCTCACGTATTTTCTGTAGAGCTGTTTTAGTTGTCATAAATTCCTTTCACCTGTTTTTGTTGTGGAATGTCCTTATTACTCCATCAATTTGGATAGGTAGCTTTGCAGGATAAAGTAATCTTGGTTGACAGTTGTTATCTTGGAGTACATCATTCCAAGCCCTTCTGTTTGTGTTGAGTAATCTGCAGTTATTCTGAACATCTTGCCTTTGTAGGTGACTTGCTAATCTCTCTAACTGCTTTCAATATATTTTCTCTGGTTTGTGTGTTTAGTAGTTTAATTATAACATGGTGAGGAGAGGGTCTTTCCAGATTTTGTCTGTTTGCTGTTCTCAAAGCTTCTTGTTTCTGCATTGGCATTTCTTTCCCAATTTGAGGAAAATTTTCTTCTATGATTTTGTTGAAAATACCTACTAAGCCTCTGGATTGAAATTCTTCCCCTTCTGTTATATCCTGAATTCTTATGTTTGATCTTTTCATAGTGTCACAGATATATTGAAATTCCCATTCATACCTTGCTATTAGCTTGTTTTTCTCTTTGTTAGACTGTATTAGATCTGCCACCTGGTCTTCTAATTTAGATATTCTGTTCTCTCCTTCATCCATTCTACTGGTGAGACTTTCCACAGAGTTTTTTATTTCATTGATTGTATTCTTCAGAGCCAGGATTTTAGCCTGTTTTTCCTTCAGTATTTCTATTTCCTTACTCATGTCTTGTAATGACCTCTTTATTTCATTAAGCTGGTTTCTTGTGTTCTCTTTCAGAAGTTTGTTTTCTTCTTTAATTCTTTTGTTTTCTTTTTTGATTCCCTTCATTTCTTCTCTGATTTCTTTGAGCATAGATACCATCATTTTCTTGAAATCTTTGTCAGGCATTTCATCTAAGATAGTCTCATTGGTGATCATTTCTGATGGATTTATAGTTTTTGGTGGGACTGTATTGTCTTGATTTTTTTTTTTTTTTTGGTTTCTTGTATTATATTGTAGTGACTTTTGCATCCTGAATTGATTTGATACTTGGGTTTTCTACTTATCTGCAGTGTTCCCAGATGTGGCAATCCACTTCTATATATCCTCAGGATATGAATTGAAGCTGCCAGGTATAGCTCTTATACCCCAATCAAGCCACAGAAGTAATCCTAGGTGTTGAGTTTACTGGCTAAGAAAATATTCTAGTGGACTGGGTGGAATAAGTTAGTGGAAAATTCTAAACTTCAACCAAGTAACATACACAATCAATAAAAACCAGCACAAAATATGCAATTGTGGGGATTAAAACAAACAAATAGTCATATAAAGCCAAAATCCCTAAGGGTGTCTGTTGTTTTACACCCTTAATCTTGTCAGCTGGGAGGTAGAGATTTCTGCTCTGAATTGGGTTCCAGGTCAACCTGGATCTGAATCAGACCCTGCCCCAGTAATGACAGAAGCAAGAAACAAAGGCCCTATATAAATGAAAGCACCAAAGACAATAAAATTTAACCCCTGAATACAGGTTATTTGAAAATGGTAAAGCCAACCAAGAATATATACCTCATATCCTGCCCTGACAAGGAAATAGAGATTAGCTCTTGCAGGACTGTGTACCTGCTTTTTTTTTGGTCAGTCAGCATCGTTACCTTTTGGTTTGGCTTCCAATCTCACCAATACTGAGTGCTACCTCGATCCCTCCGTGTTGTGTTGTGCAGCTGTACCTCTGATCCGCTCTCCTGGCTGCTGAGCTGCCACTGGGGGCTGAATTCTGGAGGTTCGCAGTTCTGATTGTGGGGGATGGGAGAGTTCAGACTTCTGGAGTTGCTCGCACTTTCAGTAGCTCTTTAGTTGATCTCAGCTGTCTTTCCTTCAGATTTCTGAACTTTGCATGAAGGCTGATGGAGTTGAAAAATCTGTAGCTTGGTCTCTGCTGCTGCTGCCCCCGCTGCCTGGTGTGCCTGGCGGGACTGTGCCTGGCTGGCACACGTGGAGTGCAGGCGCCTCAGTGGGACTCTGGCCCTTTTCCTCCTCTCTGGTGGGTCTTGGCCTCTCCCACTTCTCTGCTGTGTCTAAGAACAACCTGTACTCCTTCACTTTTCAGAAGAAGAGTGTATTTTGCTGGGGTTTTGCTTAAATCCCTCCCTAGGCTGGTTTGGCGTGGCTCCTAAGCCGCCATCTTACCCCAGCTTTACCTTTTTGGGGGACCTACTTTCCTATAGGTTTCAAGTATAGCTTGAAGGCCATCTGCTTCAGTATGCCCTTCTCAACTTCTGTGGTCTAGGTTGAGACCCCAGCTTCCTTCTACCTTGGTATCTCTCCATTTCCTGGATTCTAAGTAGTACTTAGAAGGGAACAAAAGTCATTTTCCACCTCATCCAATTATGCTCCAATTAATCTAGTGCTTTTGAATGCTTATTCCTCAAAATAAAACACATTAGACAAGAAAGTGTAAAGCTGTGTGGAAATGGTCCCTGATGTCACAGTATGTAAAGTCGAGTAAGGCAATTAACTGAATAATTACCCCATACATGAAAAATTAAAACTTATAGATACTGGAAACAGCGTCATCTCTGGAGGCACACTGAATAGCAGGGACAATTAGCATGAAGACATCTTCAGAGAGGTGCTAATGGGGAAGGAGAGTAGGAAAAGTTGGAGACAAAAGGAGTCAAAGAAGATCACCTACACCTGATTTATCCAGACATCACTAGCAGATCCCAGGGCCAAAGACCTAATAAGTACCCAGGAAATATGTATACATGTAAGGTATATTTTCTGCAGAGTTGGCTCTGAGGCTGTGGTTTGGTCCCTGGCTTCATGCTTTCTGTATCCCAGTCTCTGAGACTACTTTTATGTCATTGGCATTATAGGGAATGTCTTTCTTGTTCCTACATCCCCTCAAGATGCAGTCTTTCATGTAACCTTATCCTGGAGCCCTGGCAGGTCTGTCTGCTGCAGACTGCATACATTCTCCTTGAGGCTCTCGGAAAACCATGTCCTTGTACTTTCTAGCAAAGACCCCATGTGGATTTTGCCCTCTCCTTATCTTTTACACCCATGCCCACAACTTGCCGAACCCATGCGAAATTTCCCTGTAACAAAACATCAGCTATTGTAATTTCTATTTTGCAGATAGGGCTCTTCTGAACATGTTTCCCCCATTTCTCACAGTGCCCCCCCATCTCTAGGGAACAGGATTAGTTCTGAGACACAGACATCCTTGATTAATGCCACAGACCAGCCATGCCCAGCAAACTCCCGAGACGCTACCCAAACTTTCTTAAAATATTGGATTCATCAAAGCTGAGAACACATTTGGTTAATCAGCTCTCTTTTTCCAAACTGGAGCCACTCTGATAAAGATTGAAAATGTGCCCCTATTGTAAGTGGCTACTGTTTCCAATTACATATGCTTCTCCCAGCCACCATGCAATCTGTTCACTTCATGCTGGTTTGCAAGAGCTGTTCACACCAAACCATCGACAGCCAGTATCTAAACTGAAACCATCTGCTTAGCCATTTGCCATGCACAACTGGGTCTTCCAGGCTTACCCAGTCGAGGCCCTGTGGAGCAGTCCATAAAACAAGCATGAATTAACGCAGCCTGTTTTTATTAAATGTCTTGCAACTGATGGGAAGATGGACAAGCCTGTCTGGCAAGGATAACGGCCAGTCCTCCCAGCATCTGAAGTCTTGGATAAACTCCAGCAGCACCCTGCCCCTCAAGACCATCCAATGTTTCAGGAGTGTGGTTGTGCTTACAACCAATTTATCTGTAAAAGATTTCATTTTTAAGATTGTATGGTTTCTCCTCTTTCTTTAGAATAATTCAGCCATAAATTCAACTCCTGATTTTCTTGGTATTACTTACATAGAAACTCAAGGAAAAGCAGATAAGAGTGGCTAGGAATCCTAGGGGAGTACTCTGTGTTATATTGCTATTAAGGAATCCAGAAGGTTGTGTGGTAGGGTTTTTCTTACTTATTACAGGTGTCCTACACAGGAATCAGATCTGGTTCATTAAGTAAGCTTGAATAACCTTCTATGCACCATTATTAAATGTCATGTTGGCAAAAATTGTGAAGCCCTAGGGATGTGCTTAGGCAATTCACCACAGATTATGATCTTTGCATCTAACTTATTTTGAACATTGATGAGAAAATATCAGTGGTCAAAGCCAATGAGACCCACAAATAATTGAGCAAGTTCAGCAAATTCTGACTTCTCTGATCCTAGGATCATAAACAACTTGCCTTTGACTTCCTACATGAGAATAAGTCAGGCTTTTGCCCAACACAGCATCCTCCCTAGTTGACAGTTCATTTCATGTCATAAAGTCATACATTGATATATGGTAGTGGTGTCCAAAGTCACTATTGTCATTTAATTTTTAACAAAAATTAATTTAGAGCTTAAACAAGGAATGACATGACCCTTCCTCTCCATGGGAATATTTAACATCCATCAACCAATTGGGATGGACTTTGTCCAAAACAAGTTGGTTGGCCATACCAGTATGGTCAAGCTAAATACTGGCACTGATTCTACCATATTCTGTATTTTTGTCATTTAAAATTGAATGAGTAGAAAGCTTTTAACTGGAGTGACATCCCTGACCTTCACTGACATTCTAAAAGCACATACTGAGAAGTGTGCAAACATTGTCACTAGCATCCATTGGAAGAGATGGGTTACACTGATTTGTTAATCCAGAAATCTCATGTTGAGCTGTTACTCAGTCGCAATCTCACTGGACTCTAGAATTTGAAAAAGAACAAATACTGTGGTCCCTCTGAAGAAAGCTCACACTCCAAAGGAGATGGACTTTGAACTCTCTTTTATCCAATGTTCCTTATTGAAAGTCCCAAGTTAGGTGTGAATTTTAAAATGCAGCCACAAGAGCAAACAGAAAAGAAATTCCCTACCAAGTCCAACTACATCAATCCCAGAAAACTAAGATATTTATCTTATTGCTACAGCAACTTTTATAGTTTTCTCTTAGTACATATTAAGAAACACAGAATTTTTAATTTCATCTTTGATTTTTTAAAATTTATTGATTTTTTTAATAAAAAGGTTGCAGATGTAGGACCCTCCTCTCCCCCACCCCAATTCTGCTAAGGGTCTTTGGTGGGGTTACTGGTATTCATTATGGGGAGCTAGAGACCTCAATCAGTCTCTGCAGGGATAGAAAAAAACATGGTGTCTTAGGCTATTCCCACCCACCCTGAGGGTCTTACAATCTTTCTAACCCCTCTTCCTCGATGTTCCCTGAGCCTTGATGGGCCAGATAGAGATCTGATTTAGTGCTGCTTTCTAGGTAGATTCTGGATCTGTTTTTACGAGGTTTGAATGACCACAGTGTCTGTTGCCATTTCTCTGGAACTGGTTTCCGTGCTAGCTGTGAGAGCAGTATTTATGTCACTGCTTACTCTGTAATGACTTCTGGCCTGGTCAGAGGAGGTAGAGGTGACCCATCTCCTGGTAGACACTCGGCTCTCCCTTCTTGATGTATTGATGCATCCTTTTCTCCCCCATATTCTCCTCCATCTGTAAGCTAGACCATATTCCCCAATGAAAAGTGAGAACACTTTGAATAAAAGGGGATAAACCTGGTCATTAGAAAGATACATTGATGTGTATATCCACTCTTCTTAGTTAGAGAGCAGTGAAAGTTCTCTCTGGAGCCTGTTGCTTTCCTGTTCTAGGGAATCTGAGTTGGTTCCCAGGGCCAGGTATGAGTTCACCCCCCACTGAGCGTGTCTCATGTCTAATCCGTGAGCAGCTGGTTACCTACATTGGCAATGTGCCACTATTGCACATGTGTATAGTTCTTGTTCAGTTGGTTGATTTTGTATCTGGTAGGATCACCTACTTGATCAATCAGTTGACAACTGTTATTCTCCAGCTTCTTTCATAGCACTTCCCAGCACTATGAGGGTTAGCTTGGAGGGAACTGGATTCCCTTTAGGAAACTGAGGTCCCAAAGGAAAACTTCCTGAATACCACTCTACAAGAACTACAGAATTTTATACCACTTCTGGAAAGCTGTGCTCCCAATGTGACATTCTACCATGGATGAGTTATATTATCCAGTACCATTCCCACTCTTCCTTTTCCTCATTACTTTGTTTCTATTTCACTATTAATTTCTCAGTGAATTTCCCTATCCATTACCCTCACTATAAACTGACTAAAATACGTTTTGAATATTTGGTTAGTGACCATGCCTTTTGTTTGGCCAAATAAAAGAAATTCTAGTTACCATCTCTTTATACCCTTCTTGTGCATTAACGCCTTCTTTTCTTGACTTCCTCCTCTTTTCATATTGTTTAATGAGCTTGTGAATTTCTAGGAATAGAAATCATGCTTCAGGTTTATTGCCCCCATCATACAAAAAGGCAATTAATATTCATTCCATTTCATAAACAAATCAGAAAGGGGGGCTTAGGGATAAATTTGCTTTGATGTTTTTCTTTCTTCTTCATCTCTATCTGCATGGTACAGCATGAAGTATTGCATAGAGCTCACAGAAGAGATGCTGAACAAATGAATGCATGAATGAATATTCAGAAAATTTGATCTCTACTCTGGTAATTACCTTGTGTCTTTTTTTTCATTTTTATTTTTTATTTTATTTTTTTTTACAGTCAGTTTGGTACCATTATTAGGCTCCTCCATGACCTATCCCCTCCCCTTGGCCCCTCCTTGTTGGGGTATACGGGTCATGCATTGTGGAGTTAGCCCACAGTTATGGGTAAGATAAATGTCTCTGCATATCATGACCCAACATGTGGCTCTGACATTCTTTCCGCCCCCTTTTCCGCAAAATTTCCCTGAGCCATGTTGGGTCTGCTTCAGTGATGAGGTGTTGGGGGCCTCTGAGGCTCTGGCTCTCTGATTTGGTAGGAGTTGATTTTTCTCTGTGCTGATCTCCTTCCCCCTTGTGCTGGTATCCGGTTCATCAGGAAAACAGCACCCTTGCTTGTTTCTCCAAGTTTTCTTAGTTTCAGCCGGGGCCCTTTTGAGGTATGATGGGGTGGCTCTCTCCTTAGGATCTACATCTATCTGAAAAAGAGAAGCAGATTCTCCAACGGAGAGTAAGTTAGCTTCAGGACAAATGAGATAACCCTTTTTTTTTTTTTAATAGAGAATTTAATAGGTGTAGGCCCTCTTGTAGCCCACAATTGATGGTAGCTTGGTATTGGAGAGTGGGTTTATGTTTGGATATGGTTCTGACTTGTTTCCCAGCTCCAGCTATGGGTCTCATACCAGTGAATTCCCTCTCCTTCTTAATAATACTTGGTGAGAGTGTGACAGTGAGAGCAGAAGCGTCTAGCTGGAAAAGAAAGAAAGATCCACCACAAGAGACACATTTAGATTCTCGGTGTACATTCTGTTGGTAGATAGGCAGACTTACATACATGCCTGGGTAGCATACAATTGCTTGCTTTGTCCAGTATTTATCCAGGCTACTTTCTTTGTAGATGGCTCCCAGAGAAAATGAAAGACACTTCAATAATCCCATATGCTCTAAATTATTAACCCGAGTTATGACCTGTTTCCAAGGCAAATGTCCCTCTAGACAACTCTGATGCAGATACCGCCCTTCATGAAAACAGGAAACCCGCCAGTGATACATCAGGTTTAAGAAGTCCAGCTTTGCTTCATGCTCACCTTGACCTTAGCCAGTTTCACAGCTTCCGGGTGACTTACTTTTCTCATCACTTTGACCAAACACCTCACAGTTCTAGGTGTATAGTCAGAATGACAAAACCAAACACCTCGCAGTTCTAGGGGTATAGTCAGAATGATGAAACCAAACACCTCACGGTTCTTGGGGTAGAGTCATAATGGTGAAGAAGGCGTGGCAGATGACTTGTTTGGTAATGGTGGGTGGGTGTCACACCTGTTTGTTTGAAACAGAGAATAGTGTTAGAAGCTGGTCGGGTTCTGCCTCAAGTCCCACCTCTTGTGGCCCACCTCCACCAGGCATGCCTCCTATCCTTGATGTTTCATATCTTTATGCCACCAGCTAGGGACGAAGTGTTCGAACACATGCACCTATGGAGGACATTGCACGTTAAAATTATAACATCCTCTTAAAATTGAGACTCCTCATTTGCAAAAGGGGAACAACTCAGGTCTGGTTAAGGAAGTCCATTTCAATAGTACAAAAGAATGGCTTGGGAGCTGGGCAAGTATAATCCAATTGGTTTGACTCTGCTTCCTCAATCACATGGATGCATAGAGCTCTTGTCTGCTGTCATCCTCATCTAGTTTCCAAGCACTAACCCAGAAGTTCCTTATCTTTCCCTTTTTTTGCCTAAGTTTTCAAGTAGACAACCCTATGGTACAGTCTCTAGTTGATTCTATGCTGTGCAAATACATTCATATACCAACTATTGGATCCTCTCACAAACTCTAGGCGATATCATGCATCTTTTGTGGATAGCAAAAAAGAAGTTTGTTGAGATTAAACAACTCTTAGTGAGGAAAGAGGAAATTTTAAATCCATTGACGAAATTAGTAACATACCATGTGAAATTAGGCAATGGAAAAGCCAACTGTCAGCAAATTTGAAACAGACCTGCAGTGATGGGAGGAAATAAGTTATAGAATAAAATGGTAGTAAGGGTAGCTGTTCAAGAAATATCATTTATGGAAATGAGAGCGGCCCAGGAATGCTTAGTCTTCAAAACTGACATACAGAAAGGAATGAGCTCTTGCACTGGGCCTCTATGTGTTATCCTGTTTCTCAGTCTTTACAGGATAGGAACCCTGTAAACTTGGAGATGTCTTTGTAAAGAGTCAAGGGAGACTCTGAGAAGGTGTTCATGGATGTTTGTCATCGTTGGAGCATTCTTTGCTACTTAACTCTGTAATAAACTCAAGGGAAGGTAAACTTGGTCATGTTGAATCCTCTTCTTGGCCCATCTTCAGTACTGGGTTATATCTTCTCTTATATCTGATGATCCCTTGATCTTATTAATGAGGAGGAATAACAAATACAAAGGTCTGAGGTACCTGACTTAGCTGAGTACTAGCTGTGGGCTTGAGTGCTGTTCATGTTGGTTACTACTTCTGACAATCTTGTGTGTTATGTTCTGCCTTGGTCCTGATTCAAGGTCATCTAAGTTTTCTGCATTTTTAGTGTGCTTTGTTTTTTGTATTTTGTTATTTTTACCATGGTGTGGATTGTGTCTCTATAGTAATCACTTTTTTGTTGTTGTAACAAATCACCTAATAAAAGCAACTTAAGTAAGGAAGGACTTATTCTGGCTCAGAGTTTGAGGTGCCATCCGTTCTGGTGGGAAGGTGTGACAGTGAGCACTGCTCGGGCTGTGGCGGCAGGAGACTGAGGCAGTTGGTCACATGATGTCTGTAGTCAGGAAGGAAAGGGAGATGACTGTTGCTACTCAGCTTGCCATCTCTCTTTATGCAACTTTGACACCCAGCCAATGGAACCCTATGCCCCCATATTTATGGCGGGCCTTCCTTCACCAGCTAGACCACTGTGGATTTCCTCTCAGATATGCAAGGGTGTTTCCTAGATGATTCCAAATCCAGCCAAGTTGACAATGAAGATTAGTCATCATAGTCTCTTCTAGGATGACTTCCAGGAAGTGACACTAGCTTCAAGTGACTTATTTTACATAGCATTAAGATTCTTCATACAGTTACTAACCTGAGACATAACAACCTGAAGTAAGCAGGCATGTGCTATAGTGTCCTTGAAACCTTGACACATTGTAATATGGAAGCAGGAAAGCACAGACACACAGCTTTGGGATGGTAGACATTCTCCTGGTGTTGCACACCTATTCCTTGCTCTACCATCGAGACTGTGTGCCAGGAGAACAGTGTATGCCTCTCTCTGGGCTTTCATTTTCCCATGTGTTCCTTGTATGTGTGGCAGAGGGGCATGAGGGTGGTGAAAAATAAAAGATCCTGTTAGTATTTTCAACTCGAATGTTCCTTGGCCTTTTCAGGAAATACAAATCCTCTTCAGGGGCTGAAGCAATTGCTTAGCAATTAAGACACCTACCTACGAAGTCTCATGACCCAGGTTCAATTCCCCAGTACCCACATAAGCCAGATGCACAAAATGGCACATGTATCTGGACTTCCTTTGCAGTGGCTAGACACCCTGTTGCACCCATTCTCTCTCTCTCTCTCTCTCTCTCTCCCCCTCCATTTATTAAATAAATATGTAAAATCTTAAAAAAAAAAAAAAGAAATCCTCTTCAGGCAATAGGTGGCTCAGGATATAAGCAAGTTTTCCTTGTATGTGAAAAGCCACAGGAGGAAGTGTGTTTCAGAGGTATGCTTGACTGCCTTTACTCTTTACTGCAAGAGAAAACTGAGAAAATCACTTCTCCTTTCTAAGTTATGGTTTCCCCATCTGTGAAGTGTAACTAATAGTGTAATAGAATTTTTGGAAGATGAAATCAGAAAATATACATAAAGCTTGGTGTGCGGTAGCAGTTCAACAAAAAGTGCTTTTATGCAAAAAATACTACTTTCTCTTCCTCTCTTGAGTGAAGAATAACTGAACCTCTGGAGGGATTCATAAGTCACTATTCAGAGATGCTAGCATCCAGAGCCTTAGAATTCTGGCTTCTTATCCTAGGCATCTCCAGTCTCCAGCAGGCCCTATCTTGCCCTCCCCACCTAGTCCACTCTCCCTCCAAATCCATGTTCAGATGTCAAGTGAATCCGAACATCCCATGTTGGTCCACTATGTTGACTAGGCTTCATTTCCCATCATTGCCTGGGAATGAATTTGCCCAACATCAGGGGTCACCCTTGATGGCTTTGATTCTGCAAAGATGTACTAATGCCTGGGTCAGTTGCAGGAGTTATTTGAGCTCATCACTGATGGATTACATGACAGATTTGTCCTGCAGAGCTGCATCTGTTCACCACACATCGAAAATGTGTGTTTCCTTGGGTGATAGGGTTCAGAGATGAAGAAGAGTTAATGCCTGACATTTTGGACTTTCTGCCTAAGTAGGTAAGAAGTCCAGGTAAACAAACAATCGCAATACACTATGGTAAGGGCTGGAATAGAAGCAGAGCCAGTGCTCTGTGGGAATATAGGAAAGGGAGTCAGTCATTCATAATGCTCAAGAATGAAAGTTTAAACGGGCTTCCCAGAGGATGATACATATGAATAAAATGCATTCAGTAGATGATGAAAAACAAAGAGGATGTTTAAGTAGAGAGAATAGCTGGAACAAAAATATAGAAAACTTTTAAACAGAACCTAGATTTTTTGTGAGGAAGTTGGATAGGAAACAAGATATGAAGTGAGCTAGGTCATATAAATGGGGATGAGGTCATAAAGAGATTACAATGCAGGCTTGGACACAATCTGGAGATTTACAGTGTTAATATGGTAGTCCCTAGGCATGTGTGGCTCTTCAAATTAAAATTTATTAAAACTAAATAAATTTAAAACTCAGCTCCCCAGTTGCCCTAATTATATTTTCCGGACATCTTTGATGGACTTGTGGGTACACACTGGACCAAGCCTATAGTGTTCCCAACATTGTAAAAAACGTTCCTATAGACAATACATCTGTGTATACCATAAAATGAGAAATGGGCTTTCAGGGCAAGATCGCAGGTAGATTTCCTTGTACTATGTAGAATGGATTTCAGATGGATAAGAGCAAAGGCAGGGAACACAGTTGAGGAGATTATAGCCACACTCTGGGTGAGGGATAATGAAGGCGGGAGTTGTAGGACATAGTGTCACTGTTCAGGAGCTCGATCTTGAAGCTCACAAAGTATGCAGAGAACAAAAGTCATTATCACCAATCCAGTCTTCCTTATGGGATTTGATGCAAGTCCATGAAGAAATCAGACTTTTCTGTTGTCATAAGAACAGAGGTTTAAAGCTGTCTCAGTCCCCAAGCTTCTCCTCTAGCTCCGGGCTCGTGGGCAAACTCCCAAGAGCCTGTGAGCTCTCTTCAGTCTCCCTGCCCCTGCTTGCCTCTGTTTTATCATGCCACTGGGTCTTAAACAAATGAGTATCTTGTTTGGCCCCTTCTCCACCCATAGCGACCAAATTTTGGAACAAGATTTTATGGCTGGCCCACATGTCTGTTTTGCTCCAAGTGCCTGGGTCCCATGGTTATAACATAACACTGCCTGCTTCTGACAGGCAGTGGCAGATTGGAGGAGAAGATGGGATTCTTTGCCTCCTCCCTCCCTGATTAGGATCTCTGTTCAATGCAAGCAAATTACTTCCATTCACAGGGGAAAGGAGAGAGGGCTGCACAGTGCAGGGAAAGTTGCTGAGGACACTATGGAAAAGGAATGTATGTTGTATGCTCTTTCCCCCAGGAATGAAAGCACACCCTCAGGACAGTCATGTTCCATGAAGAGGTCTCACACTCCACAAAAGAGGGTCTCCTTAGGGACTGTGAAGAGCCTTGTCATCCCAGCTCAGGCCCATCTTGTTACATCACTAATACTCCTTGCTGCCTGTTGTGTGTCTCTCAATCCCTGTCCTGCCCAGTGAGAAGTGTTGACTATGCCACAGGAGCAATACAACATCCAGAGAAAGAACTTCTCTTGATGGTGAAACACTAATACTCTAAAACCCTTCATATCCTGATCCAAGCACCAGTAGCTTGGTGGAAGCTTCGAACCCCTGATCCTGCTCAACTGATTCTACACACATACCAACTATAGTTGGATGGTGATGTGGCTACATGCCTCTATACAATGAGCATTTCTGAACAGGGTTTGGTCTATGTCAAGGCTACATCCAAAGGAGCATCCATGAATTCCACTCTGGAAAAGTTCCTAAGTTGTAAGACTTATGATGCACTGTCTCCATCATATGTTGGGGAAGACAAATAAGAGCAGGGTTAGAGGCAAGCCATATAGGGATCGAGCGAAGGAAGTGTTTGTATATTATAAATGTTTTTGTTTTATCTGTCATTCCATTATTGTACTGGAATCTAATAAGTCCTGTGTTATGGTCAAGCAAATTAGCAAGATAATGGATTTAGGAACTGGGAAGGGAGAACAAGCTTTAAGTAAACAATGGCAGTCCATCCGGAGATGGCTCAGCTAGGATGACATATCAAGTTGAAGGGTTGAGAGAGAAGGGCTCGCTGCATGAAATCAAGAGCATGGACTTTCAACTTCAAACTCGGCCTCCATAAATACTAGGTGGGTGTCTTGGGCAATTTGTCTCTCTGAGCCTCAATGTCCTCATTTATAAAATGGCCATAGTTTTGGGAATAAATGTGAAAATATTTACAGAAGTCTTGGTGCAATGGCTGGAAGAGAGTACATGCTGCATCAATGCCACTTTTTTTTCCTTTTCCCTTTGTATTAGTACATATGAAATACAAAGTAAAGTTCATCATGATATTTTAATACCTGCATATAATATACTTTGATTCTATTCATCCTCTGTTACCTTGCTTATCCCCACTTTTCCTTTCATAGGCAAATATTCCCCCTTGTACTTTCATGCCCTTTTGTGAAATCTCTAGATTCCACATATAAAAGAAAACATGTGATACTTTTCCTCGTGATATGGCTTATTTTACTTAACCCGTTGATCTCCAGTTCCATCCATTTTACTGGCAATGGCATGATCTCATTCTTCTTTATGGCTAAATAGCACCCCAGTGCGTGAACATGTCTGTCTCTGCATGTGTTATTTTCTTTATATATCTCTGTTGGTGGGCACCTCAGCTGACTCTGTAAGTTGGTGATATAAGTAGTGCCACAATAAGAATAGATATTCAGGTATCTCTACAGCTAACTGACCTTGATTCTTTTGGGTATATAGTTGGAAATGGTATGGCTGCATCATATGGAAGTTCTGGGCTATTGGTGGAGGGACCATATTTGTCCATCTAGGTGATCAAGACCTTTAACACTTCTCTTTGCCAGGTCAGTACAGCAAATGAGTTAAAGACCTTGTGGTCAAAGCAAGGTATGTACAGGTCCTGAGAAGGATTTTAGATGACTTAGCCTTTGACCAGGTGCCTGTCTGATCCATGTTCTCCTATGTTTGGCATCTGGAAGATCAAAGAAGATGAATCTGACTATACTTTTACTTTCCTGTGAGCCAGAGAAATGTAACTCTTGGGAAATGGAATTGGTTATCTCTATTTCATAAGCTTTCACTGCAAGCACATTCGTTGAGAGAAAATAGCAAAAAGGCCACAGGCATCTACTGAATAGTATGATGTCATTGTCCATTGATGCATGCATATGCCTGCAATATAGCTGCAATTACTATTGCATCTTTTAATCACTAGTGAGTTTAGAGTTACCATGATTGTAGAAAATGGTTATTGATGTTTATAGCATTTGTCAAAACAGGAAAGAGAGGACCTATCACAACTGACTTAATGCCTCAACAGTACAACACAAGGTAGAAGAGATAGCTTGGCAGTTAGGGAGTTTGCCTGCAAAGTCTAACAACAAGTTAATTCCCCGGTTCCCACATAAGCCAAATGCACAAAGTGCCACATGCATCTGGAGTTCGTTTGCAGTAGATAGACGCCTTGGTGGGCCAACACTCTCTTTCTCTCTCTGCTTGCAAATAAATTAATAAAATGTATTTTTAAGCCAGATGTAGTGGCAAACGCCTTTGATCCCAGCACTGGGGAGGCAGAGATAGGAGGATCGCCATGAGTTGGAGGGTACCCTGAGACTACATAATGAATTTCAGGTCAGCCTGGGCTAGAATGAGACCCTACCTCGAGAAACCAATATATATATTAGAAGAGTACAGTGCAGAGATACCAACTAGCTAAGCAGTCCTGTAATGTTTGCCACTGTGATGTGAAGGATGCACTGTCTGGTTTGAATGTTCATCGCTTCCTCCTGCACTCAGAGTAGAACTATGAAGAGCGTGTCAATTCTGATGGCTGCTGGAGGAACAGAGGCATTGGCAGACAGCAGGAGGGAGATATTTCACTAGTCCTTTTTCTATGAATCATATATTGCTTTACAATGATTGAGAACAAATAGCCCAAAAGATCGATAATCTCTATGTTTAGAAAAAAAAAAAAAAGTCTGATTTCTGAACTACTAAGCATAATCATATAATCAACATTTTTCAGATACACTTGGGAATTAGTAGCCCTGAAGTGAAGGAGAAATGAAGTGGCATTATATGAATCAATCCTTCTTTACTTCAGAACCATGGCTATTGTTTATGCTTCATTAAAGACATCAAATGTCCGATTAAAAGCCAGGCATGGTGGTGCACGCCTTTAATCCCGGCACTCGGGAGGCAGGGGTAGGAGGATTGCTGTGAGTTCAAGGCCACCCTGAGAATACAGAGTTAATTCCAGGTCAGCCAGAGCTAGAATAAAACCCTACATTGACAAACAAAAACAAAAACAAAAAGTCTGATTAAAATGCTACTTTGAGGAAAGCAGTGGCGGATAGATGTCTTTATTATTCTAGATGTTTTTGATTTGAAAGTGCGAACTTCATCTCAAAGAGTCTAACAGTTAAAGAGCATCTTGGCTTGTATTGTAGTACCAGAAGGAAGAGGTAGCTGTAGTAATCACTTGAAGTCAGGGAATTTATTCTGCTTCTCCCTGTATCCTCATGCCTTCTCTGGGGAGGAGCTGGACTGGACTAGAGGAAAGAATGTGCTAGAAACTCCTTGACTATATCTAAGTTTGTAGAGTAGCCAGATAAAAGCCTAATGTTCTATCTATTCTGATCAGCATCTCAGGACAGTTGGTCCCTTTCCTGTGAACTGATGGTTCAAACTCTAAATCTCTTCTATCAGGATTTTCATGTACCTCCGACCCACCCAGACAATCTTAGCACTTTTCTTAAATTCCATTCCCTTCCAAGGCTGCTGAATTCACCTTCTGACATGTGTGTTAGAAAGAACTCTGCAGCAGTTTGATTCGTGTCCCCCATAAACTTAGATATTCTGAATGCTAGTCTCCCCAGCTGATGGCAATTAGGAGTTAACACCTCCTGGAGGCAGTGTATTATTGGGGGCGGGCTTATGGGTGTTAAAGCCAGCTTTCCCTTGCCAGTGTTTGCCACACTCACCTGTTGCTATTGTCCATCTTATGTTGGCCAGGGGGTGATGTCCACCGTCTGATCATGCCATCATTTTCCCAGCCATTGTGGAGCTTCCCCTCAAGTCTGTAAGCCAAAATAAATCTTTTTTTTTTTTTTTTTTACCAAAAGCTGCTCTTGGTCAGGTGATTTCTGCCAGAAATTCAAACCTGACTGCAACAGTAAAGTGGTACTGAGGAGTGGGATTGCTACTAGACACCTGACTTTGTGGCTTTAGCCTTTTGGAGCTTATTTTCAAGAGGAATGTGGGAGGATTTGAAACCTTGGCCTAAAAGACGCCTTGCAGTGCTGTAAGTACAGCTTGATGGACTATTCTGGTCAGACATGAAAGACCTAAATGCAGTAAGAACTATGGACTATGAGGTTTGGCTTATGAGGGTGAGAAAGAGCTTTGCCTGGACTGGGCTAGCAGCTTGTGTGAGAAGCTTACTGATATGCCCATGTCCTGAGAAGTTGTGCAAGGTTGCTTCAATTACAAATGAACTGGTGAGAGCAGAGGGATATGGCACAGAAAAAAATGAAATCTTTGGGCTAAAACTGCTGCATATTCAGCTGTAATTGAGAGATTACAACCTTTGAGATTGGGCCAGCTGACCTGCACTGGGGCAACAGGAAGAATGTCGACTCTTTTGAAGGGAACTGAGTGCTCAAGGAGTGTCCTGTCCTTCAAAGTTTGATTTATTCCACCCTGAATTAACAAATTGGCATCCTACCCATTATTGTGGAGTATAAGAAATGCAGGAAAGAGAGGGTCATTGAGTTGGAAACATGGTCTTGTGTTTTGGAAATGGTCATGGGCAGTGTGAAGCAGGTTTTCTGGATGCCTGCATGGAGACCCCATGGGGCCATGAGAATGAATTGTGGATTACAGTGGAGACCCAGTGGAGATGCCGGGACCATGAGATGGCTGCTAAGGAAAGCTGCCGTCCCTGGATACAGTTTTCCAGGACTGTGAGTAGCCTAGCTTGGGGGGTGGGGGGAAGAATTGGAATTCCAGAGACTTGTTACTAGTTAGAATTATTGGACTTGGAGATTTGTCATTGGCAAGAGTTATTGGACTTGGAGTTATAGAATTTGATGTTTGCCCTGTTTAAATCTTGTATGGGTTGAATAATTCTTTGCTATGCTCAATGCCATCTTTTTCAGTGTGAGTGTTTCTTCTGTGTCATTATGGGTTTTTGGGTGGATTTCTTGATATTATGGCTCAGTTAAAAGACCTTGCATTATGGGGATGTTTGAACGTCATTACGATTGATAAAACTATGGGGACTTGTAAAGTTGTAGTGAATGCATTGCATTTAACATCATATATGGTTATCAGTTTTGGGGGGCCAGCGGAAGAATGTAGTGGTTTAATTCAGGTGTCCCCCATAAACTTAGATATTCTGAATGAGAGTCTGCCCAGCTGATGGTAATTGGTAATTAACACCTCCTGGAGGCAGTGTATTGTTGGGGGTGGGCTTCTGGGTATTATAGTCAGTTTCCCCTTGCCAGTGTTTAGCATACTCTTCTGTTGCTATCGTCCATCTTATATTGGCCAGGGTGTGATGTCCACCCTTTGCTCATGCCATCATTCCCCAGCCATTGTGGAGCTTCCCCTCAAGTCTGTAAGGCAAAATAAACCCCTTTTTCCCCAAAACCTGCTCTTGGTTGGGTGATTTCTGCCAACAATGCAAATCTGACTGTAATGAACTCTTTTAGGGTGGGAGAGATGGTTTAGTGGTTAATGTGCTTGCCTGTGAAGCCTTAAGTACCCATGTTCTACTCTCCAGATCCTGTGTTAGCCAGATGCAGAGTGAGGCAAGTGCAAGGTCACACATGCCTACTAGGTGGTACAAGTGTCTGGAGTTCAACTGCAGTGTCTGAGGGCCTGGTGCATCAGTTCTTTCTTTCTGTCTGTCTGTCTCTCTCTCTCTCACTTTCTCTGTCTCTGTCTCTCACTCATTCTGAAACAAAAAAGAAAGACAGAACTTTTATTCCTTTAGGTATATCATCCCCCTTTTCAAATATCTTTCCATCTTAATCGTATGTATCAGGTCATTTACACTAAAGATATTAATGTTCTCTTTATTACCACTTTTTCAATTTGATTTGATTCAGCTAGACTTTGTAGTGTCTTCTGAGGAAGCAAAAGTCTGCTAGATTCTGAGGATGCGTGATTACACACAGTATGGTGATTGCTGTCAAGGCTGTGCTGTGGATAGCAATGCTCAAGGACATCATTTTTGATCCTATATGCTTAGGAATAAAACCAATGTATATCATATAAGGGAGGAAGTATTCAGGTGTCCGAGAGGCTGGGAGCATAGGAATAAAACAGTTGTCCCTGTTCTCAGCGAGCTTTAGAACAGTGAGGAGCAAAAAAATTATAATGAATTATAATAAATTAGTATTTTAACAATTATAACAATCACACATTATTGAAATATAAATATAATCATAATCTCAATATCACTGTATTTTATGTACTATTAACACTGAGTATAAAATATTATGTATTTGGGATAATGGGTTTTTTGAAACAGTTTTGGTTGAACTTGAACTTATAATTCTCCTGCCTTAGTCTCCCAAGTATAAGGATAACAGGCATTGACACCATGTTCATCTTTGTTAAATAATATTGTCAAAATAAAATTATTTATCATAATGAAAATGTTAGTGATTGAGAATACATCTATGTTATTTTTGTTTTTTATTATATTAACATATTATCATATTTATAGGATATGTATAAATATTAATCTTATTCATATATACTTGCACATATCTAAAATGTAGGAGATATAAGTCCCATCCTGGCAAAGGAAGGAAAGGACTTCACACGGGTCAACCAGCAATGCCACTTTCACACATCCTGCCACCCTTATCTTGCCACTACCTCAATTTCCTTCAGTGCCTTGTGCCTTGTTTTTCACAGCCTGATCCTGTTCTTTGGTTAGTTAAGAAAAAAAGAAAAAAGAAAAATGCTGTGACGAGTTGCTAGCATGCCTTGTGATAGCATCCCTGTGCCAAATGTAAAAGCACTCATTTTCTCTAAGTTCTTTCACCAGGAGTCAAATCCATGTGAGGCAGTCTCTCTCCTGGCCAGAGGAAACCAGCCCTTCCTTATCAGAACAAGAAACACTGCTGAGGCCATCCCCATGGAAAAAAAAGTGCATGGATGGGTTTGACCACTTATCTCTCATGTTGCGGAGCTGGGCAGCATTGAGACAAGCTATTAGGGAAACATCCTCTTATATTCTTTAACTTTCCCAGAAAAGAGTCTACAACTTTTAAAATGTTTTCTAGCTTTCCAACATCCTTTAGAGTGGACAGTTCTTCCTCATTAAACATGTGACAATCAGGACAGAGCTCTTTGTGTTGTATTGTTCTGCTGCATTCTCATGTGGCTTATAGATACTTTCATTCTGGACCCTCCCACCAAATGCAAATAGAATTTCCATTAGCTGAGAGGACCAGAAATGACCTATATGTTTCCAAATACTTACCTTTGCAGAATAACCCCACCTGCAATTGAGAACCATTGGATGAGCTTAGCAAAATTACTCTTAGTTAATTTGAAAAAAATAATTGTTGTTTGCTGCATCTGAATTATGAATTCATTCATTTAAATTACAGAAGAACAAGAGGATGGAGATATAGCTTAGCTGGCAAAGTGCCTGTTTTGCAAGCATGAGAACCTGAATTCACTTCCTAGTACCCAATTGAAAATGCTGAGTGTTGTGATACACACCAGCTATCCCTGTCCTATGGAGGTGGAGACAGGTGGATCCCTAGAGCTCACTAGCCAACCAGTCTATCTTAGCCAGTAAGTTCGAGGCAAATGAGAAACACTGTCACACTGTCTCAGCCGGGCGTGGTGGTGCATGCCTTTAATCCCAGCACTCAGGAGGCAGAGGTAGGAGGATCACCATGAGTTCAAAGCCACCCTGAGACTACATAGTGAATTCCAGGTCAGCCTGGGCTAGAGTGAGACCTACCTTGAAAAACCAAAAAAAAAAAAGAGAGAGAGAGAGAAACACTGTCTCAAAAAGAGGTGGACAACATATCTGAGGAATGGTACCTGAGGTTGTCCTCTGGTCGTCACATGAACAACCCACCTATACATGTGCAGTCATCCATACACACACACACATGCATACCAAATATACACACAAACACTTATACACACATGCATATATAGCACATATACACACATAAAACAAAATTACTAAATCATATAAAAATGAAAAACTCATGGGAGCTTGAATGTAAAGTCTCCCCCATAGCCTCATGTGTTTGTGGTTAAGCCTCATACTGCTGGTGTAGTCTTTGGGAGGTAGAGTCTTGTTGAAGAAAGCATATACTAAAAGCAGACCTTGAGGCTTATCAGCCCAGCCAATTAGGTGTTCAGAGTTAGCTCACTCTTGCTGCTTCCTCCCAGCTGATATGACAAGATATGACTCTCATTCGTCTGCTTTGCCATCATTCCCTGCTGTGATGAAATTTCCCCTCAACAGTGTCAGCCAAGGGTTTATCAATCTTGTTTATCCTGTCAAAGAACCAACTCTTTGTTTCATTGATTCTTTGGATTGTTATTTTGGTTTATATTTCATTAATTTCTGCCTTAATCTTCATTATTTCTTCTCATCTACTGATTTTTGGTTAGCCTTGTTCTTCTTTTTCCAAGGCCTTAAGGTGAAAGGTGAAGCATTAAATTGTTTATTTGTGAACTCTATAATTTCTTTTTTTCTTTGCTTTTTCGAGGTAGGGTCTCATTCTACCTCAGGCTGACCTGGAAATCACTCTGTAGTCTCAGGGTGACCTCAAACTCATGGCAATCCCCCTACCTCTGCCTCCAAAATGCTGAGATTAAAGGCATGTGCCACCATGCCCAGCTATAATTTCTTAATATAGTCACTTAGAGCTATAAATTTCCCTCTTAGGACTGTCTTCATTGTGTCCCAAAGGTTTTGGTATGTTTTATTATCATCATCATTTTATTCTATGAATTTATTGATTTTCTTTTTGATTTCTTCAATGACCCATTGATCATTCAATAGTGTACTGTTTAGTCTCCATGAATTTCTGTATGCTCTGCAGCTTTTCATGTTGCTGATTTGCAGTTTAATCCCATTGTGGTCAGATAGAGTACAAGAGATTATTTCAGTTTTCCTGTATCTGTTGGGATTAGCTTTGTGTCATAATATATGGTCTATTTTAGAGAATGTTTCATGTGCTGCTGAGAAAAATGTATATTCTGCAGCATTTGGATGGAATGTTCTGTAGATATCTGTGAAAGATGAAAATAGATCCTTGTCTTTATCCATGCACAAGAATCAAATCCAAGTGGATCAGGGACATTAATATCAGAACTGAAACTCTGAAATTGCTAGAGGAAAATGTAGGGGAATACTTCAACAAATTGGCATAGGTAATGACTTTCTGAATATGACTCCAATTGCTCAGAAAATAAAACCACTAATCAGTCACTGGGATCTCATGAAATTACAAAGCTTTTGTACAGCAAAGGACACTGTGAATAGAGCTAAGAGACAACCTGCAGAATGGGAGAAAATCTTTGCCAGCTACACATCTTACAGAGGATTAATATCCAGAATATACAAGGAACTCAAAAAACAGAACATAAAGAAATCAAACAACCCAATTAAAAAATGGGTTATGGAACTAAATAGAGAATTCTCATTGGAAGAAATACAGATGGCACATAAACATTTAAAACAGTGCTCTGCATCCTTAGCCATCAGGGAACTGCAAATTAAAACTACCTTGAGATTCCATCTCTCTCCTGTCAGAATGGCTACCATCAAGGAAACATATTACAATAAATGTTGGTGAGGATGTGGTAAAAGGGGAGCCCTTCTACACTATTGGTGGGAATGTAATCTGGAACAGTCATTGTGGAAATCAGTGTGGAGGTTCTTGAGACAACTAAAAATAGATTTACTATATGATCCAGCTATAGCACTCCTAGGCTTTATCCTAATGACTCTTCTCACACCTTAGAGATACTTGCACAACCATGTTTATTGCTGCTCTATTTACAATAGCTAGGAAATGGAACCAGCTTAGATTTCCATCCACAGAAGAATGGATAATAAAGAAGTGGTACATTTACACAATGGAGTTCTATTCAGTGGTAAAGAGAAATGAAATTATGAAATTTGCAGGCAAATGGATGGATCTGGAAAGGATTATACTAATCGAGGTAACCCAGGTCCAGAAAGCCAAACATCACATGTTCTCTCTTATATGTGGATCCTAGCTGCAAGTGTATAGACTTGTGTGTGATCTGGAACCAATAATCAGTAGCAGAGGCCCATAAGCTAGAAAAAGGCTATAAGGGAGGGAGGAGAGGGAAGGTCATAAGAGGATGGTATTGTATATATGTAAGTAGAAGAACAGATTACAGAGAGGAGAAAGGCCTAAGTAAGATCATGGGAAGAGATTGTATAAAAGAAGGGCAGCAGGGGAGGGTCAATCAAAATTCGAGATATTCTGAATACGACATCTGAAAATCTACTTTCTTCAATAATGGCACATCCAGAAGCCATAGATTGTTACTAGAAAATTTTCAGTGCCTGGGATGGTATACCTTCTAGTGAGTTGTTGGCCAGGGAGGTCCCTGTTGCCCCGAAAACGTTTCAGGCTATTGCCAAAGCAATATTGCTGAAGACTTCACATGCCTGAGTGGCAAAATCACTGAGAAATCAAACTGGTGCTGAGAAGAAAACCTTCTCCCTGTAGCCCAGCCAACTGAAATATGGTAAAAGCTTCACTGTATGCAGCCATCTGGGAGATAGAAGTCATCAGTGGTGAAAACAATGGACACTGGAAGCCTCAAGTTTGGCCAGCCAGGCCAAATGACTGAACGGGTGCAATATTGGCATGTCTGCTCTGGGGGAAACCAACTGCTCTCTAATTGGACTGAAGGCCCACTGTATGGGAGGGAATACATGCCTGGCACTGAAAACATAATCAAAAGCCTATGGCAGGCAAGGTCATGAGCCTTAGGGGTATAAAAGCTAGCTCTTGTCTGGATAAATGCATATATGACTCTCACCAAATTGCTCTGAAAGCACTACCCTTAATGTTCATATTCATATATTAATGCTATTCTCACTTCTGGTTAGAGAAGCTTCTCTTTTCAGATGGCGATGACCACTGGGATGACCCAAAAGGCAACGTAGTGCTGAGAAGAAGGGACAGAGTGGTCTCCAACACTGAAACATCTCAAACCCTCTAAGGCTCAGGGTCCATTGCAGAAGAGGTGGCAGAAAGAATGTAAGAGCCAAAGGAAGGGTACCACTCCTTACATACAACTGCCCGTACAGGAACTGTCCTTGATATCCAAAACCTTGCAGTGCCTAGCAATACCTACACAAGACCCTCATAATAGGAGAAAAAGATGATGACATCAAATTAAAAGAGAGACTAATGGAGAGAGGGAAGGGATATGAGGGAAAACAGAGCTATGAAGGGGAAAGCAGGGGAGGGGAGGGAAACACCATGGTTTGTTGCCTGTAAGTATAGAAATTCTTTATATATATATATATATATATCTGGGTCAGCCACAAAAAACTCTTTCCTTCCATAAGGTGCTTGTGGTCAGGGGTTTTGTCTCAGCAACAAGGACATAACTGCTATACACCTAAATCCTAGCATGCCTCTTTATTTTCTCTTGTGGTTTAAAGCTACAGGGAGGAGTAAGACAGCTATGGAGATATTACTGCAAGAAAGAAGAACAATGTTGCTCACTTATTCACATATTCATTCATTTAAAAATGCATCCCGAAGTGATGGAGAGATAGCTCAGGGGTTAAGATGCTTACCTGTCAAGCCTAATGACCTGGATTCCAATCCCCAGTACCCGTGTAAAGCCAGTTGTACAGAGTAGGACATGCATCTGGAGTTCATTTGAAGTGGCTTGGAGGCTCTGGCATGCCCATTGTCTCTCTTTCCCTCTGTCCCTCTTTGTCCTTGCAGATAAATTAAAAAATATATATATTTTATAAAAAATACATCTTGAATATCTGTGTGCCTTGTGTTGAGGTCATGTGAGTCAGACAGTGTCCTCATATACAATACAGTATGCAGTGTAACTTCCATGTGAGCTCAGAGCTAGATGATTCTTCCCAGCAGAAAATCTAGAACTTTCCTGGAAGGAATATTCCAAGCAGCCTCTGAGAGGATTTGGATTGCTATAGACAGATGATGCTTGGGAGGTGCCAACCCAGGAGGAGAAAATAGAAGTGCAAATGAGATGGCAGGTGACGTGACATGACTGCACTGACAAGTGAATGTGTGAAGAGAATAGTGGGAAGCAGAGATAGGGTGCTTGACCTCGGGTGGGGCACTATAGAGATTCCATTCTCGTGGACATTGAAGGGATTTTGAGTATTTGCACTGAATGCAGAGGTTGTCACATACTTGAAATTATTTCTTAGGCATCTCCCCCTCTCCTGCATGCTCTGCATGCTGCACACACCTTCTACCCATACATATACGTGTGCATGAGTGCACATGAGCGTGCACACACACACACACCCCATTCTGTAGTTGAAAGGAGAAAAGGATGTCTTCTACCTTGGTGTTACTTAGCCACCAATGTGATTTGTATAAACAAAACTGACCGGATCAGGCAGGTCCAGCCCAACACAATCTCTGTACTTCCTAATTGATGTCTGTGGGGGTTTGATTCAGGTGTCCCCCATAAACTTAGGATCTGAATGCTAGGATCCCAGCTGATGGAGATCTGGGAATTAACACCTCTTGGAGGCCGTGTATTGTTGGGAGTGGGTTTTATGGGTTTTATAGCCAATGTCTCCTTGCCAGTGTTTGGCACACTCTCCTGTTGCTGTTGTCCACTTTATGTTGGCCAGAGGGTGATATCCGTCCTCTGCTCATGCCATCGTTTTCCCTTGCCATCAGGGAGCTTCCCCTCGAGCCTGTAAGCCAAAATAAACCTCTTTTTCCCACAATCTGCTCTTGGTTGGGTGATTTCTACCAACAATGTGAACCTGAACAATGTCCATTCTTCTTTCTTCCCCTGGTCCGTTCAGAGTGAAACTCCTTTGCCTGGTGTTCAAGGCCTCACACGACACGACCTCCATGCACTTCCCCACTCATCTTCTGCAGCTGCCCTGGTGGGTTTGGTTGGGCCATTCTATGTCACTTTCCTCTCTCTGATTCTCGGTCTTTCAGCGGCTCTCACCACACATCACCTCCTCTGGTTACCTCCCCACCAATTTGCAACCTCTCTTAGCTGTCACCTATCTACCACTCCCCATATGCTACCAATTTCTTGCTATTCAGATCCTAGCCCACATCCAGATACTTTCTGAAATCGCTTCAACCCTTTTCTCTCTTGTAACATTTATTGTCCACCCCCTTCATCTGGCTGTGTAGCACACGCAGTTGTTTTAGTCCATTTCCTTTTTACATATTAACATATACTTCCTATGGTTCTCCTTCTACCTTGACCATCTTTCAGTTCCCTTTTGACCCAGGGCCTTTGTGTCTTCTTCCCTGAATCTAGACTATAATTTGTATCTTCATTCCTTACCATCCACCCTTACCCCCAACCTCCCTTCACTAAATCATCCTGTCTCCATGGTAATTTCTCATGGAGCCAAGTTGCTCAGATGATGTGTCACATATCAGGTATTATATATTTGATTAAAGCCATATCTGCTCCTTTACATTTCTTTGGGTGATTTTTAAAATATATTTATTTATTTATAAATTTGAGAGAGAGAGACTAGAAGCAGACAGAAGAGAGAAAGAGAGTGAGCGTGGGTGCACCAGGGTCTCCTGCCACAGCAAACAAACTCCAGATGCATGCACCACTTTGTGCATCTGGCTTTTTGTGGGAACTGGGAAATCAAACCCAGAGCTCTCTTTAGGTAATTTTTGGTTCAGCATAATTGTTCCAGTAAGTTATAGGCTGAAGAAATCAAGATACTTTTTTTGCCCATCAATTTCTCAAGTATCCAGGAAAGCAGTGTTATTCCAAGGGTACAATGTGTACTGTCTATTAAAAAAACACATGGACAAATAGGCTGACTTCTTAGGATATAGAATCCTATATCCTGTGCCATGAATTTAAAGAATATCTAGCAATAGGGATTAATAAAGGATAAGAACTATTGACTTTAAAAGCATTTTAAGGGCTGGGGAGATGGCTTAGTGGTTAAGCACTTGCCTGTGAAGCCTAAGGACCCCGGTTCGAGGCTCGACTCCCCAGGACCCACGTTAGCTAGATGCATAAGGGGGCGCATGTGTCTGGTGTTCGTTTGCAGTGGCTGGAGGCCCTGGCGTGCCCATTCTCTCTCCCTCTTTCTCTCCCTGTCTGTAGCTCTCAAATAAATAAATAAAAATAACAAAAAAATTTAAAAAAAAATAAATAAAAGCATTTTAACTCCAACTCATCCTTGGTTTATAAAGCTCTTGTCAAGAAAACAATGAAAATTTTGAGGGTAGAAATTAAAAAGTGGAGGCCTTACAATAATGCTGTTTACCTTCTACCTTGATATTTTTTGTGTGCATAAGATTCTACACAGACTTGGCTCCAAAAGGAGGCTAGCAGTGACTCATGGGAGAGAGACTAAACAGTGCAGCTTCTGACCAAATCTTCTACTCAGCCATCAGGTGCTCCCTGTGAATTTTGTGGTGATTAAGATTCTGCCTGAGATACCAGTCATTAGGAGCTTTTCTCATAATCCCATCACTTCTCCTGGAAATAAAGTCTCTTAAGCCACTATTCAGCCCCACTGATTTATTATCCCTAATGACCTGGGGCCACAGTTAGGATTCCATACTGATGAAATGCTTTCTGGTAACTCCTTTACTCTGTTGAGCCAAGGATGAGTTGATAATACTTAAGATCAGGTCTTGGTTGTACTTGCTTGGAAGAAAAACCACGGCATTAACTTGAAAAAAGTAAATCTTTGAACTTCATACCCAAGATCCACCTTTCTGTTCCAGTCTTTAAGGCATAGGAAGATATAAAAAAAAATGTAGGAATGGTGCTGGAGAGATGGCTTAGCAGTTAAGGCATTTGCCTGTAAAGCCTAAGGACCCTGGTTTGATACCCCAGTACCCATGTAAGCCAGCTGCACAGGGAGGCACATGCATCTGGAGTTCATTTACAGTGGCTGTTCTCATAAATTAATTAATTATTTAATTAATTAATTAATTAAAATGACAGAATCTAGGATCTATTTCTCTATTCAGATTGCTAAGCAAACTTTTACCAGCAGCTATCTCTACTAGCAAAAGGACAGAAGAACCTAGACTGGAGCTGTGGCCTTCCACCAAGAGCAGAGGCTTCTGGCAGGCAGGCAGGAAAGGCACATTATCTAATGATGGCCCACTTCTCTGGAACATAATGATGTAAGAGGGTCAAGGAAGATGCCAGAATCAGAACAAATGAGCAGACTGGCCCAAGCATAGTTTCTCTTCCTACAGGATGACATTTGGATACCCCTCAGGATTCCCTCTCTCCTGCCCAGCTTTTACTAGGTATATCAGATGTTCTTCTCACATGATTATCCAGCTGAGTGTCTTATTTTCTTCTAAGTAAGGCTCACAGATCTATCTGTGTTCATGTTCCAATAGTCACCCAGTCATACATTCTGTGCATTTTTCTCACCTCTGACTTCCACATTCCCACATCACACAAAGACTTCTCATAGATCTGACTTTTGAAGGCATTCCTCTGCTGTACCGTAATGGATGGATTCACAGGAATGGTAGCCATCCATTCTGAAGTAACAGGTGGAAAGATTGACCATCTTGGACAGACAATGGGACTGAGTGTTTCCTCCAAACCAACCTCTTGGCAGCTAGTGATCCTTCTGAAATACATCTTCCACCTTGTCATCTTCCCTTCCAAATCTTGCAAGTTTGTATGTCCTCTAAACACATCAGTAACAAAACTCAAACTCCTTAAGAGTTTTCTTCAACTTCAGTCTTCTCTTGCCAGGTTATTTCCCATCATTCTTTCTGGCCCTCCCATCATGTACTCCCACTCATCTGCTGTCTCCATGGTTCTTATCACAACACCATTTCCCATGACTCCATGTTTTTCCAAGCTTGCTCTGTCTGGATAAATAGACTTACACTTGCAAATCCTTACTAGAAAATATGTCTTCCTCCAATCTTAAGATCTCAAATTCATTGTTTTCCTCTCTTCTCCATTCTCTCCACTTTGAGATATAAAGACTCTCCCTTACCTATATTACCTTAGCTTTTTATTTCTTGAGGCAAGCCTAATAGACTGACCTTTTTATTATTAGAGACAGTGAGAAAGAAAGAGAGAGAGCTCCAAGGCCTCCAGTCACTGTGATTAAACTTCAGATGCATGTGCCACCTTGTGTGCATGTGCGACCTTGTGCATGAGTCACCTTGTATGTCTGGCTTATGTGGGATCTGGGGAGTCAAACATGGGTCCTTGGGCTTCACAGCAATTTTCTTAACCATTAAGCCATCCCTCCAGCCCCTCCTATATTACCTTAGCTTTTAATCCTACTTTTATTTAGTTACTAAACTTCCATGAGAGACAAGAATGCTTGGAGTGTCAGATTTAAGATAGGGGAACCAGAAAGCCAAAATGAAGTTGTCATGATGAAGAGGGAAAACAAACCAGAATGCATAGCCACACTACCACTGAGCATGGTTGAGATGGATGTATGAGGCATCATGTCCAGATTGAGAATGCAAGCTTCAGGCTGGAGAGATGGCTTTGTGGTTAAGGTGTTTGCCTGTGAAGCCTATGGACCCAGGTTTAACCCCCCAGTACCCATGTAAGCCAGACACACAAGATGACACATGCTCACCAGGACATACATGTACACAAGGTGGCATGCATGTCTTGAGTTTAATTGCAGTGGCTAGAAGACCTGGTGTGCAAATTCTCTCTCTCTCTCTCTCTGACACACACACATACACACACACACACACACACAAAGAATGCAGTTTCTATCCAATGGGCTTGGATACAAGCAGAAACCAGATATCTTGGAACACAAAAGAGAACTACAGAAAATGCTCTTGAGATCTGTGAGAGTGAAAGAACAACTGTGTTGCCTGTGTGGGGGACGGATTGGTAGAGGTCAGCTTCCACCAAAGAGATGATACTTCAGTTGAATTTTGATAGATTTGCATTGGTTCGTCTCAAAAGGAAAGATTGGGTCTAAGACCCAATCACTGATTTTTCCAGTAGCCAGGGAAATAGGTAATTGCAATAGAGTGAAGAAGTTAACAGCCCTAGTCATCTTTGCTAGCAATGTTATCATTGCCATTTGCAATTTTGACCACAATGTGTAATCCTTTTTCAAATTATGTCTTTCCCTGAAGCTGATCTCCATTTATACATGTTTAAGCTCTTGGATTCAGGGCAATTTGAAAGCTCTGATCCCAAAATCTTCATGAGGAACGTATGAGGTTCTTCTGTTTTAATGATACCATCCGCTATTTACATAGGGCCTTTCCATTGTAAGAGCAACAACTTAGTACCCTCAGTGTATTTTAAGTGCTCTCTGCATTTTATCTTATTTAACCTTTGTCTGGATTGTATAGTTAAATCCTTCTATTATCCACATTTTACAGATAATGAAACCAAGACATGGAGAAAATATAAAAAGCAGCCAAAGTCATTTGAAACTACACAAGGTGATACTGAGAGCCCAAAATGTACGGATTTGGTGAGTTTCATTAACCACTTCTGAATAAGGGATGGCAAGCATTCCTCACAGGGAAGTGTTGCAGTGCTAAGGGCTTTTCTGCACAAGACAATGGCAGTGACTTCAGAGGGACCGTCTAGAGAGCTCCTGAATTGTATGTATTCCATGTCCTTGATTGGTGCAGAATTTGATGTGTCCCATACCTGGAATTATAGGAAGTGAGAGACCAAAGAGCCACTTTAAAGAAAATCAAGTTTTCAGAATAGTATTCACCATCTTTCAGTCTCTCCCTCTGCCTCTTCAACTAGAGAGCTTGGGATATCAGTCCAGAAACCAGGAAGATAACTGACTTCAAGTAAAGGGAAAGAGGGCAGTTAAAGAAGTATAAGTCAGAGAAATGGAGACTGTGGTCATGCCCTTTGTTCCACAGAAGGCTTCAGAACCCAGCAGCTCTGGGGAAAGGAAAAGTTGAACGAAACCAAATTCAACATTGTGATTCATCTCTGGAAGTGAATGCATTCAGGTTTCAGAATTGAGATTGTGATATCAAACGTAAGGCCCATTGCCCCATGCCCCACAAGGAAGTGAGCAGTGAGAGCCTGCTCAGAGAGGAGGAAGTCTTCCTGTACTGCTCTCATTCATCTCTTGCCAATTCTCTTTCTAGCCTCCACATCCCTTGTCATTTCTTTCACATTTCTTTCTCCTTTCTTAATTATGTCTTTAGGACAGAATTGGATCCTAAGCTCATTGAGTCAGTCATTTTTCTATTGTATTCACTTATGTTTTTCATCACCAGATTTGCCCCTTATCTTATTTAGGTATTCTACTTTTATTCTTAAATTTACTACTTGAAATCTTGTGACTTATTGTTTACATTGTATATGACCAATATCCTTCATTCTTTAAGAATATTTCTGCATATGTTAAATTCTTGTCCCTTCTGTAAGTCAGCTCTGCATATTGTGATCACAGTCTTTCTTTTTGACTAGTTATACCCAGGAACTTATTTTGGCTTATTTCCCTATATAATCATGCCTGAACCCCTCAAGGTGTTTTGATGGAGAGAGAAAAACCCTGTCTCCAGTGGGCAAGCCAAAACATTAGCCCTTCCTTTTTGCTGCCAGGATATGAAGTGCTTCTTGCTAGCAAGGACTGTCTATTAGATTCTTTGAAACTAGGCAGAAAGCGTCTTTATACTATCCACCTACCAGTCCAGAGGATAGAGAAGGTGGGTGAGAACAGCTGATTGGGAAGGGCCTGTTTTCATCTCTGTCTTCCCCCAGACACTTCCTCCATTTATATGATTCCTATAGTTGTGACATGTTCTTTAATGATTACCAGAGCATTTCCAGCTGCCATGGGTGAGTCGTAACCTTCAGAAGACTCCCTAACTTACAAGGGGAGGCAAAACCCTTGAGAGCATCACTATAGCAATGGATCTGTGGGGCGCCCTGTGAGAGGTAGACAGAGACTTGGGAATGAGTTCCCAGCTCAGGCCAGTTCTTTATGGGCAGATGATTAGAAAGTTAATTAATAGCTTAGAAATCATTACTGTGCTGTTACTGTTAGCTGCTAGACTTTGGCCAAGTTGCTCATGTGCCTGAGTCATAGTCTCCTCATCAGGCAGAAAGGCACAGGAGGTGCCCCTCCCTTGCCACTGCAGGAGGGCTGCAGGTGACATCTGTGGTGACAGTGAGTGACCATGTGAGAGACTAGCTGCCATGGCCCAGGCAGCACTCTCAAAGTGCTGGCCCAGCTACACTCCCAAACTCCATGCTCTAGCTCCAATGACTCTACTTGGCAGGTTGTGGGATGACCGTTCCTCAGTGGCAGAACTAATGGTGTCACTGGGATCATGAACACAGTAGGTTTAGTCCCTGGAATGAAAATAGCATGCTATGGTCTGTCCTATCCTTACAGGCTCCCAAAGCTTCAGAGCCCATGAGTATAGTCTTTGTCCAGATTCCTTGATGGTTGGAAGCCCATGTTGATATTCCTACAGCTCTTGTCTTATCTTCCTAGACTCCTCAGGCCCTTGACAGAAGCATTTGCCTACATGGACTACATCGCCTGCTTGCTGAAGGACTGAATTCATTCATGTTCTCCCCTTAGTGAAGAGGATCCAGCAAAATGTGCCTGCCATGGCTTGTCATGCTATAAAAGTACACATTAATCCTTGAGGCCATATTAGTGCTTTGAGGCTCTGTGGACTGACCATACATGTCTGTAAGGTGCTGGGTCACTTGATTGACAGCCACAGGCAAGAGAACGTGGAGGAAACTTCTGTGAAATTACACAGAGGCTACTGCAAATAGCAGTAGGACCAAAAAAAAAAAATCTCCCTCTCATTTTCTTTCAATAAAATGAGTCACTTCCCACTGTGACAACAAAAAGAGAATGGACATTGGAATCATGAATTCTGGGTCCGAATCCATTTTGGGGTGTGGCCATGTGTGCATATGTATTCACATACGTGGGACTGTTCATGTGAATGGGCGAGAGTGCACATGTGAATGGGGGTTAGAGGTTGATGTTGGATGTCTTCCTTGATCACCTTCCACTTATTTACTGAAGTAGGGTCTCTCACTTCAATCTACGGTTCACTGATTTGGCTAGCCTAACTAGACAACTTAACATTGGTATGTCCTGTCTCTACCTTCTGAGTGCTGGGATTACAAGTGCATACCACCATGCCCACCCAGCATTTATGTGGGTGCTAGGTATCCAAACACTGTTTCTCATGCGTGTGTGGCAAGCACTACTTTACCCACTAAGACATCTCCATAGTCCCTTGTGTTTAAGTCTTGACTTCATCACTGGTAACTTTGTGACCCTAGATAAATTATATATTCCTAATGCTCATTGCCCTCATTTGGGAAGGATGGTCATAGCTAATATGCCATAGAATTATTTCGATTAATGAAATATATGGTGATATGAAGTTAAATAAATGCAGTTGAAATGCTGGAGACATGGAGAAGCTCTGCAGATATTGTCAGCAACGTCACTGGCTTAGTCCTTAGAATATGTGAATTTTAATAACCAGATTTCTTAGATAATGATCTTGGAATTACTGTTAAACTTTGGTATACTGAATATATTCTTCAGTTTCAAAAATGTATGCCTTAAACCCATAAAACAAATATATTTTGAGAAAGAACTATGTTCTACATGCGTAAATATACTGATAGCAGCTGAATAGGAGAGATACTGTACTCAACCTCCAGACATTCTCTGATGATCTTGTCCACAGGCATTCACATTCTTGTGTGGTCTCTTCCACCTGTGCCAGGCTTGGTCTGTATCACCAACAGAATGTGACAAAAGTGATCACATGGTCTGTCTAAGATTAGATTATAAGAGGCTTGTCTGTGACTTCCACATCGAGTCTCTTACTCTTTCTTTCTCTCTCTTCATCCCTTCCTCAGAAAAGATAGTGACCACTCTGTGAAAGGCTTGCTTGAAAGGATAAATTATATGACTAGCTTAGAAGTGTCTCTTCAGCCTTGTGATGACTACAACCCCAGCAGACAACTTTATGGTGAACTCATGAGAGATCTTGATCTAGAACAAACCAGCTGAGCAACTAGGTCCCCAAACCTCAGAAACCGTGAAATCATAAGAATGTACTAGTTAGCCATTACATTTTGGTATAATTTTCCAAGCAACAGTTGATAACTAGCATCAGATGTTTGATCATTCTTTTTTTAATTTTTTTAAAAAAATTGTTTATTTTTATTTATTTATTTGAGAGCAACAGACAGACAGAGAAAGAAAGAGGCAGAGATAGAGAGTGGCCTCCAGCCACTGCAAACAAACTCCAGATGTATGTGCCACATTGTGTATCTGGGTCTTGGGGAATCAAGCCTTGAACTGGGGTCCTTAGGCTTCACAGGCAAGCACTTAACACTAGCACTAAGCCATCTCTCCAGCCCTGATCATTCAGCTTTTATGCTTGTAGAAACTACAAATCAGGGACCCTAAGTGTTTTCTAACATCAGAACCAGCACTTGCTTACCACCACATATGCTGCCTTCCCAAGTGGGAATACACTCTTACATTGAAGAGGGAGAAAAAAGAAAAAAAAAAAAAAACACTGTCTTCAAAGAAAATGCTTATGTTTACTTTTCTGTATCAAAGAACAAATTATTTTGAAAATGAGTAACCAAACTTAATATAAAATAGATGTTCAGAGAAAGGAAGAATAGATGTTTTTCAAGCCAAATATCTTGCTATCTATCAACTGGATGCCAGGTTCTGGGGATAACACTGAGCACAATGTGCACGTTCCTTGCTCCTGTGAAGCTCACAGTCTGCTGTGAGAAATGGCTGGGTGGATTATAGCTGATGAGATGGTGTGAAACTGTAACCAAATACCTAAGAGCCTGGCATAACTTGCTAAAATCTAGTACTTAGCACGCATGTGATATTGGACAAGTGACCAGTTGCTTAGCCTGTGAAGGACTGGGCTCCACTCTTTATGCTTCTCTCTTTAGTCTTACCAAATGCTAAGCTCTCTACTGCATTATCCAAATTAACCCTCATGACAATCCTATGAGTAAGCATCATTACCCCAATTTTATGGATTAGTCCCTATCTCATTGTGTGCAAAGAGAATTAATATTTATAATCCAAATACAGAGCTTGACCCAGCATCCAGCTCATGGCAAGTGCTGACTAAATGGCTGTGACCCAGGATAAGAGAGTGTGACCAGAGAATGGGCATGCATGCAAGTAGCTTGTTTGGGAAGGATACAGAAATATGTGAGGGAGTTGGGAAGTGACAGAGGGGGAAGAAGAAAACCAGCCAAGGGTATATTGATATGCAGAGCACTCCTGCAGTCATCTAAGGCTCAGGCCCACCAGAATTCTCTGAGACAGGCTTGAACACGCCTCAGAAATGAAGCACTAGGGTGAAAAGATGCACTACTCATTCTCCAGCTCTTCTGCTTTGTTGATTGAGGTTAGCTTTGCAATGCTTCCAGCTTCCATAGCTGTCAGACCAATATGCTTGCTCTGTGATCAAAAGGCATCTTCAAGCCAAGATGTCAAAACTCTTGAGTAGTTAGGAAATATTAATCATTCAGCAGTGGTCACAAAAGTTATGTTACAAGAAGTTATTCATGCAATTGCTGCTCTTAATACTATTACCATATGATATGCATATGAAATGATCCCATAACCTCATGTGTTAGAATATGTCATCTGCAACTGGTGGCACTATTTTTTTGGGGGGGAGAGGGTTATGGAATCTATGAAAGATGGTGGGCCTTTGAAAGTTATACCAGCCTCCAATTCCCAAGTAGCTTTTTGCTTCACATCTGCTGCTATATGAAGAAGTAGCTACAATTCCCTCCTCCACAGCCAGGAGCAGCTCTGCCGTGCCTTTCCTGTCATGAGGATGGGATGCAACACAGGATAGGACATAAATTGTAATGGACCACAGAATGATTATCTCAGAGCTTTGTGGCTAAAGGGGGATGAATAATAGATTGAAGGAAAAGAGAACAAGGGAGTCTTCCTAGGAGAGAGAAGCTTGTGTGAAAATTCGAACCAAAAAAAAAAGGAATAAGGAATGCCTACTGGCAAAATGGAAGCAATCTGGTGGTGGGTCTGAACTTTGAGTTGAAAGAATCATGACAGATGATTTCGGAAAGGACAGCAGAAGTCAGACCAGGTACGCTGATAAAAGTTGCAGTGGGAAATCCTCAAAGGAGTCCCAGTAAGATTTGAGTTTCAACATCACACCCAGGTCCACATGCAAAGAGTGGATTTGGGGAAATGAATAAGCTGGGGAGTAAAGGGTGCATCAGAGAAGCAGTGGCAGTAGTCTAGCTGAGTGCATGTGACTGGGGACAAGTGGAGATGACGAAGGCTTTAATAATGAACATGTGTCTCACTGTGTGTGTGAGGCGTTTGGGGGAGGGGGTCAGGAATTTGGGAACAGCTTATCTGGAGGCTGTGCCTCAGGACTTCCCAGGAAGTCGATGTGGACTGACTCTGAAATCCTGGCTGGGGCCGAGGATCTACTTCCAATATGATAGACTCTGCTGGATATTAGCAAAAGGTCCCAGTTCTATGTCCCATGGGTCTCTTCATACAGCCACTCAGTGCTCTTCTGCCGTGGCATCTGGCTTCCCCAAGAGTGAGTCCAGAGAAGGCCAGGAAGATGGAATCTCCTTAGTCTTTCATTACCTGGCCTCAAGAGTCAGACCCCACCATGGATTGTATTTTGTATGTGCATGTTTGTGTGTGTGCTAAGAATGAATGTATGTGTGTGTGTGTTTGTATGTGTGTGGTTCAGTGTGTCAGTGTACATGGAGGCTAGAGGTTGACGTTGGTTGTTTTAATCTCTCTCCACCTTATGTTTTCAGAAAGCATCTCTCGCTGAACCCAGAGATGACTAACTGGGCTACACAAGCTAGCCAGCAAACTCAGGGGTTCCTCCTGCCTCTGCCTTCCCAGCATGAGGAAATACATGTGGGTGCCATGGAGCCAAACACAGGTCTTCCTTCTTGTGTAGTAGGCACTTTACCCACTGAGCCACCTCCCCAGCCCCAATACTCCCACATTTCTGAAATAGCCTATTGGTGATCCATGACAGCCCCCTCCAATGTGGGAGGTCGATACAAGGATGTGAATGCCACAGATTAGGATCATCCAGGGCTCTCTTGGAGGCTGATTATGTGTCTGACCTCAACTCTCAGTGGTTTCCATCTCTCCCATACATTAAACTCATTCACATGTCCCAAAGCCTTGTCCTATTCAGTTAATCAGTGTGAAGTTCAGAATTTGCTCTCAAAAGCAAGTATGTGTCATTGGGCATTTCCCCTTGAATACTGTTAATCCAGTACGGGTCTTCTCAATATCAACTCTTATCAATCAAAGAGGTAAATTGCCCCCCGCCCGGCACACACACTATAGTGGGATAAGCTTGGAATAATTGCTAGAGACACTTGTTAAGACTGTTTTACCCATTCTGAAATCAAACTGGGAAAATGTTGGGATTTTGTTAACTGGTGCTCAGTCTTTTCATGCCAAGGAATGATGCTCTGTGGTTCTTGGATCTTCTCTGCTATTTCCTTGTGTTGGACATGTAGCCAAACAAGCACAAAATCCATGTCACTGATAAGAGTTGTCTGTAGGCACACCATAACCTAGCCCGTTTTGACTAGCAAAACTATCATGGAAGCACTGAGGAGCACATAGAATGGGAAGGCAGAAAAGGGAAAGTCTGCATTAGAAACAGAAATGGAGAGGAGAGAAAGCAACAAACATTGGACGTCAGGGATAATCTTTAAAGAAGGAAGAGTAATAATAGTGTCCAATACTTTTGAGAGGTCAAATTAGAATGCCTTGGGAATAATCAGGGTTCCAGATTTGGAGAAAAAAAGGGAATCACAGCGAAGGATAATTTCAGTAGAATAACAAAATCAGACGTCAAGTTACAGTGGTGTGGGAGTAAGCAGCAGTTAGAGGATGAGAAGCATGCAGTAAGTGTGCCTGTGAGGAAGGAGGGAAATGTGGGTATTGAGAGGCTTTGCTAAGGAAAACCAGAATGGGCCTTATTAACCTTATAAAAGGGAACAATTAAACAACTAAAACAAAAAGCAAGTAAACAGAAATGATGAGGTTGTAAGAAAGGAACAGGGATGGGATCCAGAGTCAGAGAGAAGGAGGGCAGTGCAGACATCCTAAGAGGACAGGAAGAGATGATGGACACACTTCCTGAAGGGCCTGGTAGAGAAGAGGAAGGCTTGAGGTTTGCTGTGTGTGGGTTCTAGAGAGTTCTTCACAGCTGCAGAGAGGCAGCCCTGGCAGAGGGTGGGAAGAGACTGGAAGAACTAGAGAGGACTGCCAGGCAGAGACCATGACTTGCACAGAATAGAGTCACTTAGGGATGTCACACAGCCAAGTGAACTTTAAGACATCATGGGCAATTGATGACTCATGAAGAAGACATGAGCAATCCATGGTAGTGGCATTTCTAGCACATTGGAAGGCTGTGGGATGTTGATGTCACCCATCTGCATAGAGACTAGTGGAGCAATAGGATCCAGTGTTTATTTTGGCAAGCCTGGAATGAATTTAGAATTGTTGCTGAGCTGAGAAAAAGTAAGCTTGATACCAAGGATATAAAGGAGACCGTGTAGCTCTAGATTTCATACCTAAGGTCAATCAGGAACCACCAAAGCTACATCTCATACTGAGCAAGATGTTGGTACTGGAAACAGCCTTCCACACCATCAAGAGCAGTGCTGATCAACTTGAATGTGCCCTTTACCTGCATGTAGCTGCTACCCCCAGAACCAAGGACCAAATCGAAACAAAATGGTCAGTGCATTGAGAGTGACCTCATAGCTGATCTAGCTCTAGTAGCAGTGAGGAAGTGGGTTGGTGGCCAAGTCTATCACTGGGCGTGCATAACTTTCTACTTAAGCCTCAGATGCCTTAGGTAAAACATGGCTGGGGATGCCCATAAAAAAGAGTTGCTGTAAGATGATTATTTTATCTGTGTTCATTACTGTACAATATGTATGTATGTTTGTATAGTGTGTGTGCATGTGTGTATGTGTATTGGGTATGTGGCTGTGTGTGTGATGTATGTGCATGTGCATGCATACATGTGGAGGGCAGAAGTCATTGTTTGGTGTCTACCTCAGTAGCTCTTCACCATATTTTTTAATAATGTGTACTTTTTTTCTTTTTTAAAAATTAGTTATGTACACAGTGTGTATACAGCCATGTTGGTACCATCATTAGCCTCCTCCCTGTCCTCCCCCCTTTGAAGGGACCCTCCTCTTTGGGGAATATGGTTAGTCCATTGTGGGGTAGCCATCAGTTATGGGGAAGAAGCAATGTCTCTGCATAATGTCCCAACTTGTGGCTCTAACAATCTTTCTGTTCCCTTTTCTGCAAATCTCCCTGAGCCATATTGGGCTCATTTTAGGTCTACTTCAGTGATGAGATCTTGGGAGCCTCTATGTCTCTGGATATCTGGTTTGGTAGGAGTTGAGTGTTCTTTGTGTCTATCTCCTTCACGCTTGTGTTGGTACCAGGTTCACCAAAGAAGCAGCACTCTTGATCATTTCCCCAATTACTCTATGGTTTCAGCTGGGCCCTTGGTGAGGTACAATGGGCTGATTCTTCAGGATCTGCATCCATCTGAAAAAGAGAAGCAGATTCTCCAATGGAGAGTGAAGTCAGCACCAGATAAATATAGTTGAAAGCTGAGTTTTATCATGGAAAGTTCTTCTTTCGCCATCTATTATGAGGAGTACTTTTGCTGGGTAGAGTAGCTTGGGTTTGAAGCTATAAGTTCTTAGACTTTGCAGTGTTCCATTCCAGGCCCTTCTGGCTTTCAGATTTTCTATTAAAAAGTGTGAAGTAATTCTGATGGGGTTACCTTTATATGTAATGTGTTGTTAATCCCTAGGTGGTTTTAGGACTTTCTCCTTGTTTTCAATGTTTAGAGTCTTAATGATAATATGTCTTGGAGAATTTCTCCTTTGATCCAGTCTGTTTCGAGTTCTGTTAGCTTCTTGTAACTTGATGAGACTTTCTTTTGAGAGAGTGGGAAAGTTTTCATGGATAATTTTGTTGATTAAGTTCTCCGTGCCTTTGGTCTGAATTTCTTCCCTTCTGGTATTCCCATGATCTGAATGTTGGGGCATTTAAGGGTATCCCACAGTTCCCTCATGTTCTGTTCACAGAAAATTTTGAACTTATTGAAACTTTTGGACTCATGACCTGTTCTTCTGTTTTGTCTTCCACTTCTGAGTTTTTATCCTCCACATGGCTGACTCTATTCTTGAGAGCTTCTGTGGAGTTTTTGGCTTGTTCAATTTGGTTTGTATTTTCTACTGCTTTTTGTATGTATAGTTTCCACTCCTCTGTCGAGTTCCTTTTTCATGTCATTTTCTGATTTTCTTAATATTTCTTGGAATTCATCTTTGCATTTCTTTATGTCTTCATTGAGCTTAGCCAGCTGGTTATTGAGGTGCCTTAAAAAAAAAAAACTCTCCTTCAGATCATTTAACTGTCTTTGGAACCCTTCCTGGTTCTTTTCTACCAGGTCTAATCTAGTGAGGGCAGCATTCATACTATTGACCCTTTGTTGATTTTCTACAAGTTCTGCTATTTGCTTGGCCAGGGTTACATAGCTTGTATCTTCATTTTGGGGTTCTGATCCTATTGTCTTTTCCATGTTTTGATTAGAGACATCCATTGTGGTACTGGGCAATCTTGTTGGATTTACTTACATTTAATTTTTCATGTTATTCCTTTTGTGCTGTGGTCTGCCCATCATAGTGTAGGAGTCTTATTTAAGGTAGGAGGAAGCTGTAGTCTACCTTTGAAGTGACTTCAGTGATTATTCCTTTTATGTTTGCTTCCACTAGGCTTCTGATGGCAATGGGGCCTGTCTGTTCAGAAGGAAGGAGCCGGTGAGGCTCTGGTGGGGGCCGAGGGACCTGATGAAGGGGCTTGTTGTTTGGGGTATGGGACTGCATGGTCAGGTGGCCTGAGGGGACAGGGGAATGGGGCAAAGCAGATTGGTGTTGTGGCTGGGCTTCAGAGGGCCGGAGGATGGGAATGCGTGGTGGTTCCACGTGCTGCGGGGTGAGGGGATGGGACAGTGGGTCCATTGGGACTCTGTAGCATGGGGTGGATGGGACTCCCTGGTCCCGTGAGAAGGCAGGGTGGGGATATGGGACTGCTGCGTGTCAGGTGATACATGGGGGAGGGGGGGATTGACAGAGGTCCAGGTGGGGTGGCAGGAAAGGGGAGGAAGGGGTGAAGAACAGCCTGCTGGCCTGGTTCCAAGTACCCTGCAGGAAGTACCGTAGGACCTGGTGGGAGGGCAGTTGTCCCCTGTGGGGACAGCCCATTGAGGGGGGGATGCTAGCCTGCTGGCCTGGGTCCACATAGCCTGTGTTTAGTGCAGGAGGAACCTGAGGCTAGGACTGCAGCTAGGATGGCTGCTTGAGGGGGTTGAGGAACTGGTGGGCTACCCGAGAGCGTGGGAATCAAGGGATTCCCTACTTTGCTTCTTTGCGCCTTCCCATTGGAGGACTGCTAGGATCTGTAAACCCCTAAAAGTCCCAACAAACCATAAAGATCTTGCCTTTCCTTTCCCGTCAGGTGAGGCATGGTTAGGACACCATCTTAACCGGAAGTCTCAATGTACACCATTTTTATTAAAAATAATACTTTATAAGGAAACAACTAATGACTTTTTATAGAGTGACTAATTATTCTATTTTTCTTTTATTTATTTTTAGTGTTTTGTTTTTAGAAATAGGGTTTCTCCCTGAACCTGTATCTCACAAATTCTACTAGACTAGCTAGCTAGTGAGCTCCAGGGATTCCTGTTTCTGCCTCATCAGTACTGGGATAATGGGCACTCGCCAAGCATGCCTGTTTTGTGTGTGTGTGTTGTTGTGGTTTTGCTTTTTAATGGGAGAGCTGGGAATCCAAACTCAGCACCTCATACTCGTGCAGGAAACATTTTACCAACTGAGCCATCTCCCCAGTCCCACAGGCACATTAGGAAAATGGGACGCTGAGAAGGAAGAAAGGGGACTTGGCAAATCCATCCTAATATTTACAGGCAGAGCCAGAATGAGTAGCAGGGCCTGTTTCCACTCTTCCATCTGAATAAACACAGGCGTTTCCAGCTGTCTCTTCGTGTACCTGCACGGGGCCTGTTTCCAGGATATGGCTTCTGCCTGAGGAAATGCTGGGAGCACTGTGACGCTAAAGGGTCACAGCCATTTCTATTAGCGTTTCACAAACATCCTCTCCCCAGGCCCTTGATCCCATGTGTACTAATGCTCTTAGCTCTGCTCTGTGCAGGGACGTGGAGATACGTGGTCTGGTCAACTTCTCAGCCACAGGGTCAACAAGACTGGCTAAGTTTGGGGGACCCCTTGTCCTGAAAAATCCCCATCCAGAGTCTACCTGCTATGACCTTATGCCTCCTGTAAGGATTGTTTCTGCATTGGCAGCATCTCATTTCCAAACTTCATTCATTCATTCATTTGGAGAAGGCCATCAATTAAGATCATAGACTTAGGACAGTAATTGAAAGCAAATGTATGTGTATGTACATGTGTGCATTTACGTATCAGTTTGGGGCTCTTACCCATGCTCTTGCAAACAACACTAATTCAACTAAGTGGGTAGGTCACAAAGAGACATGAAAGTAGGAAGGGGATTAGTTGGGAAAGAGTAGGAAGGGGATAAGAGTGGGCAATGGAGTGGTGGGTTGAATATGTCCAAAATACATTATATACACACATGAAAATGTCAAAGTAAAATAAACATAAAATAATTGGTATTCTCCATTTGTGTCTTGAAGAAATATCAAAAGAAAGTTGGTAAACCTAGCTTGTAGGTAAATAGCAAGAATTATATCATCTCTGAGTAAGAATAGTCAATATCTTATGGTCACTATAACCAGCCAGCACAAGTTACTTGGACAGGTAATTTTTAAACTCAAATTGCTTTGGGATGCTAGGAAATTCTTCATGACACTATTGAATGGCCATAAAAACCTTCAGCTCACTCTTGGTTTCTTAGGAGAAGCAAGTAAATCCCTTATGGAGTTGAACAGATTCTTGTCCAGAAATTTCTGAATGGTGGAAGCTCATTATTATTCTGAGTTCAAAGATTTCTTTCCACAGCATCTACCTACTGGGACCAGTACCGATTTACTAGAGTGACTGCACGGTCTTCATGTTATGGACAATAGAGTCTGAGTTATGACTGTCTTACAGAAATATCTTCTTCTGTTTCTTTGTTTAAAATGGAAATAGCTGTCTTTTTTTTTTAACCATCAAAGTCCTTTCTTCCCCAACTTCAAATAGAGTACTTTCATGGTTTCAAAGCTTTTCATATTCTAAATGGCCTAATTGTTTTATCGAAAGAGAAAAGAATGGAGCCACCCAAACCCTTCCACATGCAGATATTTGCGGAACACCTGGTACCTGGGAAGTATTAAGCCAGGTCCTGGTCACAGGAGGGAATGATTTGGATAATCATGTCTGTTGCTGGACACCATCATGTTGCTGTTCTATGTGGACCCAGGAACCAGCCATGGCTCAGATCAAAGGCACAGTCTGAACTGCAGGGGAGCTGGTGGGGGGTCACCAGGAGAGAAGCAGCTGGAGAGGGACAGGGAGATGGTGAGTGGTCAGGAAAGACAGTTTCCTGGGAAGGACCAGCTATATAATTTGTGGAGTCCACTGCAAAATGAAATGCAGAACCTCTTGTCCAAATGATGAAGAATTTTAAGATGACGTCAGAATATGAAGCCAAGTGTAGACCCAAAGCAACTGTGCGAGAACACTAGTCCTCAGGACTGCAAGGTTGAAATCACTGATTCTGCTCAGAGAATGCCTGCCACCCCCACCCTCCTGGGGATGAGACGGGCGGGGGGGGGGGGCGGAATTAAAAAGAACTTTGCCTAGTCTTCTTCCTAATCCAATGGAAACATAGCAGAACTAGGTGTCCTGGCTTCTTATTTAGGACATTTCTTACATTTACACATTCTTTTCTCATCTAGCAGCAAGAAGGCATTGACACCCAGCATGGAGGCAATCTTCCAGGCTTGCTTACGGCCCAGTCATCTACATGGAGCCTCCTTAACTGCACTGGGCTCTGCCATGCTTTCCAGGCTGTCATCTCCTGCCTTCCTCATCTCAGTGATAGAATCATATTTTATATCATTGCAGGATGCAGAACTGTCCTCCAATGTCCCCAGTTGCACCCTCTCCTTGAAGCCTCCCTCATCAGGCCTACTCCTGGCTCCATCAACTTGGATGTGAAGTGTTGGAGCAATATTTACCTCCTTCCTTCCTCCTCTGATCTTGCATAAGGCCTCTGGGCTACAGCAAAGGACTTATTTATACTGAGCCTATAACCCAATCCCCAACAAACCTTTTAGTCTTTATAGGACAGGCTCCTTGGCCCGACTTTCACTGCAGTCTATAGTCTTTCCCAAGCCTGCCTTTCTGCTCTTATCCCTTCCCACTGTGTACACTTATCCCAAACATCAATCATATGTCAGATACTGTATTCTTTTGTATACCTCCATGTCTGCTCAGTCTCTGACTTTCCTCTGCTACAGTGCAGTCCTGATCCACATGTGTGTTCCCTGGACACGCACAGTGGAATGCCAAGCCTCCAATACAACTCTTAACTCCCCAGCCTGTTCCATAGAACAGGTTTAGAGCAATGATCACCTTGCATGCTAATTAGCAGTCATTGCCTGACATGTCCTCTCTGTGGAGGAGGTTGAGGGCCCTTAGATATCAATGGATGGTTGTTGATCTAAATATTTTACATCTGGCACCTCATGCTGATCATGGCGGGGCTGCCATTGTCTAATTAAACACACTAGAGACATTCTGTCTCTCCTTGTATTAATTCTGCTCTGACAGCTCCTCTGAGGGAAGAGAAAATATTAGCATGAATAAGTACATTACTGTAAGTGGCGCATTGAGACTTATAATTAGGAGATAAGCATCTGGAACACATGCAATTCCATGGTTGCAGAGAACCTGCAGGCAAGACACAGAGAGTAAGTCTCAGGTCGCACTGTCCAAGCCAGGTGGCTATTTGTCAATGCAGTTATATAATGCCCACATGCTTGTCTGGGGAGAGTGAGTAAGCAAGATCTCCTTGCTGAATCTGCAGAGACGTGAGTTGCAGAATGGTAGATCAACTAGTCCAGATGTGATCCAAAGTCACCAATTTTGTGCAATCTGCGGGACACTATGACCATGAGGAAATGCTTCGGTGCAATGTTTTTAGCTAGCTGATGTCTAAAATTCCCATGTGTCAGCCTCTTTTGTCACTGGGTCCTTGTCTCCACTGTCCAATTATAAAACCCTGAGAAGTGTTTTATGAAGTTCAGAAAGGGGACTTGATGGGGCCAGAGCTAGCCAGCAAGTGAGTGGTGTATGACAAACAGGTTCCATCGCTTGTATCTTTTGCTAATCACTTATCCTCTGTTTCTGCTGGGAAGTACATCTATGGTGAATTGAATAGCCACTTTCCCTAAATTCATACCCACTTGAAACTCAGAATGGGACTTTTAGTGACCTCTACAACTGGAATTAGGTTAAGAATCACATGATGAGATCATCCCAGATTAGGATAGACAACAAGTCCAATTGAGGATGTTCTTGTAAAAGACACAGATAGAGAGAAGATGGTGTGAGGATAGGGAGAGAAGTTAGAAAAATGAGACTGTAAGTTAAGGAATAAACATTGCCAGAAGGTCTAGAAACCAGGAGAAGGGCATGGAATAGATTCTTTCTCAGAGTCTCCAGAAGGAACCAAACTTAACAACATCTTGACTTTGGATTTCTGCCCTCCAGAACTATGACAGAATATACTTCAACTATTTCAAGACAGCCAACTGCTGGTAATTTTGTCCAAATTCCATAGGGAGCCAAAGTAGCACACCATTTAAGTTAGCCTTTACTGCAATTATAAAAGTAAATTGAAAACCCCTACTACATATGCCATTAAAGATGACTGCTCAGCAGCTAGAAAGATAGCTCAGTTGCTAAAATGTTTGCCTCTCAAGTATGAATATTTGAGTTGAAAATAATGGGCATGATGGCCTGCATGTATAATAATAGCATTGGGGGGACAGACACAGGAGGACTCTGAGGGTCTCTTGTCAGCCAGTCTAGCCTAACTGATGAATGCTACACCAATTAGAGGCCTTTACTGAGAGTGATAGGTAATACTCCTGAGGATATCACCCAAGGTTGGCCTCTGATCTCCACATATGTGAATACATGTGTACATGCACACACACACAGTGAACATGCACACACACATCCACACACAGCTGTTCAGACCATTCCTAAAAGGCAATACATCCCATCAATGCCTTCTTTAGATCATTATCCAGAAGATCTAAGTTTAATAGAAACATGGAGAAGGAAAAAAAAAAAGGTTGCATGGCCCACTACATTCTATCACTCCTTATTACGTTCCTTATTAAATAAGTTAGTGCAATCAGTAGACCCACGTACTCAGATGTGAGGCAAAGGAGAAGCCAGACTCTTGCAAGAGGACTGAGGAGTCTTGTAGCCTTGAAATCAGTCTGGAAAGAGGCTCTGACTTAGGACCTCCTTCTTACTGAGCACTGATCTTATGCAGAGAGTTTTGTATGACTCCCGACAAAGTGGAATATGCATTCATCTCACAAAACCCTACTAGCCTCAGTCTACCCTTATGTAAAATGGACATGAAGAGATCATCTTTAATTTGGACTGGGCTCTCATTTTGATTTTGCCACTTATCACTATCATCACTTTCCTGTCTGAAGAACTGGACAGAATGCTGAAAGACTATATTTGATTTGCATTATTTCTTTAGCTGTTTTGACAGCCCAGCATAGTACATAAAGTGTAACTTGGGAGGCAGATAGCCTGGGTCAAATCCCAGTTCTTGTGTTTGATAGCAGCATGTGATCTAGTCTCTGTGGTTATCAGTTTCCTCATTTGTTTAAGCACTTTATGGTACTACCCCATGGAGCTATTGTAAGGACCACATGGGTTAGAGTACATGAACTGCTGAAAATGGGACCTGGAATAGGAAGTTCAGTGAGCCTTGGCTTTATGTAGTAAATATTTTTCAAAACTCTATTTTTGTATTCTGGTGACCATGAAATCGTAGAAGATGGTCTAGATCAGGTCCTGCTGGTCTGCCACTAAGGACATGGTTTGGAAAAAGTTACTTTTCTTTGCTGAGATCCAGGTTCCTAATCTGTAACACGTGTGCGCATTTTCACTGGTGAAAAGCAGGAGGGTGGGGAACCAAGGTGGTTAAGTAGGTGATAGTCTAGGCATTGACCTTCAGCATTTCAAGGTCATCTATGCCACCCAGCAGAAGATGTTGTCTCCAAAGGTCTACAGGGAATCTCCATCGTGCAGCTTTAAACGCATGGAAGGCGTAACAAGAGAACTGTTCAGTTTGAGACAATGTCAAGTCACCGGTTTAGGCAGCAGGTTTTAGACTCAAGCAAGGCAGATAGAGGACAGATCTGATGAGGCCAGGGCACCCCAGCATCAGTTGGAGGACAACAAGGAAGTAGCCAGTTGGAACACTCCCCACACCATACTTGAATCAGTACAGTACTCTGAGCTCAGGTAGTGTCTCATACTAAAACCTAAGGCACTGTTCTACTCTGTCTTCCCTCTTTCAAACTTCCAAAATAACCTGAGTTTTAGAGTCTCAAGCTTCAGGGGTACTTTTCTACACAGACAACAACTTTTTGCTCCCTGTCCTCAGAGCATAGTGTAAAGGAGGGTTATATATGCATGATAGACTTGCAGCTGGTTAGAGTAGACACTTGCTGCGTGACCTTGAGTGCAAAATTCTGTCTCCTGGCTTCTGCCTTCTCAATCAAGCAAACAATAGTATAGAATAATCAAACTAAATTTCTTCTACCTCTAGAATCCTAAAATATCAAATTTTCATGATAAACCTCATTTTTTTAATGCCTAGAGCATTCTAGACCATACTGAATAGATTTTCTATGCTGTTCTTAAAAATCTTAAAGGAAAAGGAAACTTTGAATCAGTGTTCCAAACTATAAAAAAATCCACACTTGCCAGCTGTTTTCTCCATAAAAATACTTTTAGAAACACTCTTTTACTTAAAGGAGAAAATTTATCCTTGAAAAGCCCACTAACCTTGCTCTAGATTCTGTTTACCTACCCTTAGCCTCAAAAATTTTTTTCTCATGGGCACATACTTATACCTATTTATGAGGCATTTGATTTATGTGTACAATGGGTAATGATAAGAGTAATTAGTGTATTCATCACCTTAACTTTTCATGGTAGCCTTCTAGAACCCTGTGATCCTCAACTATAAAGCTGGCAAGAGCTAGTGTGAACATCAGTAGCTCAAATATTTCCAACTTGACATTCCTAACCCTCTTTTGATTTGTTTCTTGCTCGGACTTTAAAATTCTGCCTCTGCTTTATGGTCTTCCTGATTGAGGGGCGCATTTCATGGAGAACTCTGGGGCAGCAGCTTTAACTCTTTGAGCTCAAAAGAATCAGTAACCTCACATCTATACTGGGCATGATACCATAGTGCCCAGCAAATGGAGAGGGCTTTATAAATGGAAAACTGCCACTTGGACCTCGTGATTTGAACAACAGCTCAGCCCCATGGAGAAGGCAGCCGTGGGTTCGTACCGCTGTTGGTCCACTGTGTACTTGAGGACAACAGCCGCTCAACTGCTTGTGGTTCTTGCAGATTTCAGAATTTGCCAGCTCTGCCTCAGAGGGGTCATGATGTGGTTCCTCTTAATACAATGGGGATTTCAAATCATACGGTGCAGCATAAAATATCAGTTCAGCCCAGCCTCTGAGTGCTGCTGCATGTTGGAAAGGGGGAAGTGGCGGGAGGGGTGTAATTTGCGTGGAGGAATGGCAGATGTGGTTGATCCATTTTGGATTTATCTGCCCATCTGGACTTTCAAAAGAAAAGAAAGTGGTGTGGTAACAATTTCATAGCAAAGGCCACAGGCTGGTTAATCTTCAGGGATTTTTTTTGAGTTAACTTCTGAAAACGTCGATTTGGCCTATTGATTTCATATGAATTGGCTCTGACTAGCTGGAGCCCCGCCAGAGAAACCCCCCCACACTTGGCATGCTGTAGTCAGTCGGCCTCCTTCTGAGCTCTCTGGGGTGAGGTGCGGCTGGGTGGCTCCTGCCACGGCACGTGGGCCTTTTTCTAGGAAATGTTTTGGGCCAGGATCAGAGATTCTAAAATGGAGAGAAAGTTGATGGAAAGGGGGAAAATTCACCCTCAAAATGCAAAACTAGCTGTATTGCAAATGCAGTCTATTTCACTTGGGACCCGGGCCCAAGCTGCCTAGCTTCAGAAAGACAGGGAGTGAGAAAAGGAAGAGAGTGAGGGGAGGGAGAGAGAGAGAGGGAGAAAGGGAGAGATACCAAAGAAAGGAAGACAGGGAGTGCAAGAGGAAAGACAGGCACAGTGAAAGGGGCAAGGAAAATCAAAAGAGATACAAGAAGCCAGGAGAGAGAGAGAGAGAGAGAGAGAGAGAGAGAGAGAGAGAGAAACTTGAGACAGAATGACAGAAAATCAGACATAAAGTGAAGCAGAGAATAAGAGTGAGAAAGCAAAAGAAAGAGGCTGAGGGGCTTGAGAGATGGCTTAACAGTTAAGGCACTTGCCTGTGAAGCCAAAGGACCCAGGTTCGATTCCCCAGTACCCATGTAAACCAGATGTACAAGGGGGCGCATGCATCTGGAGTTCATTTGCAGTGGCTGGAGGCCCTGGCATGCCCATTCTCTTTCTGTCTCCCCTCTCTATCTCTCTCTCTCTATCTGTCTGCAAATAAATTAAATACGAAAAAGAAAGAAAGAAAGAAAGAGGCTGAGACAAAAAAGACTGAAACAAGAGACACACAGAGACAGACAGATTTAGCGAGGCAAAGGAAGAGACAGACCCGGAGGCCGAGAGGTGTATTTAAAGACTGTCTCAGTGGGGCCATGAGGAGGTGTTCCTTAATATGATGGGGAATTCAACGTACACACTACAGCATAAGATTCACATATTGAGGCTGATGGCTTGGACATTTATCTCCCTGGAGAAAAAGATAGAAACAAACCCTGGGAGGTGGTAAGGCTTCAAGATAGAAAGGTAGAAGGTGGCAGCCAAGATCCCAGCAAGCTGAAAAAGGAAATGTCAGCCCCTGAGTAACTAGAACGTCCCTAAAGGCAGCCTTCCAATGGGGCTGCCTAGGTGAGACCCTGTGGTTCAGCTGTACAGACCTGTGCCTTCAGTCCCCAGGAAGCCAGGCAGCCCCAGCCCCAGTGCAGGTTAGCGTCCCCAGCCTGCAGAACCGGTTAGTGTGTTGTACGAAGGAACAATGCGTGAATCACGAACGACTAGAAATAAAACCATAGAACAAAAGCAGGGAGGAAAAAACCCACAGGAATAGTTTGGAATCCCAGTTTCCTACGTGCAGTTGCTAAGCAGTTTCCTGCTGTGTGCCGCGCTGTGTGTCTTGAGAAATACAAGGGCTACGAGAAAAGCAGGGGTCAGGGAAGTCTGCTGTGTGGTCCCCAGTTCTCAGGTGCAGGGGGCTGGTCTTCTTGGGAGACCAGCAGAAATGCAGCTATCCTGAAACACAAAGGATGAGGCATTGTACTTGGGAGCAGTTCTCACCCTTAGTCTCACACTGCAAAATGAGGAGAAGATGGCAGCTCTTTAAAGTCGACAGGAGGGCTAAACATGGCTAGAGGCAGGAAACTGGGTGGCCTGGGCTTCTCCCTTCAGGCTATCAAGTGGCTCCTTGAGGCCTCTCTGCCCACAGCTACAGTCCTGGGGCCTCAACAGATAGTGGTGTGGATCCTGGCAGGCTTGAGAAGAGAATGAGCACAAGGCTCAGATGCCCAGTCCTGGGACAGTGAGCCCTGTCAGCATTCCACACCATCCTTAAGTCCTAGGAGAGAGCCTGAAGACAGGGTCAGGGCTCTCCTCTTGACCAGAAGGGCGAAGTTCTTAAGCAAATATCCCACCCATACTCACTCACTGGACTGGTGAAATGGTTCCGTGGGTAAGATTGTTTGCTGCATAAGCCCGAGGAACCGATTTCCATCCCCAGTGGCCCATACCAGGCATGGCCACACAAGCCTGTAACCCCAGCACTGAGTGGGGACAGAGACAGGAGGATTTCTGGGGCTCACTGGTCATCCAATCAGACTGAAAAGAGAAAATAGCATTGCTGGGTTCAGTGGAGGACTCTGTCTCAAGGAAATACATGGATGAGTGATAGAGGAGGATAAACTGACATGTGTGTGCACAGAGCACATTCACCTGCACACATACATGCATACATCACACACTTACATACGAAAATAAATGACTCAAAGCCCCACAAAGGTGTCATGACACCAAGCCGACTTTTCTCAGGGAGTAAGTTCAGTGATGTTTTGTGTAGGAGGGCTAGTGGACTAGAGAGGTGTGGCTGTGTCCTGCAGAAGAGGGATAGAAAGCCCTGGTGTATGGGTGGCTCAATCATTAGGATGAGCGTGTGCCTTCTTTAGAGTTGTCTTTGGGGTGTCTCATGGAATTGGGGATCCAGGAGACCCCTTGTATCTGCAGAAAATGGGAAATGACCCTGGGTTTGTTAGTGGGGAACAGAAGACTGAGTGTTCATGGTCACCTGAGCCCGGGCAGAAGTGGAAGAGGAGAGGACTGCACTATCTATACACAGAACCGAGTTCCCGATTGTTCTTTGCTGATTGCCTGGAAATTCCGGTTTAGTTCAGACCCAAGGTGCTTGCCGGCATCAAACTTACAAGAGAATACTTGAAGATATGATCAAAAGACGACAGTCCTAGTTGTTCAACCAACTGAGCTTTCCCTTTGGCCATCTTTGTAAATGTCCCATAGCTGGGTTGGATCAAGGTGACAGCACCGGGTGCTTTCAAGTCCCAGTGAACACCAACTGCCCACCAAGTCCTTTCTCACGATGGAAACCACCACGAATGCCTCGTGATCCATTGTGTGTCCCTTTTGCAATATTACGAAAGCTTACTTTGAAAGAATGGAAACAAAGCTTTTTGTGTGGAAACACAGACACCGCTCCCATTTGTAAGCATCAAGTTTGCGACTTGGCGGGTCTTCAGGCTGAGCACCTGGGCCGCTCTGGCTGCTGCCACCGGCTCAAGGAATGCTTCTCTATTTCAGGACAGCCCACACAATAATTAAAAGGACAATTTGCTTCTACATAAAGAATCACAGAATGTAGCCTCAAACCACATAAAAGCCATTTCTGCTCTCCCTGCCGCTCAGCAATTCCCGGCTGGCCTCAGTCTGCCCTGGGATGGGGGGGGGATGGAGGTTGTTGTGTCTAGTGGTGCTTCTGGGACGTTCAGGGTCAGCAAGGTGGTGGGCCGAGAGCCCTGGGTCCTACTTCTGGCCTTCCTCCATCATTCTCATAGAGTCTCTCTGAACCAGCTTGCTGATGTGCAAACTGTAAATGAGAATACTAGCTGCCTGTCTTTTCAGCATTGTGGGACAAATCCAAACAAAGAAATATGAGTGGCAGCATTTCAAAAACCAGAAGAAGGGCTCTGTACACATCCACAGTCTATTGGTTTACCCTGTGTGAACAGAAGACTAATTTCTACAGAAGTACACAACTGCACGGATAAGCAAGGAGGGTAAAATTCAAGAGCACCTTGTGAGCAGAGGAGAAAAGGAAGGTAATCCAGATAATGCCAAATTGTGGGCTCCATACTTGAATGAAACTTTCTTTTTTTATTTTTATTTTTTGGATTTTTTGAGGCAGGGGGTCACTCTAGCTCAGGCTGACCTGGAATTCACTACGTAGTCTCAGGGTGGCCTCGAACTCACAATGATCCTCCTACCTCTGCCTCCCAAATCCTGGGATTAAAGGCATGTGTTACCATGCCCGGCTTGAAATTTTCAGTCAGTGGTGTGTTTATAAATACTTAACAAACTAGCTTTTAGGACCAAAAAAAAAAAAAAAAAATCCTTGATTGTGGCATTTACCCATTTTTCTCCTGTAAGTACTGCAAACTATGGTCAATTTGAAGATACCAATGCGATGTCATCTAATTAGGAAAGTTCCTGGAAATGTAACAATCTCTCTCTCTCTCTCTTTCTCTCTCTCTCCTAAATCATAGCCAAGGTTGTTGTCTTTTATAGTTTGAATTTAAATGTCACCAACAGACTCATGTTTTTCTCACTTGTTCCCAGGCAGTGGCACTAATTTTAGGAGCCCTTGGAGCCTAGAGGGGGTGAGGCCTGTAGGGCAGAAGTTATGTCACTAGGGGGAGGCTTTTGAAAGTTATACCCATTCCTGTTTCTGGCCTATCATCTCTGCTTCCACCAACATATTAACCCATGCTCCTGGTACCATGGGCTGAGCCACTCCACCATGCCTTCCTTGCCTTGATAGATTGAAACTTGTGAAACAAGGAGCCAAAATAAGTCTGGTCCTCCTGGAAACTTTTCTGTAAGGTATTTTTGGTGACGGAACTTTGTCAACACCTGTTTGTTTAGTGAATTTCAGAGTCTTAATACTGATCGAGAAAAGTAGAGAGTATGCCTCCTCAATGCTGTATGACTGGGATGAGTCAAGAGTACAACTATTTATCATAGGAATGCTGACCCCCTGCTGTGAAAGGCTGTCAGATCCCTGCTGACCAGTCCTGGAGGTTCAAGTTCAGGCTGGACCACTTAGACAGGACACAGGGCATCTCTTCATGTTTGTGTGTCATTGGCTCATTGCTTCATGACCTTTGTCATTTACACTTTCCTTACCCTCCACCAACCCTGCTACTGTCATTGAAGAATGGTACTTTTCCACTCAAGTTTGGGAACATAGAAAATGTAATAAAAACAGTATTCTCTCTAGTGGAACAAAATACAAGGGCATTCTAGAATAGGCTCACACAGGCCAGAGAGCTCAGGGATGACAACCCAGTTTTGCATGACAAGAAGATGCCTTCTGCTAGTACATAGCTTGTGTAGATCATCATGGTGTTTTGAAACACGTTCAATTTGTCTGCTTATTAAGTTAACACAACAGCCTGGAAAGTAGATTCTGGGAGGACTTGAACTTTCTTCCTAGCATCTACACTTCTCTGGGCCCCCAGGGAGGCAGAGAAACAATCTAGAACCTGGGTAAGGATAAGACAGAGATGTCCTGTGTATGGATGCTTTGCCAACTGACTGCAGAAAGTGAGATTTGGGGGCTGGAGAGATGGCTTAGCAATTAAGACGCTTGCCTGCAAAGCCTAAGGACCCATGTTCAACTTTCAAGATCCCACATGAGCCAGACACACAAAGGTGAGGCAAGCACAAGGTCACACATGCCCACTAGGTGGCACAGCATCTGGAGTTCGATGGCAGTGGCTGAGGCTCTGGCATACCAGTTCTCTCTCCTTCTCTCTCTGTCTCTGTCTGTCTCTCTCTCTCTCTCCCTGTCTCTAAATAATAATAATAATAATAATAATAATAATAATAATAATAATAGTGTAGTTTTGATCTTGAAAAAGTTTCTGTGTAGATTATTGCTTTGTTCTAAGGTTTCTAAAATAATGGAAGGACTGTTCCTGGTTGGTTGCCCTTAACTGCAAAAGAGACACGGTAGCTATATACTGGGCATTCTTCACAGTTCCTAGAAGCAAAAGCTATCTAATCTGCTTGTGTGCTTTCTGTCAAATGACGTAAAGGAGAACCATTTCAGTGCTCTGGCCTTCCATGGATTTTAGAAGTGAAAACATGAGGTGAGATGGACTTCTGTCTATATGTGTGCATGTGGTGTGTTCTTATATTTTCCCCTGGTGTTTGTGAAATAGGACCTTCAGAGACTGCTACGATGTGAGTGATGTGACCAGGGGCAGCTGTGCAGTGCCTGTGTGGTTAAAGGAAGTCCTTATCCTGAAGCCAGTATTCCCTGCAGTCCTGGATCTTCTGAGTCAGATGGGATTATTGGTGACTATCAGGTCACATGGAACAAACTTCTGTCTTCATTCACAGCAACCACTGTGCAAATCCCTCCTTCGGAAATCATCTTAAGCAGCTAGTACATCAGTCCTCTGCCCTCAGACCTGGCTTTTTAGTCTTTGGACCGTTAGCAGTTCATTAATAAGGCAGCAGTCTAGAGAAATCCAAAGGAATCTCTGTCTCTCTCTGCTCTTCCTCTGTCTCTCTTTCCCCTCCTTCCTTCTCTTTCCTTCTCCCTGTCTCTTCCTCCCCCTTCTCTTTCTCATTCTCCTCTTTGTCTTTCTTCAAAACCCCTAGATCAGCCCAAATCCTCCAGTAGTCAGAGCTGGGAAAGGAGAGTCCTTTCAAATCCCTAGGAATTCCTGCTCATTCCTGTTACTGTAAAGAAGTCTGTGGTCTCAGCCTTGTGCTGGGGCTTAGGGGAGTGCCTCTGATCTAGTCCACATTGCAGGCAAATACTTTCCAGGAAAGGCATGGGCATCTCCAGATGACGGATGCTGTTAGTCCACACATCCAAGCCAGGGAGGAATTCCTGCAGAGGGGAAATTCTTCCTGCTATCCAAGTAAAGAGTGATGACACCTGCCAATTCTCGGGAAATGTTGTTAATAAGTACCATATACAGAGCAGTGTGTACCATGACTGAGGGTTTGGAGAGAGAAGGGGTAGACAGCCCCACCTTACAGCCACAGCAGTTCATGCTGTGCAGCCATGATAGTGACAGGTCTCAACAGAGTCATTTGAGGGTGACAGCCTGGACATAAACGAGACCCAGGGTCCTATCTCCAAACATGGGAAGCACGTTTATGTGATTTTTGTGCTTTATATGGTGAGGAGAAACTTGGTTTTGGAGTCTTACTCTGCCTCAGAGTTGGCTGGTGAAGTGAGAAGTTCCTAACAACCCAACCTGTGTTTCTAACTCCATAACCCTGACCATTCTCTGTGATGGTGAGAGTTCTCACGAGCTTAGAAAGGTCATTCCCAACCAGAGAGCCTTAGGCTCATGTGGAGAGAGAAGGGCATTTACAGAGAAAGATGCATGTGCCAACCCATGATGATCCTGTGGTAATGGCTATGGAGTGAGTCAGGCATAGTTTAAAATCTCTAGAGCCTTCTAAGATGCTCTATTTCATCTCCAATAGTGTCCAAAGGAACACCAAGCTGACCTGGAGCTAGTGTGAAAACTCTGCTTCTGGGGAGATTCATTCATTCTCTCTTTCAATGGGGAAACCACTAAGGAAACAAAGACGAGAAGCAGATGGCAGAACATTAACTGTTGGGCCACTCTGCACATGGGGTGGACATGCAAGATAGATGTCCAGCAGTGTCCACAAGAGGACCAACTTGATTCTGCTTCCTTAATGGAGATGGAATGGGAGCTGAAGGTGTCCTTGACCTCTCTGCATGTGTGCTGTGGCCTGTACACAGAAAGAAAGAAAGAAAGAAAGAGAGAGAGAGAGAGAGAGAGAGAGAGGGAGGGACAGAGGGAGGGAGGAAGGAAGGAAGGAAGGAGGGAGAGAGAAAAAGAAAGAAAGAAAAGAAAGAAAGAAGAGAGGAAGAGAAAGAAATAAAGAAAGAAAGAAAGAAGAAAGAAAGAAAGAAAGAAAGAAAGGAAGGAAGAAAGAAAGAAAGAAAGGAAGGAAGGAAGGAAGGAAGGAAGGAAGGAAGGAAGAAAGGAAGGAAGGAAGGAAGGAAGGAAGGAAGGAAGGAAGGAAGAAAGGAAGGAAGGAAGGAAGGAAGGAAGGAAGGAAGGAAGAAAGGAAGAGAAAGAAAGAGAGAAAATAAGGGAGGGAGGAAGATAAAAAGTAAATCAATCTCATGGGGTTGAAATTTGTATTTGAACACATTTTAGTTTTTAGGAATTAGGTGCATGCATGCACACGTGCGCACACACACACACACACAGAGAGATTACTGGTGACTGAGGACAAAGAAGTGATTTTGGATTCTTGTTCAAAATCAGGAAAGAAGGCTAGAGAGATGGCTCAGCAGTTAAGACACTTTGCCTATAAAGCCTAATGATCTGAGTTTGATTCCCCTGATGCACAGAGTGGCACATGCATCTGGAGTTTGTTTGTAGCAGCTGGAGGCCTGGGTACACCCATATTCCCTCTCTCTCAACCTCCCTCCCTTTCTCCCACTTTTCTTCCCTCCCCTGGGCATGGTGGCACACACCTTTAATCCCAGTACTTGGGAGGCAGAGGTAGGAGATCTCTGTTGGTTCCAGACCAGCCAGAGACTACATAATGAATTCCTGGTCATTCTGGGCTAGAATGAGACCCTATCTTGAAAAAAAATAAATAAGGGCAGAAAAGCCAGAGGCACTGGGACTTGTGAAATACAGTGCATACCACTAGAATGATCTTTAGCAGATATGTGCCCTTGACACCATCCCTCAGCCTCTGTCATTTTCCCCTATTCTCTTCATCCCCTGAGTCTTTCCTGGTCACATAGAGCTCATCCACGTTGCTGATGACTTGACTTGATTCACAAGCCTGGGGCTGATGGAGCAAATACTGTAGGGATGAAGTTGGATTTCTCTACGACCCACCTCTAGCTGATTTCATGGTCAGCGCTGATGCCTCTCTCCTGCCATAACTACAGTGGGTGGGAGCAGGATGAAGGGTTGAGTCTTAGCATGGCCCCAGCACACCCGCCTTCAGCCTGAGCAAGTTCCTTAGCCCTTCCTGCCACTTGGTTTTTCCACCCATCCATGGAGACTATGATCTGCTGCAGGATGACTTTGAATCTTAGAATTAATATGTGTAAAGTGTTCACACTTATATTTGGCATGCATTGACTATGTAGAAAAAGAGGGTAGCCATGGTTACAGCTACTAGTGTTAAACTCTCGTGCTCTCCGGCTCTCTTCCTGTATCTTCTCTGTGCATATAATTTACATTTTAGCAACACGGAATCACTAGAAGTTACCACAGGCCGCCATGCTCTCAGGCTTCTGGACCTTTGCTTCCCTTTTGCAAAGTTTGTGGCCATTTTGTTAATTTTTCTGCTATTGTTGTAACATTTTGCCACAAACTTGGTGGCTGGGAAAAACACAAATGTATTTTCTTGCATGTCTAAAAGGAAAATGTCCATTGTGCGTCTCGTTGTTAAAATCCCAGTGTGGGCAGGGCTGTCTTTCTTTCTGGAGTTCTAGGGGAGGAAATATTTTCTGATGTTGTCCAGTTCCTGGAGTCAGCCTGCATTCCTTGGCTCATGACCCTACCTTCCATCTTCAAAGACAGCAACGATGGCTTGAATACTCACATACTGCTGTCCATGTGACCATTCTTCTGTAGTTACATTTTCCTGTGCGTGTGTGCATGTGTGCGTCTGTGCACGTGCGTGTGGGTGTGTGTGCACGTGCAAGTACACATGGAGGATAGAGGATGCCTCAGGTGTCGTTCACCTCTTTTGAGACAGGGTCATTCACTGGCCTACAACTGGACAAGTAGGCTAGACTAGCTGCCTGGCAGGCTCCCGGGATCCATCTATTGTTGCTGGTGGAGAAGTGAGATGACAAGCACTCACCACGGCGCCTGGCTTTTCCAGGGGCTCTGGGGCTGGAGCACAGGTCCTCACTGAGCCATGCTGCCAGCCCCCGAGGCCATTATTCCTCGTCGTATCCTACAACACCTTTCCTTCTCACATAAGGCCCCCACCGTAGTCACAGCTTCCATGACCAGGATGAGGACATCTTTGGAGAGAAAACGTTACTGTGCCAGCTACACGTGGCAGTTTTTTCTTGTCTTCAAGATGCATCTCAGACACTCTCTGGAGTATTTTCTGATTCCCCAGACAGAGCAAAGAGGACTTTCCCTGCCCTCGTTTTGTTTTGAAAATGTATCACTTTTGTAGACTTTACCACACTATTGTGTAGCCACTGGCTTACTTACTTACTTGATGATCCTACAGAGCTCTGGCAGTGAGGCTGAGTTTCATTCAGTTTATAAAATTCTCCTTGTCTAGTATGAGCATCATAATCCTCATTACAGTCTGCTTGCATTCAGGTGAAGCACTGTTTCCATCCCAAGAAAATCTTCCCTGGGGCTGACAGGTGGTTCGGCGATAGAACACTTGCCTAGCATGTGTGAGAGCCTGAGTTTAACGCCCAGCACCATGAGATAAAAAGAAAAGAAAGCCCCAGCCCCAGACTCGAGGACTATGCCCTGGGCAACAGCTAACCTCGCTGTTAGGTTTTCATCATGCTCTTCACGTGTCCCATCCTCTTCATTCGAATCAGGTTGGTGCAGCACAGCACTAAGTCCCTCACTGGCCACTGAGAAAGCGGAACTTCACAGCAGTGAAGTGTCTGCTCAGAGTTGTTCATACAGATATTACTGGTAAAGTGGAGGGGAGACCTATCCTGAACCCCCCCTCTTGCTCTGTGTGTGTGTGTGTGTGTGTGTGTGTGTGTGTGTGTGCATGTCCGTGTATGTGACTGCAGGCACACATGTGCCCTGGCATATATGTGGAGGTCAGAGAAAAGTAGAGAGCATTATTTTTTTCCACCTCACTTGGAGGCAGGGATTTTCTCTCTGGAACCTCTCTGTGCTGTTGGTCTTTGCTGTGCTCACTATGAAATTGTAGGAAATTCTGTCTTTGCCTCACAATTCACCAGAAGTCCACCATGAATTCTGGCTTTTTGTGTGGGGCGTGGGAAATTAAACTTGGCTCCTCTGGCTTGAGTAGCAAGCACTTTATCCAGTGTGCAATTGCCTCATGCCCTAATCTGAAGCTTCTAAATTACATGAGACATCAAGTCTATTTAACCAGAAATGCAGCATAATGATGAAGAGATATTTAACTCTAGAGACAGTGTCAAACCAAAAAGCCTCATGCTTTAAGTCATTAGTTTAGACTAATTACATGAACTGTTCATTTACTCTGTTACTCATGAACACTGGTCCAGGCTTGGTTAGGATTATGGCTGGGAAGAAAAGAGGCTTCTAATGTAAGTTCTGCTCTAATGGGAATCACAGGACAAGAAGACATTCAAATGCACTAAAGTGTTTGCAGCACAAAATTGTGTGATCTGTCATCAAAAGGCATGGTCTGGCACTGTGGGCTTGGGTCAGGATGACAGTCTAGTTACCAGTCCAGAACAAGTGTTATTAAATGTTTTTTAGTTACTAGCCTACATGGACAGGTATGAATCTGATGAACATGAATAAAGCCTATGTCTTTATATGTATTTTTATGTATTTGTTTAGAAAGTTTCATCTGTGATCATTCAAAATGTTTTCTTCCTCAGGCAGGTCATATATCAATGTAATTATTGTGCTTCTTATCATGCACTTGCCCATCAATAATATTTTTCTCATAGACAAAACAGGATAAAAATCTTTAGTCACTGTTTAGTACCTGAAATTCCAAGTCTTCGGATAAGTAAGGTTTCACAAATGTGATCCAACAGCTACACTTCTTCAGCTGAGAGAGGCACTGATCACCCAAGTGTACTCTCCAAAAATATACTAGCTGGACCTGAGACATTTGGAGAAGTCACATGTTGCGATGCCTGCTCACTGAAAGAATTCATGGGCCTGGACAAATGAAGGTGTGTTGTTGCACAGGAAAGACTGGGGCATCATAAGAACCCAGCTTTACACTCTATTTTGTATTTTATTTTATTTTAGAGAGAGACAAAGGCAGTAAAACTGAGAAACAGAGAGAGAAAGAGAGAGAGAGAGAGAATGGGCATGCCAGGGCCTCTAGACACTGCAAACAAACTCCAGATGCATGTGCCACCTTGTGCATCTGGTTTACGTGTGTTCTGGGGAACAAAACCTGGGACCATAATCTTCACAGTCAAGCACCTTAACCACTAATCCATCTCTCCAGCCCCAGTTTTACACTCTAGACTTATAACAAGAAGAATCTTATATTTTTAAAATAAATGCAGTACAGTGGAATCCCTAAACTGTGACCCTGGGCCACCCTCTCTTCATGAGTCCCTAGAGCTCATGCACTGGGCTGTCTTTGGCCTATCAGCTTTATTTCTTCCTCCATATCTTTACTTTTTTGAGTATGATATGGGTTCTCATATAGCCTAGGCTATCCTTGAACTTCCTACATAACCAAGGACCTGAAACTTCTGATCCTCCTGTTTTTATTTTCCAAGTGCTGAGATTACAGACATGCAGCATCAGGTCAAGTTTATGCAGTGCTGGCAGTTCAACCCAAGCCCTCATGCATGCTAGGCAAGTACATGACCAGCTAAGCTACATCCCCATCTTGCCATAGACCTTCTCTGGGTCCTCCTCTGTGAAGCCTCCCTGAATGCCGCAGTGAATCATACTGCTGTTGCTCCCATGTTCTTATAGTCCTGGGCTCATATCAATCACATGAACTCTTTTTGCATCTGTCTCCCCACTAGACAGAGAGGTTCTCAAAGGCAGAGCTGTCTTTTCCATCCTGTATCTCCCGGTTCTTGCAATACAGCACGACTAGGAAGGTGGTGAACATATGCTGGCTGCATTAGAAGTACATTCAAGTTTAGCATCATCCCAGGCAGGATCTGCTTACTGTTAATGACTGTGTGCATAAAATACTGGTATGCTTATCCATCTCCCACTATATCATGGGATTTCGGAAGCTGCCAGTCATAATTAATGAGACAAAACAATACGGACAGCATTAAGAATGAAGACAAGGAGATAATGCAGCCCTCTCCACCCCATTGAGACAAAGCTACTTCTGTGATGGCGTTTGGGTCATATCTAACTTTTTTTTTTTGCTAGTGTGCCTTATGTTTTATGATTCAATTATCTTTGTAATAAAAAAGTATGCTATTAAACAGTGACTTCTGCCTCACTAAATCAGGATTGGGCTACATTCCAGGATTCTTTTCTTGGTTACTTTTTTGACATTCATAACCACTCGTCCAAGGAAATATTTTCCTCTACGTGTGCTTCCCACACATTCTTAAAAAAAAAAAACTGTTTAACTCCTTTATTCCCACCAGTGCTTTGAAGGACTCAAGTCTACTGGCATTGAGTAGTTTACGAAAAACATATGCCTGCTCTTGCAAAAATAGTAGCACTCTGAGCAAATGACAAGGCAGGGCAGGTATCTTCCTTTTTAAATATCACTAGGGTATATTCATTGCGCAGGTACAGCGTCACATAGGGATATATTCACACAGGCATATATTGTATATTGAGCATAGCCTCTTTGCCCTCCTCTGTCTCCCCTCTCTTGTCAGTCTCCTTTGCTCACTAGACAGTTTCCACCTACTTCCATCTCATCTACACTTACATGTATTATATATCCATATAAAATCTAGAATCCACAAATGAGAGAAAACAGATACTTGTCCTTCTAAGATTGGCTTAATTTGCTTAATATGATAATGTCCAGTTGCATCCATTTTCCTGCCAATGACATCACTTCATTCTTTCCGGTTGAAAACATCCATGGTGTATATGTACCACATATTCTTTATGCATTCCTCTGTTGATGGACACCTAGCACTGTGACCTAGCTATTGTGAAGAGTGCTGTAATAAACACTGATGTGCAAGAATCTCTGTGATGTGTTCACTTGGAGTTCTTTGGCTAAATACTCATGAGTTGTGTAGCCAAGTAGATCTATTTCATGTCTCTTTGAGGAACCTCCATGCTGATTTCCATAGAAGTTGGACTGGTTTGCATTCCCACCATCAGAGCAGGATCCCTTCTGCGCACACCTTCACGAGCATTTGTGCTATTTGTTTTCTTAGTGACAGCCATTCTGAATGGGGTGCAGGTCTGTTTCTTGACTCAGTTTCAATGTGCCTGGAAACATTTTCCCTTACCTCCCCCCTTAGAATGGAGTAAAGACTTCATTGGTTAGTTATTTTAGTTTTATGGCCTTGTGTTTATCTGAATTTTAGTGCCAAGAATAAATCCTGACACATCCAAGACAAAGAATGAGTGAATGATCAATTTTGGGTACCGTGGACTGGCAAATCTGGTTACATCCATTCCAGTTCTGTGGTCAGAAGCTATAGAAAGCAACTGCAGCCAAGCTCGGTGCTCCTTTGTTCCTTAGTTTTTGAGCCTATGCTCTTTCTCATAGCAGTTACTCATTATTTTGATTGGACAACTTTTACTTATTGAACTGTTTCAGCTCTTTACATGTTATTCATAATAATCCTTTCAATTTGATGTAACATTTTCCCAGTATGACCCATATCTTTAAATCTTGTTTTAGCTAGCTTGTCCCAGTAAGAATTTTTAAAACAAATTAAGCCACATCTATTTTGTTTTTCTTTTATATTTTGCATATTTTTGTTTAAGGCTTGCCTGCTTCAAGAATATATTTAAAAATATTTTTATTTGTTTACTTGAAAGGAAGGGGCTGGAGAATGGGCATGCCAGAAACTACAGATGCATGCATCACTTTGTACATCTTCTAGCTTTACATGGTACTGGGGAAGGGAACCTGGGTTGTTAGGCTTTGCAGGCAAATGCCTTAACCATTGAACCATCTCTCCAGCCTAAGAATACATTTTATTACAATATTTTAGTAAGCTTTTTCGTATTTGGGGTTTTAATCCATCTGAACTTATTTTTATATGCATGCAGTTCTATATATATTTAATGAATAGACAGTTGCTTATTTTGTTTTTAAATGCCCCATTTCCTATAGAATTCATACCAAATTATATACTTGAGTCCATTCCTGGGCTCTCAATTATGTTCCATTGAATTATATACGTGTTCTCTGTGCTGCGGCAACTTCCTCCAAATGAAACATTGAACTGAAACACACCCTTCCAGAGAAAGGAAGCATGTTCAGGAGACTCCAGAGGTAAAGGAGCTGAGAAAGCAGTAAGTGCTGGGGGTAGGAGGGCTCTGGAACTTTCTGCAAGCCACGGTGTACACCAACCATCAGAGCTGCACATCACCTATGCTGGGTGGGCTTTTCAGTGATTCTTCTGCCTTCAGGTCTTTCACACTCCTGTAAGTGACCCCTCACCACAAAGGAGTTTATTTGATATTTGGGAAATCAGAGAATGATTAGATGAGGAGATAATACTGAGCTGTAATTTGAGGTAGGATTTCGCTATTGACAAATTAAAGCACATTCCCAGAAAGCATGATTGCTTTGACAATAGGACAGAGACCTGAAAACACTGGTTAGAACATTACAACCCATATGACAAGTATAACTTACTGAGAACTTAAGGAAAGCTTGGAAAGATGATATTGGAAAGTATGTTAGAAGAATCAGACTGTGAGATGATCACCTGAGTTCTGAGCTCAAGGCTGGGGAAGATGAGCTATCTTGAATCTGGGGACAGTTGGAACCCTAAGGAGCTTAGCCATGGTGTGGGCTCTCTGCTTCTGGGTGTTCTACATCCCCAAGTTCAAGTAATCAAAAACCAGAGGCTAGAAACTTCACTCAGTCAGCAAAGTGCTTGATGTCTAAGCATGCAAACCTGAGTTCAGATCCCCAGAACCCAGGAAAACTGCTGGGTGTGGTGAAATGTGCCTGAAACCCCAGTGCTGGGGAGGAAGAAGCAAGGACTCACTAGGGCTTGCTGGATAGCTTGTCAAGCCAAAATGGTGATCCCAAGGGTCAATGAGAGTCCCTGTCTCAAAGAATAAAGTGGAGAGCAATTGGGAAGGACAGCTGACATCAATCTATCAATCTCTGACTTTCATAGGCATGAACACACACACACACACACACACACACACACGTGCACCCTCACACACTTACATAAACAAGAAAACAACAAATAGTCACAGGTTGAAGGCATGCAGAAGATAATTCATTTATAATGATCATGTACAGACATTTTTCTTGTCATTTAAGCAATGCAATGTAAGAAAAGTTTAGAATTTACATAGCATTACACTGTACTTTGTATTGTAAGTCATCTGAATTAGTCTAATAGGTAAGCTCCAGACCAGTGAGAGATTCTGTCTCAAAAAAAAGTGGACAGCACCTGAGGAAAAACACATGATGCTGTCCTATATGTACATACACATGTGCACACGCATGCGTGCACACATGCATGCATACCTCCATACACACATATACTCCTATGTAGAAAAAATATTGTATAAAATGACCGTGTCACACATGCTAATCCTGTGCCATTATATAAAGGTTGAGCCTCTGCAGACATTGGTATCTGAGGTGTGTCTATCAAACAATCCTCTGTGAATTGTGATAGGTGACTGTGTCTTGGCAAAGTGATGGGGTCAGTGGACTTAAAAGAAAAGCAAAGACAGAGACAGAAAGAATAATCCAGTCACTGTTTTAGGACCCTGTGTAGAAAATAAACAAGTCCAAAGAACTGGGAAAAAAATGTTTTCAAATTGTTTTGCTCAGTATTTTCTGTTTCTGCCTAATACACTGTATTAAAATTAAATGGATGAAGATTGAAAGGCCAAAAGCCTTGTACTAGGCAACAAATCAAACAGAAAAGCTGTCTCATTTGCTCCTGCCATGAAACGTCCAAGGTACTGAAAAGTTTTAAATTGTGTGTGTGGTCAGGCTAGCCCTAGTGTCACTGTAATGGTTGATCTTATGGAAGAAACACTTGGAACAATCCTCCCATCCAATGCAGAATTTCTCAGCCTTGGTGCTATTAGCATTGTTGTCCAGAAAGTTCTTTGTGAAAGCTATCCCGTGTCTGGATGTTCAGAAGCATCCTTGGCCTCCATCCACTAGATGCCACTAGCATCCTTCAGCCAGCCAGTGGATAAGCCAAAGTACCTCTCCACATTGCCAATGTCCCAAGACCCCCTAGTTTAGAGTGTATTTGTGCCAAGTTTCTCCCTCCCTCCTTCCCTCCTTCCCTCCCTCCCTCCCTGCCTCCCTCTCTCTCTCGATTAGTAGCAAGAAGTTAGAAGAACTGAGATGGTGGAAAATATTTAGACTTGGAGATGAGCACATAGCAACCCTTCGTAGGTAGAGGCCCTTGGACAAATTGTATCTAAACTCATTAAGTCTCAGCCTCTTTGCCAAGAAAATGACAGCAATCATAAGTACATCATGGGACTTTTTTTAAGAGCAGATGAAATGACGTGTGTGAAGAGAGACACGGTGTGTGGTAGTTGCTCAATAAATATGTGTTGAGTCAGGTGTAATTATTCTCATTAGTTTATTGCAATTTTTCTTAGTTATAAGGAGAGACTATTGTCTTTGCTATATAATTCCTTAAAATGTCCACTCCTTGGCACAACCTTAATCCCAAATGTTAGGAGTTCTGCTCCTGTCTCATACAAGTCACATGCAGTGTTGAGATAAACATCAGCCGTTCAGGCTATACACATCCATTACCAGTCAAGACAGGACAGCTGACCCTTGATTTGGTTCTATTCAGTCTGTGGAATGATATTTTTCCTGGTAGCCATGACTACGTAAAATAAGCCAGCCCTCTTGTTGGGTAGCTGTGCATTTCCATTACTATTTATCTGCACAATTTAAAGTGTGACTGGGAAGAAGGTTGGGAAGCAGTGAGCCTTCATTCTGCTCTTGAAGGTGGTGATGGTAACTTTTTGTCAGCAGGAATAGGCATGTGGTTATTTCTCTAGTTTTCCTAACCCTTTCAAAGGCTTTATCGTTTTTTTTGTTGTTTTGTTTTGGTTTTTTTTTTGGTTTTTTGAGGTAGGGTCTCACTGTAGTTCAGGCTGACCTGGAATTCACTCTGTAGTTCCATGGTGGCCTTGAACTGCTGGAGATCCTCCTACCTCTGCCTCCCAAGCGCTGGGATTAAAGGCGTGCGCCACCACGCCCGGCTCGACTTTATCTCTTGACTAAGGGTTACTTCTTGCTAAACCTTAGCCCATCTCATCACTGTCTGTAGACGCATTTTTCTTCTATCAGAATTCTCCTCCCACTCTCCTTCAACACGTCTCCATGTCGTGATCATTATGGAAGTAGATTGTTGTGACTCTTCATTTCTCATTACACATCTACCATTTACATGCTTTCCAAAGTTTGCACCCTGTTCTTAATTTTCAAAGCATAAGACACAAATAGGAAAACTCTATATTTTCGTCATATACACATTTTAAAATCCCTTTGGACCCCTACTTGAAAGATTATCAGTATTTTGACATATTTTTCCCACTTCTTATCTTCCCCACATCACTACTCTAAAGGGAACCTATTATAACATCTCTAAGTTTTTCTTAGCAGTTGCTTTAGGAAGAAGTTAGAGGTTAACACGCTAATGTATGAAAAAATATTTTGTATTTAGCTAGCTTAGTTGTTTTAATAATTACTCGAGCCTAGTCACTCTTAATGAGAATAGAAATGGAATCATTGCCACTCTCTCTAGCTAGACACTTAAAAAAAGACAAACAATTAGTGACCCTCCTTCAAATAATAGTGGTTACTTCCACTTCCTGGTTCCCTTTGCTTCCTCTGAACCCAGCATCCCAGGACCCTTCATGTCCCAAACAATTATCCTGCAACTACTGGTGGAAGTGGTGTTGGAAAACAAGGGCTGATAATTATCTTGGACAGGAGCCCAGGAAAACTGCCTTTTGCACACAGTAGGCATTCATTATGGGATTTAATGGAGGCCCCCATTGCCCCATAGCTCATAGCCGTGGGTGGAATTTGTATCTTGAAACAACTCCGCAAGATTTAATCTTTAGTGCCTGTATGACATGTATGCGCACACCAAATAAACTCAACACAGGACTTCAAAGAGGCGCCGTGTTTGCTGCTTTAACACAGCGATCAGACAAGCTGAAAAATAAACCACGGCCTTGCTTTAGTAACTAATATCTACCTTGAGAACTGCCCACTAGTTTCTTGGGAAACTTTACTGTTCTTTGCCAAGCCAAGACTTGGGAGTTTCCATGGAGACATGCCTACGTCACCTAAGAGAGGCCCAACTCACAGCCTGCTGGACATGGGCATGTAGGTGAGCTCCTGCTTAATTCTGGAAATCTAGGGTAGACATCCCTTCACTTCTGAGGCTGACCTCATTGTCCAGCAGACAGCAATTGATTCCTTTCTCTCTGATCCCCGACACTCTATGTGCATCATGTCTACTGCTCTTCAAAGTCTGCATTGCAAAGATTGCTTTTTAGGTCTCTCCCAGTGGATTAAGGACAAAGATAAAAACCTTCCTTCTCTGTAGAATCCATAGAGAATCTATCCAAAGTCCAGCTCAGATGAAGACTGATAAAAGAAACCCATCATAGAGGACCACATGCCATCCACAGTCCACCTGTATAAATGAAGCTTCACTGACTGCCAGCCCTGTTTGTTTACTTGTGTTGTCTATGGTGCCCTGGTGCTAGGGCAGAGTTGAGGAGTTGCCTCAGCCAGCAGAATGCTGGCAAAGCCTAAACAGACTCACTGTCTGGCCATTTCCAGAGAAGGCTTGCCAACCCTGCATAAAGACACATGGCCTGTTTAAGAGCCAACCCCAGCGGTGCCACAGGAATGCTAAGTTGAACTGGAGGCCAGGGTATCACTGACATGAGATAGTCCATTTTGTCTTCTCCTACATAGGACTTAACTCTGGCTTCCAGAACCTCCTCTCACTCTCCTTTTTTCTTCCCCATTTTTTCATTCATTTGATGTCCCTGTCTATTATTTGGGGAATGACTTACATCCACTAACCATTATATTTTAGCATATGTGCTGCTGAAGCAAACACTAACCATTGTATTTCAAAGCATATTTCATATCAAACTAAGAAACACTAATCACACCAAGTAGAAAAGGCAAAATGTACATATTCACAAAACCTAATTCCAGCAATATTCAGGAACAGCAAGAAAGATACAGTATACACTGTGAGTGATCGCTTTTAGATAGCCAGGCTCGAGTGAGTTTTCCTTGCTCCTTTATGCTTTCTTACCCAATCGTAATGAATCCATCCTATCTGCCAAGCGTCTCTGATTTAAGCAGCCTGGTTTCGGTGCTTCTGTCATTACCTAGACACCATGTCTAATAGGGCCTCCCACATCGTTGCATGTTGGACACACTCGTAAATCTACCTGTGTGATTCATCTACACTGTATTTGTGAAACTGCTCTGGAGAAAATTCATTGAGTGTGTGGAAAATATTATAGCCATTTTGGGTGCAATCTTATAAAAACGAAAAGTCAGATCATCCCCGAAGTCTAATTTGCGATACTAATTCTACCTGCCCATCTTACTCACTAAGACTGATTCTACTTTTTCAGCTGGCTTTTTGAAGTAGCTTTTTTCTAATCTAGATTTTTAGGTCCACCAAAGACTAAAGGAGGAGCTAGCAAACAGAGTTTGTTAGCATGGAAAGATATGAAACCACTGTGCCTTTAAAAGTGGACTGTCACTACAACTTTGCTGTCTCTTAGCCACGTGACCTTGGGTTTCTTCAGCTTTTAGAGCCTCCGTGTCCTCATCTGAAAAAACAGTGTTACTAATAACTCATTGGTTCCTGGGAGGATTAGAGATGGTGATTTTCCTTAGCATGTGTATATGTGTGTAGGTGCATGGTGTGTGTGTGTGTGTGTGTGTGTGTGTGTGTGTGTGTGCATACATATACATGTGAAGGTGAGCAGTCCACATCAGGTGTCTTCCAAAATCACTACTTACCTTACTTTATGAGACAGGCTCACTGATAGGGCTAAACAAGGTAACCAGCAGACTCTTAGATTCTTTGGTCCCCACTTCCCCAGACCTGAAAGGCAAACACCAGCACCCCCAGGATTTTTTTGTGGCATCCAGGGCTCAGTTCTCAGTCCTCATGCTTGTGCAGCTGCTTTACCCACTGAGCCACCTTCCCATGATTCACAGAGTGGCTTTGCATGAAAGCGCACACAGTAGTGTAGTAGTGATCAGGTGCTTAGTAAATGGTCTTTCATGAGTGAAATGAATGAAAGTCTGTGAACGCAGTGAAAGTGCTTGTTATGGAAGGAAATGCAAGGTGCTTCCAATGGAAGAATCCCAGGAGGAAGCGATACTTCCTGCCTCTCTGACTCAGCCCGAAGCAGGAAGAGTCGGAGCTCACGTGCTCTGCTAGTTACACAGTCATCGATTTGAAAGCAAGGAAGGATGAGTCAGGGGATCAGGACGAGCCCGGCTCTAGAGCTGCTGTTTTTCCTAAGTAAGTCATGGCTGCTTCCTGGGCCTGTGCTTGCACATCTGTAACATGGAGGCTGGTTTGTATGAGAATTCCTCTAAGTTTAGGGGCTTAACAGATGGCTTAGCAGTTAAAAGCGCTTGCTTAAAAAGCTTGACAGCCTAGGTTTGATTCTCCAGTACTCATGTAAAGCCGGATGCACTAAGTGGTGCATGTACCTGGAGTTTGTTTACAGTGGCAGGAACCTCTGGTGTGCCCATACTCTCTCTCTCTCTCTCTCTCTCTCTCTCTCTCTCTGTGTGTGTGTGTGTGTGTGTGTCTCAAATAAATAAATAAAATATTTTTAAGAAAGAATTCCTCTAAGTTCTGTGGTTTCTAATACAAACATGCCATGGATTCAGAACACTGCAAATTGACCAAATGAGACAATGATACTTTTTAAAAGTTCACCTTGAGAACGAAAGCATACAACTTGGGTGCTGCATCTTACAGAACCTCCAGGAACATGATTTTCCAGACAATCAGAGGATCTGGAAATACAAGTGTTAAAATTCCTGTCTAACAGAAGGAAAATAGTCTGTGATCATGTAACTGTGAAATGAATGAACCTGGATATAAACCCACGTCTGCCAGAAACTAACATTTGCAAACTTACTGGCTGTTTCACTTGCGGAGCTCTGGCTGTCAGTGACCCTCACTCACTCGTCGATGTGCTTTCTGTTTGATTGCAGCTCGCTCTTCTTTTACTCTAGGACTTGACAGCATGAAAAATCATTTGCCCAGAGTCATCTTTATAGTGTTCATTCTAGATTTTATTGAACAAGAGATGTCCCAACAGGGGGCAGTCAGGGACATCAAGAGCCGAGAGGGCAAGCTCCAAGTTTCCTAAGATGCTCTGATTGGTGGCCAAAGCTTTTGTCCCATGGCCTCAGCAGGAAGTGCTGAACAGCTGGGCCCAGAAGTTACTCTAGGTCCTATGTACAGGGAAGTAGCTATTCTGGTAGGAACTAGACTTCCCTCATGGCTTTAGTGCTGGACAGCTGAGAAAAAGTCTCCTACATCTTTGGAGGCTTAGAGTCCCCACAAGCAAACCTATGAAGAAAACTTCTGACAGATGCTTAATTCAGCTTAATTGATAGTGCTGATGTCTTCCTCAGAGAGATCTTCTGTTTCTATAAACAGCCTCACGGGTCCTGCTCTGTAACCCACATCATAACCCCATTGTCTATTGCAGTATTTACTCATCACATGGGGATTATAATTATATGTTTATGTATTTCTCTTCAAGTTGGATATGAGATTTTTAGAAGCAAGGAGAGTGTACTTTTCCTATGTATACGCCTGTGTGTGTGTAGGTATCTTCTACGTGACCTGTTCAAGTCTCCCAGTTATTCAGATTTGATGTTTTCTATATTAACTCTGGTAATATCTTAATAGTGGCCTCAAGGATTGTACAGAACGTGAGTTTCTGCCCTTGGTCAATGTAACTCATTTCTTAATAGTGACACTGACTTCTTCACTGTTTTGGCACACACTGAGCACAGTCTGGAGGGATGCTTTCCCTCTTTCTGGGATGTTCTTCCTCTAGAAACATCTAAGAACCCCATTATCTCTTTTTTATTAGTTATATACATAATCAGTGTGTAAACAGCCATGTTGGTACCATCGTTAGCCTCCTCCTCTTCCTCCCCCCTTCACAGCGACCTTCCTTGTTGGGGAGTGTGGGTCATGCATTGTGGGGTTAGCCATCAGTTATGGGTAGGAGGCAATGTCTGTGTGCATAATGTCCCAACATGTGGCTCTAACAATCTTTCCGCCCTCTCTTCCACAAATTTCCCTGAGCCAGGTTGGGTTCGTTTTAGGTCTTGGGAGCCTCTGTGTCTCTGGATATCTGGTTTGGTAGGAGTTGTGTGTTCTCTGTGTCTGTCTCCTTCACCCTTGTGCTGGTATCAGGCTCACCAAGAAAGCAGCACTCTTGCTCATTTCCCCAATTACTTTTGGTTTCAGCTGGGGCCCTGGTGAGGTAAGATGGGCTGATTCTCTCCTCAGGATCTGCATCCATCTGAAAAAGAGAGGCAAATTCTCCAACAGAAAGTGAAGTCAGCACCAGATAAATGAGATAAGCATTATTATTTTAGAGAGAATTGAATAGGTGTAGGCCCTCTTGTAGCCCATGATTGGTGGGAGCTTGATAATGGAAAGCAGGCTCATTTTTTGGATATGGTTCTGACTTGTCTCCAAGCTCCAACTATGGGTTCCGTTCCACTTTGCAGATCAGTTAGCCAAATCAAGAGCAGTTGGTCACCCACCATGGCTGTGTGCCACTATTGCACTTGTGTGAGCATCATGTCAGGTTGTTTGCTGCTGAGTAGCTTAGACCATGAGTTGCTTGGACAGATGTCAGTCAGTTTTCCCCAGTCACTCATGTAGCACCTTCTGGCACTAGACGAGCTAACTGGAAGAGTGTCAGTCCCCATTCTCTTTTTATTGTCTTTTTTTGTGAAACCACCATCTCAGTGGAGCTAAACTTGTCCTCTGTTGAATTATTCTAGCTGCCTCTCTGAGCACCCCAGTACTTCCAACACTCCTTCCTATATTTAAATTTTTTCTCTATTGTGGCACTATCAATTTTTGTCAGAAAACTTAGTATCTTGACTTTCATCTAAATGGAAAGTTCCATGAGAGAATATAATCTTTGCTCAGTTGGTGTATTAGTTACTGTCTTTTGGCTGTGACAAAACACCCAACAATAGGAACATAAGGAAAGAAGGGATTATTTGGTTTCCTAATTTAAAGGGATAGTCATGACAGCAGGAGTATGAGGCAGCTTGCCCATTGCACCCCAAGTCAGGAAGCAGACAGAAGGAAAGACGGTGCTCAGACCACTTTCTTCTCCTTTCCTTTCTGTATTCAGTCCAGGACCCAGCCCGTGGCATGGTGCTACCCACATTCACAGTCGTCTTCCCTCTTCAGGTAAACCTCTGGATATACTCTAACAGCCACGCCCACAATTTAAATCCAGTCATGTTTAAAATGAAGATTAACCACCACAACCAGTATATCCCATGCCCCTAGAAAAGAGACCCAAATACAGTGAATGCTCACACACAATTATTGAATTGAATTAAATCTATTGCGTTTTTTGTGATTAGGAACTAAGTCCTCAAGGAGAGTCAGGCCAAGCACTTCCAATATTTTGAGGCTAAACATCCTAGCTAATCACTTTGATGGTCTCTCTTCAGACCAAACTCCTAAGGATGTATGTTCCTGACACAGAATTACCTTCAAGAAGTGATGGCTCCTTTAGGAAACAGCACACATGTGTGCTTTCTAGAAAGCCTCAGCTCAGGCTGGAGAGATGGCTTAGTGGTTAAGGTGTATGCCTGTGAAGCCTAAGGACCCAGGTTTAATTCTCCATGTCCCACGTATGCCAGATTCACATGGCTGTGCATGTGTCTGGAGTTCATTTGCAGTGGCTAGAAGCCATGGTGCGCCAATTCTCACTCTCTATTTCTCTCTCTCTCTCTCTCTCTCTCTCTCTCTCTGTATCAAATCAACAAAAATGAATCTTTAAAAAAATGAAAGCCTTGGGCTGGAGAGATGGCTTAGCGGTTAAGCACTTGCCTGTGAAGCCTAAGGACCCCGGTTCGAGGCTCGATTCCCCAGGACCCTCGCTAGGCAGATGCACAAGGGGGCGCATGCGTCTGGAGTTCATTTGCAGTGTGGGAGGCCCTGGCGCGCCCATTCTATTTCTCTCTCTCTCTATCTGCCTCTTTCTGTCTCTGTCTGTCACTTTCAAATAAATAAGTAAATATAAACAAAAAAATTAAAAAAGAAATGAAAGCCTTATCTCTCCTTATCAAATATGTCCAAAACTAGATTTGCAAAGTAGGTGTTTGCCAAGCCTCCTGGAAGGTGGAAGGAGGATGGGTTCCCCTGCCTTGGAGAGCCTGGCTGGAGGAAAAAGCTTTTCTGGGGGCCTATTCTTCTCCCTTTTATCTCTCTGCTTCTCTGAGTCATTAGCTCTACTGATCACGTCTAAAACAACGCTCCTAATTGCTTCTGGGAGAGCTGTGTAACCTCATGGAACATTGCCACAGGCCTGTGAGGATCAGCCCCTGACTCTGCTTGGTAGTAATTTCTCAGGGACTTTAACTCAGCCTGTCTTTAAGCTGAATGTTTATCATTTTTTTTTCTTTTTATTATTTCTGGCTCCTCCCCTGCCTTCTACATCTCGGAAATCTTTAAGTATTTGGCGGGCCTCTATACACCACAGGTCTCCTGCCTCAAAGAGGGCACCTGGCCAAGAGAAAGGAATTAGAGCCCCTCTTGGCTGCGCCTATAAAACAATCACATTGCTCCGCAGCCTGCCATTTGAAATGTGAAGCTGTGTTAAAGTACAGATAATGCAACGGGTTCCAAAGAGGTTAGAATATCTTTGTGGGGTTTCAGCTGAACAGAGAGGGAAAGTAGAACGTGATCTACAAGAAAGGTTAAGGGAAAGGACCTCTCTCCAGCCTCCCATAACTGCCTCCATAGGTGAGAAGTTACGAGAGTGAGAGACTGGGTGTTGTCCAGGAAATTCCTGGCTCTCTTTGGTGCCATTTGGTGAATCCACCAATAGTTGTCCTCTCTTATTCTCAGCAATCCCAGATCCCGTGGCTTCCCCACACCAGAGAAACCCTCACAGCCCAGGTCAGAACCAGAAATGAGTATTAGGATTAAAAGGAAACCAATGTGGGAATAGTGGCTCATGCTTTCAATCTCAGCACTGGGGAGGCTGAGGTAAGAGGAACACCAGCAGCTCCAGGACAGCTAGGTCGGCCTGGACTAGAGCGAGGCACTCCTTCAGAAGAGAAAGATTGAGAGAGGGAGAGAGAGAGAGAGAGAGAGAGAAACTATACAACCAACTCTAGATTACAAATAGGCTCTAGACTTAAATCAACTTTGAGCAAAGTTTCAGTCAAAAATCAAGAAATTATAGCTGGGCGTGGTAGCACATGCCTTTAATCCCAGCACTCGGGAGGCAGAAGTAGGAGGATTACCATGAGTTCGAGGCCACCCTGAAAGTACAGAGTGATTTCCAGGTCAACCTGACCTAGAGTGAGACCCTACCTCAAAAAAGAAAAAAAAAAATCAAGAAATTAAAAATTTGAAGTGATTGATTTCACCTGACTCCCAAGTCAGTGTTTCTGAGCACATCTCTGTGTGTTCTCTACAGGTTTTCTATCCTTTCCACATCATCCATAGAGCTCATCCATAAGCACACAACAGTTCCTGGTGAAATGCTGTGGCTGACAGGACTAACAGGAGAAGGCAAGTCTGCAGGAGAGAACCAGGTGAGGCAAGAGGTGCAGGGGCCCACTATGGCATCACCAAGTGCTGTCGCAAGATGAGGAGTGGTAGATGGGGTTACAAATGTCTGTCTGGTATGAAGACACAGTAGGGGCAGGCCTGCCTGTGATGTGTCCCATACCTCCAAGGATATCCAACCCTATGCAATAAAAGCCAGGTCAATGGAGCAACCAAGGAAATGCCAGCTGCCAATGAAAGAGGGAGTGGCTTTCTTGCAGGGCTGCAAGTCTCAGAATTCTGAACCAATCCTTGTCACTTTTCAGAGGACTCGAGAGGAGTTATGAGCAATGTGTTAGTTGATGATGAAAGATCTCTTGTGGATAAAAGCAATAAGCAGTGAGGGGTCCACTGTCACAAATTTAAAGAAATACCCAGTGGATTCCTTGTCTTACTGAGCTGACAATAGAATTCCACAAATAACATACTGGACAAAATCCTCTCCTGGGCTATAGAGATTTCTTAGTGGTTAAGGTGCTAGCCTATGAAGCCTAAGGACCCAGGTTCAGTTCCCCAGTACCCACATAAGCCAGATGCACAAGGTGCCACATATACCTGGAGTTTGTTTGTAGTGGCTGGAGGTGCTAGCATGCCCATTCTCTCTCTCTCTCTCTCTCTCTCTCTCTCTCTCTCTCTCTCTCTCTCTTTGAAAGTAATTTTTTTAAAAAAGCCTCTCCCATCTCTGATAGGATGTTCCTGTTGGTGGTAAGGCTCTAGTCACCAGGGCCTATCCAATCTATAAGTCTGTAAGTCTCCATCATATTTTTGGACTGTTTAAATCACCCAAAATGTATGATAAAGAGCTCTAAATGTCTACTAACTTGAGAGGCTTCTCTTGAGACTGTGGAGATCTCATAATGCCTGCCACAGTTGGCCCTCCTTACCTATGGATTCCACATCCACACCTTCAGTGGCTGTGGATCAAAAATTACTCAGATGGAAGTGCATATGTACTAAACATGTACAGTCCTTTTCCCTGACATCATTACTCCTCCACAGTACAGTGTAATGGTAATGATTACATATGCAGCCTTTCTTGCATTGGGTATTGTAACAATCTAGAGATGGTTTAAGCTATGCATGAGGATATAAACAGGCAGATGAAAATATGATGCAACTTTATGTAAGAGACTTGAATATGTAGAGTTTGGAATTTGGAAGGGATTCTGGAATGAGACTTCTGCAGAGAACTAAAGGAGAGCCAGGGCTAGGGAGATGGTTAAGTTGGTATTCCCCAGGAAAATGTCTGTGATCTACTTGCAGCAGCCAAAACTTAAACAACAACAAAGAAAAAAGGAAACAAAAACAGCTTCTGAAGAGGTCATGGACCACTTTGCACCATCCTCAGTGACATCAGACCACTGGATGATGGCACACTCTACTTCCTGTCCCTTGTTCGCTGTGGGTCACAGAGTCACTGTCTTCATGGCACCAGCAGAGTTACAGATGTGCTTACTGTCCAGGCTGCAGCCCACGCCAAGGACTCCTGCCTTGCACCCCTCCTGATGATAGGAAGGGCCCACTTTATCTCTCCAGGACCCCATACCCAACTGGCTCCTTTCACACCATGAAAGCAGAGAATGGGCATTGCACACACACTTTCAGTATAAAACATTTGGGATCATTTGATGCTTTAGGTCAGTTTCCTTGAAGCAGACCCTGAGATGACAAGCTCATGAGAGTGACTTACTAGGATGTGTCCCCAAGGGGGCTGAGGAAGAACTGGGGAACCAGGACAGGAAAGGAGAAGAATGCAAACCAGAGTATAGCTTTAAGCCATGTCCAGCTTTATCTGATCTCACAGGGAGGTTTGGGAGAAAATGTTCAGACTCTAGACAAGGGAGCTGAGTGCTCTCTTTCTTCACTCTTGACAGTCCCTGAAAAGAGCCACACTGGTGGATTGGGAACTGGTGGGAACTTATAGCTGCCTGAGATCCTGGTCAAAAGGGTTATAGTAGCCTCATGGACCTTGCAGTCAGGGAACAATGGTACACAGAAATGCAAATGGGTCTGAGACTATCTGGACAGGATATCATGTCTACCATCAGCATGTCCACTCATTCATCCATACCAAGACTTTTATTGGTCTTAGAGATGATGTACCTTTAATATGACTTGGTCTCTCAATGGTAATAAACATCCCTCTGACTTCTGTGTGTGTATATGTATGTCCACATGTGTAAATAACCATGTGCACAGATACACATGCATGCGTGTTCATGTGAAGGTCAGATGCTGATACTGGATGTGTTCTGCAATCATTTCCACCATATATTTTATCTTTTCTCCTCTGTACCCTATCCCATGAAGACCCTCCTCTTTCAAGGTAATCCTTCCTCTGTTTCATTGTCTCATTCTTATTGTCTTCCTCCATTCTCCATAGCACAATGCTGATGGGCTCAGAACCTTGCTGGTCATGTGGGCATATTGGTAACTCCGGAGGGGTTATGAATGCCCCAGCTGCTTAATTTCAGAAGGACACTGCCCTGAAGTTCCCGCATGACCCTATGGCTTTCACATTCTTTCCTCATCCTCTGAAATGTACCCTGAACCTTGAAGGGAGTGATAAAAATCTCCCTTAGTGTTGAGAACTTGATTAGCCTCTGATTTTCTGCTTTGATGAGTTTTGAGTCTCCTCGGTGTCTGCCACCACCTCCACAGAGAAAAGAGAAGGTTCTCTGATTAGCAGAGAGAGCAGCATTCATATTCATGCTGCACTTCCTCCACAATGTCCCCTGGGACCTGGAGGATGTGATAGAGATGACTTATCCAGTGCTAAACACTGGGGTTTCTCTTCTTCTTGTCATTTTGGTAAATCTTGGGCCTCCCTAGTATTCACCTCCATCTGTAAAAAGAAGGTTATCTAACCAAAAATGAAATCACCATTAACAAATGGGCATGAACATATGCATTTAGAAGGCTTTTTGATGGACATAGCAATGGAAGTTTCCCTCTGGGGTCTATGACTTTCCAAGCCATAGGCCTTTGACTCTGTTCTCAATATCAGGTATGGATTTCCTCGGGCTAAGTGAGGATGCATATCCCATCAGAGAGCAGTTGATTACCCCCCATAACTTATATGTCAATAGTGTATCCATCTTTCCTGGCTGGTTGATTTTGTATCCTGAAGGATCCACTACTTTTCCAGATTATAGATGATTTTCTAGCACCATGACAGCTAGCTGGTAGTAGTATGGTTTCCATCTCAGTTCCAGCCTGATTTCTCAGTGTCCTGTAACCACAGTGCATACTGTCTTCAGCAGTAGGATCTTCCATCTAGTTCTGACTTCCACCTTACTTTTTTGTGACATGGCCTTTCACTTTTCCCAGAGCTCACTAATTCAGGGTTTAGATCTTACCTTCTCAGTTAGAGTGAGCATGTCCTAGAGATCCTCCTGTCTCTATCTACCCAATACAATCAGCTGGAGATCTAAGCTCAGGTCCTCATGACTGCAAAGCAAGCACTTTACTAGCTTAGCCATCTCCCAATACCCAGCCAACCAGCTTCAAGTGGTAGTTAAGTAACCTTTGGGTAAATTTTACTGGGAAGGTGCTGACACATTACAGGTTCCACTGAATGAATATGCCCATTTGTCTGCTTGTGGGACGTTCATGTTTTGTTGAACACTGTTCAAATAAGCCATTTAGAGTAACCTTATAGAGACCACTGCCAAGTCTTGTTGGCTGAGACTCTCTGTGCCTGTGATGTTGGTCATGTCCCTTCCTTCACCAGAATCTTCTGTTCAGCTGACCATCAAGACAAGCAACCTTCTCAAAGAAGACAGTGATTTCTCTGATCAAATCTGGAGCATGTGTCCCAGTTCTTCAGATATCACTTGTAGAAGGCAGATTTTTAAAACATTTTTATTGAAAAAAAAATATATATATATATAATGCATTTTGATAATCATCTTCTCTTACCACTCTCTCTGGCCCCCATACTTCTTCTACTGAACCCCTTCCTCTCTCCACCCAGCTCCAGAAAGCATAGTTTTACATGCACCACCTATGGAAAATTGCTCTGCAAAGGCAAATAGTCAAATAAAACCGCTTTCTATTTCCTTACAGTAAATAATACAAAATCTACCAGACTATTAAATCAAGTTTTTATCTTTGTGAGCATGGTTTTATTTGCTTTTCCAACAATAAAGACTAGCCACCTGCTTCATGATTTTATGCAAAGGAACATGTGATCTGACAAGGAAATCTCAAGAGAGTGTCATTTCAATTTTATCACAACTTTAGTGGCCCAATGTATGGTTTTGCTTTTTCTTTCTCATTCTTTTATTCTCTCCCTCAATAAATAAAAGTATATGCCCCTTTCTCCTTCTTCCTAGATCACCCAGAAAAGCAAGCGACACACACACACACACACACACACACACACACACAAAAAGAAGGAAAAAAACCAAACCCTGAAATCTTACTCTTAAACCACACCAGTCCACACAGTTAGATTCTCCTCACTGATTATGATAATAATTCCTGTTTCTTTTGCTATCCTTCCTGATCATGGGTATGTAGAGCTAGTGGGCATTCAGCAAGAGTGGGCTCCCGTCTGGCTCTTTCCTCCTCCCCGTTCAGTGTCTTTAGCCCTGTCAAATTCCTTTCTGTGTTCTATCAGCCCAGGCATCTTTACAACCTCTTTTAGTATTTATGTGTATACTATTCCCATGAGCACACACACACACACATACCTACATGAATAAAACAACATTTCTATTTATTTCAGAGAGAAAAAGAGAAAGAGGCAGAGAAGTAGAATGGGCATGTCAGAACCTCCAGCACTGTAAATTAACCCCAGACGCACATGCCACCTTGTGCATCTCGCTTATTTGGGTCCTGTGAAATCAAACCTGGGTCCTTTGGCTTTGCAGGTAAGTGCCTTAACTGTTAAGCCATCTCTTCAGCCCAAAGCCATATTTCTGAGCTCTCACAATGTACTAAACAGCTTCCCTGTGTCATCTTATTTGAAAACTTGTAGATGCCTTTGCAAAGTGTAATCATTTTCCCAAGAAAGTTTGTCTGTGTCTTACAGAATCACATAGCAGAATGCATCATTGAACCCATGTTGAGTTTTATCTTAGTCTAATGGCTTTGGTCTCAGTTTCTACTCACTACGATATGCTTTGAGACTTCAACTTCTACACGACGATACGATGTTAAAGTAAAATTCTCTGATTTAAGGACATGAAGCCTTTAAAAAAATCAGCTAACAAATACATAGAAAAAAGAGAAGTGCCTCTTCTCTTTATTTGAAAATATATGGTGTAAACCAACTAGAATGAAAGAACTCTTGTTTATGATTTCCAAATTCTTATTTTGTAATACAAGTGCTCAAAAACATGTTCAATGTGTTGTTCAACCCAATGACAGTTCTATAGCTTGCAATCCAAAATGTCATAGTGATTAAATACTGATTAGTCACCTGCTATAAGTTCACTGGAATGTGTTGGGACATGGAGCCTATAAAAGCAAATATAGCCTTGTTAAGCAGTTTGGTCACATCATGTACAGGCTCACGCAAGGACACTGTCATCAGGAGAAAGGCTTAGATTGTGTGCTCTAAGTACATTGAGAAACTGGTTTCTGGAAACCCCAACTTTTCATTGAATGCTCTTTAAAGCCAAGTTAATGTGTTTCCTACAGTTATAACAATGACATGTGAGTCAGCCTCGTGGTTTCGAGATTCCTAAACTGGATCTGTGTGGCTGCTGAGGTAACCAAAAGTAACCTCTGAGTCTCTGAGATGGAGATGAGGAGGGCAGACCTCAGCTGATGAGCCACTGACTTCCATTGTTACTATCGCCAGCACACCAGTACACTTCTGGTTAGATCTCCTAGGCAAATTACCCATTAATACTCCCTTCTCCCTCTGGAAGATTTTCTTTATTACCAAGGCAAGATGTTTCTGGGATTCAACCTGAGAAGGTACCCTGATTAACGTAGTCAAGGGATCCATCAAAACAAGAAAAAGAATGGGCTTGAGTGTCACACAGATTTGCACTTGAATTCTATTTAGTTCTGCCACCTACCAGATATACGATTTCAGAATGGCCAGTTCATCTCTCTGAGCTCATGTTCTAGAATCCAGAAAAGCATAAAATTATTTCCACCTCACTGTGCTGCTAAAATATGAAGTTAGGCAGCATCTGATAAAACAAGAGGGCCAACATGGACACAAGGTTGTTTGAAGGCAGGCTTACCCTCCAAGGACCTCTAGCCCATAACCAGAGGATTCATTAAAACTCCCCAGGTCTTCACAGAAAGCAAAAGTAAATGACGAAATATTTGTGTAGAGGGGGGTCCTAGCCCTTGCAAGGATACTATTTCCTGTGGAAGTCCACTTGTCAGTCACCATGTTGTAGAAAAGAAAAAACATATGATAGAGAAAAAATTCTGTCCTTAAGAATTGGAAATGGCGGGCGTGGTGGCTCACACCTTTAATCCCAGCACTGGGAGGCAGAGGTAGGAGGATTGCCATGAGTTCAAGGCCACCCTGAGACTCCATAGTGAATTCCAGGTCAGCCTGGGCTAGAAAAAAAAAGAATTGGAAAGATGGATGTGCCCTATGAGAAAAAGAAGAACATCGAGCTACTGAAATTTCAGAATGTTAGAGATAAGACACGATGAGCTTTCTGAGAGCTGTTGGAAACTGCTATCCAGCAGAAAGAAGCAGCAAGGCTTTGCTGTAAGGACAAGTCATAGTAACTATGTCCTTATTTCCAGGTTAAACACTTTTTATATATACTATATGTTTTGAACCTCTCACCAACACTGTGAATCAGGAATCATCTTGAGAGATTAGAAACTTGACACATAGAAGCCCTGGGTGAGCCAGGATTTCTATACGTGAGTACTCTACAGAGACAGCCACCTGCTGCTCCTGTATTATACTCCCCCCTCCCCATTTTATGAGTGTATTATACAAAGTAATGGGTTTCATTATGACTTTTAAAATTTTATTTATTTATTTTCAAGCAGAGAGAGAGAGAGAAGAGAGACAGACAGAGTATGGGCACGCCAGGCCCTCTAGCCACTGCAAACAAACTCCAGAGGCATGTGTCCCTTGTGCATCTGGCTTACATGGGTTCTGGAGAATTGAACCTGGGTTCTTTGGCTTCACAGGCAAATGTATTAAGTGCTAACCCATCTCTCCAGCCCTTATTATGACATGTTTTTTTGTAATGAAACGTACATGCAATGAAATGCACTTTGATCATATTCACATATCTAATTACCCTCTGTTGTCTCTCTCCCCATTGATATTGGTCTCTTCTTCTTCTAAAATATTCAACTTCTTCTTCAATTGTGTCATAAAATTGGATTATATCCTGTAGATCTATGGCAAGTCACATTTATATACAGTTTAAAGACCTTTCATGTGTTGGTGGTACTATTTCAAATGAAGCAAGAAGGAAAATGCAAAAAAAAAAAAAAAAAAAACAAGAATAAAAGAAAAGATGGGCCATTAAACTTCTGTAGTGAAACTCAACAGTGTGGTATGAATAAGTTCTTAAGAGTTTATTTAAAAAGAAGAATCTTTAAGCCAGGCGTGGTGGTGCACACCTTTAATCCCAGCTCTTGGGAGGCAGAGGTAGGAGGATCGCCATGAGTTTGAGGCCATCCTGTGATTACAGAGTGAATTCCAGGTCAGCCTGAGCTAGAGTGAGACCCATGTCAAGAAAACAAAAAAAAGAGAAAGAATCTTTAAGACTTAGTAAACATCTTATCAAAGGCTGATATGCAAATGAGAACATGCTTCTTCATTTCAATGAAATACACACTCATCATATTGTAGATAGTGTAAATAATTTCTGTTGGTTATTTCCTCAGCCCCATGGAATGAATAGTATTAGTATTGTTTAAGAGCTGAAGAATAACCACACACATGATGAAAAACAGGAGACGGAGAGACATTAAGCACCCAGCCTAGGAGCAGTCAGCTTCTCCGTGTCAGAAGCAGGATTTGAGCACACTCCAGTGCTCTGGCACATGTCCCTCACTCTCAGTGGCAACCTTCCAGAGGTTGCCTACTAGCACATCACACATTTTTTTTTTTGCACTGAATTATGAAAAAGGCACAAGAGATGTGGATTATTACAAATTTTTAAATAAAGGAACTGAGGTTCTAGATCCTTACTGACTTCTTCGTGGCCATACAAGTTGGAAAGGCAGCTTTAGACTCGTGATTCTGAACAGCCCAAGAGCTGAACCCAGGGCACTTGACCCAGAGCAGCAAAACTTTGTTCCCACCTCCATATTGCCAGCATGATTTTTGAGACAAATAATGGAGATTAGCACAAAATTTATGTTCCAACAAGGAAGGAACTGTTTTTGTTTGATTGTTTGAAAAATGTCTTATAGAAAATGGGACTGTCCTATTTGCTGGTCCCCAAACTCGTCTATTCTGTTACCAACCAACATATAATGAGGTGGAATTCCAAGAAGATTCAGATATGTTCAAGAGCCTGTGTGTACAGCAGAGAATAAGTACTAGTAGGTCTCTGTTCTCATACTGCTAACAGGGTCTTCCAAACACCTTACCCCAGATACACTTTACAAATATTGATGGAAAAAGAATCTATCTTTAAATTTCAGTGGCTTCCTACTAATTTGTTCCCTGAAAACTCCATTCTTTTGGACTTCATCCACTGTGTTGAGGTTCCCCAGAGCTGTGACCTTAGTGATATTGACTGAAGTGACATTTTGACTAACACATTAGCCCCCATCCTTCACTAGGATAGATTATCAATTTGTCCTCAGCAGTAATGACTGAAAACAATACCAGGCAGTGACCTCAGAGCACTGACAGGTGGCTAACAAATGCAGGCACCTTCACAGATTCCTTCAGCGTTCTCTTAGAATGACATGATTTCAACTGGAGATCACTTTCTGGTCCCACGGTGGACTCCTTGCACTTATCTCCAGCAATTCTGCTGGCTGGAAGAGTCACCCAATGGACAGTCCTTGGAATGGTGATGGGATGGGGCCACATCTTATTTTGCTTCCCTGCATATACAGGACTGGGAAGAAGCAATCCATAGGATAATTGGCCATTACCAGTTTCCAGTTGACACTGCCTGGCCCAGAAGAGCTATGATCTAATCTCTGCTTCAAGGAAACTGCAAACAAATGTCAACAATCAGTTTCTAAGGCCAGTGTCCAAGTTCTGGTGTCATGGTCCCCTCTCCATTGTAAAGTACGTCTTGTAGGGGCTATCAGTACCGTTGTCATCTCAACAGCAGGCAGGGTGTGAGTGAGCACATCTTCTTTCAGTTAATAAGACCTTGCTGTTTCCAGTACCTCATTCAGTACCCAGGGTAATATTAAAAGGCAAATTATCTTATCACAGATGAGTATACTAAAACATGTAGTAGCAAAACTAAGTCTATCAACTACCAGGATAATTCTCTATCTTCTGTGGTAACATGCAACAGGATATTAATCTAACAGGAGGATGTTACTTGCAAGTTCCTTGTAAAGGCTGGAATACACATCAGCAAACAAACCTTAGATATCTACATGTACATGTACACACACATTAATGCATACACATATGTATGTAGGGCTTCTGTTTCTGTGTACAGCATGAACTGATTTCTCAGTGAGAAATAACTCTTTTAAAATGTAAAGAAGCAAATAGTGTAAGTGTTTAGCTGTGGTTTCTAAACTTGAGCTGAATAAACCAAGCTAGATTTATGGGAATTCTCACCTCCTTTCTACACTTCACACAAGGACTTTCATGGTGCCTGAAAAATAGAAGAATGCATTCCACTCTGAAGTCCATTGCTATTCCCAAAATCACTTGAAAATGTACCCCTCAAAGAGGATTCTGGGGGCCATACTAAGCATGGCTACTGGGCTGCTTTGAAAATGTCTCAAGGCTTTGACACCCAGTACACAGTTCTGTGGCATCTTTTACCACCCATCAAAGGTCCTGGCACTTTTCAGGATTCTGCATGGGGCCTGCCACAGCATGCTCCCTCACTCTGGGCTCTAGGATAAGATGACAACCTTCTCTTACCTTGTAGGGCCAGTTCTGCCTCCTTCTCCACCCCAGTGTCACACTCCTTCAGTAAGTTGCTTGGATGGAGGCTCTGGGCTGGGAATAAAAATGAGGTATTTTCTAGCTGCCTTTTCTTTTCAAGGTCATTACCTAAAAGTCCTTAATAAATCCCTCAAGGGGAGGAAACTTGTACTCCAAACATGTTTTTTTTCCAAACTTCAATTAAATAAGAAACACAAATTAATATTCTAATAAGTTGGCCTTCCAAGAATAAAGAGGAGGAGGAAGCAAAGTGTCAAGTACAAAAAGTCATTTTGTAAACACCCAAGTGGGTTGTATATATGACTACCGTGTCTGTGATTGTCACTGAGCTCGTCCTCTGATGCTTTGGCACTTTCTCAATACTTTTTGCTAAAACAGGGGCAGGACTTCAGAATGAGAGACTGAAACAAACACTTTGTCATAAGGACAATGTCAGGCTCTCCGAAATGAACAGAAAGCTCCTTCCTTCTTAAATAGTATGCTTGGTTCAAGAAAGGAAAGTTTGCATGTATTTATGTGTGGCAATATAAATACAATGTTAGCAGTTCTAATCAAACAGTACCTTAAAAAAAAGTACACTGGCTACACAGAAATCATTCCAGAAAAGTAAGGATCATTCAATATAACCTATCTGCACTACAGCATTATATTAGGTAAATAGAGGAGAAAAGCCAAAAGATTATCTTTTTTATATTATTTTATTTCATTTATCTATTAGAGAGAGAGAAAGAAAGAGAGAATGGGTGCACCAGGGCCTCTAGCCACTGCAAACTAATTCCAGACGCATGAATGTGTATCTGGCTTATGGGGCTCTGGGGAATTGAACCTGGGTCCTTAGACTTACAGGCAAGTGCCTTAACTGCTGAGCCATCTCTCCATCTCCAAAAGATTAGCTTAATGAAACTTACCAAACTGTCCTGATTGAACTAGAAATAGTACAAAAAGTTGGAACCAAGGGATAGTTCTTACATAGTAACAGGTATAAGAAGTCAAATTCAAGCAAATCCCAGGTTCATTACCATTCAATTCAACAAGAAGACACAAATGTCCATTGCTGTCTTTTAACACTTAATATACTTTCAAAAGTTTAAGTTTGTAAAATAAACTACAAAAGATACAGCTATTTTGTTGTTGTTGTTAAAAAGAGAGAAATGGCTTAGCAGTTAAGGCACTTGTCTATAAAGCCTAAGGACCCAGGTTCAAGTCCCCAGTACACATGTAAACCCAGATGCACAAGGTGGCACATGTGTCTGGTATTGATTTTCAGTGGCTAGAGGCCCTGATGTGCCCATTCTCTCTCTTTCTCTATTTCTTCCTCTATCTCAAATAAATAAAATAAAATCACTATTTTCTGTTTCTTGCCAATGGGGAAAAATACCTAAAATGTTGTTAGAATTTAGACAGGTTACACAAGTAAATATATAAAAGCAAAAACTTGTCTACATAGTAAGGAATTGAAATGTTAGTAGAAAATGAGTAAATTCATGATGTAGATTAAGGATGTGACATAAAAGTAAATTTAATTGCATCATAATTTTTTTTTTTACAAAATATCAAATTTATTTGTCTCATGTTCATTACATGCATCATTATGTCTAGAAATAGGGAGAAATCTAAGAGTATAAAATGTTGGCCTAAGATGAAATGCATAATTATTTAAGGAAAACACAGAGGAGGGATTATATAGAAAATTGACAGCTAAATTACAAGGTAAAACAAAAATTACATTTCTTTTTTTTTTCATAGTTAAAATTCTTTTTTTTTTATTTTTTTTTCTCCATTTTTATTAATATTTTCCATGATTACAAAAAAAATCCCATGGTATTACCCTCCCCCCTTTCCCCTTTGAAATGCATCATATTTTTGAAGGATTTAAAATTTTCAGCTGCCTAAATGTAACAGCTATATTTAAATTACTAAAAAGAAAGTATAGGAGTAAATAATCCTGACTGGGTTGAACAAAATCAGGTTTTGGTTTTATGGCACCAAAACCAAAACTAACAGATGAAAGCAAAGGTAAATTGGATACCAGAGCACAGAACTGAGCTACAGTATCCGCAAGTGGTTGTCCTTGTAGCTTTGAAAGCAAAGCTGATAGACATTGAAGACTCAGCCTTAGGGACATTCTCACTGGCTCCCATGTTGGAGGATGGAGAGCCTTGGAAGGAAGAGTAGCTGGGCCTGTCACATTAGTCCACGGCTGTTGGGAGGTAGAGTCAAGCAGGAGGAGAGGGGAGGCCAGTATAATTTCTTACTTTGGAAGAAATAAAGGAAAATAGAGTCACAGATTGGTGATACCGAATAGAGCATTGGGGGCACAACAAAAATCTACTTAGAGTATTCCCAGTATCAGCTGTGCATGAAGGTTCACTCCCAAGTCCTGCTTCTTTTACGTCCTCTAGAATATGTAGATGAAATTTGCATTGAAGGTAATTTATAAAGCAGAAAGACTTCTGGGTAGTATGATACAGTAGAAGATATCCTTGGATAGACAAGTCTTGGCTCTGACACTGAGCAGCATCACGGGTCTGGGTGAATTACTTATCAAGTGAAGTAGTGGTTTCCATTTCCCTGAAGTAGGGGCAGCAACAAATTCCATCAGGATTCCAGGCTAGGAAAGAGCCTGTTCTGACTGCCATCAGCCAATACAAGTATGCTCCCTGCTTCCCCTCAGCATTGCCTCCAACCTTCAGCCCTCAAGCAGACCTCCATGTGAGTCCTCATACTCTCCACCTGAAACTTACTGACTTGCGCTCACAACATTCAGGAAAGAGACAGAGAAACTATCGCAGCCTTTTCTTAGTGTATAACTTTTTCCATGGATAGCCTTCATCTTTCTCCTGACATTCTTCCTTACTTCATCGAGTAGCTAGCACACCTTAACACACCTTTGTAACTTGAGTGATACTTGCATGAGCTCAGAGACATTGCTAAAGTAAGAGTCCCTTGCAGTTGGGTGCCATGCAGCTGGCATCCCAACTACCATCCTCTACAGGGGCCCATGCTCCTCTCCCAGCGTGATTTCAGTGATAGATTCGCATGCTTGCTGTCCAGAGTTCATCCCCACTTTCAGGGTGGTCCTGTCCATTATAATCACCTAAGAATGGACAGTAGGTGGTCAAGGGTGACTTCGTACCTTATGCTAGCTAGCCTTGTGCATGATGTGGTTTGAGAGATAGCTATGCTTCATCCAGAATGGTTCTTGGCAGACAACTGATGGATGAGTCAGGGCGAAAAGCAGAACAGAACCATGGGGAACTTTAGTCACTGCAATGGCATTTGACATTCAACAAACATTTAGCACACTGTGCTATGGGCTGCTGAGTTCTCATGTGTCACCTCTCCATTTCCCCAGCCACCCCTCTTCTGTGTTATAGAAGAAACAGGCACAGAAATGTTAGGAAACCTCTGTTCAACCCCCAGCTCACCATTGCTAAAGGGGGGGATCTAAACCCAGGTCTCCAGAGAAGGAGATGTCACCACCATCTCTGCATAGGTGTCATGGGTATGGAGGAATCCTGTCCACGATTACCTGAGAAGGTTCCAAGTTGTAGAGCATAGTTTGGAATTTTAAGACCACATTTTCTCTCTCTCTCTCTCTCATGCATATGTGAATCTGGGGTGTGCATGCGTACTCATGCATGTGTGGGAGAGTTATGTGGAGGACAGAGAATGGAATCAAGTGTCTTCAATAACTCTCCACCTTGCGTTTTGAGAAAAGGTTTCTCATTGAACCCAGAGCTCACAAATTTGGCTAAGCCAGCAAGTTTCGGGAATCTTCCTGTCTCTGCTACCCCAGTACTGAGACCAAAAATATGTGCCACCACACCAGGCTTCCAGGTGGGTGTTGGGGATTTCAATTCAGGTCCCCATGCTTGTGTGACAAGCACTTTTCCAACTGAGCCATCTCCCCAGCCCCTAGGGCCAAGTTCCTATTCTCCCTGACATCACATAGGACTTTTAGCTCCAGTATTTATTCCTGAGCTCTGTAGTGACTGGCCATAGAACTCCCTTGGCCTAGTCTCATGTTGGGTTCTGGCAATACAGAGAAAACCAGAGGCTGATTCATGGTCATTATGAGCACCATAACTTGGAGTCTAGCAGAGAGGATGTCCAGAAGCTGTACAAAATAGATTATCAAGAGTATAGCTATCTATTCCATCTTTCTTTAGCCCCACTTTCTCAACAGCTTTAGTTCAAAGGTCCAATTCAATGCTGCCCAAGTCACTATAGCAGCAGTGGTGTTTGTAAGCGAGGTGTGTGAACCAATGCCAACCTGTTTCAGTGAGCAATGGCCTGCTACTAGTTGCTGCTATCAGTATCCAGTGAGGAAGGCCTCAGCCATTGTTATATCAGTGTTCTTAACTTCGTGCAGCACACTCCCATGTGGGACAAGAAGTTCCCACTGATATCCCAGGTTTCCCTCGCACTCCAGACACAAGCTACATCTGCAGCTTGAACATGTGCATAGCCTGACACCACAAGTCTGCATGCTGTGGGCCTGTCCTTTCAAATAATCTTCCAGAGAGCTGGGTCTTTTAGCCTTGTGCTCTTCTGTCAATGCATGGGATAGTTCCTAAACCCTAAACCATGCAGGCTCTGAGCCAAACATATAGGTTGGAGCAGCCTTGGACTCACTTCTACAAAGAGGTCATCCCCTTAGGTCTTACATCTGCATATAATATAGCATGATTTACTCTGGTAGGACAGATTCTCAAACAAAACCAGAGAGTAAGCTGCTGTTCATTTATGTGGGTCAAGATTCCAGCCAGAAAGTGAACCGAAAGTCACTTGTCACCAGGGCAGAGAAGCTGGATTGCACAGAGCTTCAGGAATTTAGAACCTTCTAGATGCGTAAGAATCCCTTGCATTCTCACAAAATGTCACTGTGCACCCTTGATACGTATCCATACAGCAAAATTTGTAGTCCAGCCTAGCTGACTACATTTCTTTACCTATTATTATAAGATGGATCCAATGCTAAGAACCAGAAGGAATCATTTGACTTTTTTTTTTAATTAATGGTCCTTCTCTTTGGTTTATCAAGACCCTTGTCTCCTATTGCTTGTTTTTTTTTTTTTTCTACATAGTTTTCATCTATCCTCTAAACAGAAACAAAACTGATTTCTCATGAACTTGGTCTTGGGTTTGACTGCTTGACCAAATAACTCCACATGGTACTCTTTCTCGCCTGATGCTGTTCTCCTGGCGGATCTGACTGTATTTGCTCTTAACAAACAACACTTGGGCGGACCTACAAGGGAGGCGCTGGGCTGGGATCTGGGAAGCATCCCTTGCCTGCCTGTCAATATCATTATCATCACCAGCAGTGTTGCCAGTTACTTAGCATTTATTTGGGGCAAAACCGAGGACAGACATCTTTTAATCTGAATAATCCTTGCAGTTACTCTGAGAAGGAATCACAATGATGTCTCCATTGACGCTTGACAAAAGTGAGCCTCTCTAAGGGAAGTTAAAAGTCAAGATCAACTTGAGCCTTCTGGAATTTCTGGTGACCCACTGAGCAGATATGGCAGACTGCCTCCTGGCTTGAATCTGCCCCTGTGGATCCTGACGGATATCCAAATGGTGTCCTATGACAAGCTCTATTCAGAAACAACAGCACGATCCCTCCATAATCAGGTTACACTGGGAGGTTCTCCTATACCCCTGACACCCAGTGCCTACTGTGGCCAGCACAAGCCTTGTGAGTAAGCATTCACCCTTCAGGGTTCATTTCATAAGCCACAGGAACAATGCTTGATATCCATCTGGAACCTCTTAGTGTTCCCTGCTCTCACACATGATATACTTCTATCCTAACTACAAGCTCATTAAAGGCAGGCATCATTAGCCCCATGCATTGACTCACAAGTTTACGTGATTCAGCAGCTATTGGCTGAGCACTTACCCTGTGCCAGGCTCTGCTCCAACCCATGGAGGACACAATAAGGCCCATCCAACTCTCAGGAAGCTCCATCTAGGATGGATGTGATTTCTCCCAATGGCAGTGAGTAAGCTCACTGTGGTGCTGTAGCTGTCAGGAAAAGGAACTCTTCCCAGTGCAGCCAGAATGGTTTCAGGGAGTGCAATCACAGAGGCTTCAGAACTACATAAATAGCTTCCAGGCCAGGCTAAGGGGCCTGACAGCCACAGGAGGTAGGCTTGAGGCAGGATAGAAAAAAAGAGACATTTTGGAGACATGAGGAAGGATTCTAAAACCATATATATATATATATATATATATAATATTATAGTGTTTTCCATTGCTGAACAAACATCTGATCAAAAGCAGCTTATAGGAGGAAAGGGTTTATTTCAGGCTTATAAATTCCAAGGGAACACCATTAATGGCAAAAGAAACTGGATCATTTCCATAGATCCAATCAAAGAGACACCATCAAACAGCCAGCAAACACCAAAAAGCACGAACAGCCAGAGCTCCAAACTTCTCTCCACACACCTTAGGGCTGGACTCAAGATCCACCCCCAGGGATGCACCCCTTGGAGCAGGGATCTGCCTGTGAGGGACTCATGTTGCAAGCTTAACTTTAATAAAACACCTGAGTCCATGGGGCCATACATTCAAACGACCACATTCAAATTACCATAGTATAGTATCCATGAGGACACTTCATTATAACTCTGTCTTAGAGGAGCCCACACCCATGCTCTCAGATGCACTTGCCCTCTCTTTTTGAGCACCTCTTCTTTATCCCTAACCCCTGTGCTGAAGCTTGATTAAAGTGTCTTTTTTGTATTTTTTTATTATTAGTTATTTATTTGAAAGAGATACAGCCAGAGAAAGAGAGAGAGAGAATGGGCATGCCAGGGCCTCCAGCCACTGCAAACAAACTCCAGATGCATGAACAACCTTGTACATCTGGCTTATGTGGGTCCTCGGGAATTGAACCTAAGTCCTTTGGCTTTGCAGGCAAGCACCTTGACCATTAAGCAATCCCTCCAGGCCTTGATTAAAGTATCTTTAATATGACCTTCAACTCTGTTGTATACTGGCTCTTTCTGTAAGTCTTTGTCAATGTTGAAGCCACGAATCTTGGTCTTAGCTCGAGTTGAGGTTCCTAGAACTCTGGAGGAATGCCTCAGACTGTGGATGGTGACAGTGTGGAATCATGTCTCTATTCCCTCACCACTGACTGGCTCAGAGCACCTAGAAGTGGTCCATGTTGCAAAGAGTCCCCACACTATTCCTATCCTACAAAGGAACAAATTAATTCAGGGACACATCCCCCCCCCCCCCAAGGAAAGAACCTCATGGGAGCAACCACTTGGCTAGGCAGGAAGAGACCAGACAAGAGCAGAAAAAAAGAACTCTAGTGGACATCTGCCATGTACCAGTGCACTTGTGGATGTCATCTCAGAGTGCTGGGCAAGGACACGACTTTAACCCCACATTAGAAATGAAGAGCAATCCAGGAAAGCTGGCTTCACCAGGTTTCAATTCTTACTGGTCATGAGACCTGGGGCACAATTGCTTTACTGCTCTGATTTCATCCTGAAGACACGAGAAGGAATCTGAGCACAGGCACTAATAACCCAACAGTGCTGCTGGATATTTTAAGAGATGTGCACAATGATGGTCCGGGGTTGTTTGCTTCGTTGGGAAGGGGATGATGGTCAAACCCCTCAGAACACTCCTTTGACCACTGTAAGATGAGAAAGCCGGCCATGAGCAATGCAGAGGTATGGTGGAAAAGTAGACTAATGAGAAATGGGTCTGGCTTTCAGTCATACCACGTATCCTCTCAGGCATGCTACTTTACTGTATCCAGCTTCTCCAGCTTCAGAGAGGGTGTGTCTGTGTCAAGTCTCTGATTCTATGAGCTACCAGACCAAAAGGGAAGTCAGAACTCTGTAGAACACACAGAAGAGGAAGAAATGCTGCAAGTCCCTCGCATACACCACCTACTTTGCTCCAGCCTTATTTGCATGGTCTCTGAATCTTTTTTGCTTCATGCAGACAGTGAGTAGCTGAGGTGATGTTTTCAGGAAAGCTGAGGAGTCATTTTCTCTCCATCCGAAATCATATATATATATATCCCACTGAAGTCAAAGAAAAAAACAAATCTCCTCTACCTTCTGAACTTTCTGTCCCTATAGTACCTTCCATGTACTCCTCCTTCCTTCCCACACCTCCCTTGTCCCCCTGCCATTTCTGTTACTTGTTAAAGTATCTTATCAGTTTCACCACCGGCATTACACTGAGTGGCATTTACTAAACTCTCACATAGGGCTAGGGACTCTGCCACCCGCTTCCTTCACACAGCCTGTGTCATGGAGCCCTGTAAGATATGAATGGCATAGCTCCAGGTAGGGAACCTGAGGCCTTGCTTGTGTTGCTAAGTGTTCCTGAGAGAGTGGCATAATTGTGGAAGAATTCCAGCAGCATAGACGGGAGGAAGCGATGGTTCATGTAATGAGCACATGCAGCAGGCTATAGAGGAGGACCTAGTCTTCCTCCACCCCTTCCCTTGCTGCCTCCAGCCCTGCTCTTGGATCCTCCATGTTGCTCTTAAAGCATCTATGTTTCCTGTTCTATATGAATAAGAAACCCATCTCGAGCACATGATGCAACTCATTTAACCCTGAGCATGGCGGTGGTTATTGTGATCTTAGCTTGATCACATTCTGTAATCTCATTCTGCAATCTGATTGCATTCGGTAATCTCTTTTCAGAGCCCTGTGGTCTCCCAGGCAAGGTACCTGAAATCATTACTCCCCACCCCCCCTAGTCCCTCCCCACCCCCAGGAATGAAACAGAAATGCTTTAATAGTGCGAGAGCAGGGCAGCAGACAGAGGCCTATTTGCTATGGTGGCCTGGTGTTTTTCTCCAGCTGGATGGAGGCCCCCTGGTCCTGTGGTCAGCCTCAGGGCAAACTTTCTTGTCTCAGACCTGCCTTTCAATCTGGCTTCTCCCAGGAGTCCAGGCTTATAAACAAAAACCAATCAGAGAAAATAAAAACATTATCTCATTGGTGCTTGAGTCAGCTGCTCCAGATGTCTTGGGAGGCAGTACTGGGGGAGGGGTGGACAGAGGGGTGGCACAGAGCCAGCCAAACCTCTGCCCAGCTCATGGTGAGGCTGTAACAGAGTGCGCAGAGAGAGATGACGTTTGGGTTTGGGATGTCTTCAGTCAATAGGACCGCTTTCCCTGGCATCCCAACCCCACCTTCCCGACCAGACCCCACACATGCTCACAACCTTCCGGACATCTAGCTGGCAGATCTGTACCATCAAGGCTGACACAGAGTGGCTGCTCCATTGGAGAAATGGAGACAAAGGTCATGGTTACAAAGACCACTCCACAAGGGCCAGCCTGAAGCCCAGAAAGCTCAGAAATCTGTCCCACAGTCACGAGCAAGCCAGTGGAAGAGCTAGGACTCGAGTGACAGTCATCTGCTCGTAGTTTCTGTGATCCTCCCGCTTCTACCCCACAGTGTAAGAAGATGAGTTACCTCAGAACCAATTGCCAGCTTCCTTGTCCTCCGTCCTGTTGCGGGAGGCATTTGGAAGGATAGGCTGAGGCACTATGAAGAGAGAAAAAGCACTTGCTGGGGTTCCACAGCTGTGTACCTCTGCTGCTGAGCTACAGCAGACACAGCCCGGGCCTGGGAATCAGGAAGCCTTGGCTGAGGCAGGACGACTGCTAGGAAAGCTCTCCATGTACCCAGCAGAGCCTTCACACCTCTCTGACTCTGAGTGAGTGCTCTCTCAATGAGCCCCATGCCAAGCAACCCACTCAGCTCTAACTTCCTGCCCAGCATCAGGTACCTCACTGTTTGGCACTATCTTCAACCCTTCTACCTCTTCAGATTTTCCATAGACAAGAAACTTCAGTCAACACCAGGCGTCCATGGTGTGCCCACAGAGCTTAGCTCAGAGCCAGGGGAGGTTCACCCACCGAAGCAGCCAGCACAAGCCATCCAAGTGGATTCTCTTCCCTCCAAGTGTTCCAACGATGCAGAAACTCCGAGGAGAACTGTGCACCATTCTGCAGTTTTCCTCATGTGTTTCAGGAGTTGGCTCCCTCCAGCCTTTCATTTTCCAGACATGATGCAGAGGAGTTGACATTTTCCACCAAGTCTGAGAGTCCTACATGAGGCCTCTCCTGAGGCTTTTTTCTTTTTTTGTTTATTTAGGAACTAATTAGTAGTGGTAGAACCAGTGTAGCCTTAGGGTCAGTGCCAAGACCAGCAGCATCCACTTATCTACCATAGTAGGAGGTAGTAGGATGAAGTCCAAAGTCGGCCACAGTCCAATGTAACAAGGCCATGTTGGAAGGGGACTGAGGAGAGTATAGAAAGTGGAGAGATGAATATGAAAGGGTTGAGGTAACTTGTAGGGAAGAAATTTGCTGGATTTAGCAGAGAATTTAGACTGAGTCATGAGTGGTAAGTTCTCCACTCCTCTCTTCTGTATGCTAGCGTAGCACGTTCTGGTCTGAACCCAAATTAAAACCCATGTGATATGTTGGAAAAATACCATGCTGTGAGGATAGGTGAATGAAAGGTTGCATTGTCCAGAGGAATTTGATGCAGTCTTTCAGTTTACATTTGATCACATGGACATCTCTGCCAGTAGCATCAGGCATATAGAAGTGACTGACCGGGAGATAGAAAAACAGGCAGGGTCAGGATGACACTCTGTGGAAGCTCTACATAACTTGGTGGGAAGACATCTAGCTCAGGGGCGGGGGGGGGGGGGTGGGCTTGGGAGAGGGCTGCTCGTTGGAGGAAGCATCTGGGGTGGGGTTTGGTAGACTGCACAGCACCAGGCTGCTCAGTGCACAGGGTGCCTTTGCCACGTCACTTGCTTTGTGCTCAGCTGGGGCTGAGTAAAAGCAAGGAAGAGTGAGGTAGCTCAGCTGGATGAAACGCATGCAGCTGTGGGTGAGGGAGTGTGATTAGAATATTCTAGGCTGAGTGACAAGGATCACCTGGATTCTTCATCAGGGTGGGCACTTATGATTACAATCTCCAGACCATCACTGTCAGATAACATAGCTCCTGGACACATTAGGCACTCAAATTCATTACCGTTAAGTTCCAGACTAGCACAAATAATTTTTCCAGTGTTATAAAGCTCTGTTTATATGTTGTCTGCCCTACTCGCCAGAGTAGCTAGAGACCATTTCAAACATCAATGTTCTAAGTAATTTAGAGACATTGGAAGTTTATAACCAGGATAGTGGCAGGCAGACTGCTGTGGCTCATGACTGTGAAATCTGGCTGTGACAAGGAGTCATTTGAGAGCCTATTCTCCAGGAGTCTTCATGAAGGTAGAGAAGGGAATGGGTAAGTCCTGTCCTTCTGTTACTCCAGGTGCTCTTTGATGATAAGAAGTAGACTGGAGATAAATTCTACCTAACACTGATGGCAAGTATTTTCTGGGGCTGGTGCCTCTGAGTGGATGGACCAGAGTTCCTCTTCCCTCTGTGGTGAGGACCTGATGGCTTTCCATATATAGTTGCTCTGACACACAGAATCCCAAGGCTCAGCTCCATCACCAGGTGCTGAAGTCTACACATCTTGAGTTTAAATTAATCTGGGTTGGTGCTGGCTAGCTATAGGATTTAAAAGTTCTAGAATTTTGTTTTCTCTCTTTCTTCATGTGAAAGACTGGATAACAATAGCACTACATTCTGAGTTTATTAATGTCTAAATGATATTTGGCTTTGTTTTCAGATGTTAGAGACTGAATTCAGGGCCTCAGTGAGCGACATAGGAGTACTTCTATCATTGAGTTTTACCCCTAGCCGCGTTTCTATGATGCGCTTACAACGGGACCTCACACATCTTGCCCATCACTTAGTACAATGCTCATGGGATGACCAAGAAGCCATGGGCTTAAGGCTTAGGTCACAGTTTAGGGCTCTTTTTTTTTTTAATGTATTTGAACTATAAATGAGTCCTAAATCTTTTACTTAAGTTAGTAGTTTAGAAGAGTTATTTCAAGTGATCTGTGTTTCATTCCTCCATCTCAGAAATGGGAGCAGAGCTAGGACTTACCACATTAGGTTGTTTTAAGGGCTTGATGAAATGATCTGTGATGGACTATAGACTACCTTGCTCCTGGGAAGAACACACAGGCACCAATGTCTCTATTGCTGTACCTGTTCCCATAGCTACTTTTGCTCTAGTCAGCAAACAGAGCAATGCCAGGATTCCCTTGTGCTTACTGAAACATTTCACTATGTCTCACTTATATGGCCTACATTGATAGGTAGAAGCAGTAAGGACCTGGATTTGAAGATCTTTCTCTTTTTCCCATTGGAAACATTTCTTCTTTCTCTCCTTCTCCGTTTCCTGCTTCTCCTTCTTCTTCCTCTTCCTCTTTCCCTTGTTCCTCCTGTTTCTAGGAGTTGCCTCAATGTCATATACCAAGTTGCTAGGAGCCACAGCAAAAGGTGACTCTCAATAAGCAAAAAAAGCATTGTGTACTTTGAAATCTTTGTTCTCTTCACAACAAAATCTGGCTTCCAATGCCCTTGGCATGCTATAATCCAGAAGGTGATGTCAAAGGCTGGACACTGAGGCATTTCATTCACATACTGACTCCATGACCTGTGTGCCCACTGAGCTCAAGCAACAGGGCCCTGGGTAAGTCAAGGGCTGAAATTAGGCAACATGGCCCCTTAACTTATGGATCTACCACAGGTGCCTCTTTACAAAAGGCTTCTCAATCACTAGAATTTCCTTTGGTTCTTTCCCCAAAGGGCAGTCTCAAATGCTAAGAATATTTTAGATTCTCTGGCAGATGGCCCATATGCCTGGAAACTGCTGAGTGATAGAAGTAACACCCATGCCTTTTTAAAGCCACTCAGTGACATCACCAATCCCCCCACATCCTTCCCTGCCTGGTCCTGTGTATAAATCAGATATGATTACATCCTTCACTGCTCTGTTTCTTTGAGTCTTCTGACTTTGATGCCAACATGCCTACCTGATATTTTATAGCAAGGAGATCTTGGGGGAGCTGAGAAATTGTGTTGAATATTAGTTTGAACAAATGAGTTACCACTCTCAAATTATTGATTTGAGTATTAATGGAGTATCTGTAGTAGGAGTATTGGGTAACCATAGGCTTCTGCCTGCCAGCCATGGGGTTAGACCTTAGCACTTGGCACAGATGTACTCTGCAGCTTAGCTGCTGGCCCTGGATCTATGAGCCTTCATTGACAGGAGAGAACACCAGAGTCCGGAGACCTGATCATTAGACAGGTGGTCAGAGATGAACTGAAACTGGAGATTGTGTCCCCATCTCTGATTGTTTCCTTGCACATTTCTTCTGGAGCCTTCCGGAAATCTTGGAAGTTTTGAGAGAAGATAGGACAATTGACAACATTGACCTCATCCAGAGCCCTTACCTTTTCCCCAACTTTAGAATGAATGTATAGTTTACCTCAGACTTGTTAAAAGAAATAGGAGAAGTAATAAGTAGCCATGCTTGAATGTCAGGGGGAAATTGGTTCATATGTCACCCTACCTCAGTGAACCTGGAGGGAGACCTGGTCTGGTCTGGCCTGCCCCAGTACTTCACAACCCTGTGCTGTGCGAAGGCTGATGTGGGTTTTGTGTGGAGGAGGAGAGGCAATTGAGGAGTGGAGGAAGTGGAGGTCGGGCTATGCTAAGGTCCTTTCCCAACAGGTGGCTTCGGACTATAAAAGTTCATTAGAGCTCATGTGGAAGATGAGAAGGATAAAGAAAGTAAAGCAAAGCTGCTAATCCTGATGTGGTTCCTTGTGGTTCTCTTTTCTATAAAACTATGCATAGTTTTATATATTGCAATTAGAATCATGCAGATTCATGCCCCAATGTTTTTACTGAAAATTTTATATGAGTTCTGGGGAGATAACTCAGTCACTAAAGTGCTTACTTTATAAGCATGAGGACCTGAATTTAATCCCCAGTACCCACATAAATGCTTGGCATCACCAAATTGCCCTGTAAGTACTTATGTCTATGCCTATATTAGTGCCACACCCACTTTTTGTTAGAGAAGATTCTCTTTTCAGATGATAAAGACTCGACACTCATCAAAGCACTAAGAAGAAGTAACAGTTGAGTGTTCAACACTGAAAGAGATGTTTCAATCGCACCCTCCAAGGCTCAACAACTGTTACAGGAGAGGAGGCAGAAGGAACTTAAGAGCCAAAGGATATGGAAAGGAATGTTTTGGAATACAGACACAAAGCAGCTGGCACATTCATGACCTGACAGTGGCTATTGTTACCTGCATAAGACCTGCATAATGTTGGTCCCATTAGCATGTCATCATGGATAATGGAGGAGGGCAAAAAAAAAAAAAAAAGACATCAAAATAGAAAACAGAGGGTGCCTTCAGTAGGGATGCCAAAGCTGATCACACTCCCCAGGACCTAGAAGAATTAAGTAGGCCTCCCAGGTAAGTGCTCTTCCCACTACCCACCGCATCCCATGACAATTTAGTCCCATGAGTAGAACCCTGGCCCATATAGCTCTAACTGAGGATGAGGCCAATTTGAGCTGACCTCATATCCTAGCCTTGCCCAAGTTGGTAACACTCCACAGAACAGAACTACATGAAGACTGCACACACAAGGAGGAAAGTACTTAGCTTCCAGTGTGCCCAGCCCAGACCTACAGATAGACTGCTAGCCTGTGCACACACAGTTGAAGGTTGACCAGGCCATTCAACACAGGCTCCACAAAATCCACTGTCTTTGCACTTAAACAGAACAAAGGGATTATCTTCAGATGAGCAAACCCCAACACAAAACAAATAAGACAAGATATCTCTGCCAGGAATGCCTAGTCTCAGACAGGAAGCCTTCAATAAAAACTACTTAGAGGAAACTCCAAAGAATTCCACAATGCAATTATCATAAGCATATTCAACAAACTTAATGAGGCCATGAGCAAATGGTTGAATGAACAAGAAACAAGAAAAAGAACTAAATGGACAGTGGAATGAACTCAAAAGAAGCAACGATCATATTGGAGAAATGAATTTCAAGAAACAATAAGGAAGTCAAACAAAGAAATGAAAATAGAATTCAATAGACATAGAGACACTAAGAAAAACCTCATGGAAAACAAAAATGAAATAAATCATTTAAAAGACTCAAGCCAGGTGTGGAGGCACACACCTTTAATTCCAGCACCTTGGGAGGCTGAGGTTAGAGGACTGCTTTGAATTTGAAGCCAGCCTGAGACTATATAGTGAATTCCAGGTCAGCCTGAGCTAGAGTGTGATCCTACCACAAAATAAAATAAAAATTATATAAGTATCCTAAGAAAGTCTCACGAATAGACTAGATCATGTGGAAAACAGATTATCAGGGCTGTAGAGATATACTATAATGACATAGTAATAAAACCAACTGGGACTGACACAAAAACACACACATCAACAGAAGCAAAGTTCCAAGTATATCTTCCATAGTCACCTGACCTTTGGCAATGGGGCCAGAAAAGACAGCCTATTCAACAAATGATACTGGCAATGCTGGATAACCACATATCAAGGAACGAATCAAGCCCCTTTTCTCTCACCCTGCACAAAAATCAACTCCAAATGGAGCAACGACATTAACAAGATCTGAAACTATAAAACAACTGGATGGAAGAGTAGAGAAAGCACTCCAAGATGCACATATAGGACAAGAGCTTCTGAATAGGACCCCAGTGGCCCAAGGAATAGGACTCAACCACTGGGCCCTCATGAAACTCATAGGGTATTGTACATTTTAGCAAACTATCAACAAAGTCAATAGACAACCTAAAGAATGGGAGAAAATCTTTGCCAGCTATATATCTGACAGAAGTTTAATACCTAAAATATATAAGGATCTCAAATATGTATGCAATAGGAAACATCAGGGGACTAGAGAAATGGCTCAGCTGTTAAGGTGTTTGCCTACAAAGCCTAACAACCCAGGTTTGATTCCCCAGTACCCACATAAAGCCAGATGCAGAGGATGGTCCATGCATCTGGAGCTCATTTGAGGTATCTGGAGGCCCTGGTGTGTCCATTCTCTCTGTCTCTCTCTCCTCACTCTATGCTTGAAAATAAATAAATAAAATTATTTTTAAAAAATATCAATCAACCAAGTCAAAAAAACAGGGAAGGCAACCAAACAGAGAGTTCAAAGGAAGAAATACAAATAAAAATCTTTGTAGATGTTCAATGTATTTAGCTATCAAGGAAATGCAAATTAAAACTGCTTTGAGATTCTATTGCACTCAGGTCAGAATGGGTATCATCAAATAATCAAATGACTACAGATTCTCGCGAGGGCATGGGCAAAGATGAGCCTTCATCTGCCATTAGCACGAGTGCATGCTTGTACAGCCACTATGGAGGCTCCTCAAAAATCTAAAAAATAAATCGACTATTTGATCCAATTATACCACTTCTGGGCATGTACCCTGAAGACTCTGTACTTTATTATAGAATTAATTTTTCAGTCTCTCTTGTTTCTGCTCTATTCACAATAGCTAGGAAATGGAATCAGACCAGATACCCACCAACTGATGAATGGAAAATGAAGATGTGATATCTGGTACATATACACAATGGAATTTTACTCAGTAATAGGTAAGTTAAAATGAAATTATGAAGTTTTCAGGAAAATTATTGGACCTGGAAACAATTATATTAAGCAAGATTACTCAGGCTCATAAAGACAAAAACCACATGTTCTCTCTCATATATGAATCCTAACACTGAAAAGCCAGATTTTTTTATAAGTTATAAGAAGCATCAGTAGTACTGGTTAGGAAGCTATAGGGAAGCTTGGAAAGAGAAGATGCAGGAATATATCAGAGGAGGGATTAGTAGACAGGCAAGTACAGAATTGTACAGAATTCAGGGGATGGAAGGGTCTGGGGGCAGGGGTAAGAGAGGGAGAGGAAGGGGGAAATACCCAAAATTATTGATGGCATGAATCTATACTGTACAAACCCACTTCTTTGCTAGCTTAACATACTCTCTTAAAAAGACAGAGATGAAAGAATGTGAGTATGAGTTTGGGCAGATGTACCTATAGGGAATAGAGAAAGCTTTACCCTAAGACCATAGGCTATTGTTGATAAATCCCAGTGCTAGAAATGGGCTACCCCCAACAGTGAGTTGTTGGTTAGTGAAGCCTATAAAGCCCCCTAAACAATGCAGGATATTGCCAAAGCACTTGTTTATCCACCATAACTAAATGGTACGACCCTATTGCTAAAGATGCCACAGGCTGTAGCCACAGAACATTGAAAGATCATGCTGATATTGAGATGGAAGAGTCAGCTCCCTGCTTGCTCACTCTGATAGTGCTGGAAAGTCACCAAACAGGGTGAACAAGCAGTGGTTCTTGCAAGTTACAGATATATCTGTTGGTTCAATAGTGGCACATATGTTATGGGGTCATCAACTGCTGTCTGATTGAGGAGACCTGCTCAGTGAGAGGCAATTTATGCCTGACACTGAGAATCAAGTCAGAAGCCAATGGCTTGGAAGTTTATAGACCCTAGAGGGAAGCGGCCACTGTTCTTTGGCTAAAAGGAGAGGTTATATCTGTCCAAAAGTCTTCTAAAAAAAGTCTTCTAAGTGTCCATATTTACCTCTTTTGACCCATGCTACTCTCACTTGGCTAGAGAATCTGATTTTCACAGATGGCAGTGAATACTAGGGAGATTCAAGGTATATCTGAATTACAAGAAATATAGCCAACTGCTTAGCATGAGACAAGTCAACTCTATCCCATCTGTCAGGGCCCAAGAAACATGGCAGAGAAGGCAGGGAATTGAATATGAGTGGTGCTGTCTCTGCTAGCACAAGAATCTCCTCCAGGGAGATGGCAGTAGACACTGAGGTGACTCAAAGCAGAAAGTCAGAGGCCGCTTAAAGCTCTACATTAAAATAGACTTATACTATGCCCTCCAAGGCTCAGGGAACATTGCGGAATGGGGTGTAGAAAGAATGTTAAAGTCACAGGGTGGAAAGGTCTCCTCAGAGGCACTGCATGCTACCATTCAGAAACTGACTGGTGTACTCATGACCCCACAGCAATTACTGATAGCCCCACTGAGGAGAGCCCTCAGTGGAATGAAGGCAGGAGAGGGGGACAATAGAGCATAATACAGTGTAAACATGATGAATTTGCAATATGTTCATATGTTAAAGTTCTCAATAAAAAATTAAGTCAAATTTCAGTGTAAATTATAATGAAACAGATGAAGCAGTAGAGTGAATAATCAGAAAAAAAATATGTAAAATGTACCTTAAAAATAAAACAGGTAATTGGAATAAATAAAGGGTTCAATGGAAAGGGCATGAAGGAACACAAGAAAGTAATGGGAGCAGATTAAGATCAAAATATATTATGCACCGGGGCTGGAGAGATGGCTTAGTGGTTAAGGTACTTACCTGCAAAGGCAAAGGACCCAGGCTTGATTCCCCAGGATCCATGTAAACCAGATGCCCAAGGTGGCACATGAGTGTGGAGCTAATCTGCAGTGGCTGAAGGCTCTGGCATGCCAATCTCTCTCTATCTGCCTCTTTCTCTCTATTAAATAAATAAAAAATTTAAAAATATAAAAAATTATGTACATCTACGAAAATTGCCAATAAAATAGTAAAAAAAAAATGCTATGTATGGTGGCATGTGCCTTTAATTCCAGCACTTGGGAGACAGATACAGGTATAACCTTGGAGCTCACTGGCCAGGGAGTGACTATACCCTAATTATGAGTTCCACGTCAACGAGAGACCCTGTCTTAGAAAGAAATGTGGTCTGGGGACACTGCTCAGTCACTCACTGCTTAAGCTGAAAGACCTGGCTTCCATTCCCAAACCCCATATAAAAATCCAGAAGCTGTGGCAGGATTCTGTGGTAGCAACACTCTGATGCTGACAGCAAGAAAGGAGACAGGAGAATTCCCAAGAAAGCTCTTGAGAAAGGCAGCAAAGAATAGCAGAGTGAGAATCCAGAGAGAAACCCTGCCTCAAATGAAGTGGAAAAGCGAAGACTGACTTGAAAGGGGTCCTCTGTTCTCTACATGGACATCATGTCATGTGTGCCCCTGTCTGTACCCACACACATATGAACATGCACACATCACATACAGGAATAGAAGCATACACAAAAAATTAAAAAGGTTAAAAAGGAGGTGGATTCTGTATCTGAGGATGATACCCGAGGTTGTTCTCTAGCCTTCACATACCTGGGCACACATCTGCATATGCAGCCACATGCACATGGACCACACTCATATAAGCATGCATGTACACATGTACACACATATCCAACAAATATACAGAATTACATGCATTCTAAAAATATTTGATCTGCATAAATTTGTGTTGTAAAATGTAACACCATGCATTTCAGCGGTCTTTTTCATTGGCATCTGAGGAGGTTTAATTTTTTTTTTTTTGAGGTATAGTTTTACTCTAGCTCAGGCTGACCTGGAATTCACTATGTAGTGGCCTCGAACTCATGGTGATCCTCCTACCTCTGCCTCCCAAGTGCTGGGATTAAAGGAGTGCGCCACCACACCCAGCTAATTCTTTAATTCATACATGAAGCCATTGAGGATCCTGTTCTAGATTAGTCTTTCTCCAGATTTTATTTGGCTTCTAGGGAAATTCAAGTGTTTCTGATAAAAGTAATTCAAATGGCCTATGCTACCACTCATCCATTGTGTTTGTATTAAAAGATAGTCACAACTGGATCCACGGCAGCTGCCAATTGGCCATGAGTTAGTTATCAAGCATGAAGAAAAGACTAAAAGAATTATCTGATCCTTGGTCATGATATTGATAAAATATTAAAGTCAGACTTAATATATATAAGAACCTTACGCTGTGAGAAAGAAAAAGAGAGAGAAAGAAATGAAGGAAGGAAGGAAGAAGAAAGAAAAAGAGGGAGGTAGAGGCAGATGAATGAGCAAAACCAGAATTCCTATTAACAGGCTGCAGAAAGAGAAAGACAACAGCAGTGTGAATCCATCTAACTGATTACTTCATCTTGTGATCCCTAGCATGCATTTCAATCACTTACTGTCCATCTACAAAGTGCCAGAAAACTCCTGCTCAGCCAGTTCTTTAACTCTCTTACCCATTTTCACTGGCAATTCCTTTTTGTACTATTGATTACAGGTCACTTGGCACATTGAAGTGCAGATTCCCAGATGTCCTTAACTCACGTGCATATATACAGTGTAGTAGATTAACTCATGCTTGAAGCAATATTACCATTTTTTTTTTAATTTGAAATGCATCTAGGAGAGTTCCTTCAAGTAGCAAAGACTGATAAAGTGCAAAGAAAGTCTACAGGTGGCTGGTCATCTGTGCCTCGCCATATAGCTGGACATGTGCAAGGAAGCCTACACTCTGGCCAGAGAGTTCACCTTACTTGTATATGTAGTGGTCACTTTAATGCCAGCCTCACTCTGTGCCCAGGGGGCAAACACATGCCTGTCCATCTCACCCTTCATTGGTGAAAGGAAGCAGTAGAGAGCGTTAGGACCTGTGTGTGCGATTGAGGGGTAAAGAACATTCATTTAAACCTAGAGTGCTAGGCAGTTGAGTGGTTCTCATTTTAATAATTTTTAAATATATATTTTTATTGACAACTTCTATACTTACAGACAACAAGCCATGGTATTCCTCCCCCCACAACTTTCCCTTTCATAACTCTATTTCCAAAGTGATAGATGCTGCACTGATGGTCCAGCAGGGAAATGATTGAAGTAGAACTGATCCTGACAAAAGGTACTCTGTTCCTTTTCTCGTTGCTATAACAAAACACCTGACCAAAGCAACTTACGGCAGGAATGGTTTATTTTGACTCACAGGATGAAGGTACAGTCCATTGTGGTAGAGAAGGCTTGGAGCAGAAGTGCAAGGTGGCCGGTCACATCGTGTCGGCAGTCAAGAAGCAGAGGCTGGTGCTCAGCTCACGTTCCCGCCGTCCTCGTTTCAGCAAGTCTGGAACTCCAACCCACGGGATAGTGCTGCCTTCATTCAGAGTCAACCTTCCCTCCTCAGCTAAACCTCCCTGAAAACACCCCACAGATACACCCAGAAGTGTAGCTCTAAATCCCGTCAAGTGCACAATCAAGGTCAAACATCTCACTGTCTAACAAACCACAGGGCAGAAAGCTGTGTGATGAAAGCAAATCTCTGCTTTTCCCTCTTCCCTGTGTAATTCTGACTTTGCCATGTGATGCCCCCACCTTGAGGAACTGAGGTTATGTGCTGTGGTATTCTTCCATAGTTTCCTGTCTACACAGACATATACAAATATTATCACCCTCACAGATACGTCTGCTGACATGAACTATCATGTCCAGTAAGAGCACTGAATGCTTTCATGTGAGACAGCATATAGGTTTATGTTTGTTCATACGTGTGCACACATATCTGTATATAAATATGGGGATTTATAAGTTTGTTGTGAAGATTGAAATATAATAATCCAAAGAAAATTTGGGCTGGGAGATGGCTCAGTAGTTAAAGGTGCTTGCTTGCATAGCCTGCCGGCCTGGATTGATCAAGTTCGATTCCCCAGTCCCCATGTAAAGCCAGATGCACAAAGCAGAACATGCATTTGACATTTGTTTGCAGTGGCAAGAAGCCAGGTGACATGTGGAGAATGGTCATCCATCCTTTCCCCAAGGTCTCCCTTAGTCCAAGAATGTACTGAGGTCCTGAGCACCTGTACTTTTCCAAACCTCGTCTTGGGTGCCAAAGATGAAGAGATGACAGGACAGGGCCCTGCCTTGAGAAGCTTCGCACAGAGTTAAAAATTAGCATGGCCAAGTACATAACAGGGTAGAGGTTTGCCAATACTACGCATGATCACATATGCAATCCAGGACATGTCACCAGTCACTGGAGTTTCCAATCATGGGACTGAAGTTTGGCATGCTAATACCATCTGTCCTTCATTTAGCTTAAGAAACTGAAACATCCCACAAAGTCAGTTACAAAAATCTGGCTTATTTATTTTCAGGAAATCTTCCATTTTCTTTAAAGGGTCCTGAGGATCATGTATCTCCTGGCCCAGGAATGAAGGAAGTTGATTGGTGTTGTGCTCATGCTTGTAGAAGCAGTAGGACAGTAGACACACGGAATAAGGAACATAGCACCTGGAGACCAATGCTCACCCCATCACTAAAGAGTTTCATGGTCCAGGATAAATTACTTTTCTGATCCTCAGCTTCTTTAATCATAAGATGGAAATAATACACCTGTCCATGTCACAGGGCTGTGGTAAGGATAAAATGAGATTATCTATCATGCTACTCCTGGCACATAGCAGGCTAGCCTGCCATATCTTACTGGAGCTCCCTCTGCCCTTCCCCCCCCCCGAGGCTTTCAGTTCTCTCTCTCTTCCCCCACCACATGCCCCTCCGTCTCTCACTCCTGGCTCTGGAGGAAAGCCTGAAGTGGGAAGGGAGAGTTGAATCAGTTTTCATGTCTACAACTAGGTATGATGTATTAGGAAGGAACTTTCTGTTCCTCATTTGAAATCATCCTTTTAGTGAGCAGACATGCCCTCTAAATGTGATCTTCCTTGGTTCAGTGGGTAGACCCCTTTGCTCTAACCCCTTTATGTAATCTTCCAAATTCTTTGATTCTCACATTAAAGTTAGATTATTGCTTAGAGTTTAGACCTTTGAAAATCATTTGCTACACAAATACATACATGTATAAAACATAATGGTATTATTCATAAAAATCAAAAGATAAAAATTAGCCCGTGTCCATCAACTGATCAATAGTCAAATACAATATGATTAATGCACATAAGATATCAGCCATCAAAAGGAATTTGATACCCATTAATGCCACAACGTGATGAACTTTGAAAACATTATATCAAGTAAAAGAAGCCAGGTACAAAAGGCCAGGTTTGGAAGGCACTATAAGAACCATTTGGGCTAGGCGAGTGCAGACAAGTTACACCTAATTATGACTTTGTATACAGGAGACCAGGAGGAAGCGATTGACGATTGACGGGTAGGGGCTTCCTTTGGGGATGATAAAACTGATTTAGAGCTGAACAGATATGATGGTTTCATAGCACTGCAAATGTTCTAAACACCACCAAATTGTTCACTTTAAAATGGTTATTTGTGGGCTGGAGGCATGGCTTAGTGGTTAAGGTGTTTGCCTGAGAAGCCTAAGGATCCAGGCTTAATTCCTCAGTACCCCATGTAAGCCAGATGTACAAGGTGGCACATGTGTCTAGAGTTTGTATATAGTGGCAGGTAGCCCTCATGTGCCCATTCTCTCTCTCTCTCTCTTTTTCTCTCTCTCTCTCACTTTCTCTCCACCTCTTTCTCTCTCAAATAAATAAATTAAAAATTAAAATGGTTCTTTGCATATCATATGAATTTTGTCTCAATAACAAAATTATTTGCACTGTTTTATGTTCTCTATTTCTAAGGTCTTGTGATTTTCCTCTGCAAAGACAGGACTCAGGTTGAGTTACCTCTCTAATAACATGGTTAGTTTCATTTTCTTTCCATTCTGGAAAAGTCTACTCTCTGAAGAAGTTCCTTACCCACTCAGCCTGACAGAGTAAAATGTAAGCTATATTCCCTATTACTGATATTTCCATAGGTTCATTACATATAACTGGCTTTTTAAAAAAAATCTAAAGTAATCTGAAACCTAAAGTCAATGTGTGTGTGTGTGAGAGAGAGAGAGAGAGAGAGAGAGAGATGTATGGTATGATATGTGGGGTATGCAGACACAAACATCACATGTGCAGTATGGGGACCAGAGGACAACATGAGGTGTCCTTTTCTATCGCTCTTCTACTTGTTTCCTTGACCTAAAACCTCTCTCTGAGCTTGGAGTTGTGGCTTTTCCCTCAGCCTGTGACCAGCAAGCCCCAGCGATTCTTCTGTGTCCACTCTCTACAGGACTGGGGGTACGGGTGTGTGTGGGTCCTACAGATCACACTCAGACTGTCTTGGGCCCTGTAGGGTCCTTACGCTTGCATGAAAAGCCCTTTTTTTTTTAACCCACTGAGCCATTTCCCCAGCCCTGATAAAGTCAGTTTTTAAAAAATTGTATTGCAATGCCATTCATTTTTCTGCAAGCTTATCATTTGGTACAGTCAGGTAAGGTACATATCCATTTCAAGACCTTGCCTCAGGCATTCAGTCACAGATATAAACAAGGTCCTGACATCCTAAAGAGCTTCCAGCAGAGCAGGGAGTAAGCCAGGCACGTGCTGGCCGGACCAATAGGCCTTATGAGAGGCCTGCCTTCGCTGACAGAGGCCCCCTGAGGGAGAGCACTCTGTGTCCAGTCTTGAAGGACAACTGGAGTACGAGCAGACGGGGGCTGACAGCATTCTGAGCATAGCAACTGTGTGCAGGAAAGAATGAAGTGACAAGTAGTTGCTTAAGAGGTACGTGGAGAGGAGCATGAAGGAGCAGTCTGCAGACACAGACGGCAGAGCTTAAATGTACCCTAGCTTTCCGAGTATCAGCTGCGTGACCAGCAGCGTTCCAAGAGCTGCATAAAGGTGAGGAAGAGAAGCAGGGTCCCCTCCCCCATGAACGGGGAATAGGTACACGACGCAGGTCACCCCAAATAACGGTCTCCTTAAAAACCCATTGCTGTCATGGACGAGGCAAATGCTGAGTTCAGAGTGAGTGAGCCTCTGGGTGCATGCTGGGAGGCTGGGGGCGCTACTTAGAGCAAGCAGGTGGCCACAGTCATTTCTAGTGCTGTTGAAACAACCACAAACTTGGTGACTTCAAAATAACAACAAAAATATTATTTTGCAACTCTGAAAGGCAGAAGTCCAAAATCCAATTAGCACTGCCGTATCCCCTCGGATGGCTCTGGAAGTGAACCCTTCCTGGCCTCTCCCAGCTTCCTGCTCACAGCGTAGCCTGACTTGGCTCGCTCCAGTCCGTGTCTGATACTTTCTTTGTCCTCTTCTCCCAATGTGTGTTTGAGCCATCTCCTCTTTCTATAAGGACATCTGCCATCGAATTTAGGGCTTCCCTAAATCCAAGTTGAGCTCGTTGGAAGACCCTGAATTTAATGATGTTCAAACCCTTGTATAGTCCATTCATCCAACTAAAAAAATCCCCTTCACAAATTCCAGGCTAAGTTAGGATTTGAGCATATCTTGATGACAGGCCACTGCTCAGCCCACTGCAGAGGTTAGGGGAGGACTCTCTAAGATAAAGACACCCATGGGGAAGATTGACTTGCAAAGCACAGGGTGTGGGGAAGGGATGTTCCGGAATACCTACAAGGTCAAAGGCCTTGCTTAAGAAAGAGCTATGGGTGTCTGTAGAACCGAAGCAGTCTCAGTAGAGCTGAGACCAAAAGAGGTGGAAAGGCATCCGAAAGATGCAGGAAGACAGGAGAGGAAGTCTCTGAATCACAGTCAGGCTGGAAGCGGTCTCAAAATGACTCGCACTGGCTTCTCATTTCGTTCGCAGCTCAGAATTCTCTCTGCCACTACCCAGGTCTCTGGAAGGTTTCTGCTCCATCATTAAAAGAACTCCTGGGCCTTGCCAGGGAGACAGTACCTTCTACAGAATAAAGCCCTTTGTTCATAACTATTTCAGTGTCATCTAACTGGAGAGACAGCAGCTTTGCAGTGACATAGGGAACCTGATCTTATTGCCAACTTCCAGTTTCGATACAACATGCCCCATCAGGCCCCAGTTGTGAGTTGCTGGCTAATGTCCTTGAGCAGTCCCTACCCAGTTTTACTCCGAGTCACCAAGGCAACTGTGATGGTGAGCTCTGGCCTGAAGTCCAGGGAGTGGAGGGGAAGTGCCAATGTGGAATTCTTACAGGCTATATTGTCTTGAGAAAGCCCCTCACAGCTTCAAGTTCTTCACCTATAACATGAAAAATATAAAGCTCATTGTCACCTCAATATTGTGAGACTCCAACCCGATGCTGTATTTGAAAACACCTGATGAGTTGGAAAAGGTTTCACATGAAGAAGGAGGTGCTGTCCTCAGTATTGAGAGTCTAGAAGGAGGACACACTCAGGATTCCCTTCATGGATACGTGTGTCTACTCTGCATTGAGAGCCATGCGTCTTCAGTTCCCAAAGGGTTAATGTGCATTGCATTCCCCAAAGGTATTATGGTGGCACTATCTACAAAACTGAGAAGGAACAGAACTCCAATTTCTGCTCCCATATAAACCAGCTTGTCTTTCAGCTTGACCCCATAGGAAACCTACTGAATTGGACATGGGAGAAAAGAAGCGTGGGGGAACCACCTGAGTAATTAATCACCATTTTGTCCAGTCCAATTTGGTTTTGAAGGATATTCATTAAGACCAACATACCTGCCAAGGCAAATCCTGGGAGCCACGGGAGTGGCCGCTTGGACTTGACGTCTGTATTATCTGCAATCCACTCGTTGGCAAACTGGTCTCAATGAAGGAAATAGTTTGTGGTAATGGGAACCATATGGGCTGGTGGCTGCTGTCAGTAAAATATCATGCACATGGCCTGTGTGGTTAGACATAGATTTGAGTTAAGCAAGAAGACAAAGCAGTATGGAAGAGGAAAATTGCTTCAGAGCTGATAGACAGAAGGCTATCCTTCTCTGGGAGGATTCAGGGAGATGGGGCATGACAATGGCTCATCAGCAGCAGAGCCAGGCCTCTTCAGTATGACTCTTCACACTCTCCTATCAGCCAAGAGGGGCTCAAGAAGACTATCTGCGAACAAGGATGAAGCTCATCACATGCACAGGAGGTCTCTCTAAGATCTTTCCTTGGCATAGAATCCTCTCCTACCTACCCCCCCCCCCACCCAGCTATAGAGCAGGAACCCAATGGAATGATGCAAAGAGGCAAGGCTGGAAGTCTAATTTTAAAAATTAGACATATATTTTAGGCTTTTTATCAAATGTGTCATGTTTTGTTGAATAATAGAAATAGCCTGGATTTGAAAATTATGGGATTTTATTTGGATGTAACAATAAACACCATACTGTGTAAACACAAACAAATATCCAGTCTTTTGCATCTTCTGTTGATTAGTCTGTAAAATGGAAATACCATAGCCAGTCATAATTGTGCTTGGGTTGATATTCCTTACAGTTAGTAGAATGCTTCCTTCATTCACTCATTCATTCATTCAGACATTCCAGCAAAGTCTGAAGGAAGTGTCACTCCCACATACAAAACACTCAAATAAAAATCCCAAGCAAAAATGTGTTGGCGGGGCTGGGGGCAGGGGGTTAATATGGCAGCAAAAAGACTAGAGAGGATAGAGATAAGGAAGCTGGAAACAGAGAGGACATGTAAGAGCTATGTGACTATATGACCCTGTCCAGCCAGGAGGTCTTGGCAAGGCTTTGAATGGATGACTAACAGGATCAGGCTACTATTGGCTCTATGAGAAGTTTGTACTACATGGGCCAGGGAGATGGCTCAGTGGGCACGAGTACTTGCTAAGCCAGCATGAGGAACTGAGTTCAATCTCCAGCACCCAAGTAAAAATGTTGGCATGGCCATGCATTGCCTGCAACCCAATGCCAGGGAGGGTGGAGACAGGAGGATCACTGGGATTCCTTGGTCAATGAGTCTAAATGAAAAACAGGGAGCTTCAGGTTCAGTGAAAGACTGTCTCTGGGAAATAAGGTGGAAGTGAGATATAAGAAAATAACTGACATCCTTCTCTGGCCTCCACTCGTGTGCATGGGAGCCACTTGTCTATACACACACATGCATACACCACTCGGCCTACACACATATGCGACAAAACAACAAGAACGAAAACAGAAAATTTGCGAATGAACGAATACAGAAGTCGCAAATCATTGAGCGGCTATTGCAAATCATTGAGAATTCTGTGTCACCTGGGCTCAGTCTGGACAGATGATGAATCATCCAGGCAGATGCTGTGCATGTGGTCGGTGAGCATCATAAACTTGTAAGTGGTACTTAAGACCTTGGATTACTGAGATCAATGTGAGACTGAGGAAAGGTAGATACAGAAAGGTACAAATGTTTTTCCATCAAGCTCCAATAAAGAGTTGCGGAGCTTAAGTAATGTTTTTTTTTTTTTTTTTTTTTTCCAAAGACGGTGAGCTATCTCAAGACCAAAACACCAAATAGACACCAGTAATGTATCATGCACATGTAATTCTGCCAGTCAGTTGGGACTATTATTGCTTTATACCTTAAATTAAAAGTAAAAACCAGAGAATTCTTTTGCTCCATATCAAATGGCTAATAGCAGAGCAGAAATTCCAACCCAGGCACTCTTACCCCAATTCTGAGAATCCTTCTGCCCAGTGCTGCACTTAGCATCCAAAGAAAAGAGTCACCTTTTGTCCTCAGCCTGTTAGGCTTTTCCAAGTTTGACATAAAAGCCAGGTTACTCTAGTAGTCAAGAACCCTTGTTTTCCAAGATGAGGATATTGCCATATTAGAAAACAATATAAAAAAAACTGTCTTTGGCAAAGTTCAAAACCTAAAACAAAGTATTTTTAAAAGAAGAGATAAGGGGGAAATGACAATAATAAAAATAACAACCTAACAATAATAATCCTGCCTTCTCTTTTCCCCACAGGTACTCCCTGTGCCTGGATATCTAAATTGCATTCTCTATGTATGGGCAGGGTAGACATAAAGCAGATACACTCTCCCCTGTCTTCTAAAATCAAACAAAAGGATGAAAAAAATAATAAAATGATCTATGGGGGGTCACTGAGTGACGGGATTTGGAAAAGGTCCTAGCTGCTTCATATCACTCTTTCCCCTACAGACTAACACTGTTTTGTGCAATGTATCTGAAAGACAGTGAAAATGAAATTAGATTTGATCATTTCAAAGCCCATTTTAATCGAGTTTTAATGCAAAACACATTTAGAGATCACTACTATAGACACTAGTATGTCTTTTAAAGATGAACAGACTATGGCTTGGGGAGAGTAAATAAAGATTAAATAATTTTACTAAAAGTTAATATAAAAAAGTGCTGCTATTAAATGAAATGTGACCATAAGCACTAGAAAATCTGTACATATTTCTTAATGGGCTTTACTTTGAAGTTTTGAGATTGACAATCATGAAATCCAGTTGTGTTTGGGGTCTCACTATCTTCTGAGTGTGACCTAATCTTATCTGTGTCCGTCTTCTCTCTTTGTGGTTTAGGTAATATCAATCCCAACAGATCTCCAACGGTTGTTCCTGTCATGAAAATTGCCTGTGACTTCTCCATTCACCAAAGCTATTTCAGGTGTTGGGTGCATGGTGCGGCCTGGCAAGCGCTAAATGTGTTATATGGGGACAAATTTTGCACACTGAAGAGAAGGAGAAAAGGTTATAATAGCAGGCCCACTTAAGAATCACAATGAAACTTGGATGCTGAACGGAGCCACGCAGAAGTACCAGGTAAACAGTTCCACAGCCTTGCTCAGCCCGAGTGCTGAATCTCCACGCCTGGTTTGTTTTAACAAGGAGGTTTGGTGATGGTGATAGCTGTGTCTGCCTTGCTGTGACAAAATGCCTGACAGAAATAACTACAGAAAGAAAAGTTTGTTTTGACTCATGGCTTCAGAAAGTCCAGCATGGCAGGGATGGTGTAGCTGCGAGCAGCTAAGGTGTGGCAGTAGGCATGCGCAACAGAAGCAGAGCAGAGAGAGGAGGCAGAAGAGAGAGAGAAAAAATACTAGGCCAGAAGCAAAGGCAGCAGGACCTTCAAAAGTCCACTCCTCAGTGACCCGTTTCCATCAGCCAGGCTCCACCTACAACAGTCTCCACAGTCTTCAAAACAGCACAAGCTGGGGACTAAGCGTTCAAAACATGGGCCTGTGGGAGACAGAGCTGCTTCAAACCAGTAACAGTGAGTAACTGAAATGAGGACAAACGTGTCTTTATTGCAAGCCTCAGAAAAACCCACAGCAGTACTTCTTATTGTATTCCAGACTTGAAAACTTGACTTTATTTTCTTATTCCGGCCCACACCTTAGGCCTTGTCATGATTTCAGCCAAAGAAAACCATTTCAGACAGAGCCATTTTAAGCTTGTTCTGAGTCCAAAGTAAGGAGACAGGAAGTAGGAGGTGACATTTGATTTTCTGAGGTTTCCTGCTCAAATTTAAGAGCAAAAAATTCAGTGTGGGTTGTTTGAGTCAGATGAAAGAGGGAGAAAAATTCAGTTCAATTCAAGTCATCCCACATTAGCTGTGCGAAAAGGAAGAGGAAAAAGTCATTCATTTCTGCTGTCATGCAGCTGGCAATTTGCCTGAAAATGGTAAACATCAATATGGAGATGTGTGTATAGTAAGGTAGAACATGACATTAAGAGTGGATGGTAATATACTATGAGGGGTGTGTTATCATATTCATGGGGAGTGAGATAGCAGAAAGAGCTTCTTTTGACATTGACATTTGAAACCAGCCTTCAAGAAAATGTAAGATCTGACCAGATGGGAAAGTAGCTATAAGGGACAAAGTGGGATAAGTGAAAGAGGCAAGAAATCTCAAGTTAAGGAAGTATATTCAGAGAGTGGTGGGTATCTGTATTTGATGCAAGCTATTTTGGTTGTTGAGTTGAAGTTTTAAGTGCCCTCTATTAAAGGAAAGGAAACCTGATTGGCTTGAATGCACTAGGGTCTTAGGATCAACACCTATATTTGAAAGCATGTCAACAGAAATGGAGGAATAAGGCAGAGATGTGGTGTTCAGTTTATAGTCTGCAGGGGTAGATAATGGAAAAATATTATAAGGATTGATATTTGAATCACAACTAGACAACAGGTACTTGAACATGGCCTATCAGAAGTGATAGGTGCAGGGCTCTGCAACCTTGGATGACAGAAACATTATTATACAATGGGAAACCAGGGGAAATCTCTTGGAAGAAGTGCTATCTAGAAGGGAAAAATAAGATCTATTGAAAGAAAGTATGGAAATCATTCTAAATAGAGCAAACAGAATAATAATAAATAGAATATGGGTCAGAATTCATCAGAAATATTTAGAAAAATGACTATCAACTTGAACAAATGGCTTCTTAACTGAGAACAGTGGGTAAAATGTAAGTATAGAGAATTTAAAAGAATACAAATTTCACTGATCTTTCACTTAAATTTCACATTGTTTCCAAGCATAAATGTAGATAACAAATCATAGCAACACTGATAATACCTTCACTCTTTACCATTAGAAATCAGACGTTTTACATTAGTTTGTTGAAGACATAGTAGAACAGCATCTATATTAATTGCAACTGTAAAATTCCAACAGTATTAGACCTGATGCAAGATCAACTTTAATGTGCCTGTTGGTGAGCTCTTTGTTGCTGTGACTGTGTTGTTTCTGAGGTAAACGAGGACAGTTTATTTCAGATCATGGATCTAGAGTTTTCTTAGAGAGGGGGAAGAGTGAGAGAGAGGGAGAGAATGATTGCACCAGGGTCTCCAGTCACTGCAAACAAAGCCTAGATGCACGTACCACTTTGTTCCTCTGGTTTTATGTGGGTACTGGGGAACCAAATCCAGGTTGTTAGGCTTTGAAGGCAAGTGCTTTAACTGCTGAGCCATCTCTCCAGCCCCCAGAGGTTTCTATTCATAGTCACTTGTCCCTGTTGCTTTGGGCTGGTGGTGACAGGTGCACTGCAGTGGGGAGCACACATTAGAAGAGACCTATTTACTTCAGGGTCCCTGGAAAGCAAAGAGAGGAAGAGGAGTCAGGGCCCCAGATCGCCTTCCAGGACATGCTCCCAGTGATCTAACTTCTGCCCACTAGGCATCACCTCCTAAAAGTCTCCCACCTCCTGACAGCACCACCACGGAGGCCAGGCCTTCAACATGTGGCCCTTTGAAGAAACGCTGAGAACCACATCATAGCGACATGTTACTAAGGAAGCATGTTAATTGCCTTATCACAAGCTATTATGTTGACAATTGTATTTCAACACAGTTGTTTTAGTGATTTCAAACTCCTTTTCCTCAGGAGGTGCACATACATCCCTATAGACCACCTAAGATGTGCTTAAGTTTAATGACTGAAGACAGCCTGAGCAAGAAGAGGAATAAGGTTCTAAGAGCAGGTTGAAATAAGATTCCAAACAGCCTCTAGAGTATCAAACCAAGGGGCTGCTATATTGATCAATAATGCCTTGATCAAATAACAAAACATTTCAGCCCTTGTCTCTACTTCCATGTATGATGTCAAGCCTAGGTCACTGTGGTTGCCCTCTGATATACCCGGTAGACTACTGATACTAAACCCAGAGTTCAATTTAACATAGGACTCTACTGAGAACCAAAAACCTTCCCCTTCCTCCCCCTAGCCATGTAATCAAATCTACCTCCTTGATTTGGTATTATAATTCATAAATTATCCCCAAGTTTACTTTAAGGCATTTTGTAATTTCATGGGCCATGGGAATAGTAATTTATTTATTCACTCATCCATTCATCTAGACATTTATTTTGCATGTATTTAGTATGGTGTGTGGATGTGGTGTGCATGCAGGTGAGTCACACTGAGGGTGGTTTGGATGAGATGTCCACCATAGGCGCATGTGTTTTGAGTATCTGGCCCACGGCTGGTAGCAATTTGGGAGATGTCTTGCTGGAGGAGGTGTGTCACTGGGGGCAGACCTTGAGCTTTATTATCCCCCCCCCCCAGCTTGCCAGTGATTGCTCAGCTCACTCTTGCCATCTCTGCCAGCCTCACTGGCTGGCAGGATGTGATGCTCAGGTGCTACCATCCCTCCCCTGCCAAAATGAAGTTTCCCCTCAAGGCTGTGAGCCAAAACAGACTCGGTTTTTTTTCCCCCATCAGCTGCTTTTGGGTGGATATTTTGTGCCAGCAATGTGAAGAGAACTGCAGCGTGCATGCTCCATGTCCATGTGCACAGAGGCCAAAGGAGAATGCCAGGTGGCCCTCTTTAACTCATCGGCATGTTTCCTTGAGATGGAGTCTCACTCAGTCCAGAGCTTGCCTTTTTTTAATGAGCCTCAGTGATTCTCTAGTCTCTTCTCCTCATAGGACTAGGATCTCGGACATGTTTGGCTATGTCCAGCTGTTTACATAGATGCTAAAAATTTAACTAAGGTCTCATGCTTGAAAGGGTAGTGCTCTTACCTTTTGAGCCACCTCTCCAGCCCTGGAATTTTTTTAAAGGAAGGGAATAATCATAATGCTGTTGACCCTTTTTATCCCTTTATTCCAAGTAATAAAATTAAAAAGACATGAAACAAGGTTTCATCAATTGTCCTAACTATTGCATAAAGGTGTGAGAAGGTCAACACCTTCCCCCTCAAAAAGGAAAGACATAATCTCAGCAAGAAAAAAGAATCATTTCCAAAGAAAGAAAATGACAATCCGGTCATTTTAAACAATACTTATGGGATGGAAAAATGACTTGAGGTTAAGCGCTTGCCTGTGAAGACTAAGGATCCTGGTTCAAGGCTCAATTCCCCAGGACCCACGTTAGCCAGATATGCAAGGGGGCATACACGTCTGGAGTTCGTTTGCAGTGGCTGGAGGCCCTGATGCGCCCATTCTTTTTCTCTCTCTCTATCTACCTCTTCCTCTCTCTGTAGCTCTCAAATAAGTAATTTAAAATAAACAAACTTTTTTTAAAAAAGAATACTTTAAAAAACTTTAAGATAAAAAGTGTAACAGAGTCAGAGAAACTGGAACGCCACTGGCTGAATGTGGACAGTGGAGTGTGACTTATCTCTGAAAGACTCGGGATAGTGGGCATTATTGAAGTCATCTAAACCCTCTGTCTGGGAAATGATGGTCAGTGTCTTGAACGGAGTGCTTGTAGAATGTGATCCCACCATGAAGCAGTTTCTACTGTACTTGGATGAGTCTCATCCCCTAGGGAAGTAGTTCATCATTTGACATTGACAATGCTCTCATCTTCCTAAGAGAAGAGCTGGCTGATGTCCTCAAGGAGTGAGTAGAGGTACTGATGGACCAAAATGCTTTCTCTCTTACCCAGAAGTGAAAGTACCAAACATGAGCACTTGGTCATTATAGGCAACAAATGTGAAAGACATTTCCTATTCAGTACCTTGTATGCCTCACCAGAGTATAGTGGATATTGTGGGAGAGACTGAAGGATCATTTGTTCTGACAAAACCCCACAGAATAGAATTTGTTGTACCAAAAATAAAAAAGAAAGACAATTGACTATCACCTGGCTCTTATTATCCTTTATTAAAACATGTTTTCCTGGGGCTGGAGAGATAGCTTAGCAGTTAAGGTGCTTGCCCTCAAAGTCAAAGGACCCAGGTTTGATTCCCCAGGATCCACATAAGCCAAATCCACAAGGTGGCACGTGTGTTTGGAGTTCGCTTGCAGTAGCTGGAGGCTCTGGCGAGCCCATTCTCTCTCTCTCTCTCTCTCTCTCTCAACCCCTCTTTCTCACACATGCACACACTCTCTCTCAAATAAATAAATAAAAGTAAAAATATGTTTCCCTACATTCTTACTACCAATTTAATACACTAAGAAAATGATAAAACATGATCTTCAATTATCACAGTTAATTTATATGTTTGTTTCCCTTGTTCCTCTTAACAATTACAAATTTTTTGTAGTGTAGGGTTGGTGGATTTTGTTTCAGTTTCAAACCTCACACATTTATTAAATATGCCAGAGTGAAAACTGGTAATAATGACTGTCCCAAAAAATAGTATGTGTCTCCCAGCCAATTTTGTCAGTGAAGATAAAATATTAACATAAACTATAGTTTACACTTTCATGGAAATAATTTTTAATTAAAAATGCGACATAGGCTTCTATTTTATGTAGTGTACTGGAGCTGCTCTCCTTCCCAGGGGTCGGCTTCCAAGCTGCCAGGAATGCTGCACTCTGCAGTGAGGGTAATTCTCCAGCGCGGCTTATCGCTTCAGTACCAACGCTAGCACCAACAGTATCTCAAAGAAAGTCATAGATGGAAAGGTAAAGCAGCACCCCCACCACTCCATTCACTTCACTCTATGTGGGTGTGCACGCAGGGAAGCGGAGGAGTAATTCAACCTCACTGCATCTCTAACAGCTTTCCCTCACCTTACCACTATCCCCAGAACTGGAAAGAGGATCTGAGAAGATCCAAGTCTCTGGCTAGTAAGGTGACAGCCAAGGACCTGCCAAGGGTTACATTCTGCCTGGTTCCAATAAGCAATTTATTTCCCTGGTGTTACCCAGCACGGAACAGTCCCCACTTTAATGTGAGCAGGATGTCCTGGACTGGATTTCATTACAGGACATGCACATATAAGTACACACACACACATGCACACATGTATAAGAGACTTGAATCTTGTCTAAAACTCATGCTGAGATACAGAAGCAAGGTGAATGAAGAGAACCTCAAACCAGAACTGTAGGAGTCAGTCCATGTCTTCCTTGAAGCTCACAAAGCTCCAGTGAACGTTTGGTTTTAACTTAGGTGCCCGGACTACTACCATGTCCTGACCCAGCGCTCGTTTGGATTGCCATTCTTGTAAAGAGATGATCGTTTGTCTAGTTATTCCCCTGAGCATTCTAAGGCTTGAACTTGATATGGAGAAGGAAGAGGAGGAAGAAGACGAGTAGGAGGAATAGGAGGAAGAGGGGGAGAAACAGAGAAGGAAGGGATTAAGCACAGAAATAGCTCTAAAGACAGACGATTCTGACCTTGAGTCCAGGTCCCTGGGATCTTATATCTTGGTGCCTATTTATAAACAGCCCTGAATTTGCCTAGATAGCAATATTATGTACCATTTTTTAAAATACAAGCTCCAGCTGGGCATGGTGGTGCACACCTTTAATCCCAGCACTCAAGAGGCAGAGGTAGGAGGATCACCATGAGTTCGAGGCCACCTTGAGACTAGATAGTGAGTTCCAGATTAGCCTGGGCCAGAGTGAGACCCTACCTCAAAAAAAACAACAACAATAACAAAAAATTCCAGCTCCAGGCCAAGCCCTGTGCTCACCATTCTGCATGCATGAGCTCATTTATGACTCACAAGGCCCTATGAGATTGATAGGATTTTATGAACAGGGAAACTGCAGCCTACAAGCTCGGGTGACTTTCTTTGAGGTGAACGACTGGTAAATCACAGCACACAAGTGACCCCTCTATCAGAGTTCCTTAGGCCACAGTTGATGCTGTCCAACACCTGGTTCAAGTTGGCATATATTCTCGGTACACAGGGAGTGTGCCCCCAGAAGATGCAATCCATACGTAACTTCCTCCTTCATCCCTAGATGCCATCCCTCCACCACCACTCCATCTCCAATGATTCTGAAAATGTCCCACTAAATCACCTCCAAGGCATTTCATAAATGTCCCATTAAATGTGATCTGAAACTGTGAGTCTAATCTTACCACAAGCTAAAGGTGTTAGAACAGTTTGTCAGCCCCTTAATTTGCACACTTGGGGCAAGTTTGACTTGAAGCCTGGTGGGGGTCCCTGTTCTCCCTATGGCTAAGGGCCAAGTCAGGCTCCCTCCTATTTTCGCACAATCGGTTGTTTGCATGGAAATGCAGGCCTTCGAAAGGACCCCTGCTGCACTTCATCTTGCAGGATTTGGCTCGTGATTTGAGCCAACTGAGATCATTTAGAAGTTTGATTTTGTCATCAATCATATTGTCTATCCCTCCCAGCTGTGTGTCAACCACAGATGTGATAAGCGGGTTCTTATATATCTCTGTCCAAATCATTGGTACTAAATACTAAACAAGGATCAGGGGCATACTTCTGCTCTGATTTCAGGGCCTGCACAAAAACCCTTGTCCTAGGATTTGTCCCTTGACATTCTTGATTTTCTAATCCTCTGTGTAAGAGCTTTAAGCGTACAGCCTTGGTAAGATGCCCCTTGTAACCCTCATGGGGCATACTGCCAGTGGCTGGAGCCAAACTCGGTACGTGTTGAAAGGTGCAACAAGACACACGATTGACTTAGTAGTGCTGGAAGACGCAGATTCAAGTCATAGACCCCTAGCCCGAATACCAACAGAAAATCCTCCTGGTGCCTCAATTTCTCTATCCATAAAATAGGCACGAGGATCCCTCCAAACAGTCTTATTTGGACAGAGAAGTGCTCAAGTTAATTTATAGATACAAATGTGCTTACTCAGTTAGGTCCCTCTGTATTTATGGTTCAATCTGAAATACATTTCTCATCCTTTTCCCACTAATTTCACTCTTGCCCTGTTCCTCTTTCGCTGCTTCTATTCTGATTTAAGTATGAAGTACCCCTACGTAGGTTTATGGGCTTGAATATTTGTTACCCAGCTTGTGGCACTGTTTTGGGAGGTTCTGGAACCTTTAGGAGGTAGGGCCTAGCTATAGGAAGTGGATCACTGGGGGAGTGTTCTTAAGTTATGGCTCATGCTTCTGCCAATCTCTCTCTCTTCTGATCCACCCAGATGTGAGTAAACTTCAGCCACTGTACCTCAAATTCAACCAAAATCAATCCTTCAGGTGCTTTGTCACAGTGGTAAGAAAAGTAATTAACACCAAAAAAATGCTTCCAAAGTAATCTTTCCTTGGCTTGCTAAATAAGCTAATACCATCTCTTCTGAGATCTCACATCCATTTTCAGATGTTTACTATCTCATATGTCCCTATTTGTCTGGTTATTTGTCCTTAATCCTATCTAGAAGATGGCCTTGAAAGTCAAGAGCTATTCCTTAGGTGTCCCTGTCCCTGGTATCAGCATAAGGACCTGGGACACAGGAGACATTCAATGCCAAGGAACTCAGTCCTGCTCTTGCACCAGTGATGGTGGCAGGCAGTGGTTTGGTTGCAAGGGTTTTTGCTTAGGACACAGTCAAGTGTTACCAGTAGTCCAACTCTATGGCCAGGCTATCCTTGGTCTGCCCTTGAAGCAAAGGAGAGCCTTGTGGATGAAGCCAGTTCCAAAGCTCTGTGAGAGAACAAGTACCATGTCTGTTCTGTTTGCCATCAGCACAGGTTGAGCTCTCCAGAAAGCAAACTCTGAGAAGGAAGTTTCCTGAACAGGATCTTTGGAATCAACCCCTGTGTGAGAGAGAAGCGAGAAGATTGGGCAGATAGAGAAGTCAGTGTTCACTGCAGTGGCCACAAAAAGACTCAGCTCATTCCTGGAGACTTACTATTGGGGACAACCTTTTGGAATTGTCCCAAATAGAAGCAAAACGGTTGAGTATCCTACTGACCTGCTTCAAATGAAGGTTGCATCCCCAGCACCTTGATCTGGAAAGTCATCTTCCATTGAGGATATTCCCAAACTATCACAGCTGAGAACCAATATGCAGAGCATGTCTCCTCATGGAAATGGAAAGTGTCTGTCAGAGTTCTTGTAACTAAAAGCACGTAGTCCATTGTAGCCCACAAAGGATGCTCCTTGTGTGGGTGAAAGATATGTACAACCTTAAATAGAATCCTGTAGGTTCTCTGTAGGACTCCCATCACCCTTTCAGTGTAAGCGTCTTTACAGAGTACCACCACCCTGCCAGGGCCTGTGTAGGTGCTCAGCTCAGGGAAGTCCCTTCCCCTAATAAGGGAGGTTAGTTGTACACAGATGCTCAAAGAGATGTGGAAGTAACAAAAAGGCTGGTGATCTTGAAGCTGAAAGGCAAGAGATAAGCAGATTCTGATCAAAAAGTAGTGTAAGTCAATGACATCGACCAGAGAACTTGGCTCATTCAGTGTGTGTTAGGGGGAAAGGGATGAATTGAAATGAGCAATTCTAGAAAGCAAACTATTGTTTTGTTTTTGTTTTCATTTCACATTGTGCTATAAACAACTGGCTTGCCAATAATATAATAACCATTCTGAACACCAGGCAGTCCTATTTTCCTACCCTTCTTATAAAGTATTTTAATTATTCCATTGTTTTTTTTTTTTATAATTAAATCAAAACTACTGGTATACAAGACTAAGTTTCATTATGGTGTTCTTCAAACGAATATTTTAGATTGACTCTCCCTGCTTTCCTCACCCCCTTCCCCGTGTGCCCTCACTTCCCCAGCCTCCTTTCTACTTCAGTTACCAGAGGACTTTTGATTTTTATAATTTTTAATTATCATATAATCAGATCTCAATTTTAAATTATAATATGCATCTCCCAGGACTTCTATAATAATAAACATTATAACGTGCATGAAAGAGCCCTGTAGATTGTTAGCACTTGGATTTAGGCATCTTTCTTTATCTCCGCACCATAGAGTGAAGTTCTGGTCCCCTGGAAAGGGCTTCCATAGACAGGAAGTGACTTCTCTGTAGGGCAACCTCACAACAGTCTCCAAGGGCTGCCGCTCAGTGGTCTTCTTGACTCATCCTCTTTCTTTAGCCCCACTGTCCTGCTCTGTTCACAAGACCACACATGCCACCCGAATTTCTGCTCACCTTTTCTCCTTGATTCTGTTCTGAGACAGCTGTTCCACTGTCTATCTCTGACCGTGATATGCCCGCATGTGCTTGCCATAGGGAAGAGTCTTGGCTTCTTGGTGTCGAATTCAACACCACATATGATCTAACCTCCAATGAATTCTCCAAGTACATCTCCTGCTTCTCCACTGTGCCTGTTGCCTTGGCCCTGCCAAACTATAATATAGTAGTTCCCCAAACTCTCCATCTGTTATGTCCCTATCTTCTAGAATGCTCTTCCCATATGTTCACTCAGCAAACTCCCACTCTTCTTTCCTAGGCATTGTCTAAGAAGTTGCCCCCTCTCCACTCCCCTTCCCGTGCCCAAGGGTGTTTGCTGTGCCATGTGCACTCTTCTAATGGAGCTCACTCTTTTACTTTTGTCTGCTAGTTGGACAAGATGTGCCTCAAGGAGGTGTCTTAAACACCTTTGAAATCTTATCATTGAGCACATGCAAAATTTCAGTCCAGGGATTCGTTAACCTTTTTAAAAATATATTTTGTCAGAATTGCACCCCATAGCATAAAACAAATCAACCTCCATTTTCCCTAGCTGCTCTGTAATGCTGACTTCACAAAGTCCCCAACCACCCAAGCGATCTCTCATAGTTGTCATCTGGAGAGAAGGGGAGCCTTTGGGGGAAAATCAGAGCCCCTCAATTACCAATTCTGACAACTTTAATTTTAGCCTGGATCTCCCCATGCAAACAGACAGTTGACACGTGATTGGAGAAGAAATAGAAGTATGTTTCTATTAAAACCATGTTCCTTAAGTTGTCGCTCTGAATTTATATCCCTCTGGTCTTTGCCAAGTTGGCTCTGGGCTATATGCTGTCCTGAAATGAGAGCATTCTTCTCATGGTCCCAGGAGATTCCTACAATGCCTGGAGATGGAAAACAGACTCAGAACCATAGGTTTGGGAACGTGTGGAGTCCAAAGCCTCACTGCCCTGTACAATGTGCTTTTGATGACCTCGCTTCCTTGTGCACCTCTGATTACAGCTTCTGGGGAGACCGAAGAGGTTGAAGCTTCAATGATGATCCCACAACCCAAGAAGATGGGCAGGAAGTCTATCAGGAGCTGTGACAGGCAGAGAACTCAAGGTAAAAGAAAATGCCACCTATGGTCAGAGGCTCGTAGCGTTTAAGTAGAAGCAATCATGTGCATGAAAATGTTGCATTTGCTTAAAATGAGCAATTATTTGACACCTATCACGTTCAAGACTCTTGCTAAGTCTGTTGATAGAGGGAGAGTTGGGCACAAAGGTCAATGTTTTTACACTGCCCATTTCTACTGGAGAACAGGGGCTTGGAACTAAATAGACATGACTATCAGTAGAAAGGGGGTGTTTTGAGCCTTAGAAAGTGTTTGCCTTGTGTCTATGAGCAGGAGAGATAGGACAAGGCTAACAGTCCTATTCAGGCTCCAATACAAGTTTAGCTGGTCACCATAGGCCTAGTACTGTACCTCTCAGGACCTCATTGCTCCAACTGGGTGAGTCCCAAGAGCTACTTTCAGAAAGGAGTTAGATGGAGAGTAAATGAGATCCAGTGTGGGATCTGCCCACAGTTACCCTCTCTTCCTTCCTTTTTACTATCCATCAGAACTTAAACCCATGACCTCGTGAGTAACCCTAGGCAGACACAGGTCCCAAGAAGAGTATGAAGAAGAAGACCCAAAACCCTCTAGGGACAATGATTTTGCCCCATTCTTTCAGTTTTCCATGAAAAAGTCTCTTCTGCTTATCATTGGATTTGGCAAATGTTTTGATAATCAGGTTAAATGTACTTAGTTCATTCGACCTGAGACATGGAGTTAGGCTCACTTAAGCCAAGAACCAAGGAGGACTGCCACCACAGCGGCTTAGCTATTGAGGCTTCCAGACCACAGAGTGGGTAAGAAGGAGGAAATAAACAAAAGTGGTGAGAAAACTTGGCCCTCTTCACATAGAGATGCTTCCCTGGCCCATGGACTTGTGGGTCGTGATCCAGCTTGGGGATCTTTCCTTACTTGATGATGGCCAATGGTCAGTACGCACAGACTTCTGTCAGAAGTGTGAGGATGGCTGATTTCTGTCTTGGTGACTTCTTTCATTCTATACATAGAGCAAAGTACATTTCCCAGTCCATAAACAGGGGCAGTGACCCACTTTTCCTTTTGTGGTTCTTTCAAAATTCAACTAAACAGAAATACTAATATTCTTTTATACTTGCACTTGGTGAGCTTAAACACAGCCTAACAGACTGTCAGAAGATGATGATGGGTTGATGGTAGCTTAGCTATACATTCTATAGCTACCTATAGATAGCTGCTTCAATCTCTAATGGGTAGGAGACTTCATCTTGCCTATAGGCACAGTAATTGCTACTCCACTGGAGTGGTCTATGACTTAAATTATTTTATGTCTACAAAGAGTGACACATTTCAGACTCACTAAGTATTAGTTCTTTCCCCCTCTGCTAGTCATGCAATATTGGGCAAATCTTTTAATCAGCCTAAGAATATCTCTTTTGTAAAATTTATCTGTGCTACTTCTCCCTCTTTACATCTCGATGCTGAATCTGAGAGGTTAAGGTGAAGATGGAATGAATGCACTTGCACATAGAAAACATGAAATCAAGATAAAGTCTCTTGTGGTAGATCTTTTCACTGTATAGGAACAGCAGCCCAGGAGAAGGGTGGAGAGTAAGTCCTTAAGGGCCTGCCCTGAGAAAGGTGTGCGACTCGATACAGCCCTTGCCTAACATGTATCAAGTCCTGGGTTCCATCATCAGCACTTCCAATTTAAGAAAGCAGTGATGCGTTTTATCCCTTCAATCATTTCATAGAGCTGAGAGCCACTTAGAAAGTCCTACCTCTGCTTGAACTTCTACACTGATCAATTATCATCAAAGAGCTGAAGAAAAGATGGAAACTCCAGTTGCTGTTGAAGTCAAATCATGTTGGCTACTGGGCCAGTTACCAAGCCCTTTGAATACCGTACAAACTCAAAGCAATAGAGAGTGGCAAAGCTTGACGCCAGCTACGTGATTAACTGGACAAAACCTATACACTCTAAGCTTAGATCAAAGGGAGGACTCCTTCCAAAAGGTAAACCTTCTCGAACATTAAACCATGATTCATGCTAACAAAGCACTTAGGAGTCAGGTAGGCAGACAGCCTGGTCTGAGGAATTACAGACAGATCAGCCCAGTGAGTGGGGATGAGAGGATGATCTCAAGGACCTTCATGTTCAGAGGCAGGGCATCTGTGACCTGAAGCTTGACTAGATTCTTTCACCCTGTCAATAAAACAGGGAGATCCATGAGAGTAGGGGTACCTCCTATTAAGTTTGTACCCCAGTTTCTAGTGCAAAGTTTCTCGCAGATTAGGTTTTCAGGAACCCAACTTTCTTCTCTTTAAATATTTTTTATTTATTTATATTTATTTATTTGAGAGAGAAAGAAAGAACAGAAAGAGAACAGAGAGAGAAAGAGAGGGAGTATGAGAGCTCCAGGACCTCTAGCCACTGCAAACACACTCCAGATGCATGAGCCACCTTGTGCATCTGGCTTATGTGGGTCCTGGGGAATCAAACCTGGGTTCTTTAGCTTTGCAAGCAAGTTCCTTAACTGCTAAGCCATCTCTCCATCCCAAAGAACCCAATTTCCCATGCTCACAACAGTAAGTCTCCACTGTTAAGTCATACCTTAACCCCAACTCTTCTCCTAAGGGTATTCCTGCTCCACCATCTCCCAATGCAAGACAGAGAGAACTCTCACACCAAGCCAACCATTCCATCCCCTTGATGGACTTTCAATCTCTAAAACACTGAAAAACTATATTTCAACTGACAAAGCCTATGATATTTCATGATGGAAGTCCATGCGAAGGCAGGGGGAAAACAGAAGCATCCTTCCACAGTACTCGGCACTATCATCTACCCAGTTGTCTGTGCCACAAGCCTTGGAGACATCACTGACTCCCCTGACATCTCCTGTCTGTCTCAACTCACATCACAACGGCTCTAACACAATCTCTCTTCACCCTGCTCTTCCTACATTCAGGACTTCTCTAGAGGACTTGCCAGGTTCTCTGCCTCCCTGGGACCCCTGTCCTCCTTCAAACCTCATCATGTCTCTCTGGAGGCATGTTGTTTTGCCAGAAACATCCATGAAGAATGTAACCTGATGCTGCCTTGTGCAAAAGCTGTCACTGGTCCTGGTAGGTCCCAGCCCCTACAATGGGACATTTACTTCTTTTTTTTCCCCAGAGGTAGGGTCTCACTCTAGTCCAGGCTGACCTGGAATTCACTACGCAGTATCAGGGTGGCCTCAAACTTATGGCAATCCTCCTACCTCTGCCTCCCGAGTGCTGGGATTAAAGACGTGTGCCACCATGCCTGGGGAGGACATTTACTTCTTAGATGGACATAGAGAGGTTCTGGAGAAGCTATTCCTGCCTTTCTCCCAGCTTCATCTCTCCCATAGGTACAGCAACTCAGACTCTCCCACACATCTTTTCCTTTATGTCTCATAATGTATTTTGTGGCTAATATTTTCTTTTTATTCTGAATTTTTTGTTTTGCTTTGGGTCTGTTTGTTTTGGCATTGTAGTCCCCCATTTTCTTCCTTTTTACTCTAAAACCCAGTCTAAGTGTGGCTTCTCAATGATGTCACCTTTGCCAGTCTCCCAACCCCTTACAGTTTTAAGCTCTCCCAGCAGCCCCAGCTCCTGGCCATCATGGTATTCATGCAGCGGGATCATAGTTGATGGGCTCATTCTTGTCTGATTCCCTTTAAGAATAAGGCACGGGCTTCCTGAGGAGAGGTCCCATGTCTCATTTCTATTGGTTCATGGAGCCTAGCCCATAGCGTTGCTCATAGCAGATATCGCAGGAGCTGCCTGTGAGATAAAGATGCACTCATGAAGTTCTGAGCCAAAGGAGAGAGACTTGCTCTTTCTTGTTCCATAGAGGCTAACCCTTAGGATCCTTCCTCGTATTGGTTACTTTCCTCATTTCTGTGACAAAATACATGACAGAAGCAACTTAAGATACGAAGGATTTTAAAAATATTTTATTTATTTATTTATTTATTTGAGAGAGGGACAGATAGAGAGAGAATGGACCCACCAGGACCTCTAGCCACTGCAAACAAACTCCAGACGCATGCTCCACCTTGTGCATCCAATTTGCGTGGGTAATGGGGACTCAAACATGGGTCCTCAGGCTTCACACACAAACACCTTAACCATGAAGCCATCTCTCCAGTCTGAAAGGATTTATTTTTGACTCATGGTTTAAAAAGGGATATAGTCCCTCACAGCAGAAGACATAGTGGTGGGAGCATGGTGTAGCTGGTCACATTGTGTCCACAGTCAGGAAGCAGAGGGATGAATGCTGGGGCTCAGCTCGCTACTTCTGTTTTACCTTCTTTATTCAACCTGGGATCCCCATCCGTGGGTCAGTGCTGCCCACGTCCCGGATGAGTCTTCCTTGCTGCATTCAGCATCTCTGAAAATGCACCCACAGACATGCCTGGAGGGATGGCTTCTCCTGGTGATTTCAAACCCACTGAAACCGACAGTGAAGAGTAGCCACCTCACTCTTCCAATCTCATTTATTCTTTGAATTGGACAAGCCAATGAGCTGCTTAGAGGAAGCCCAGACAAGATGAGCTTTACAGCCAGCTGGTGCTGCTACCTAGGTTTCGTGTTATCTGACTTCCTGGAGTAAACTGGCTCACTTCCCTGAGCTTCAGTCTCTTCAAATGAAAACAAAGCATTTGGAGAAGTTGCAGTTTTCCTTCCTCTATGTCCTTCTGAGAACCTTCTGTAGTAATGCCTGGGTGCCGATGTTTTCTAACTCCTCTAAGGTGACGTAATAGCCAGAAATGAGTGTCACTGAGAGAGAGGACAGAAATAGTTACCTGTGGCCGCTGATGTAAAGGACACCCCATCTGCTGCTGGCATGACAAGAGTGGCCAGAAGTCCCCATCTCTGAGCTGTCTTGAGTACACAGCACACATAATAGATGTAGGCACACAAGAGAACGGAAAGAGCAGGGTGAGTGTGTGATATCCTTGAGTCGTCACAAAAACTTTGTAAATATCCTCTGCAGGTTCCCAGAGAGGAAGGGAGGATGCAGAGAAGAAAACTGACACACTCAGGTTTGTACGCTGGCAAGGAAGGGAACGAACACCGGGACCTGGAATCGACTGTCATACTTGGCGCGCTGCAGTGCGGGAGCTGGGCCCAGGACAGTGGTCATGAAACAATGCTTGCCGTGCCCATGAGTGCTGAAGACTATGTTTTGTGGGGTGGGAGTTTCCTTGCCCATGAGGCCTGCAGCATGACCTGGTGTACAGAGTTAGGGAGGTTAATATCAAGTCTTTAATTTGTTCCAGCATCTGGAGTTAAAAATACTAATTATTGGCTAAGGACCCAGGTTCGAGTCTCCAATACCCACATAAGCCAGATGGACAAGGCTGTGCATGAGAATGGAGGTCACTTGCAGTGGCTAGATGCCCTGATGCACCCATATTCCCTCTCTAGTTCTCTCTCTCTCTCTCTCTCTCTTTATCCCTGTCTCTCTCAAATAAATAAATAAATTACTTCTAAAAAAAAAAAACACAAACAATTCTTTCTAAGGAGTAACCAACGATCAGTCAGAGACCAAATCTTAGGATCTTTCTATTTTGTATAGCTATTTCCTGTGAACTGAAACATTCCCTCCTGGAGGGAGGCTCCTTAAGATTCAGAAAGCAAATGGAACTTATGAGGCTCGGGAAGTAAACACAATTCGCATCTCAAGAAGTTGCTGAAACTTACAGCAAGATTGTGAGTTTTCCCCTCCCAGAATGTAACACAGGCAAGAACAATATTTGGAAGGAGGGGATCTGCCTTCAAGTCAGACAGGGAGCTTCAAGGATACAGCTAATCACCTATGCTGGGGGAGAGTTTCCATGGGCAGGCTAAGCGAGCTGCCTTTGAGTCACCCATGTACTGTTACCAAAATACACTTGGTTAGAATTGTTTCTTTAGTCTTTCATTTGTGCCCTATTGGGGGTGAACAGATGTTTCTTCCTGTCTCCCCAGGAGACTACACTACCCCATCATACAGGTCTGACTTCCTCAACTCTAAAGCTAATGCTGTAGGACTTGGTGGTGGTGGGGTGTCTTTCAGGTGACTTGCTGGAGAGTTCTGCACCCAAGCTAACGGAAACTTCCTCTGCGTGGCACATGTCTAGGTCTTTGTTGGAACAGGCTGCTGAGGACTTTCATACGCTGATTGATCTTGCCTGTAGCTGCCTGAATTCCATCCATGGTGTGCCTGGAGGGGCAGCTTGGCAGAGAAAAGGGGCAGGGTTGAATGTAACCAGGCCCTGAGAAGGCTGTCCTTCTGATGTTATGTAGCCACTTCTTAGAAGGCTTTTAGCTCAGTGTGACTTCAAAAGCCAGGCATGACCCAGAGGGGGGAAGTTCCCTTCAGAGAGCCCTGAGCAGCTGCATTGGCCGGGGAGCAGGAATGAGGGCATTGGCGGCTGATGTGTGTGGACTTGGTGGTGCTGGGCACCTGGAACCTACCCTAAGTAAAGCCAGCTAAGAGGCCAAGTGTGTCCCTGCACAATGCTGCCGGTGGTAACTGGGCCTCAGCAAGGATAGGGTTCCCCCAAGACAACCAGCACAACCAGGGCTTACAGAGTTAAAAATCAAAGAGCCAGCTATGAAAGGCGTTCACACTTTCAAGTGATCGATTCAGTGTGCAGGTGGGACTGGTTCTGCCCTTTCAATTCCCTTCCAGTAGTTCCTAAGAAGCAGAAGAAAATGTTCTAAGTTACCATATCTTCCATTGTCTCCGCTAGTATTTTCATCCCGAGACAGGTGTATTTTATAAATGGAGATGCACTTTGTGAGCAGAGGGGCTGCATTCATTTTTACTTATGTCACTGGGGTTTATTGGGAAGCCCCTGAATCCAGGAGTCACCGTACATCTTTGGCATAATATGGTTTAAATTGAACGTTGATTCTATGCATCATGTTGCGTGACATTGGGAAAAATGCCTTCACTCCCGAGTCTGTTTCTCCCAGTGTAAAATGGAGACAGCAAGGACAGAATCTAACACGCACTGAGGGACTGGGTTGGTTAATGGCGCTCGCTTCACAAGCTTGCTGACCTGAGTTCAATCTTCAGCACCCACCTAAAAAGCCAGATACAAAGTGGCACATACATTTGTCATCCCAACACACCTAGGGCAAGAGGAGGCAGAGCCAGGAACTAGAATGGCCTTCTCTGTGATCCAAACAAAAGCAAGAAGAGAGATCCTTCCTCAAATAAGGTGGAAAGAGAGAACCAATACTCTGAGGATGTCTTCTGACATCTGCGTGCACACCAATGCGTACACACACAAGAAGATGCCTGGAGCACTTGAACATCAGTCAGCTCAAATGTGGAAGGGGGTTACCCTCATGCAGTCTCATTCTCAAAGTGTCACATATATGGATGAAAGGTGTAGTAGAATATGCTTCAACTCTATGGAACTACAATTCACTTTGAGGCAAACATACACATATCAAAGGCACTATAATAATCTTGACCTGATTTAACTTTCACCTGCAGTGAAAACACATGATCAGGGACCAGCACAGGTCTGGTAATGTCACCTTTCAGTAGACAGGGACATCTGGAGCCAGCCTTTGGAGGGTCTCTTGTTGTATTAGTCCAGGAGCTGGAGGATGGTTGAAGTTGTGGTTACTGAAGTCAGGCCCATCTGAAAGACCCAACAGGGGGGACCTGGTCCAAGCTCCAAAAGTGTGCTCTCAAGTCTCACATGTACTAGATACCTCTTTCATACGTGGCTCTTGAGTCATTTTGGAAGCTTACTACATATGTTTGCAATTCGAGTCAGAGCCTTATTATTCTAAGATACTGGACATAAAGACATTCAATTGCATTTGAAATCCAATTGTATTATAAACAATTACATATTTAGTGATTAAAAAAAAAACTGTACCCTGATTTGGATACTAAGTATCCACTCCCAAAAGCTCTTGCATTTGTGCTTGGTCCCCAGCTGGTAATCCTAATTTTGGGAGGCTCTAGAAATTCCAGAAGAAAGGCTGAGCTGGAGGAAGTAGGTCATTAGGGAGCTGTCCTTGGGGTGGTATCTTATTCCAGGCCCCTGTGTAATATACAACTTGCTGCCTGGCCACCAAAAAGTGAAAAAAAACTCTTGCAATAGTGGCACATCTGTCATGGTGGAAACCAACTGCCCTCCAATTGGACTGGAGGCCTGCTCCATGTGGGGGGGGGATACATCCCTGATACTGAAAACTTAAAACAGGGGTAGTCATGAGCCTTAGGGGTGTAACATCTGCTGATGTCTGGAAAAATGTATATCAAACTACCCAGTAAACACTAAAAGCAACTGTTATTGATACACAGTTGGGGGAAGGAACTTGCTAGGTTAGTAAGGGCCTTGAGAGTCATCTTGCTGCATGCCCTTGGCTTCAGTTCAGCTTCTCCTTGGCAGAAATATTATCTTTTGGCCTTACCTTAAGAATGTAACAGCTAGAGGGAATATTAAGGTTAAAACAGTGAAGTCGAGAACACTAGAGAAGAATAATAATAAGAGGGATTGGAGCTGCATATAAGATAATAATCAAGCTGACCAGATCAAAGGAGGGATAGGGTTCTGGGGGAAAAAAAAAAAAAACAAGAAATCTTGTCTTGGCAGAACCTGGATGAGTTCCATCAGAGCCCCCTTTGGAGGAAGCGATGGCCATGGCGGCAGGGTATAATTTTCATCCTTGATTGTGTCTGCCTCTCCCTTGCAAAGCTCGCAGATGTGCACTGCAACTCCCCAGCCCAGTCACCAAGACATAGAGGACTATGACCAGGTCCCTGATGGGAAAGGAGACATATGGGCACCTCATGGACATTGAGGAAGAGACCAGAGCTACACTCACACTTCAGTACAGTCATTTTAAAGTGAACTTACTTCCCTTACCCGAAAGCCTTATAAAACCCTAGGCAGCAGTCATCATCCCATGGTAACCTGTACAAGTTCCTCCTTGCTGCCGGGAGCTTTGTGCTTTCACTGTGTCAAACAATGAAGTTTCACCTCCTCTCTACAGTGAGCTTTTACTCTAAACTGGTTTTCTCTCTGTAATAAAGTTTCTCCCTTTAGGCTCATCATTCATACTCTGTGAGGTTCATTCTTCTGGTGCATGAGACAGAAAACTTGAGATCGCTGACCCAGTAGAGCATTGGTGACCATGCAGAGTCCAGCACCCTAAGTCCTTGAGATAAGTCCCACTGAAAGCTGAGGAAAGGTACCATCACTCTCAAAGAGATTCATGACCTGTTTTTTTCAAATATAGTTCTTATTTTTACATGTTTAAGTCACCTCTAAGTGAGAATACACTGAATGAAGAATTATCAAGAATTTGAAGAGCCCATCATTAAAATTTCATGGCAGTAATTACTTGCAGTCATTTCAATCATTCTGAGTGATATTTTAAAGGATATATTAATACATTTATATGTAATATTAGCATAACAAAAAATATATTAATTTGCCAGGGAAATTTTTATTTGGACATAAATGCAATGTTTAGTATGATCTTAGAATACTGTTTCATCACAATTATATAACAGAAAGAAAAATATAGCTTTTTCTAAAAGAATGAGCCCCACCGAGGCACCTTCACATCCCCTCTAGCCTGTCAAACACAGTGGACAAATATTCTCACTTTCTCTGCAGGCGATGACATGAAGGGACTTGGGAACTGCTGTTCTGGATGATCAGCTGGGTCCATTGATTTGCTACCTGTGGGAAGTTGCTGTTTGTTCATCTTCGGGTGTGGTAGCATGTCTTTTATATCAGCTGACCACCCAAATGCTCTTATCACTCACCTTTTTGCTCACAGGTTTGATCTTGTGAAATCCACAGTGACAGCGACTGTTTACTGAGCACCTGCTGTGTTCAGCAGCATAGCAAGTGCCATTAAAGCATTCACTTTTTTCAGAGAAAATATTTGATGTATATAAAAGCACATATGCAACATTTCTGGAAATCTTGAGAGATAATGGTGTAGGAAACATTAATAAAAATTACTTATGATAGCCACATGCCTGAAAAAATATGAATATCCATTGACTCTAAACAAGTGAGAAGATGAGGCATGGAGAGAGTCATGACCCAAGACTACAAATGAAAGCATTTCAGGTTATTAATAGCTAAGTCACTGCAGCAAGCAATACTCTGAAACCTATATATACTAGTTGTTGTAGTCAGGTTCTCGTTGCTGGCAAAAAAAAAAAAAAAAAAAAAAAAACACCCAACCAAGAGCAGCTTATGGGAAAAAAGGTTTATTTTGGCTTGCAGACTCAAGGAGAAGCTCCGTGATGGCAGAGGAAAACAACTGCATGAGCAGAGGGTGGACATCACCTCCTTACTAATACAGGTGGACAACAGCAACAGAAGAGTGTGCCAAACACTGGCAAGGGAAAACTGGCTATAATACCCATAAGCCTGCCCCCCAACAATGCACAGCCTCCAGGTGGCATTAACTCCCAAATCTCCATCAGCTGGGAACCTAGCATTTGGAACACCTAAGTTTACGAGAGACACCTGAATCAAACCACCACACCAGGCCAATGTAATCTCACTGTGGTGGTTTGATTCAGGTGTCCCTCCAAAACTTATTTGTTCTGAAGGTTAGGTCCCCAGATGGTAGGCAATTTGGGAATTGGGGCCTTCTGTGAGGTGATATATTGTTGGGGGCAGGCTTATGGGTATTATAGCCAGCTTTCCCTTGAGAGCGTTTGGCACACTCTCCTATGGCTGCTGTCCACCTGATGTTAGCAAGGAGGTGACGTCCAGACGCTGCTCAGGCCACATTTCCCCTGCCATCATGGAGCTTCCCCTCATGTCTGTAAGGCACGATAAAGTCTTTCCTCCTATAAAATGCTCTGGATTGGTGCTTTCAGCCAGCAAGGAGAAGCTGACTACAATACCACCGACACATCGAGAGAAGACGGAAGGTGAGAAAAGGAGGGAGGGACGGAGGGAGGAAATCAGAATTTGGATACAAACCTGATAGAAGTTGAGATAAGCTACATTTGAAATCTAGGAAATGGTCACCACGCCACTATAAAGTCTTTAGAACAGGGTGAAGAAGAAGGGACGAGAGGGAGAAAGAGAAATAAAGGATAAAGAGGGATTTTATAGAATCCGAGGCAAACTTAACAGTTGAAATAGAATTTCTCATTGTTTCAAGTCATGACTTAACAAACTTAGATATAAAGGTATAAAAACCAGATATCCTGAGTCCGTCGTGAGGAAGCAACTCCACGATCGCCTCCAGGCTGGTCCGGCGGGGGAGCAAACATGAATGTTGGAGTTCCCCACAGTGAGGTGAATCCAAATACCCGTGTAATGAATAGCCGGGGTGTGTGGCTGACATATGCATTGGGAGTTGGTTTGCTTCATATTGTCTTACTCAGCATTCCCTTCTTCAGTGTTTCTGTTGCGTGGACCTTAACAAATATCATACATAATCTGGGCATGCATGTATTTTTGCATGCTGTGAAAGGAACACCTTTTGAAACTCCTGACCAGGGGAAAGCAAGGCTGCATCCGAATGCATTGGGAACAACTGGACTATGGAGTACACTTTATGTCGTCACGAAAATTTTTTACAATTTCTCCAATAATTCTATACTTTCTGGCAAGTTTCTATATGAAGTATGATCCAACTCACTTCATCCTAAACACAGTTTCTCTCCTGAATGTACTTATTCTGAAGATGCCACAACTACATGGTGTTCGATCTTTGGAATTAATAAGTATTGAAATGTTCTACAATTAAACAAAATTGTTAAAAGTACTGAGTTTCTTGTAAGGAAGGAGGAGTTAGTAAATCCCACTGATGCTGTGATAGTGTGAAATGAGAGGTATTTACATTGGAGGACCAATTGCTGGTTCCTTATATGCTGTCATGAAATGCAGAATTCTTCTAAAAGATGCCTCTGTTTATAATGCATCTGCTATATTCTGAGAGAGGCTTTATAAGCAGGTTGGGCAGGCCCAGCTTATAAGTTAATGGCAGTATAATGAAGGTACAGTAGATAAGTCCAAGGAAAAAAGATATTTAGAAAAAAAAGATATCCTGAGCCCACTCTCCATTATCAAGCTCCCAGCAATCATGGGCTACAAGTGGGCCTACACCTATGAAACACTCTCTAAAAAATAATGGTTATCACATTTATCTGGTGTTAACTTTACTCTCCATCGGAGAATCTGCTTCTCTTTTTCAGATAGATGCAGGTCCTAAGGATAGAACCACCCCATCATACCTTAAAAGGGCCCCAGCTGAAACTAAGAATAATTGGGAAACATGCAAGAGTGCTGTTTTCTTGGCAAACTGGGAACCAGCACAACGGTGAAAGAGATAGACACAGAGAATAATCAACCCCTACCAAACCAGATATCCAGAGACACAGAGGCTCCTAAGATCTCAAAACGGAAACAGACCTAATATGAACCCAACATGGCTCAGAAAATTTGCGGAAGAGGAGGCGGAAAGAATGTCAGAGCCACACGTTGGGTCATGATACACAGAGACATTTTCTCCTACCCATAAACGATGGCTAACCCCACAGTGAACGACCCATATTCCCCAATGAGGAAGGTTCCTGCAGAAGGGGGAGGACAGGGTGGAGGTTAACAATGATACCAACTTGACTATATTCACTGAGTACAAAAATTTAAAAAAAGATATCCAATTATGGGAATTAAGAAATCTATAATTATACAACTGTCAGTAAAGCAATTCAAAAAGCACAAGATTTTTAAAATTTTTTTATATGGTCAAAACCAGACTGCAATGACTCCATATCTTTTTGTCTGACATCACCCACGTTCTTTGTGGTCATCAAAGACACATACTGGCCTTCATCTGATGTAAGGCTTTATTAGAAGGGAGACAGAACTTGTCTTCCAGATGCTGTCTGCTATCTTTCCACAGGCCCCAGCAGGAAACAACTTTGGTTTGCAATGCCCTCAGATTGGCATGACAACACGAGCAAAGGTGGGGACTAAGGAGATAATAGTCAGATGGTAGCCTGCTGGCCTAGCATCCACAAGGCTCTAGGTTTGATCTATAGCATCACACGAAACTGGGCATGGTGGCATATGCCTGCAATCCTAGCACTTAGGAGGTGGGGATAGGAGGCTCAGAAGTTCAAAGTCACCTTCATCTTGGGCCTCCTGAGTCCCTGCCTCAAAAGAAAATAATTTTAAAAAAGCAAAGGTGACATCTTGAGGAGAGAGATCCAAATTAAAACTTTGTCTTGGTAGATAACCAAAAATATGTGAAGACGTTTCATATTTTCACCCTATCAGTTTACTATAGCTACAGGGAAGAGGGATTGTGCTGTCAGAAAAAGCTGCATGTGTAAGTGATGTCTGGCTTCATGGTAAGTCTTCTGGAGAAATTTAGGTAAGACCCTGGTGTGACAGGGACACAGAAGCACAGCGAGTGAAATCTGTAGGGTAGTGAGAAGTGTCATTGCTACACATCACCAATAACCTGGCTCTGTCTCCCACACAAAACGTCATTCCTCTCCCTCCCTCAATGAAAGTAGCCAAGAAAAACAGAAAGAGAAAACATGGCTTGAACTAAAATTAATAAGATTTTTTAAAAAAAGGACTTAATTATTTCCTGGGCAATTGAGCAAAGAAACAATAAACTAGATAGTATCTGAAATAAACGAATAGACAAAACAAGTACAAAACTTTACAGCCCACAAAGGAAAGCAACGAATAGTGAGTTAGGTTCTCCAGAGAGGCAGAGCTCCAGAATCAATGGGACATAGGCACTGACAGGAAGAGGTTCATTCTAAGGAAAGAACTAAGGGTCCTCATGAGCCTGGAGCTTGATCCTTTTCTCATCTGTAGGGTTAGCCAGCAGGCTGAGCTCCAGGGGTGAGTGTCAGCTAGTGTAATTCTTTCTCGCTTACGAGAATGGTCTGTTCTATGAAAGGCTTCAACTGATTAAGTGAACCCTACCTACATCATGGGAGTGCTACCTGAACTTTTCCAGGGGAGAGACAAAGAGATGCTTATTTATTCCTGGTAGGGCACTGAGGACACATCAAGTTCAACTGCACCAAAATCCAAACTGGTGAACCAGTGAGTTTACTGGGTTACTTTGGGGAGGTGAGGGCTCAGTCACAGGAGCATGGGTGTCTCAAAGGCAGCTGTATCACCAAGAAAGCCCACCCCAGCATCATGCCTGCACTGATGAGGACTCAGCAGCTGCAGCTCTGAGATCACTGGCAGACTTGCTGGCAGCTTGGCTGGCGGGAGTCTTTTCTTCCCATCAGTTGTTTACTGCTCCTACAATCCTGAGAAAGGGCCTTGTGAACCTTGTTAAGTTTCAGGAGCCCACTGCAATTTGAGTTGTTTACTTCCTAAAACTCACAGCTTCCCTCTGCCCTCCAGGAGGGAATGTTTCCATTCAAAGGAAATTGCTTCCCAACAGGTGGGAAATCTACTTTATTCTAAACGTAGCTATTTAAATGTTAATCGCTGGAGAGATGGCTCAGCAGTTAGTGTGCTTCCTGTGCAAGCATACAGGCTGAGAGGGCCCTAAGGCCTCAGGACTTTGAATCTTCACATCCTGTATAAATAGCTGTGCACGGCCATGAACACCTGCAACCACAGTGCCACAGAGGAGCTGAGAGCCAAGAATATTTGGAGCCCTTCAAGCTCTGGGATCAGTAGACTCCAGCTCAAAACAAGACCCACCTGAAAGAGCAATGGAGCTGGATACCTGATGTCATGCACCAGCCACTGCAGTCAAGTGCCCCCGCCCCCAGTAGGCAATTGTATGGGCATCACACCATATGCCATACAGACGCATGCACGTGCGCACACATGCACACAATAAATTAATGTTGGGCTGGACAGATGGCTCAGCTCTTAAAAGCACTTGCTTATAGGGTTTGATTCTCCAGTACCCACATAAATCCAGATGCACAAAGTGGCATGTGCATCTGGAGTTTGTTCACAAGGACAAGAGGCCCTGGCATGCCCACTTTCTCTCTCTCTCTCTCTTTCTCTGTGCTTGCAATAAATAATAATTACTTGTTTTAAGTTTAATGTTAATCTCATAAAATATAAAAATACTTTTGTGAAAGAGCATCCAAAATAATGTGTGATTATATATCTGGGCACCATTACCTGGCCAAGATAACAGATTTAACCATCATAGCTAGTTTATGGAACTAATCTTTGTTTAAAGCTTTATAGTTCTACATGTATGCTTGCAACCTTTATCTCCTTTATCCGACTCAATACATTGAGTATGGATTAGCAAGGTGAGGCTGAAATGCAGAGTAACTGGAAGCACACGCAGGTAGTATGAGAGCAGGTAAGTTACCTGAATCCACTGAAGGAAGCGGAAATGAACACAGACTCCAGACAGCTTGTCAATGTGCCCCGTCCGTGCTTTCTTGGCAAGTAGCAACTCAAAAAGAGCCTAGTGTGAATCTATCGGCAGAAATAATTCAGTTCCTCTATTTGACGGCAAGGAGAATGGAAAGAGGCTGCATAACACCCGTTATGTTCTCCTATTTAAAAAAATATTACCTGTGAGCAATGATTTTACTGGTGCCTTTTCTTTTCTTACTAGAAAAGATCCAATTCTGGCCGTGAAGAGTCTTTTATGCATTTTTAAATTTATGTATACTTCTGTGCGTGTGTGGGTGTGTGGGGGGTGTATGTGCAGGTGCACGTGTTTGCACATGTGTGCAGGGGCCAGAGGACAATCTCGGGTGTCAACACTAATAAGACTATCCACCTTTTTTTTGGGGGGGGACGGGTTCTGTCATTAGCCCAGAGCTCACCAATTAGGCTAGGCTGGCTTGCCAGTGCGCCCAGGGATCTGCCTATCCCAGCCCTGGGACGACAAGTGTGTCATCCCACTTAGCATGCAGGTGCTGAGGCTTGAACTCAGGTCTCCTCCATGTGTGTGTGAGGCAAACATTTACCCACAGGGCTGTCTCCCCAAAATGGCTTTTACATTTGTTTTAAAGCAGGCTCAAACATGGAGCTCTTACACAGGAATTTCACGTAACATGTGTTCAGTGCCCGAATGCATGTCAAGGAAGAAGTTAATTTCCAGAAGACAGCACTGGAAATGATCATGCACAAAACTCTATAGATTGTGTAACAGCATATGTAAATTTCAATAGCAAGGAAAATTAAAATCAGAAGAATCTTTAAGGAAAGCAGTAATGGGATGTAGGCACACAGGAGGATTCTGGGTGTTGGAAACTTCTTTTCTTTTAAATCTTCTCAGTTATTTGAACACATTCAATAATTTGTATTCTTGACCCAGTTTTCAAAATAAGTTCAGAATCTGACCACATTCCCTCCTTTACACAGTCTAGTCTACTACCCTCTTGTTAGACTGCCGCATAGCTGCCTAACTGGCCTCTGTGACCAAAGCTGCCTTTTATAGTCTGTTTGCCACACAGCAGTCATAGGAAGCTTTAATAAAAGGAAAGTTAAGTCACATCTCCTCTATGCTCCAATCTCTACAGGGTTTTCCATTTTACTTAAAATCTCTACTTAATGTGGCCTTCAGCAGGTCCACAGAGGATATGTCTCTAGGCGCATTCCCAGTGCTTCCTTTTACTCACAGTGCTGCGTCCAGATTAGTTCCTTGTGTTCCTTGTTCAGAGTAAGCTTGCTGTCTTTCTAGATCCTGACACTAACATAAGTGAGCTGCACATATGGATTGGAGTTGGTGTTACTCAGGAGTACAAATATGTAAAACACACTGTACTGTGCAGCTAGGATTTGTGAACTCTGCTTACTACGTATATATTGCATGTCAAACAAGAAAAGAAATAGGACAGAGTAGAAGAAAAAGAGAAGAAAATTTGGAGAGTATTTCTTTTCATCATGGGGCTGTAAGTGGGAGCACGGTCAAACTCAGAATGCCTTGGTGGATTTTAGTCTTAGAGCAGATACTAGTTCAAACGGAGAGGAAGCGAGACCGTGGAGTGAGGGGTTTGCGATCAGTAAAAATCTCCAAGCAAAGCTCAACTCCAGAATGGGACTGGGGCGGTAAAGAAGTTGAGAAGTGTTGCCTGTCATAAGAAAACCACAAACACACGCTTTTTGAACATCATGGAGCGAGGAGAACGCAAAAACCCCATGTTTTCTCCCCGGGAGATTTGGTGAAAGAACAAAGTGAAATATGACCTACTAACAACTGGAAAATTTAAACTGCTCTTTACCCAAAACTACGTCCAAAGATCTGAAGCCATCATGTGGATGAGTGCATGGGGTCTCTTCAAGGAGGTGGTGTCTGGTCCACTGGGGGACTCAAAGCAGTTCAGTAAACTTATGCAGAAAATTCTGATATGATGAAACCTTCCTTGAGAATGTCATGACCTTCACCTCAGGGCTCTTTCCAAGAAATACGCCATGGATATCCAGGGATAAAAGAACTGAAGGAAGACAGGGTTCTTGTCCCGCCTCTGCCCCTTAGAGATGGTTGTGACACAACTGCTTTAGGCACAGGTTTCTGTATGATTTCTAAGAACTGCTTGGTTTTGGTGAAAAGAGAATTTTCCCCGAATATGAGCCTGGTGGATTTTCTAATTATATGCTCTAATTGCAGCAGTGAGCCAGCCCCGGGTTGCTGTGCCTCTGCGAGACGCTGAGCTTGACTCTGGAGGTAAAGAGTACCCCCTCTCCCCAAGCCTGGCAGGACCCAGCGGCCCAGAAACTGCCTTCGATTGGGTCCTGCTGCCAGCAGGCGCAGAACAGACTGGCTGTGGCTCCTGGGGTCTCAGAAGGACCAATGCCTACTAAGAATAGCACGCTGGGTTTTTTGGAGAAGGGTGCTTGGAGGTACTGGGTCCAAGGGAGTCTCTGGTTTCCTCTGGGCAATGATGCTGTGGGACAGGGACCATCAAAGTTACATCCTTCTGCGTGCCAACACTTCCCAGTAAGGTAAGGAGTGTCACCTCTTCCTATCACCACTATCAGTCGAGGGACAGTGACATGCCTTTAATACCAAGATATTTAAATACATAAACCTGTGCAAGTTTAACCTAGCAGGAGTCGTGTACCAGAATGTTCTCCATTCTGACCCTTCTCTGCCACTCTCCTCCTTCAATCCTTGATTCTGCTGAGTCCTTCCCACCTTCCTCCTATCTCCTTACATGTGTTGAGTCACAACTTGACTTCCTTTCTCAACACCAACTAGTGCTGATATTTTCTTTGGGTTCTCCTTTATTCTTCATGACATCTTGGGGCTGTTTGGATTCTTCCTTTTCAATGTGGAAACTGAATTAAAGGAAAAGCTGAGAATAAGCCTTAAACCGAGAAAACATGGGCTCCTGGTGGCTTCATGTGACAAGCCTCAGTACAACCATGTCAGTGTGACCTTGGCTGGGCCCTGTGTTAGGATCAGAAGACCTGGGAGGGAAAGAGGAAAGGAAACACAGCCTACAGCCGGAAGGAGTCAATGCTTATTGATCATTTGCTCTGAGCCGAGTTCCGGGCTGAGCTCTTCACATCAGTCAGTTTATTTAATCCTCCCAACACCTGACAAGGAGGGACCTGTTGGTCTTCATTGTAGAAGAGAGGCCTGGAGCTTGGATCGTTAAATCACTTGGTTTGACTAAGCAGCCAGTTACTAGGGAGGCCATGTGGCCAGAGAGCACCAGCTTGTATCACTAAGCGATTCAGTCACCTTATCTCTCCACATTGTGACACCTTGCAAAGGAGCTGTGTTATCCATATGTGATGAAACCAATTCGGAAAGGTGGAGTAGCTTATCTAATATCCACAGGTAATCAATGATAGAAAGATTTTTAACTAAACCCTTTATTTCCAGAGATTGTCTTTTTTTGTTTTTCCATTCAATCATGTGGCTATGGTCTCCAAAATGAACGAATTCCTAATTTATGAGGAACCATAGACATAGCTCTGATAAGGGTCTCAGAGAGCAAAATGCGGAGGAAACAAGGCTAACTGTGGTTGGAGGACCAGGAAGAAGCTTCACGTTTCAAAGACACCACTTTAGCCTGAGCTGCTGTGGGGGTTGGGGGGGGCTGAACTTTAGTTCTATTGATTGCTCCCTTCCTTGCTGTAAAAAATCTTTAAGGATAGCCAAATAGAAATAAATAGCAACAGGAATGACTTTCCAAGAACACTAAAGAGTGTTTTTGTGTGCCATTAAAAAAACCATGGTAATAATAACAATCACTGAGCTGTGAAGGCATCTTTCACCCAAGCGCCTACTGCTGACTCTTCAGCCTCATCAATAGATGAGTCTGTCTTCCCTGGCCCAGTGACAATCTTCAGATGGAGAAATGGCTTCAAGGACAGCTCCATTGGGTTTCTGCAACTGGGTCACCCAGGGTTGCACAGAGGAAAGATTCCAGGGGCCTTCTTGCCACTGAGTTTGGCTTCTCGTCCTTTAGGAACACCAAGCCCGTGCCGAAACCTGCTGTGAGTTGCAGACCTCGCTGGGGCTCGGAGGTCTGTTGCTTTGGTGCTAGAAGCAGAATAAGCCTCCAGACCTGCTCCTGTTCATTGCACCATGCCAAGGTTTCATCAGTCTCACTTGAGCAACCTAGAGTCTTACTTCAAATCAGACATTTCATAACTGCATTGCTGATTTCCAGCCTGCTGCATTGCAATGGGTCTATTTGTCAGAGCCTGGAGAAGAAACCAGGTCAACTCCAAGAACTGAACCAAAACATGGGCTAAGTCCTAACAACTAAAGCCAGGTATATAGTAGAGTACAAAGAGAATAGGAATCTGGAATGACTTCATACAGGGAGTCCTGAACTGAGGTGCTAAAAGATGAACAGGGAAGGTTCCAGCAGGTAAGGAAGCAAAAGATCCTCCAAGTGGAAGGGGAAACATGTCTAAAGGTAGGAAGGCATGAGGCCATATAATGGATTCATGAAACTATGACAGATTGGCCTAACCCCTGAGGAGCTCCAGAGTAATGTAGGACGGGAAAGTTACAGGAGACTCTCCTTAGAATCTCTGGGACATCTGAGATGTTCTGCAAAGGTCTGGGTGCGTGGACAAGCTATGGCCTCTTGGAAGAAATGATGAAGTTCAGAGTGACTTGCGTTGCCACACTACCAGGATTAAATAGAACTGCCAGTTTGCAAAGATCATGAAGATCACCCCGGTTTCTGCGATGGTCCCTTAGGTGAGATTGTAGCTTGTCTAGGATCCTAATACTCAGAATAATTCGCCTCAGCTAGGGATGCTGGTTGGTGACTGCTGAAACCATGAGAATAATGGATAATTGTGCTGCTTAAATGCCCCCTCAGTCCCTGGAATGGAGAGAGATCAAATCACCTGAGACCAAGCCGGAGCCACACTGCATGAGAAGCACTTACTGATGCTGGTCTTGGGAACTTGAGAATGGCCCTCCCCCAAGCCTTCTCTCTGCACCATGGTCCCTCCTGCTATTATGCAGAAGAGAGTCCAAATCCTTGGATCTGCTCCTAATTAGGTCAGGGACTTATTTACAAAGCCATCCAGTGATCAGATGTCACTCTGGAGCCTGTGAGATGTGTTAACATCGCTGCCACAATCCCTCAGCCCAGAACACCAGCCCCAAAGGCACCACATGGCAGCCACTGTTGTTGCTGGTGATTACTCAATAATAATGAAAATAATCAATAATAACTAACATGTGGCTATTGCTTTGCCTTTTAGTGAGCCCTCTTTCCATACAATATTTCCTTTATCACCTACAATATCAATTTCAGGTAGGTATCTCTAACAATCTCTAGGCTTTACAAATGAGGAAATTTAGCCTCAAAGAGATTAGGCAAATTGCAATGCACCATACAGTTAGGGAGCAGACAAAGATGCCAGGCCAGCTCTCTCTGACTCCAAAGCCCATTGGCTTTTGTTCAATGTGTTTGCTATTAAAGTCTTCTGAAGTTCTGCAAAATAATACTCTTTAGTCCTAGGCCTAGTGCTGCTAAATGTCCTGTTGTTAGACTATCCTTTTGCTCAAATTCAACTACTCATCTTGGGATGAGACTGGTAGTTTTGCTCAGCAGCCAGGCATCAAGCCACATATATACTCAAGATTCTTGAACTCTCACTGCAATGTTCCAGAAACATGTCTGTCTCTGAATGAAACCATTGTGTTTTCCTTGCTCAAAACTGTCTTCCAAGGACAGTGACTGACACGTGGGAGATTCTCAGTCTACATTTACTGAATTGAGATGAGTACTGCTACTCATATTTCTGTTTAATAAAAACAAAACACAAAACACAAGTGGGTGGTGGGGAGAAGTAGAGTCTGAAGGATCTGAGTAAAGTGCTTACTGTGCATGCATGAGGACCTGAATTCAGATCCCTGGCACCCATGTTAAAAGTGATGGTGTGAGCCTGTGAGGCCAGCCCTGAGGCTTGCTGCTACTTAGTCTAATTGAGTTGGTGAGTTCAGGGTTCAGGGAGAGACAATGCCTCATAAAATAAGGTTTAGAGTAATAGAGGAAGACACACCCACCACCAACACTGACCTCTGGCCCCCTCCCCCACAATGTGAACATACATATAAACACATATGTATACACATATACACATATACATGCAAAATATAAATAGAAATTTACGAAGGGACCTGAGAAATAAAGGGAAAGGTTTCCAGCTTGATCAACTCTGTGTGTGTGTGTATGTGTGTGTCTGTTATATATTACTTGCCTGTTTGGATGGGATAGGGAGGACTTACGAATGATAGTCACTTCCCAGTTTTATTTGCTTATTTTTGAGAGGCAACACATTTCAGAACTTTGTGAGGAAGATATAGAGGAGCCTTGTCATTGTGTCCATTTCTAGGAGATTCTAGACGTCCTTCCAGGACCACTAGGAGAGTCGCCTTTGAGCTAACTAATATTCTCTCTCTGTTGTGACCAAGGCATGTCCTTTTCCTTCAACCAGACAGCCTCTGAATGTCTAACAAAGTTAATAACTTAGTGTGTCTAAGACCCGGGTCTTTAGGACTGTCATGGGGAAAACATGATTTCCCCCATGTTGGTGCTCTTTCATCTTGGGGGTAGGAGTGGGGGATGCCTTCTCCATCTCAGAGGCAGCAGACATCTATGATTAACTATACAGAAATGCCAGTGTGATGATAAAAGCTGTACTTAGCCTTAACTCCTCTGCTAAAGCCGAAGTCTGGGGGATGTAACATTTGAGGACTTTTTTTTTTTTTAAATGGAAGCTTTTGTTAACATCAGATATCTAATTAACTTAGGTTTTTAAAACGATGGAGGTGCTGTGTCCTCAAGAAAGATGGTTATCAAAATAGTTTCATCTAACATAATTACCCCAAATCTGCTATGGGAGAAAGCATGTAAATGTTTCTTTTTTAAGAACGGCCAATGTATTGAATGACATGGAAGCATTTTGTTGTGGGCACCCAGTCTATGCAGTTGAGGCTAGATCAACTTACCAACCAGCATAATTATCGTATCCAGAGTTTGTCCTGGGAAATGCCTTCCAGAATCAGGGAAAACAGCATCTGTGCCCACGGGACGAGGTGGCTGCCCCCAGGATGAAAGGCTCCAGCTGCTCTGCAGTTATAATCAAACCGGCTCCCCCTCAGCCTCCTCCAGCTCATCCTTCACGCTGTAATAACAGAGTTGCTGGCTGCTGATCTCCAAAATGGTGTTTAGGACATCAAATGCTTCAACCACCACCTATGTACATAATGACTCCCAAGTGTGTGTCTCCAAACCCGCTTTCCCTCCCCCATCCCCAAAGCAGGCTCGGCAGTACGCTAGTGGACATCTGGATCTTTCTTCAGGATCCCTAAGGTTAATGCATCCCCACATGAACCTCAGCATCTTCCTTTTAGGGTCTCTAGCCACAAAGGACTGTCACTCAAAGTACTTATCAGTCCCAGCATCATCTGTTCATCCACAGCCTTCACTTTAGGGGTTAAAATTATTATTTTAAAAAATCTTTATTTATTTATTTGTAAGCAGAAAGAAAGAAAGAGAGACAGAGAGAGAGACAGAGAGAGAGAGAGAGAGAGAGAGAGAGAGAGAGAGATAGAAGACAGAGGGAGGGAGGGAGAGAGAGAGAATGGGCATGCCAGGATGTCTTCCCACTGCAAATGAACTCCAGATGCCCATGCCACTTCATGCACCTGGCTTTATGTGAGTACTGGGCAATCAAACCTGGGCTATCAGGCTTTGCAAACTAGCATCCCTAACTGCTGAGCCATCTGTCAAGTCTGATATTATTATTATTATTATACTGGACCTTTTATATTGAATCAGTTTTCAGTGTACACTTTACAAAGGACCGCAAAGAGAGTGCAGAGTTCCTGTATCCCGGAGCCCTTGCTATTAACACGTAAGTGTTGTCCATGTGGTACAACAAATGAACCAGTACTGATGCATTATTAACTGGAGCTCATACGTTATTCAATTTCTTTATATTCTTACCTAAGAAACTTCTTGTGATCCTGTATCACTTTTAGTTATTGTGTCTCTTTAGGCTCCTCGTGGTCATGATAATGCTGGATTTTTTTTTTATTTTAGGTGATTAGGACAGTGTGGAAGAGGACTAGTCAGCAATATTGCAAAATAACCTTCCAATGAAACAGCAGATATTTTCTCATGATAAAATGAAGTATAGATTACAAGAAGGAAGACTGATGAAGTAAAATGATGACAGTATTATTATTTTCACTCTGGACAGAACTGATCACTGCCTTCATTTTGTAGAGGAAGGCTAAATATTATTTCTAAAATATCCTAAAAGTTGTAATACTGGATCAAATCACAAATATCCCTTGTACGCTTTCCCTTCATCTGAAAACTCTCCTAGGATTAAGCTCTGTATTTCTGGCATCTGACACTGGGTGTGGGACAGAGTCATTTTCACATTTACAAATTGTGGTACTAGAACTTTCTGCTTAGGACTGTTGGGAGGATTTAATTAAAATATTAAAATACTTAGGGCAACGCCTTGCACCTGGTTAGTGAGCACTCAAATATATGAACTGCTACCACATTACTAATATCTGTGTCGTGCAAGATATACTGGGGACACAAAGATTTGACTTTGACCTCATGCAGGAGTAAGGTAGTAAATGTAATGATCAGATGGAAACACGGCAAAGCTGAGCTCAGCTTTGCACTTTAACAAATAGTTTTCTGTCAAGTTCATGTTGTGTTGAGTTCACTTTCCTGCTTCTTTACTGACCATCATTTTATTGTGAACAATAGTCCAGATCCAAAAGAAACACAAGACAAGGCTCTTAGCCTCAAGCCCTTATAAATCAGCTGCCAGATGATTGATAACACAGGACGGCGAAGGATGACGCGCCAAGCAGAGGAAACGTGGGTGTGAGGAGTTCAGCAAATGGGCTGTGCTTGTGTGGGCTGTGCTGCTGCTGAGGCCTGGGATGTGAGCACTGAATGATGAATCTGACCGGGATGGCTGGAGAGGAAGGCCAGCAAGCCATAGGCCAGTATCTAGAAGGAAGGAGGATGTGGGAATTCAGCACCTGAGAGGAGGCACCAGGATTTAGGCAGAAGAGTGTAAAAGGACAAGACTGAAGGCAGAGCCCAGCAATGAGGTGGGGCTGGCCTCAAAGTGGCCCTGAGGAGTAATGGAGGGTCATTTGTATTACTGAACGGGGGAGTAAGCAGATGAAGATGGAATTCAGGAGGTGGTCATGCTTGCAGAGGACATGACTAGCTAGACAAGGAAAGATGGGCAGCAAAACACTTTAACATGCTAGGTCACTGGGTCACTTACCCACTCTGTGATCATATATGTACACGGTAAATATTTATGGAGATCCTAGGAAACCCTGGAGCACAGGGAGGTACATGAACCTGGGAACCTACCCTAGACAGTCTTATGTGCTAGAAGGAGAGAGTTTAAAAAGGTTTCTGTTATAATTTAGAAAATACATCATAGTGAAAAGTGAATAATATGTGGTAGATAGATAGAGTATACATATATTATTTAAAACAAAGGGCTGGAGAGATGCCACAGAGGTTAAGACACATGCCTGCAAAGCCTAACAAGCCTGGTTCGATTCCCCAGTACCGGGGTAAAACCAGATGCGGAAAGTGGTGAATGTACGTGGAGTCCATCTGCAGCAGCTGGAGGCCCTGGTGTGCCCATTCTCTCTGTCTGCCTTCTCTCTATCTCTCTGCTTGCAAATTAATAAAATATTTAAAACAAAAAATGTATATATGGAAATGCAAATCTAATGTTTACATCTGCATTACATGTAATGATTACATTATATCTTGCCCACACATATTATACACATTGATTTTGCAAAGTAAATTTGAAGGACTAAATTATTAGATTCAGAACAGGGAAGAAAGCAATTGTAGGGAAGAGTACTATATTGTCAGCCAGAATAGTGGTTGTACTGGCAAAAAGAGATTCCTAACGGTTGGAGCCAAGGCAAGAAGCTGAAGGTGTGTGGAACAAGTTGAATGCTACAGGAGATATTAATATTGTACAACAGTCATTGCCAAGAAGGATAGTGGGAAAGAGGCATTCTTCTTTTAAAAAAACTTCCTGTATCTTTATTATTGCTTTATCTGTGAGAGAGAGAGAGAGCGGTAGAGAGAAAGAGAATAAGGCTCACCAGGGCTTTTCAGCCACTGTGAATGAACTCCAGACACATGTACTCTCTTGTGCTCACATGCAACATTGCATGCTTGCGTCACTGTGTGTCTGGCTATGTGGGACCTGGAGATTCAAACATGTGTTCTTAGGCTTCACAGGCAAGTGCCTTAACCACTAAGCCATCTTTCCAGCCCTGCTTTTGCATTCTTTTATATTGTCTACCAGAAATTACTGGGCAACTTGGACTTTTGTGAAATTGAGGAAATCTGAGCTTTGCTCCACAACTGGGCACAATACTGCCAGGAGCTTAGCATTAAGTAAATGCTATTTTATCTTCACTAGCCATCCCACTCCCAAAGTAATGCTTAGCGCTAGATATGTGCTCCCTCAGCTGCCTCATGGAAGAACTCATGTCCTTTTTTTTGTTTGTTTGTTTGTTTTGTTTTTCCCTGAGACAGGGTCTCATTCTAACCCAGACTGATGTGGAAATTCACTATGGAGTCTCAGGGTAGCCTCAAACTCACAGCGATCCTCCTACCTCTGCCTCCTGAGTGCTGGGATTAAAGGTGTACACCACCACACCAGTTCATGTCCTTGTTTGAAGACTAGTGTTGCTTCTTTTCAAACCTCTGTATTTGTTCATTTGTATATTGAAGATTTTGATTGTAGAATACTTTTTTTTCTCACAATTTGGCTGAACTTCCTGACCTAATTTCCCCTAAAAAAAATACATGTTAATGAAGCAATGAAGCCGGGCATGGTGGCACACACCTTTAATCCCAGCACTTGGGAGGTAGAAGTAGGAGGATCGCCATGAGTTCAAGACTGTGAGACTACATAGTGAATTCAAGGTCAGCCTGGGCTAGAGTGAGACCCTACCTTGAACCCCCCCCCCCAAAAATGTTAATGATGCAAAACTGCACAGTTTTACTTCACATGGCAATGCATGCGAAGTAAATAAACCTAAATTCTGTTGAAAATAGTTTAAGATGCGTTGCTTTGCTTACTTAAAATGTAATGTTAAACATTTAACATGATTTTTAAAAAGAAAGAAAAGGCTTGATGACATCAGAGAGCCTTCCACTCTGACTAGAATTCACCCTCTAACATGTTTGGCAAACTATATGCAATGACTTTCCATGTCTATGTGAGCTATCCATCTACAAATTCCCTTAGAGACAACTGTCATACATTCAACAGGGCATACTTAAAGTTATAGAATTCAATTATTTTAAATATTTTAAACCCAAACATTTCAAAAGAGGATCAATAATTCTAATGCTAAAGTCGACTTCAGCTATCAACTCGTTTAAGCCACAAGCCAACATCCTGCTGGTAGAGCCTGCCCTAATAAAAAGCAGGCTTCTACTTCCTTAGTCACAATCCTCTGATGCTCTCCCCCCATCTGGAAGGCATAGAGCCGAACATGGGTATTTATCAGGGTGGACTCTGTCATCCACAGTCACTCACACAGAGAAGCGAGAGTACAAGATCCAGAAGCAGCTCTGTCTGCTTTTAGGGTCTTCCTGTCTATTTAATAGTGGCCTTCTGTAGCTGAGACTGACCTTGACTCTGATCCATCAAAGGCCATAAGAAACACAATCAGGTTCTTTCAGAAAGCATGAGATAGACTAGAAAAGAGAGATGGTGCAGTGGCTGTGGGAACAGAAGTTTGCTGAGAGTCAAATATAGTGGGTGGTCTGGTTAACATGAAGGAAAAGCCTAGGCCCTGGGAGCTGGCTCCCTTGTCATTTCAAAGGCCTTTGTACTCTCCATGCTGAGTTTTCTGTAAGCCCATCCTTTTGTACCTGGCATTTTGAAATCACATTTGTGCCAAGTGTAGAATTTTGTTTGCCATGAATGATTCAAGACGTGTGTGATACAGGAAAAGCTGCAAGCTGGGTGAACGTGTTCTGCTCCAGCCGTTGGCACAGTTGACTCGTGCCATCAACAAACTATTGATTTTATTACTAGTGTGAGAGAGAGATGGAGGGACATGTGTGAATGGACTACTGGGGAAAAGAAGCCGCAAAAAGGAAAATGAAATCCCACATGGTTAGTAGGTAGTTGGACAGCCCAGGGAGCTGCCTCTGGGTCCTTGCAGAACACCTGGAATTTGGCCTCCTGGGCCACAGAATTATTTCTTATAAGGAGGTGTGTGCCTTATTCAGTGTGTGATTGGCTTCATTTACTTTTAACTAAACGTCTGCATGCGAATCCTGACTGAATGATGGAGTTAGAAGAGTTTCCTTAGCAGCAGATCCTTATAAACAGGAATCTTCAACTCCTTCAACATACATGATGCTGCTTTGAAATTTTCTGTGAACTCCAGTATCATGAACACATCCCTGTGTATACGCAGCACATGCACAAACTTTTCTGAACGTTACCCTATCGAATGTCAAAGCAATGCTTGAGAATATCTCTAAAAGCCATTGTTTCTAAAATAATAAGTAAGAATTGTGAACAATTTGGCTTGAGATGGATGGAAAGGAAAATAAGGTCAGAGCCCAGTAATTAAATTTGAAAATACGCTGTATTTTCTCAGCGTGACTTCAGTGTTTTTTTTTTTTTTTTAGCAACTCTGGTATAGGGTAGCAGATAGAGATTTTGCCTCCAGAAATCATATGCAAACTGACAACCTCTATGCTCATATTTCTTTCAGCATGATTCTTAGATCACCTACCTCAAAGTCACCTCAGGAGTTTAGAAAAATAAGGAACCCTTGGCCATATCTGTCTTACCAAATTAGACTCTCCAGGGTGGTGGGGCCAGGAATCTGTATTCTGGAAAGCAGCCTCTGGCAAGGTTTTTGCTTCTATATGTGTGTGAGGCATGTTTACATGATTGTTCATGTATGGACACATGTACGGGGAGGTGTGTGTGTGTGTGTGTGTGTGCACGTGGAGGCCAGAGATGAACACTGAATATCTTCTTCAATCACTCTCCACCTCACATATTCAGACAGGGTCTCTCACTTGAGCCTGCAGCCCCATGATGTTGCTAATCTGGCCAGCCAGTTTGCTTCTGGTATCCCAACCCTACCTCTCTAGCGCTTGGATTACAGGTAGGCCACTCTATCCACCCAGCACTTACCTGAGTGCTAGGGAACCAAACTCAGGTCCTCGTGCTTGCACGGTATGCACTTTACCAACTAAACCATCTCCCTAACCCTCAGGTAATTTGTATGCACTTAAACTTTTGAGCTCTTTGGCCATAATTCTTAACCAGCTACTGTTTATTTCTGGATCTCAAGCAGGGAGAACATTCTTGTGGCCTATGTACTAGTGGAGAGGGACCCTACCAACCCTCTCGGAACTGCTAACAGACAGGAGGGTGCAGTGTACTTTTCCTAGAATTTCAGAATAAAAAAGATACTCAATTATATGCTCCTCTTGGCCCCATAGCACAGGAGCAACCTCCTGCAGAAAAGACAGGACACAGCTGAATCTGCTGTAGCCAGACACACCTCTTTTGGCCCCAGTTACCACCTATTGAAGTGGGCTGTGACAGTGTATATATCAAAGGATGGAAACGCCTACTCATCAGAATGTTAATTCATCAACTTCCTTAATTCCAAGCCCAAGGGTGTTGGATGCTTCCAGTTTCAGAAGAATATTCCCATGATGTCTATAGCAAGTGCACAATGTCTTATTCAACAAGAACTGAAACAGAAGTAAATGAACTGTGGCCCCCCGGAAACCACCCAGGGCCTGTTAGAAGACATCAGCCTATGCCTTGGGCCACAGATCTGGCTCTGGGGCTGCTAACTACGGGGCCTCAAGCATACTACCACTGTCCATTCAATTCTATAAACCACATTCCAGAATTGTCCCTGATGCTCCCTCCCACTCACCACCACCCCCGTAACCCACTTTTATATTTTAATATCTTCATATTTGTATACTTCTTTCCATTGGCATTTGTATCACCTTAGGTCTGAGCCACTAAAGGGATCTTAACTGACCACTGCCCTTCCATTTTTGCCATCCATCCATCTCAGTTCATTCTCCTCATGGCATCCTATGTGGCATCACTCTTTGATCTAAACTTTCAATAGCTTGCAACCAGCCTTAGGGAGAAACTAAGTTTCCTACCATATAGCGCACAGTACTTTCTCTGGCTGTGGCCCAGCCTACCTCTTCCACCAAGCCTAGGTAACCACCTACCCTGCTTTCCTGGCTCAAGGCACCTTAGTATTTCTCTCTTGCAAACATTTTTTTTTCTCAGAAGCCTTCATATATTTTGTTTTTTCCCCCCTGGAGGAGCACTTTTCACATCCTAATTCACTCACTTAACTCACTCATTCTTCAGATCTCAGTTCATTATCATCGCCCGGGGGAGCACTCTTCATTACTCCTGCGCCTTCCTCCCGGCCTCTAAATCAGTTCCTCCTGTGCAGCATGCTCCTAGATCCTGCAGTCATCACCATTTGTAATTGTTCCTTGCCTGGTGATTGCCTGTCTCACCCGCTGCAGTATGAGTTACATTAAGATGGAGACAATGTTGGTTTTGTCCAATGCCGCCTTTCCCCCAGCATCTGAGCACAGAGCCGAGATGGAGTAAAAAGAGTAAGTGTTTGCTGCTGCTGCTGCTGCTGCTGCTGCCAGTGCTGATGTTAAAGAGGGTCTGGCAGGTGGCAGCTCTGGTTCCGGGTGCTTCACTTGATTTCCTTCTCTTAAACTTTGCTCACACTATGAATCAGTTGGCATTCTGTTGAGCTTCTCAATGAATGAACATATTTCATTTCTCTAAGCCTCATTTTCCTATCAACAAACTGGAGAAATATGTGAGTGAATCACACCCCAAGTTGAAGGTCATTATGCTTTCCCTAATTACTTACAGTGACAGAACAGAACCTGTTGAAATTGTTCTGACAGTGTAAAAGAATATGTGTTTTTATTTTCAACCTATTTGTTAAAGAAACTTATTTTTCTCCTCCCATACAGAAGAAGACAAAATGAACCAAAGTGTAAATTATTCTCTTGTTTCTTATTTATATATTAGTTTAACATGCAAATTTTTATTAATAAAAGGAGTTAGTAAGAGTTTGTCAAATAGAATTGAGCTTGGGATGGCCACCAGGCCTTTTTACTCTCTATGGTTTATTGTTTTTCTACCTTCTAGTGACCAGTTTCCATCTTCTTTGTAGTAAAATGATTGTTCTGAAGGAAGGAAATGAGAGAAGGAAGGTGGAAGGGAGAAACAGAAGAGAAGGAGGAAGAGCAGGTGGAGTGAGCTGTAGAAATCCTGTGATAGAAGCTGAGGATTCTAGACATGGGAGAAGCCAGGTTGCCTGTTTTTAGCTCTGTGCTCAACCCTATGCTCCCCTCTCCCCTTATCATTAGTCTTTGTAGGATGTTAAATGAAGTGAATATTCCTTGCTTTTCCTTTACATTGCAAGCTAAAGCTTGGTGCAGTGAAACCTAAGTGTGAGCAGTGAGTCTAGGTGTGCACATCTGCCCCAGCTCAGAAGCACATGGGTAGGACAGAGCTGGAAGAAGGGAACATCCCTCAAGAGGAATTAGGAAAGGCTTTATAAAGGAAAAGGAGCCTTTGGGGTTTGGGTGGAAAGTGGGTCAGGATGCTTATGGACCCTGGGAAAGTGGTGAGAACAAGGGAGAAAAGATTATGAAGGCAGAAAGGGTAGAGGGTATCCACCTGGCATAAGAAGTATGGGCACACCCAGAAAGGAGTCATTAACATGAGCTAATACCAAGATATGTAGGGAATGGTGGTGCAGCCTAAAGGGAGGAAGTGGGAACAAAGACTAAAACTGTTTTAGAGAATCCTGAATGAAGGGATTTAGAGATTGTCTAGGTACCACTGAAACTTACAGCTGAAAGACACTGTTGCAGTCAGGTTCACCTTGCTGGCAGAAATCACCCCCACCAAGAGCAGCTTGTGGGGAAAAAGAATCATTTTGGCTTACAGACTTGAGGGAAAGCTCCATAATGGCAGGGGGAAAATGATGGCATGAGCAGAGGATGTACATCATCTCCTGGCCAATATCAGGTGGACAATAGGAACAGGAGAGTGTGCCAAACACTGGCAAAGAGAAATTGGTTATAATGCCCATAAGCTCACCCTCTCTCAAATACTCTGCCTCCAGGAGCTGTTAATTCCCAAATCTCTATCAGCTGGGAACCTAGCATTCAGAGCACCTAAGTTTATGGAGGACACCTAAATCAAACTACCACATTCTGCCCCTGGACCCCATAAACTGACAACCACCCATGATGTAAAATGCAATGCATTCAGCCCATCTTTAAAAGTTCCCATAGTTTTTATCAATCTTAATGATGTTCAAACATCCCTGTAATCCAAGGTCTTTTAACTGAGCCATAACACCAAACCTCCCCCAAAAAAACCCATAATGGCACAGAATAAACATTCATACAGCAAAAGATGCCATTGGGTATAGCAAAGAAATATTCAACCAATACAAGATTTAAAACAACCAGGGCAAACATCAAACTCTGTAGCTCAAAGTCCAACAACTCTTTTTGTCAGTGACAAATCTCCCAGTCCGATAATTCTAATCAGCAACAAGTCTTTGGAGTTCCAATTCTGCCCCTCTAGCTAGGCTACTCACAGTCCTGGAAAGTTTCATCCCGGGCCAGCAGCTTACCTTGGCAGCCATCTCATGATGCCGGCATCTCCACTGGGTCTCCACTGCCACCCACAGTTCATTGTCATGGCTCTATCAGGTCTCCATGAAGGCATCCAGCAAACCTGCTTCACACTGCCCATGGCCATTTCCAAAACACAAGACTGCATTGTAAACTCTTATACTCCACAATACCAGGTAGGGTGCCAATTTGTTAATCCAGGGAGGAATAAAGCACATTCTGAAGAACAGGACACTCCTTGAGCACTTAGGCCCCTTCAAAAGAGTCTACATTCTTCCTGTTGCCCCAGTGCAGGTCAGCTGACCCAGTCTCAAAGGTTGTAATCTCTCATAATTGCAGCTGAACAGGCAGAAGTTTCAGCCCAAAGATTTCATTTTTGTGCCACATTCTTCTGCTCACACCAGTCCATTTCTACACAATGCAACCCTGCGCTACTTCTCAGGACACAGCCATAACAGCAAGCCGCTCACACAAACTGCTTCTAGTCCAGTCCAGACAAAGCTCTTTCTCACCCTCATAAAGCCAAACCTCACAGTCCACAGTTCTTACTGCATTCAGGTTTTTTCAACTCTGATCAGAATAGTCCACCTTATAGCACTACAAGGCTGCTCTTAGGCCAAGGTTTCAAATCCTTCCACATTCCTCTTGAAAATCAGTTCCAAAAGGACAAAGCCACATAGTCAGGTGGCTAGCAACAATCCCGTTACTTGGTACCAACTATACTGTTGTAGTCCGGTTCACAAGTCAGGCAGAAATCACACATCTAAGAGCAGCTGTGTGAAGAAAAGGATCTATTTTGGCTTACAGACTCGAGAGGAAGCTCCATGATGGCAGGGGAAAACAATGGCATGAGCAGAGGGTGGACATCACCCCCTGGCCAACATAAGGTAGACAATAACAACAGGAGATTGTGCCAAACACTGGCAAGGGGAAACTGGCTATAATACCCATAAGCCCACCCCAACAATACTCTGCCTCTAGGAGGCTTTAATTTCCAAATGTCCTTCAGCTGGGAACTTAGAATTCAGAACACCTAAGTTTATTGGGGACATCTGAATCAAACCACCACAGGCATCAAAAAGATATTTACTTTAATCTAGCTACTGGGTGGGTATATTAAGCAGATGCAGAGATATAAGAATGCAATTAATATGTGTTTCCCATAGATGAAGCTGGCATTGTTGGGAGTCGTACCGTGCAATGTTGAGCAGCATCTCAGCCTCTACCCACTCCATGCCAGTCGTGACAGCCAGAAATAGTCCCCAGCATTGCTAAATATTCTCTGGGAGGCAAAATCCCTCAGGCACTTGAGAACCATTGATCTAGGCAAGAACCAATAATGGATTGACTCAAGAGAGTTACAAAGAGGACAAAAAGGGAACATGTAGACCACTGATTTTTCAAGTGTATGTATGGCAGAACAAAGAGAATTTTCATGCTTCAAGCACGAGTGATTAGAAAAACAACAGCAATACTCACCAAATAAAAAGGAGCTGGTGGGGAGGGGCAGCATAAGACAAATGAGAAGGACCTTCATGTTTTAATTATTTAACGTTTCTGGAAATACACATGGAAATTATGAGAGATGTCCTGTAGATTAATAGTTGTTCACTCAAGTTCTCATGAGGGAACAAAGATACAGATCAATAGCATATGTCCAAAGAGAGGTTGGGAACTAGTGAGCTAACTAAGTGATTAAAGGCAATTTCTCTGCAAGATTACCAACCAGAGTTCAGATGCCCAGAACCCCCACAAGGACAGATATTAAGTGATATATCCCAATGTGCCTACAGCCATGGGAACTGGAGTCAGGAGAACCCTGATGCTCATACATCAGCTAGTCTGGACTTCCCAGTGGCAAACAATAAGAGAGAACCTGTCTCAAACAAGGAATAAGGTGAAGTCCAACACCCCAAAGTTGTCCCCTGATTACTACACACGTGCTATGATATATACACACACATATCATACAAACACACATATATATATGCATACAAAAAGTGAGAAAGAGATTATAAGCTAGATATCAGGTAATAGGTAAGTGAATGAAATCATTGTAAAAACGGTTACAAAAGGGGCTGAAGAGATTTCTCATTTGTTAGCACACTGTCTGCAAAGCCTAATGACCAGGGTTCAATGCTCCAATGCCCACATAAAGCCAGGTGCACAAAGTGACTCATGCATCTGGGGTTTGTCCACAGTGGGTAGAGACACTAGCATTCCCATTCTCTCTCTGTGTGTCTGTCTGTTTCTTCTGTGTTTCTCTCTTTGCAAACAAACCAACAAATAAATAATTTTTAAGAAGAGTGCTTACAAAAAAGATTAGAAAAGAATTGAATTCAGACTCACATGTAAAAGTTCATGCTCTAAGTCATAACAAGATAGAAACAATGTTTAGTCTCCATGATGTAAACTTCATAGTCAGTAAGAACAAAGAGATATTCCTATAAATCATATTTCCTTATAATCTTAAGATTCATCTCAAAATTTCTTTAGAATTCTGTATTCTAACCCACATGCTATCTGATCTGTCTTACTGTGAAAATATATTAAATCCACAGTGTTTTAATAAGAGAGTCAATACAGTAGATTCTCCACATATAGCTAGCAGTTCCGTCATCTCACCAGCACAGCAATATACATGTCCAAGCTTGAGGTGCAAGAGTAAAGAGAGGGATATAAAATTGGGAGTCTGAAAAATCAGAGTTCAGATTCTTCTATTGCCACTTATGAGATGTGTGGTCTGGTTTTGTTGTTGTTTTATAAAATCCATGATCTTGAACAAATACCTTAACTGCTCCAAGCTTTGATTCTCAACAGTGAAGGGAAGCCTGTACTACAGAATCGACTTCCACTGTGAAAATCATGTCAGGTGAAATCCATAGAGTACATAATAAAAGTATAGTGAGAAGAGATTCACCCATTGGGATGGAAGGAGACATGAGATACTAAAAAGACAGCCCTGGTGACTCAGGATCCTGGTGTCAAACAGGGATGGCATTCCAAGCGTGAAATTATTCTGAAACACTGTCAATGGGCTCAGACGAAGGCACCTGAGAAACATCTGCAATTGAACTTTAACTGAACTTTTGAGGTCTGAAAGTGTCTATAAGATAGGCACTACTGACAATGATACCCAGGTGGAAAACTCAGGTAAGATGAGGCATTGATCATGGCCATATGCCTTACAGGTTTTTAGTAAGACATTAGAAAATGACTCATTGCAAGTTTCTTGCACCGTTTTACACAAATGCGTGTGTGCATGCTCTCTCTCTCTCTCTCTCTCTCTCTTTCTCTCTCTCTCTCTCTCTCCCTCCCTCCTCTATCCATCATGCTTCTATGGCCAATCAAAATAGAACAAATATTAGATCTTAAACATAACACCTCAGCTGCATTATCAATCTCCATAACAAAAACATGTGCCATTTTGCAAAGTTAGTAAACAATGGAAATACTTTTCCTCAAAGTATGTTCTATGACTTCTGTTTAGAACATATCCTAAAATAATTTTGTCACAAACAATGCCAGCCAGGATCATTTTAACACATGGACTCTACTGCGATGGTGGTCCCACAAAGAAATCCTCCAGCATGGCAGCTAGCACCCTTTGCCAGCGTAGTTACGTCAGTGCAAGCCCTGAGGTGGTGCAAGAGCTGTAAGTCCACAGACAGTTACAGTTCTCTGTGCATATGTGACACACCAGATAAAATCACAGCATGCAACTGCGCTGATGGCAGTGAGACTCCTTTAGGGTCACTGTACCGATATGTATTATATTTTTAGCCATTGGGATAAGGAGCTAAAACAAATAAATATAAATTCTCCCAGGTAGATGCTGAGTAGACAAACTATATGTATGTGATTTATTTAAAAGCGTCTATAGGTCTTAGAAGCAAATCACCTTCAGTCACTCTTAGAGAGGCTTAGATACTGCGCTGAGATGTCTGTCCATGAGGAGCAGTTTGAGATGCAGACAAGTGTATGTGGAAATGCTCAGGTGGCTGGAGAAGGACAGTTTCTTCTTCATGTCAAAACAAACATGAGGACATTTGGTCACAGTTGGCTCTTATCGGGTACTCACCTTTTTCTCCCTTTTCTCTGGAGTTAGTGGAATTCTTTTTCCTTTTTATAAAGATTATTTTCCCTTTGTCTTGTCATATATATGCATGTGTGATATTTGTTTCTCTTTTAATTTAGGATTCTTTCTCATGCAATTCATTGTGACCACTTTAATAGAGTAACTATGAGAAACAGATATATCTTCATTCACTTAAAAAAATGGGGGCTGAAGAGATGGCTTAGCAGTTAAGCGCTTGCCTGTGAAGCCTAAGGATCCCCGCTCAAGGCTTGATTCCCCAGGACCCAAGTTAGCCAGATGCACAAGGGGCACATGCATCTGGAGTTTGTTTGCAGTGGCTGGAAGCCCTGGTGCACCCATTCTCTCTCTCTCTCTCTCTCTCTCTCTCTCTATTTCTCTGTCTGTCTGTCGCTCTCAAATAAATAAATAAAAATAAACAAATTTTTTTTAAAAATGGATATCAAATTTTATTTTTACTGTTTGTGAGTTCTATGAGAGGAGATTTCCTATTCTGCCTGTGGGCAAGGGGTAGTTTGTAGCCTATTGGAACTTAACAGTTGCTTCTCTGATCATGTCCATACATTAACTATAGCGAGACAGTGGAAATTCTTGTGTTTTCTTTTTAAATACAAAAGGAACCCATTCCCTCCAACCAATCATATTAACGTCAACATTGTAATAATCCACACAAGGTAACACACTCTCCTTCGACCGTGGCATGTTTTAATCCCATTGTGAAAGAGCTCTAACACACAGGACAGAAAATGCATTGACATCACTTCTGTGCTGGGCTAAGACACAGCCGTTAAAAGAGGATAACAGCCTTTGCCTATCAAGGCCCGATGTCCCAGCAGTGAGGAGCAGGTCCTGTCTCCAGAGCTCTAGCTGGCTGCAGTCAGAGGAGAAGCAGCTGGGCAGAGAGTCAGGGAGACTGTGCTGATCTCCTCAGTCACTGGGAAAAAAGTTTATATATATATATATATATCTTAGGCAAACATCCTGAACTTACTTTAGAGAGTTGCTCTTCCCTCTTCTGCAAACATAGCATAAAATACACCTTTCTCACCTGGAGGAGGCAGGGGCCACCATGCCCTTCAGGCCCTCAGCATCCTGCCTGGACCACTGAATGAACTTCCTAAGTACATTATTTTTATCACTGCCTTTCTCCCATCTACTTTTCACAGGACCTATGAACTTTCTATGGCAAGATTAGAATTTGTCATTCATTGACCTACAATTATGCACTTTCTCCCCATGACCAAAACTGTAAAACTCATTCCTCTTAATGTGTAGTAGAAGAAACATCTCATCCTGGCCCCTGCATCTCTTTCTGGCTTTACCTTCCCTCCCTTTTCCACAGTGGACCCTCTATACAAAATTCAAGGGTTTCATGACCAGTAGGTGCTTTCTCTTCATTCTGGTAATGTTCACATGGCATCTGGCTGTGGGGAGTCCTATCTCATCTGCAATATTCATGCTCATATTCCGTTTCCACGGTGACTCCTTCACATAAACTTCTTGCCACCAAGGACAGGGGGAATAATTCCCTCCTTGTGTCCCTGTGCACCTTTCTGCATTCCTTAGTGAGCAACATTGTAGAACATAGTGCTAAGTAGGTACCGGGGGACAAAGCCTAACTATTTCTTTCTGACCTTGGACAAATTCCATACTCTATTACTCTATTTCTTCAACTGGAAAATGAGGGGAAGAATAGGATTTCTGTAAAAACGTAAATATGTCAAGTGTCACAAACCCTCTGAAGAGGGTGCAGACCATTGTAAGCATCCAGGAAGTGCTTGCTATTATTACATCCACTAAAACTTTAATACTGTCATGTCTGTTCAAATATCTCTCGCTGTGTAGAGAAGAGGGAGGTGACCTTATTCATACTTATAATTCTGGTACCTAACATTTCCACCTCACAGGGCCTCAATAAATGTTTATTGAATGAGCATATTATTTTCTAGGCAGTAAAACATAACTATGAATCAGGAGATTGTATCTCAAGTAAATTGAATTTTTGTTTCTCCATGAAAAAAAGGGAACAGTATATGAATCCATGAAACACTGTCTTAAGAAAGACTCTTGAAGTCAATTCATGAATCTTTTAGTGATTTGAGAACTTGGCATCTTGGTCTGAGTGTTGGTTCTGCTAGGTCTGTGTGTCACTCGAAGGGTGGCTTTTTCTCATTTGTTTAGTGTGTGTATGCTGGTCTCAGTCACCTGCCAGACAGTGCTCAAGAGCTCAGAGATAGAGCACTGCACACGGTAAGAAAAGTTCCCATTCTTGTGGACATGGATCAGAGGGAGAAGGCCCAATATGTAGAAAGAAAGAAAAAGAGAAAGATAGAGAAGTAAATAAAGAAAAAATGAGAGAAAGAAAGGAGCCGGTGTGGTGGAACATGCCTTTAATCCTAGCACTCAGGAGGCAGAGATAGGTGGATCTCCATGAGTTTGAGGCCACCATGAGACTACATAGTTAATTCCAGGTCAGCCTGGACCAGAGAGAGATCCTACCTCGAAAAACCAAATAGGAGGGAATACATCCCTGATACTGAAAACTTAAAACAGGGGTAGTCATGAGCCCTAGGGGTGTAATGTCTGCTGCTGTCTGGCTAAATGTATATACTATGCTTATCAAACCGCCCAGTAAGCACTTCTCTTAATGTTCATACCCTTATATTTATGCTACTCTCACTTTTGGTAGATAATCTTCTCTTTTCAGATGGCAGTGACCTTAGGATGACTCAAAAGGCATCATGGTACTGGAAAGAAGTGACTGGAGTGCTCAGTACTGCAATATCTCTATTACACCTTCCAAGGCTCAGGGTCTATTGTGGAAGAGGTGGCAGAAAGAATGTAAGAGTCAAAGGATGGGTAGGACTTCTTACAATGTGCTCCCCCCAGATACAAAATAGACTGGATATCCATGACCTCACAGTGCCTGACACTACCTACACAAGACCATCATAATAGGAGGAAAAGATCATGGCATCAAAATAAGAGAGAGACTGATTGAGATGGGGAAGGGATATGATGAAGAATGGAATTCCAAAGGGGAAAGTGGGGGGGGGGGAGGAGAGTATTACAATGGAATATTTTTTATAATCATGGAAGTTGTTAATAAAAAAATTGAGAAAAAATAAAAATAAGTAAATAAATAACCCCCTACCAAAAAAAAAAAAAAGAGAAAGAATGAGAGGAGAAACAAAGAAAAAGCAAAGAAGAGAGGGAGGTGGAGGGAGGAAGGAAAGAACAAAGACAGGAAGGAAGGAGTACAATAATGATTGGCAAGTGCTACAATCAGACTACAACCATCGAGTATGTTAGAAATTACCCGGGGAGAGCTATATTTCCAAGGAGATGAGGAAGAAGTTTTCTGAAACCTAGAAGAATACATCTCAGCTAGAGGAACAGCTGCAAGGACCTGATGAGAGTCTAAGCTTGAAGCATTCCAGAAATCCTAGGAAAGCCTATGGGCTGGAATTTGGAGTTAAGATTAGAAGAGTAGTGCATGAGGTTGCTGAGGAAGGCAGGTGCCCTATAGGCCAGGAGAAGGAACACAATTTTAATGTTTATTATTATTATTATTATTATTATTATTATTATTATGATAATTACTAACAAAATGTTTCATATGGATACATCATATGTTGGTACCCTCTTTTCCCACATCCCTGCCCCCATTCCATTGGGGACACTCCTCAGTGGGGTTGCAGGTATTCCCGATGGGGTTGTAGTTTTGCAACAGGCAATTGCTGGAAGGTTTAGAGCACAGGATTAACATGATTTGATTTGGACTTTCAGAGAACTTGCCTGACATGACATTCAAGGCAAGAATAGCAGCAGTGGAAGAGTGAAGAGGCGGAACAATAGCAGAAGTTCAGCTTGTGTCCAGGGAGCAGAGCTGGTTGCACGCTATGGCCTAGAGTCTTGACAAGGAGGGACTTGTAGGAGTAAGACAGAGGACTTGAGGACAACTCTTTTGCCCACAGTGCTAAAGGAAACCCTGATGGTGATTCATTCCACACCTAGAAATACAAGTGACATGAAAGGCTGCCAGTTAATGGGTGGGGTCAGACAGACTGAGAGTGAGAGATTGGGACTTCTGTTTTCAAAATGGGGAGTTCGGGGGCTGGAGAGATAGCTCAGCAGTTAAGGCACATGCCTTCAGAGCCTAAGAACCAGAGTTTGATTTCCCCAATACCCACATAAAGCCAGATGCACAAAGTGACACATGCATCTGGAGTCCATTTGCAGTGGCTGGGGGCCCTGGCATGCTCATTCTCTTTATTGGTCTCTCTTCTATCTCTCAGTCTGAGATTCCTTCTGGATATCCATGTGTAGAGAGTGTGCAGGACAAGCAGGACATGAGACCAACAGGAGGGGGTGAGAACTTCAGACACGTGGTAGGATTCACTGTCATTCAGCAAGCAGTGGAAGCTCTAGGAGCAGATGTGACTAGCCAGGAAGAGCATGTAGCTGGAAAGGACACAACCCAGGTACAGAAACCCTTAGACAGAGAGAACGGGGGACCAGAAATACACCAAAAGGAAGCAGCCAGGGTCTTTGATGAGCTGGAATAGATCAGTCTCCTATTAAATTTGTTTATCTTCTTTTTATTAAATTTTTTTGTTTGTTTATTTATTTATTTGAGAGCGACAGAGAGAAGGAGGCAGAGAGAGAAAGAGAGAGAATGGGCACGCCAGAGCTTCCAGCCTCTGTAAACGAACTCCAGATGCATGTGCCCCCTTGTGCATCTGGCTAACGTGGGTCCTGGGGAATTGAGCCTCAAACCGGGGTCCTTAGGCTTCACAGGCAAGCACTTAACCGCTAAGCCATCTCTCCAGCCCTAAATTTGTTTATCTTTAAAAATAATGGGGTGTGGAGACTGCTCAGTGGTTAAAGGTGCTTGCTTGAGAAGCCTTGATGGCCTGGCATCAACCTCCCAGAACCCATGTAAAGCCAGATGCACAAAGTGATACACATGTCTGGAGTTAATTTGCAGTGGCAGGAGGCCATGACACACCTCTCTCTCTCTCTCTCTCTCTCTCTCTGTCATGTCTGTTTATCTCTCAAATAAATAATTTTTTAAAAAAGGAAAGTTATTTTAAATATTTTTAAAGCATAACTACTTTTTCCCTTAAACCATTAAAGAGAATCCCAAGGCATAAAAGAAAATTATAAGTGCTGTATTGGAAAGGGACTCAGAACTTCTGCAGCTCCATATTCTGAGCCCTATATCTGATCTGTGGGCAGCTTCAGGTAGCTCTGGGATGTCCTTGGTAAGAGATCCAAAGCCACTGGACCGAAGCTTTGATAAGTGCAATTTAGCCAGGAGAATGTAAGTGACCAAGTGCTGGTGGCTTTCAGTCTGATGACCCACAGTGTCCATTAGCTAGAAAGTATCCTACATGACTATATTTTTCTGTTTTGAAGAATACAGATTCCAGATCAGAGGTAAGGATGCTTAGGATCTGCTACAGCAATGGTTCACTTTGGTTTCAGAAGCCAGCTCTTTTCAGAGGAGGCCATGGCTGCTTTGGGGTGCGCCCATTCAACTGGTTTGCCCAGGCGCTACCCACCTGCCACACCTCCAAGAAGCATCCAGAGCCCTTCCTTTGTTGCAAAATGATTCAGTATCATTTACATAAACATGGGGATCGGAGCATGTGTTTTCGCATGCAAGCTGCGTATATTAGGAGATTTATAGGGAGACATCTTTTAAGATCAGGCCCAATAGAAGAAGCTGCTTATTTGCATAAAAGAACCACCAGGCTTATCATGGTGTATGTGGTCCATCTTCTCTCTGAAGCTACCTGCTGTGTTTGCAGTAGTTGCAGAAGTAATATGTAGTGTGAGAATCAGCAGAAGAGGAATAAAGAAAATGCAATGGAGAAGAACATGATGGTGTACACTTCTAATCTCAGCTCTCGGGAGGCTGAGGCAGCAGGATTGCTGAGAGGTCAAGGCCAGTCTAGGCTACATAATGAGTTCCAAGCCAGCCTGGGCTACACACTAAAATTTGATCTCAAAAATCAGTTATTAAGTGAATAAAGGAAATGAGAAAATAAAAATAGTCAATGAGGAGGACCACTAGGAAGTACTCAGTAAGTGGAGAGATTGAGATAAAGTTCTATGTCCATGGGGCCGCCCTGTTGTTTCAGGTACTCTGCTTGCTAGGCCTGAGAAAGGATGGCCGGGATACACAAGGCCAAACTTCTTAGGACTTCCCCCTTTGGCATCTCTAGATTGGATCATCTTCCTTCAATTAGGGCTAAGCTACCCATTCAGAATGCAAGGATTTCCTGAATGAAGTGTGTCCAGGGGCTGGGGAGGTGGCTCAGTGGGGAGAGTGCTTGCCCACAAGCATGAAGATCTGAGTTCAGATCCCCAGCACCCTTCATATAAAAGTCTGGTATGGCAGCACATGCCTGTAATCTCAGTGCCGGGGAAGCAGTGACGGGAGGATCCCTGGGGCTCTGGGTGGAGTAAGAGACCCTGTCTTGAAAAAATAAGATGGAGAAAAAATGAGAAAAATACCTGACATTGATTTTTGGCTTCTACCCACCCCCCACCACACACACATGAACTCACAAAAGCATGCTCATGCAGGTACCAACACAGAAGACCAAGAGTGATTGTGTCATGGTTATAACAGGTGCCCTGATGTCTATCAAGCAGGCACTTCGCAGTTTACGGAAGTCTCTCCCATATGCATTAAGTGGAATCTTCTGTTTACTTTCAGTTTTTGTTTTGTTTCATTTTTTTCAAGGTAGGGTCTCTCTCTAGCCCGGGCTGACCTGGAATTCACTATGGAGTCTCAGGGTAGCCTCTTACTCATGACAGTCCTCCTACCTCTGCCTCCCGAGTGCTGGGATTAAAGGTGTGCATCACCACACCCAGCTTATTTTTCGTTTTCTCATTAAATTATTTTTGCTACCATTCCATTAGCCCCTTTAGGGTTGCCTTGATCTGTACAATATAACCTCGGAAACAAAGTCTTAGCACAAGGACTTCCTATGATTGTGGTGCAACACAAGGGTGGTTATTCTAGATTCTACGAAGCATTCTTGATGCCGGTGGCACAGTCTGGTGCCTGGCCTTATGGCAAGTGAGAACTAGCAGAGGAGCTTGGCATGAGGGAGGTGGTAGGGGGATACAAATGTAATGTACATGGCAAAGGTCAGGGGATGCGTAGTAAGAGAGATCCTTCAAGTTACCTGCCTGACTTCCTCTCATAATCACCCACCACCAGAGAAGCCCAAACTCCAGGTTGGGCCATTTTGTCCTAGGTTAGTCCATCAGGGTCCACATCATCAAAGAAGATGGAAACTGGAAGCTGGGTGATAAGTTTAGAGACTAGGAATTTTCTTCTGCAACCTCCTGGGATCCACAAGATGTGACAGAGGAGATAAGGCTTGTAAACATAGCTCTGCCCAGTACCCAGCCATCTCACCTGGCTGGGGAACCTTTCTTACAACTTGTCCTCAATGGTTATAAGAGTCCTCTTGTCTCACACCCTCCCTACAAGTGATGGATAGACCTACATTCTCATTTAACAGAATGCCACAGAGAAATTATGTGAGCCAGATCACAGAGCTCATACAGAAGTTGGATGTACTTGCTTTTCAATTCTGTTTTCCTCGGTACCCCAGAATCTAGGACATCCATGGAGTGGGTGCAGAGACTAGAACTCAGGCTCATTCACTGACGCCATAGCTGGCCAGAGTGACACCCTCACATCCTTCTGCTCTGTGCTTAGATCTTGAACTCAGCCTGGGGTTTTGATGTTTGGGTGCCCCCCTCCCAACCTTTCTCTTTCATCTTTTACAGATCCTGTGGTCAAGATATTACCCTTGGAAAGTAAGTATCTTGTTTGGCAAGCTCTCATGGCCACTGGGGATCCAACTTGCAGGGAAGCACTTGGAAAACATTTCTGATGACTCGGGAATAAAGGCGGAACACACGGTTCTGGCTGGATTTCACCCAGAAAACCCTCTCCAAGTTTTGTGGGAGCCATGGGCAGGGGCCAGTGGTGATGCATAGAACTTCCCCCAGGGTGGGAGGTGAAATGACGTGTGTCCGTTCGAGGTTACCTCTGGTCATTAGCAGCCGGAGATTAATAGGTCCCCAATCCTAATGCAGCAATGATAGTGATCACGCCCCGATTTTCATCTTAATCCGCGGAGCTGAGCAAACATCAAAAAGCTCAGCAGGTTGGCCCAGATCATCGTGACAATGACTAATAACAGGCTTGTTGACAGAGCTCCCATCCACACGGCTTGACACTGCCTTTATGCAGAAGACTCTGCTGCATGCTGGGAAAATAATGACAACACTGTACTGGGAGCTAAATGAGTTTCCTTAAGCAAATCGATTTCTCTGTGATTCGTACCCAAGTCTGGTCCTGAAATCCCTGCACCGAAACTTCCTTTTACACCATGGATTTGAAAGCTAATTTATCCACATGCATGGATCTGAGGAGAGCATTACATAGAACAAGGGATCATGTAAATTTGTAATGCAGCATATACACTCTGTTGATCCCAGGAGTATCTGCCTCCTCATCTAGATGCTAAAAATTCTGGAGATAAGACACTTTCCTTAAACATCTTTCCTCCTGCACCATTTAGCCCAGTGTTCCAAACATAGTTGGTGTTCAATAAATGTTTGTAATCTTGTTGAACTTAGGATGACAACTATAAAGAACTTTCTGGCATAATCACCTTAATTTTAAAGATAAGGAAACAGAAGTCTACAGAGTGGACATGGATTATTCAAGGTCACTGACCTAATAACTGGAGTGGACCTGAGTCGAGAAACATCGTCCCTTGCCTAACCTCAGACGACTCTTCCCACACTGTCTTTAAAGCTTGAAAATGACAGGCCAAAGATACCAGCCTCCTAGCAGAACGGTTTGACAGATATGAGCCAGTATATTAGTGCTGCCAAATCTCCAGGGCCGTCTCACACCCTCCCTAGAAAATCAGACAAGTTGATTGAGTCAGAAGCAGCATGCAACAAAGCCTCAGGTGAAGGAAAGGGGGTGATTGTGTATTCAAAGGGCTGAAAGAAAGGGCTCAGAGGCTAAAGGCCCTTGATTGAAATGACTGACAGCCCAGGTTCATTCAATTCCCTAGCTCTCAGAGAAAGGCAGTCAACTAAGATGGTACATGTATCTGGAGTTCATTTGCAATGGCAAGAGGCCCTGAAGTGCCCATTCTTTCCCTTCCTTCCTTCCTTCCTTCCTTCCTTCCTTCCTTCCTTCCTTCCTTCCTTTCTTTCCTTCCTTCTTTATTTATTTCTTTCTTTCTCTCTCTCTCATAAATAAAAAAAAATAACTAAATAAAAGGATTTAAAGACAAACTGACCAACCCCAAGACATTTCCAATTATTCCAAACACCAAAGAGGCAGAATATCACAGAATTTTATGTTGGAAATCTAGAACTTTGTAGACTTCTGTTTCAGACCATCAGGCTTGTGCTGGGTACTGATTCCCTTGTCATTTATTCCGCCTCCCCCCCCAAGTTCAGAGTGATTATTCTAGCCAATAGATGTATTTGCGCATGGCAGTACACTCTCTCCCTAGCCTGTGCTTCAACACTGGTAGGGAAGAAGTTCAGTGGATTAGGAGATCAGGCTTGTGGGTTAGGCTTCATCAGTACATTGTCATCCAAACAGACACAGCAGGTCTCACTTGTACAAGTTGCCATGCACCGGTTAATGTGATGAGCAATGTGGTCCTAGACCAATGACAGATGTGTGACAGCTCATCCAAACATGTGTCACTCAGGTTCTTGTGGAAGGTAATAACACCCACCCACTCTTCTTCTATTGCTAAGGGCTATTCCTCCACCAGGCCTTCAGTTGATTTCTTTTTTTTTTTTAATATACTTTTTGTTCAATTTTTTTTATTTATTTGAGAGTGACATAGAGAGAGAAAGAGGCAGAGAAAGAGAGAGAGAGAATGGGAGCACCAGGGCCTCCAGCCACTGCAAACAAACTCAAGACACGTGCACCCCCTCGTGCATCTGGCTAACATGGGTCCTGGGGAACTGAGCCCCAAACCGGGGTCCTTCGGCTTCACAGGCAAGCACTTGACCGCTAAGCCATCTCTCCAGCCCTCAGTTGATTTCTTTAATGAAAATAAATGCAGGTGCTCTTGAATTTCTGCTGGGACCACTTTCTAATAAATTTAATTATAAGCTGAAAATATGTTAAAGATGTACTTACTACACTTAATCTAGTAAACATCATAGCTTAGCAGCATAGTGTACTGTAGCATTTTTATTCCCCCCCCCCAATCTTGATCATAACAGTGACTGGGAGTTAAGGCTTCCTGCTGCTACCCAGTACTGAAAGACATAGATATGACCCAGGATGTCAGTGTTGCCAAACCTCCAGGCCTGTCTCACATCCTCCCAAGGAAAAGTTCACCAGCCTTTGTTTATTTCTGAGACAGAATTAGAGAAGTCAAGTTTTCGCTAATTGATTGGATAGGGAGAGATCAATATTCAAAATGTGAAGTAGAATTTCTAATGCTGAATGGATATCACTTGTGTGTGCATGCGTGTGTGTGCGTGTGTGTGTGGGGGTGTGCATTCATGCAGAGGCCAGAGGCTGACATCACAGGTCTTCCATAGTTGCTTCCTACGTTATTCTTTGAGACAGGGCCTCTCACTAAGCCTAGAACTCACTGATTCGGGTAGAAAGGCTTAGCCAGTTAGTTTTGGAGATTCCCTGCCTTCTCGGTGCTGGAAGTAAAGGCGCTTGCCACCATCCTCAGCATTTTAGATAGTGCTGGGGCGTGCAAACTCAGATCCTCCTGCTTATACAGCAAGCGCTTTACACACTGAGCACCTTTCCCACCCCATGCGTCACTTTAAACCAGCATAAAGTCAAAACATCTTGAGTTCTCTGCTGATCACAAGCTGGGAACTGTTTTGAAATGAGTAACTTGATGGAGTGTTTAATGATTTATTTGCTAACAAATATAGAATTGTCTCCCTCTATTCTTGTCAGAAGGGAAATAACTTTTCCTGGTTGATCTGTTGGTCTGAGGTAGGATCTCAGTATAGCTCAGTCTGGCCTCCAACGTGCTGGGATTACAAATGTGCACCACCATGGCTAGCTCTATACAGTAGCTTTCCATTACAAGGGACCAGGGTTAGGGGTCAGACCATCTGGAGTTCCAATCCTTGGCCAACCCTCTAGATGAAAATGATTAGCAGCTGTTTATCCTCTCTGACCCTCTCTGTTTTTATCCTTAAAAAGGTAATAGTAATTTTACTACTACAAGTGTTGACTCTTAATATTAGCTTGAAAAATATATTAATATTAGATCTCCCAAAACAAACAAGACAGACTTCTGTCACACCACTTGATTGGCACGGACCATGGAGAGACCTGTTTAGAATCTGGAAGAGAGCCAGTCTCCAGTCAATTAGCCCATCTAGTGCTGGAAGGTGCTACATGAGCTACCAGGGGAAAGTGGCCATCATCTGTTCTAGCAACTCAAAGGCTAAGCGACTCAGAAACAAACAACCTGACATGATGATCACACAAGTGCGATAGTGGCACACAGCCATAGTGGGTAACCAACTGCTCTTGGATTGGCTAACAGATCCACTCAGAGGAAAGGAAAACATATCTGGAACTGGGAAACAAGTCAGAATCATATCCAGGTAATGATTCTGCTTTCCATTGCCAAGCTCCCACTAATCTTGGGCTATAATAGTATCTATACCCTTTAAATTCTTGCTAAAGTAATAATGTTTATCCTATTTAACCAGTGCTGACCTCACTCTCTGTTGGAGAATCTGCTTCTCTTTTGCAGACAGGAGCTGGACCTGAGGACATAAATGACCCAGTGCACTCCACCCCAGCCCCAGCTGAAACCACAGAGGAATTGGGGAAATGAGCAAGAGTGCTGCTTTCCTAGTGAATCTGGTATCAGCACAAGGGTGAAGGAGATAGACTCTGAGGACACTCAACACCTACCAAACCAAAGATCCAGAGGCTCATAAGTGTCCATCACTGAAGTAGACTTTAAATGCACCCAACATGGCTCAGGGAATTTTGCAGAAGAGGGGGCAGAAAGATTGCTAGAGCCACAAGTTGGGACATTTTGCACAGAGATATTGCATCACCCCATAATTGACTGCTGCCCCCATAAATGCATGACCCACAATCCCCATTGGGGTTGACCTGCATCCCAACTAGGAGGTCCTCTTCAGAAAAGAGGCAGGGAGGAGAGAAAAGATGGTATGGTACCAACATGTGCTATTTACGTACTAAATATGTCCATATCTAATAAAAATAAAATTTAAGAATATATTAGTAGGGCTGGAGAGATGGCTTAGCAGTTAAGGCACTTGCCTTTGAAGCCTAAGGACCTAGGTTCAACTCCCCAGAACCCATGTAAGCCAGACACAGACAAGGTGATACATGTGTACAAGGTCACACATGTGCATAAGGTGGCACACACACCTGGAGTTCGATTGCAGTGGGTAGAGGCCCTGGCATGCCAATTCTCTTTCTCTCTCTCTTTCTCTCTCTCTCATACACACAGACACATAAAAAATAAATAAAAATTATATTAATGCAGAACATGAAGCAGTTATGATACATGTCTCTATTCTTCTCCTAGAACCTTCTGTTTCTGGTTCATTCAAAGCAAAAGGTTCTGGACTAAATTAATTCAAATCTGGTTCTTTCTTCCCTATTAGAACCTTAGCCAACTGAAGGCTGATTCACTTGCTGATGAAAGCATGTGACTATAAGCCTCCTGACACATTCATGGCCAGGCCAGCCATCAGCTGGTGGGATTCCTCTCTCTTCCCTTGCTGCTAAGGAACCCCGGATCTGACTTATAAGATGAGGGTGTGCCCTGTGGGGCAACCAGGGCATTTTCTGTATGTATAAAAGGATATGTATCCACTTGACTATGCCACACCCAGCAGGAGTGCCTGTGTGCTTCGTGGGGAGATAGAGTTGTGTCTACATGTGTGGTGCAATTCAGGGTCTGAATCTGTGGAGTCTTCTTGATTGCCTCCAGGTTTTTTTGTGTGTGTCAATTCCTTTAAGTATAGTACTTGAATCCTGATCATTTTCTTGAAGAGGAGCTTGGCATGGTCCTTATATGACCAGTAAGCTTCATTTTATCCTGCTCTTCATTCCTGGGCCCCTTCACACACTCTATCCACCTGTTCTACTACATATACAGGAATTTGTGGAAGACCTAGAACATGTTTACTGTAACTCAGCATCTACAGTGTCCAGCACAGCCCCTGGTATGCTGTAGATCTCACTATAGAACAAATGAGTAAATGAATAAGTAGTTTCAGGGCCAGCCCTGGCCTTGGTGTTATTACTGCCAAAAAAGGACCAAGGGCCTTGTAAGACAGGATTGGCTCTTGATCAGTAATTTCTAAAGCATTCAAATATCAAGAGGAACCAGCTTCCTACAGCAGGTGCACTGGCTTGTATAACACAATGATCGTGGAGTGGCTAATAGATCAGGTAATTTGTCCGCTTTCCTAGAGTGAAGTTTTCAGCTGGAACTCGCCTTAGCTTCGAGAACCATATGCATGATGCTGCATGCCTCCTTCAATGGATTTCAATTAAGCTTAATATCTTATGACTCAAGAGCTTGCACACCAAGGCTTGGCACTTAATATTGTAATTACCCCTTTTGATTAGAACTGCCTTTCATAAGCAAATCGAGGCAGTGGTTTGACAAGCTTGAAGGATTGTTTCTGGAGCTCACTCTACAAGTTCCACAAGGAATTATAATCATGGTAATTACTGTCGAAGCCAGATTCCAGTTCTCGATGTCCTGGATGTACTGGGAGGTAAGTGGATAAGAGTCACACACTGCACCCTTTCCCCTCTCTGTATGAGCTGGGAGACTGAACACGAGGAACAAGCCGGAAGCAGGCATAGCTGACGTGTGTTTCTTTGACAGCATTCAGCCTTTAGGACTTAGTACTTTGATTGCCATGTGTGTGTGTGTGTGTGTGTGTGTGTGTGTTTGGTTTAATTGCTCCTCCCTTCCCCACAACTGGACACACAGTGGGTGGAACCTACTTGTCCAGTCTATGCTAAGTTTTTGAACTGCATACATGAGGTGGGATAAACCCACAGTCTTGGTCCTTTGTGGGACTCTCAAGGTAATGGTAAAGTGATTGTGGAAATTAAAACTAGAGAGAAGCAGGTGTGAATGACCCAGGACAGGGCTTGGTTGTACATTGTGAGGGTCCCAGTCAAGTTACAGATAAAATAGCCTGTGGAGATTGGGTTCAGGCTCCATTCAACATACTCAGAGGAGTCTGGGCTGGTTTTCATAAGACAAATGTCTCTCCAGGGACAAGAACCTTATTCCAAGCCACAAGGGAGTCTTCAGCCATAAAAGTATTCAGCTTACAGATGAGCAATGCTGTCTTTTTGTCCCATGGCCACGTGCTGGCTTCTCTAGTAGGCTAGAAAAAGTTCCACATGCTGAAGAGAATCATCTCCCAATGGGACTCAGAAAAAGGCTCTGAGAAATGACTACTAAATTCTCTTTTCCGGAGAAAAGTTGCTTATGTTGGGGAACACTACTCTCTGGAAATGTGATCTTTAATGCCAAAATCCATGACAGTGGCTCCCCACTGTCCACACTCTATAGAGTCCTTCTTCCCCAACCCTTGGCTTTTTTTCTCCATTACCCACAGCCTGAAAATTCATTTAAAAATTAACAGAACCAGAAGGGGGAAAAATGCCACAAGAGCCAGATTACTAGCAGATGTTCTGGGGGTGCTAGCAAGAGAAAAGGCAAGTGAACAGGCATTGGGAGGCTGGGGTTCCCTTGCTACACAGAATTCAGTGAAGATCTTTGGAACCTATCTCCATCCACTTAACGCTCTTTCCACAAAATTCCTGTGAGTAAGAAAACATGCCAAGCCTACTGCTGAGCTCCTCAGCCTCAGTAGTAATACGACATTTATTGAGAGCTTACTCTTTGCATGGCTCTGTTCAAAAGGCTTCACAGTTTAGAATACACTAACTCAGTTTCCATAGCAATTTTATTGTTAATCCTCAGTTGAGAAAACAGTGACGTAGAGAGGTCAACAATTTTGCCCAGAGTCCCACAGGTAGGAGGAAGTGAGTTTCAGTTCATATCGTACGCAGTCTGCTTCTTTAGTCTAGTCTAGGAGTCAACCAACATTTTCCGCAGAGGGCCACATAGCAAATGGCTTGAACTTCGTGAGCCAGATGGTCTCTGTTGCACTGCCTGCCTCTGCAATGACAGCTACAGAGTAGCCCTCGGTAAAGCATAAAGAAACAGGCATGACTGTGTTCCAATATGATTATATTCACTGATGTTGAAATCTGAATTGCATAGAATTTTTGTGTCATGAAATAGCCTTATTCTTCTGGGATTTTTTTTTTCTAACCATTTAAAATATAAAACAATTCTGACATCACTCATCATATAAAATCTGGCATTAGGATAGATTCCTGACCTAGGTCATGCTACACTTTCCAGTAGGAAATAAGGCAGGATGGACCCTGGGGGCTCTTGCAGCCTGGCTGTGAGGACAGACGCACGGTGTCATAACGGGGACATGCAGGTTGAAAACTTTTCTTCTGTGTGTGCGATGCCTGTGTGGCCTGAGTAATCCCACCTCCACCGTCCACTCCATACCCAGCTAAACCCTCCATGTCTGCCTTCCTTCTCAGCAGCCTGCCGCTTCTAAGGAGCTTTCCCAAAGTTTTGACCTCTGCCCAGCCCCGCTGCTTCTTCCCAGTGTCTGTCCTCTACTGTAACCTTCTGACAGCTACGTACCTCTGTGCCATGTCCCATGCACACGGGCTTCCCTGAATACTAACCTGACCCTGGCACGGGTGGGCCATGTTTGCAAGTAAACTTAGAGATGGGGGAATCTCACCCAGGATGAAGAGAGGAAAGGAACTTAGCTTTAGAGTTGTGGGAAAGAACATTCCAAGCCAATAAGATGGGGAAGAAGGGTGTTCTCAGGGCATAAGAAGAGAACCTGACCAGACATGAAGTAGGAAGGAACCAAGTATGGTGGCTCACGGCTGCAATCTCAGCACTTAGGAGACTGAGATAGGAGCATTACCGTGAGTACAAGGACATCTTGAGTTACATGAGTGAGTGGCAGGCAAGCCACTAAAATGTGAAACTATGTTTCAAAAAATAAAAGATAAAATCATGAAGAAGAGGAGGAACAGGAAGAGGAGAAGGAAGAAAAGGAGAAGGAAGAAGAAGAGGAGGCTGGGGACCAGAGGGAAGAGGAGGAGAAGGTGAGGGAAATGGACACAGTAGGCATCAGTACAATCAGCAGAAGCACAGGCAAGAGATGAGGCCACACCCTTTGACAAGAGCAGCCTTGATGTCAGTACCCTCACTGGCAAGAAATCCCCAATGAGCCTATTTGAGATGTCCATCCAACCTGTGCGATATTGAGCAAAACTTTTCCTGGGCTGGAGAGATGGCTTAGCCGTTAAGACACTTGCCTGCAAAGCCAAATGACCCAGGTTCAATTTCCCAATACGCACGTAAAGCCAGATGCACAAGGTGGCACATGTATCTGGAGTTGGTTTGCAGCAGATGGTGGCTCCGGCACCCCCATTCTCTCTCTCTTTTTCTCAAAGAAATAAATAAAAATAAAATATTTTTTCAAGAAATTCCAGAACTGGAGAGATAGCTTAGCTGTTAAGGTGTTTGCCCTGCAAAGCCAAAGGACCCAGGTTCAGTTCCTCAGTACCCATATACAGCCAGATGCACAAAGTGACACATGCATCTGGAATTTGTAGTTGTTAGAGACCTTGGCACACCCATTCTCTCCCTCTCTCTCCATCGCCACCCCCGCCTCTCTCTCTCTCTCAAATAAATAAAAAAAATATTTTAAACAACAAATTGTCCCTATGGCTCTGAGGGATCAGAGCATGCCATCCCAAAGTAAGCTTGTGGGGCATAAGGACTAAGCTCATTAAAGGCGGCCACTGAGACTCAACAGATGCAGGAAGCCTCCTCTGCATTTGCTTTGTCTGCTTACCAGTGAGGCACAGGCTGCCTTGAGGAAGGTGCTCTGTGGACCTTGAAGACAGGGCTTTTGTCCTCACTGAAGACAGAGCCAAACACTTAGATGGATCAGTAGACCATAATAACATAGTCTCTATCTTCCATCATTCATGAACTGATTTCCATATGTCTACTCATTTGAAGCCAATTGCAACTGAAAAAGTACTCCCCAAATAGTTTAAAGATCTAACCGGTCCAGGCATAGTAGTGTAAACATTTAGCACTTGGGAAGAAGAGCGAGGAGGATCAACAGTTCAAGGCCTCCCTCAGCTACAGTGACTCTGAGGCCAGCCTGGGCTACATGAGTCTCTGTCTCAAGTAAATAAAGGCAAGCAAAACAAAAGGATCTTTTGTTTTTTCAAAAATTATTTCAAAGTTGTCTTGGAGGGTTAAGACTTCCTTATACTGGCTAAGGTAAACAGGTTAGGTTCCCCTCTGTAATTGGTTGTTGTAAATCTGATTTTTGGAAAACTGATCCAATTCAAAGTTTGATTACATGGCACCTAGTTCCCCCATTGGCTCTGCTTTAGTTAGTCCAAACAACAGCCCCTATCAACTCATTAACAAACCCAAATCCTATATCCTTAGAAGGTAAACTGGCTCCTGAGTGTGACCTATTCACTTCTTACCATAAACTCCAATGCATGTAAATGCTAACACATGTTATATGTTGACAGAGAGAAAGGGAGGGAGGGAAGGAGGAAGAAGGAGAGAGAGAGACAGAGGGAAGGAAAGGAGAAAGAGAGAGAGAGAGAGAGAGAGAGAGAGAATGAATCTATATTGACAAGGTCTGAAAACTGTAAGCCATTTTATGAAACATGGAAGTGACACACTATGCTTTGTGATTTAGCCTAGGAGTCAGCAACTATATGGGTCCAATTCAGCCTCAAGATCCTACCATTACAAAAGCATGGAGCTGAGGATGGAACCTAAGGGTGTGAGCCCACTTCCATGCTATTTCTAGCCACCAAATAACTTTCCCAGTTCTGGCCCTGGCTTGGGACTGATGACTCAAGTGAGCTGAGTTCAGATGTGCCCTGCCATCTTGGATCCAGTCGCAGTGCACACTGCTGGAGCGGCCATTGGGAGAGGAATGAGGGGCGGGTTGTGTCTCTGTGTTTGCTCGTGATTGTGTGGTGGTGTCCACGCCGAGGCTCATCGCCTCTATGCAACCTCTCCAGGCTTCTCTGGGCATGTCTCTGCTTTTCCTGAGCTGCGCACCCTCATCTATGCAATATGTTCACGAGACGCTCTTTAAGGGCCTTGATTATGCTAGGATTAGAAACATTAGAAGGATTCTGCAGTCCATATTAAAATACCTGTGGCTAGATTTTGGAAGGGGTGAAAGTTCTGGCAGGGAAAGAAGCAGGAGAAAAGACATCACTCTCACTCTTAAAGGACAGAAGAGAGCAACTACCAAGGGCTTTAGGAGGAAAAAGGAGGATTCACACCAGATTAGCTCCAAGGATGGGAGCTTGTTAAGGGGATTTAAAGTCTACCACCTTAATAACCCTTTGTAGTTCCTGGCGCCTGCCTTTTCTTGAAGCTCAAAGTATTTTGCAAACATTAGCTCTTTAATCCTGCCAGCAGGCTTGTGAAGTGGGTAGGTGTGGATGTCTTATCCACACTTGGGAACTGTGGATTTGAGGGGGAAAGGGTCATGCACTGGTGAGGAGATGAAATGAATGTGGGGTGCAGGAGCATTGCAGAGTACAGGGAAGTGTCACTTTTGTTTCTTTGTCATTCTACTGGGAGAGCAGTGGGTGGTGGGGAAAGCAGGGGCTCTGATTGATACCAGCCAGACCTGGATGCAAAGGCACCACTGTGCAACTGAAGACTTCTCTCAACTTCTGTGAAATTCATCTTCCCTTTGAAAAGGGGAGTGATGGGAACTCCCACCTCATTGACTTACAGCCTGGGAACATGTCATAACATGTCCAAATCATATGAGTAGTGGATTCTTAACTATTCTATTTAAGAGGTTTTTAACTTAATTATTCAGGCTCATCAGATATTTGACACAGAGTTGTGTGGGGTTTTGTGTTGTGGGGATGCCCACAGCACTGAACGTAGATCTGGAATGCGGGGGGGGGGGGGCATATACCTGGGGACCGCTTCCCAAGTGGAGGGGTGGGAACAAAGATTTAGAGGCTGTTCTATGCTTGGCTCATTCAGAGACACAAACCAACCAGCCTGAGCCTGGCGATCTTGAGATCAAACCAATGAAAGTGCTCAGATCTCATGACTTCCTGGGAAAGGCGTTAGTACCCTATTTCACCCAAGAGTCTTGGAAGGTTTGAAAAGGTTTGGTACCAACCTGGTCAGATCCGCAGAGTTGTGGCGGCTCAGCAGGAACCAATAACAGCAATGGCCTTGGCAAACAAGAGTCAAGAGTATCAACTGTGGTGTGGAAAGAGAAATTCATAACATCTACTTAGCTATTTTCTAACTCGCATTATTCTAAAAATACTTTCACCTGTATGTCTTAAAAGAAAGTAATTTATTTTGAAACAGTGTATGTATGTGCATGATAAATGCAAATATGGGTGTGCATTGGTAGGATATATTCTGATCTTTTAGTTATGGGTCACATAATTCAAACTTGAGAGACCATTCACTAATCAATGGGAAGGTAACCAGTTTATTATTTCCATAGAAAGATCTACAAGGCAAGAAAGAACTAATGGAGGCCTGTGGAGACCAGTGGTTCACATGCAAGTAAAGGGGAAAGAAGGTAAGAAACATATGACAGAGCAACTCACACTCTCCCGATACACTAGCAGCCTTAGGGCTCTGGCCCCTTACCCTCTTCAAGAAACTAATTTACTCACAGGCTGTAAAGAACCAGTCAGCATCTCTGTGTGCTCCATCCTTCAGGGGTCCTAGTAAAAGTGACACAACTCTTCTGAGTGCAAGGTCTGTGTCTTTTTAATACACAGTCCTGTTTGATGGCCTCATTAATTTACCTTCTTATAGTAATTCACAATGGCCAAGATGCTTCAGTAGAATTTGAGTGTAGCTGGAACCAATCCATAAAAGGTAACAGTGTTAGGAGCTAAGTGGATGTCTAAGATTTTTATATGAAATTTTTATAGACTTTAAAAAGAAAAAAAAATATAATGTTATACAAATGAGTGTCTCCTATCTGAAATAATTGGGACTAGAAGTGTTTTAGATTTGGGAAACTGGAATGTTTGCATTTATATAATGAGATATCTTGGAGATGGGACCCAAGTCTAAACATGAAATTTATCATTTATGTTTCATTTATATATGTCATACGTATATCTAATGGTGACTTTATGCAATATCTTTTGTGCTTTGACTACAGCCTATCACACACGGGGTTAGGTGTGGAATATTTCTGTTTGCATCACATCCATGCTCAAAATGTTTCATATTTTGTATTATTTTCATTTTAGGATTTTATGATTGGGGATGTTCAACATGAGGAAATACTTGGATATGTCTCTGTCTGATGCACATGCAACTTGTCAGAAATACAACGTGGGGTACTTGAGCATGCGGTAGTCGTCTCGCAGGCGTTGCTTAACTTTATTGCTCTCTTCTAACATGTGCACCCCTCACCGTGCCATTTGAGGCCCTTCCAGACCTAGCCCTCCAGCTCCATCTCCCCCTTCCTCTCAAGCTCATTTATCCCCTTCTCCAAACACATCAATCTTTTGGCCCTTTTCAAATACACATACTCATTCTTATCACTCTACCTGTGGATAAGCAACCCCTGGGTTACATTCTACTTCCTTCTTCACCTTTAGATCTGCTGAATCCCAACTCTTTTGGAAGACTTCCAGACTCCTCCATGGAGAAGCAAGGACTCTCTCCTGTTTGTTTCCAAAGTACAGAGGCTTCATTCAATACTCAATCAACAAATATTTGTCAAGGGCTCTAGTACGCACTCTGTTCTGTGGCCTCATAATTCCTTATATTTGTGTCTATTACAGCGAGTGCCACACTGGGTATCATTATTTGTTTACCTGTCTGCAAGGTACAGCCTGGCGACAGGCAGCTAGCTATGTGGAATGTTTGGTTAAGACAATGGCACTATTTCCTCTCTTCTCCTGACCCACCCAGCCACAGTCACTAGTGCCCTCCATCCCTAAACACAGCCCAGGACAAAGAGAGCACATTGCTTCTGATCCAGCCTTAGAGAGTGGTGAAGACCACATACTCTCCTATACCCTACCCTCTTTTCCCTCCTCCCTATGTGATAGTATAGGAGATATGATTGGGTTTCTTTCTAGACTTTTCTTCCAAATTTTCTATTTTCCTGCTGCTAATGGAAACTAGGTGCTGGATGGCTCTTACCAACTGGCCTTGTTCATGCCAGAATCTTCCTCCAGAGGCTAGACTTGTTCCAGCTAGAGCCAATAGTGGGTAAGGTTCTGCTTGCCACATATAAGGAATTAAGAAGCTCTCTTGTAGGGCCTGGGGAGATGGTGCAATGGATAAAGTTCTTACAACAGAATTTATGAGGACCTGAGTTCAGATCCCCAGCACCCACCTAAAATGCCAGGGGTGGTGCACACACCTGTAAGCCCAGGCCTGAGGAGGTGAAGACAGAGAACCTCTAAGGCTCATGGCTTGCTAGTCTACAGAAGCAATGAGCTCCAGCTTCAACTGTCTTCAGAAAACAAGGTAGAATCTCTGATATTGACCTCTGGCCTCCACACACACATATGTACTTACACCTACATACAAATGCACCTACACACAAGCATGCATACACTCACACACATATACCACACACATAAACATACAGAAGAGCTACCATGGCATCCTGTCATGAGCTGCTTCAAGGGCTCCTGTGACTGACTCAGTGAGGCATACCATCTAAAGCATGCTCAGCAGGGTGCTCTCCTATAGTAGCATGCGTGCTCCCTTGGACTAAGAACTCCTTCAGTCCTTCCCTCTGCCCAGGAAGGTTGGCTGCTCTGGCTTCTGTCCTGCCCAAGAGGCCTCTTCTTTCCCACAGAAACTGTACTCAGCAAGAGCTAGCAGAAAGGTTCAAGCTGAGCATTTGTCACGCTGCAGGGAGAGGCCAAGATGACAGAGGAAGGGAGTGATTGAAACAGCCACGGAGAAATACCTCAATGGAGTTTTCACCTAAAGAAAAGAGGAATAGAAAAGAGTGAAAAAATCTCAAAAAAAAAATGCACATTTCAATCTGGAAAAAAAGATTGTACACACTCGGAAAGAATTTTATAGAAAATAATATTACCTAATGTTTATGGAGAACTCTTAGAATGTGCCAGAAATTTTACTATTTTAATTGAATTTTCTTATTTAATCCTCATAACAGCCTTAGGAAACAAGTTCCATGATCACATTTCTCTTTGGAAGAAGAAATGGCTAAGAGAAAGAAGTTGTCTTATAACTGGAAACTGAGAATGACCATTTAATGAGGAAATGGTTGAGTAAAGTATGGTTTCCCTTTGCCATAAAACAATATCCATCACAAAGAGGAAATCCAAATTACATCAATTGACTTAGGAAAGAATTGTGTAAGGTCATGTTGAGTGAGAAAAGTCAGGTATGGACCAGTGAAATGTGTCTTTCCAAGTGTTTACAGAGGAAATACTAATGTGCTGTACATATTATAAGGGGTAATGTACATAGTATGACTTCATCTCAGGGGAAAATAGCATCTTATATAAGTGCATATATATTTGATTCTGTATGGATGTAACAGGAAAAAGCAGTGGAAGAATTCTCCCTGGTTTTTTTGAACTTGCCCATCTAGGAGAGGAGAGAGAAAGAGTAGAGTGGGGGAAATTGAGACTAGGTTTCATATCTTTGAGTCATTGGTCTTGTTTTGACAGAATGTGTTGCTTTCAGAGTCTGACATTATTCAGTGCAGAAAATTATTTGTAGCAGATAACTTTTCCTGAAGCTGCATGTTTGCCACCTTGATGCTACCCTAGTGAAGAACAATGGCCCCTGTTACAACCATGCCCTTCACTTGTGGTCTGCTCAAGGTGATGGGCAAGTCTATAATGCGTCTTTATGATATGCCTGCTTCTGTGATGTCCCTAGCCTTCCTGGCATGTATGATCAATTGTATTCTAATTATGAGTTTCTAGAAACTATAGGTTTTATATGCCAGGCTGCACAGCAGGGATTGAGAGAGAAGCCTAAATTCAGCCCAGAGGTTTGGACTACTTTACCTAGAATCCCAAGATGCAGGAGACTAAGACAGTAGGATCACCATGAGTTCAAAGACAATCTATGATCTATGTAGTGAATTCTAGACTCGCCTAGGCTACAGCATGGGACCCTGTCTCACTCAAAAAGACAAAACACAAAATTTTAAACCATGCAAGAATCAACCTAGTTACACATTGAAAACTTTTGGAGGATAAAGCACTACACATTGTCATTATCCTAATTAACCTTTCATTTCCTTTTTCCTATCATTAGGACAAGATGTCATCAGTTACGTGAGTAGTGGATCCTTGATTACAGCCTCACATACATTCATTCTACAAATATTTATTGAGCCCCTAACATGTGCCCTGACTCCAGTAGGTGCTGGGTCAGTCTTGCAGTCTGGACAAACACATTTCCCACAGGCATGCAGCCAAGAGTGATTAGTACATGCCTCCAACATTTGTCCTTTTAAAATTATAGAGACTCTTTTATTAAACTTGAAAGTTTAGTAAACATGAAAGACTTCATTTCAGAAGGACTCTGAATCAGAAAATACTTAAAAGCAGTGAAGATCACTTAGAGAAACATGGACTATAAGAAAATGTAGGGTGAATGAGCTCACATTTTGTAGTTCACACTATGTGCCAGGAGCTTTGTACATGTTGTAATAATAAGTGCTTTCAAGTATACTTCATGTTGAGAACTGGGATTATTAAATTTGTGGAGCAGAGGCATTGATCAGGGGGATGTGAAAAAATTTCATTACAGTCATAGAGAAAGTTTTAGAGCCATGAATTAAGTACAGATTGATTTCACTGCAGATATTGTGGGCTTGGGCTGGAGAGATGACTTAGCAGTTAAGACACTTACCTGTGAAGCCTAAGAACCAAGGTTCTATTCCCCAGTACTCACATAAGCCAGATGCACAAGGTGGCACATGCATCTGTAATATGTTTGCAGTGGCTGGAGTCCCTGGCATGCCCATTCTCTATCTACTTCCTTCTCTTTTTCCCAATATAATAGTTTTTTTTTTTTTTAATAGAGGAAATCATGAGTTTCCTTCAGTACTTAGCCCTACTTGCAAAAGAAATCTTTCCCCTAAAAAGCAGATCTGACTTACACGGCTAAAAGGAGTAGTGTCTGTTTGAGTGTCCATCACCTTGGCCATGCACGTCAAGCACAGTCTCTTGTCAACAGCAGAATAGACATCTGCCAGATGTCCTTCCCTTGATACAGAGATTTTCCACTTGTAATTGGCCAGGAGGCATTCATCTTTAGCTGTCAGCGTCCTGTCTCCTTTGACACGGCAGCTACTGAAGTACCCCTCAAACTGGGGCTTGATTGTTTTGGGTCCCTCCTGTGTTCAAAATGCCTGCCTGGCTTCCTGCCTTACTCAGAGTGTGCACAGAGGCTTACAGTGATCTGTCCTGTGTCCCCTTCTTGACCTCATATCCTACTGCACCTCTCCTTGATCCTCAGCAGGTCCTTTTGTTGCATGAACTTGAGTGCCCTAATTGGTCTTTTTTACTTTAATTACATTTACCATATAATTATACATTCATATGTCCTTGCAGCTCTATAACCTCTCTAGGCTCCTGCCAGTCCCAAGGCTCTTTACTTCTTGTTCCCACAGGCACCTGGCTGGTTCACCTCCTTACCAAGGTCAAGTCTTTGTGAGGTCCTCCCAAACACTGTATTTAACACTGCATATCACCCATAGCACTGAATACCCCCTACTGCTATAATTTTCTCCAAATCAATTATCCCCTTCTAATATACTATATAACTTAATTATCTGTGTGGTTCATGTGCTATCTTCTTGCTCTTCTAGAATTCCACTTCTTAAACAGTGGGTCTTGACAACATATGGAATCATGCAACTGAATGTCGTGAAAAAAATGGACAACAGTAAAGATTTCTGACCAATGACAAAACATTAACTCAAAATTAAACATATAATGAATATGCGGATATATCTGATAGAGGATTAATATCTAGGATATACAAAGAACTCAAGAAGTTAAATAATAAGGAATCAAACAAGCCAATCAAAAAGTGGGCTATGGAGCTAAATAGAGAATTCTCAAAGGAAGAAATACGAATGGCATATAAGCATCTAAAAAAATGTTCTACGTCACTAGTCATCAGGGAAATGCAAATTAAAACTACATTGAGATTCCATCTCACTCCTGTCAGATTGGCTACCATCAGGAAAACAAATGAATGTGCGGTGTTTGTGGTCGCACTTGCCTGATGCTGTGTCACATGACTTCTTTGCAGCCTTTGTTCTGAACCCACAACGTGCTGTGTTACACTGCACAGGCCACCCAAGGCCAACCAAGTCCCTGAAACATTTCAGCTCAGAACCTAGACTATTATGAATTGTAGAATTTTTACTGAACATGCAATGTTTTCTGCTCCTACAGAAACACGATGGTTGAATTATATAAAACAGAGATATTTAATGTTTTCCTGCCATCATTTCTCAGCATGGAAACTTCAAATTAGAATATCTTTGGACTGAATAAAACGAATTTTGACTTGGGATTAGGACCAAATTTTAATAATTTCTTAAGTAGCCATAAATATGCTTCTGCCATTTTGCATTATATTTTTATACAAGCAGTATCTTCAGTATTGGTGATTATAAGATCAAAATATTGACCAACTCAGAAAAAACATCGAAAATTGGGCCGGAGAGATAGATGGCTCAGCAATTAAGTTGAGACCTACAAAGCCTAACAGCCCTGGTTCGATTCCCCAGTACCCATATAAAGCCACGTGGACAAAGTGGTTGCAGTGGCTAAAAGCTTTGGATTGTCCATTTTTTCTATCTGACCCTTTTAGGTCTATCTCTCTCTGCTTGCAAATAAATGAATAAAATATGTTTAAAAAAGAAAAACATTAAAAATACTCTACATACTGAAGTATCAAATATTCATCCAAGATGTAATTGCTTGTGTAACAATAAACAAATACACTCATCTCATTGGTATGCAAATTTGCTTTCATCTTTAGTAAATGGTAAAATTACATGTATGCCAAAGAATTATTCTAAAATAAAAACCTTAATGAGTTATGATCAGTAATTGTTTGATTTTTAAACCTACCTTATACGTCTATATCATCAAGATCATGTAAAAACTCAGACAAAAGGAGTCATGAGTGGAAAAAAGCTTAGGAAGACTTGCTCTGCAGTATCAGAACCACGAAGTCACGCAGCTGTTTGAGTTGTTTCCTGGTTGCACCACTTAGAGCAGCTCTAGCATGGAGCTAGATGAACTGAAAACAAAATTTCCTCCCCAATCCGTAAAGATGAATGCTAGCGTTACTATATTACTATTTTAAAGCTTCAGAAACTCAAGATCAATTTTCTTTTTTCTTTGTCATTTTGTATGTGTACGTGGTATGCGTGTATGCATGTGTGAACGGTCTCAGGCATGTGTGTATGTGTGTGTGTATGTGCCACAGGTTGATGTCAAGTGCCTTCCTTGCTTACTGCCTTTATTTTTACTGAAATAGGCTCTCCCATCTGAGCTGAGAGCTCACGGATTCAGCTAGTCTAGCTAGCCGGCTTGCCCCTGGGGTCCCCTGTCTCTGCCTCCCCAACACTGAGGTTACAGATGGCTGCCATGCACGGCCTTGCATTCACGTGAGTGCTGGAGATCTAAACTCCTGTCCTTACGCATCCTTGCCAAACATTTTAATAACAGAGCCATCTCCCCAGCCTTCAAGATCAAATTTCTATGTGCAAAGCCCACAGGTAAAAAGAGGGAGAGACAAGACTCACGGTCAGTCACTCCCTAGAGAGGAAGAGGAAACAGAATGCTCCTCTCTCCCAGTAGCACTCCCAGTAGCAACCCAACCAGCATGGCCTCCATCTTCTGCCGTGCACTAAGAGGAAGAGACATTCTCTGCCATTGCTGTCTGTCCTTCCTGCTGAGCTCTAGGATCCCATGCATCCTATGTGGGGATCAGGCTTCGATACTGCAAGACTGCATCCAGGAAGGAAATGAAAAGAGATATGAACAATGCACGAGAATGTAAAGGGTGAGCCAAAGAGTAACTGTTTGGAGTCACTCACGTGAAAGGTCCTTTATACATACTTAATGCCAAATATGAAAATTAGCAGGTGTCCTAAGATAGGATCAGCTCTTCTGGGAAAGTTCCTGTTTGTCCAACACAAACGGCCTATGGTTGGGACAATCACACATTCTTATCAAGTCTAACATAAACACTGCCTGGATGATGAGTACTGGGTGCTGAACACTCTAAGATGAATTTCAGAAAACACTCCAGAAGTCACGCTTATGCATCCATTAAACACGGATTGGGTATCTTACAACTACTGGTGCTCTCTAGATCCTGGCAGCTGCAGCACAGCATTGAAGAAGGAAGTTGTTTTTTTTTTTTTTGTTTGTTTGTTTGTTTGGTTTTTAGAGGTAGGGTGTCACTCTAGCTCAGGCTGACCTGGAATTCACTATGTAGTCTCAGGGTGGCCTCGAACTCACGGCGATCCTCCTACCTCTGCCTCCCAAGTGCTGGGATTAAAGGCTGTGCGCCTCTACGCCCGGCTTGGAAGTTGTTATTGTAGGGAGTCAGACATGCAATCATAATGAAAGCTATGTGAGCTTGGTTTGAGAGAGAGGGGGAGAATAGCTGACAGTTGCTAGCTCTAGGAAGACAGCTTCTGAAGGAAGCATCAACACTAGTGAGATTCCCTTTGGAAGACATGAGTGGGCAGGCCTTAAGAGTGCACAGATGGTCCCTGAGCCCACAACCTCCAAAGAGGAGAAGAGGAGACTGCAGCTATCTGAAGTGGATCTTGAAGAAGCAAGGATCTAGGGATACCTGTGGTAGACTAGAGGAAATGATGAGTTAGAGCCAGGGTACCTGCTCTGCTATTTTAAACTAAGGCATCTCTGACAATAGCATCGATATTATTGGAATATGAAGAAATTTCTATGCTAGGTACCTTTCATTTATTTGACTTTATTGCTACACCAACTGCTTCAAAAATGAAAGAAACCAAGGCTTACAGCAGCAAAAGGCTTCATGCAGCAAGTATAAGAACTGAAGGCTGTACGAAAACCCAGGACTTAAATCTTTACATCTTTGCTCTTTCTACAGTGCAGGGCCTTTCCACCATTCTCTCAACACACTTAATGCTAACGTACATTGCTTGTACACCTGTTATTCTTAGCTTTGAAATCAATGTCTTCGAAAACTTAGAGGAAAAAAAAGGAAAACAAGAGAATTTTGTTGTTGGAGAGAGTTGGGTTCAAGTTTCATCTCTCATTATCTCCACTGGCAGCCTCAAGACAATTTGTTTACTTAGCTGGAGACTTAGATCTTCCTTCTGGAAATGGGCATCTGGATTCTGAATTTTCAATGCCAAAAACTATATGTTCTTCACTATTGAGTAGACAACAAGGGTGAGCACAGCTCTTCTTCCAGAGAATTCCATGCTAACTTCTCTTGCCAAGATCACCTTTGGGGAGGCAAATGAAGATAAACAATGACTCTATGTCAAGAAATTGTCATTCTGTCCTTCCTGAGTTAATTTTTGTGCACTAAATAGGGAAGTTAACCATTATTTTGTAGCAATCATTCTCAAACTCATTGTTAGGATGCGTCATACTTTTCCCACATACCTTCTAATGGTCACAATAACCATGGGAGGTTGGGAGGTGACTGTCCTGTAAGCCCTGACTACAAATGAAGCTGGCTTCTTTAGTTCGGAATAGTATGTCAACTGTCAGTTGCAAGCCATCCATTGCCCTTAAAGGTGTTTTGTCCTGAGTAATTACTAAGAGGACATGGTGATTTCCGGCATGGGTAATACAGAGTGAGTCCCTCTGCAATTACTGTGGAAGCCATGAGGTGTAATTACCAAACAAACCATGAAAATGGCATCTGCTGGCACTGCCACATCAGACCTGGTACTTGCTGTCAATAACAGTGCCCCAGCCCTTTCATGGCATGAAACAAGGTACCTCAATTAATCTGAGTTTTTTTAAATTAGACTTGTTCCTTTTAGATGACTGTAGATTCTTATGTAGTTATAAGAAAGTAGATAGAGAAATCCAATGTACCTCCTTACCAGTTTTATCAACCAATACCATCTCAGTGTGGTGCTGGTGGTATCATGGTGCACATAGCTGCCTTTGAAACCTTAACACTTACAACCCAGCAGAGCAAGAGTGTAGCTAGGATATTGCATTGATACAGCTGAGATACAGAACGCTTCCACCAAGACAAGGATCCCTTGTGTTGCCTTTTTATTGTCACTAGCTCACCCCCTCATTCTTAACCATACCTCCTTACCTCCTGCCAACTCCTTGTCTGGTCTCCAAGTCTATGATTTTATAATTTCATGGATGTTCCATAAATGGAACCCATGAGCGTGAAACACAGTGCATTGGCTGATCGCTGACTTCCTGGGAGGAGCATTTACAAACCAAATAGTGAAACAAGTTCTCCAATGCACTGGAAGTAAATAGTTTTCACCTTATCAGGTCAAAACCTCTTCCAAAAGTGGAAACAAATGAAGACTTTGCCAAATCAGGCAAGGTGGTACTTGGGAGATGAAGGCAGGAATATCAGTAGTTTAAGGTCATCTTCATAGAAAGCTTGGGGGAAGCCTAGGTTGCCTGAAAACCTATCTCAAAAAATAATAATCATAACAAAAAAGTCTTTTACAAACAGAAATGAAGGTAGTGTAGTAACAGAATTTTCTAACTAAAGGTGATTCCAAAAGAGGCTATTCAGCTATATTATTTAAAGAGGTCATCTAAATCCTAGAGCCCAAATTTACTCATTGATACATTGATCTAATAATTAAGTCTGGTTCATAGACATATCATAAAAATTAAAGGGCTTAAACCTTTAGACTAATGTCTGGAGTGTTATAAATGTAAACTTTATTGTTATTAGAGAAATAAAATAATCTCAGATGAAAGGTCTGAGGCTAAAGAAAGAATAAAGTAGCAAGCCTGAAATGCAAAATAATAATAATAGCATACTTTTTAAAGAAAATAAAAATAAATGGGAATTAAGTAACAGAGATTGGAAATAGTTTAAGACTCTTATGTTATCTAGCAGTACATCAAACATATTGCTTAACTTTCTAATATAAAAATTTCAGTATGGATGTCAATTTTTCTCAAATAACCACTAAAATAATATAAATAAAATACATAACTTCTACATTTTAGAGCTATCATGAGTATTAGATAAGCTAATGAATACCTCCAATTATAACACTATTTAAAACATAATAAGCACTATATAAAGACTATATACTGTATGAAAATCTGAAATCTATATACAGAAGTGAAAATACTATATATATATATATATATATATATATATATATATATATATCAGTATTTAACATCATAGTTTGGTAGTTGTTAATTTTTATATATCATGTTCACCACACATTTTAGTAAGAAAAACATTTTAGAAAACCTTTATGAGAAAAAATAGGCCAGTGAAATTGTGATGAAATAAAATACTGGGGCTGGAGAGAGAGCTCAGCAGTTAATACACTTGTCTGCAAAGCCTAAAGATCCAGGTTCAATTCCCCAGTACCTACATAAAGCCAATGCACAAAGCAGTGCATGCATCTGGAGTCCATTTGCAGTGGCTGGAGGACCTGGCAAGCCCATTCTCTCTGTCTCTCTTCTATCTGTCTCTACTTGCAATTAAATAAAAATATTTTTAGAAATAACAAGAGACTACTAAAATTGTCTGGGTAGTAATAAAAGAACCACATATATATCTAAAATAAAAATGTATAATCATTGAAATTATATTCAATACAGCTGAAAGGAGAATTAGAGAACTGAAAAATGGTTCTGAGGAAATTACTCAGAATGCATCCCACAAAAACAAGCAGTGGGGGAGTATATAAGAGGTATTGGGTAGTATTGGTTATATAGTGGGGGTGAAGATTAGAGATAATGTATATGAAGTGCATGGCATCCTTTGTCAACCATATTAAAAGGACCCAATATTCCTTGCAAAAAGAAATAACTATGACTGAGATGTAGATTAAATATAAATCAAAGAATTAGAAGGAAAATGAATGGGAAATTCATTTATAGTACTTTAAGTAAACATGGTTCATTCAAGAAATGAAGTCAACCCTTCTGGGTCACAACATTTCAAGTAAATGCATGTGTGATTTAGCTACTATTTAGTTTAAATGGATTTATTAGGCTACTCTGGAAAATGTTATCACTTTTACTGTTTTCTACAGAGAAAATATTTTCCGATTTCTATATCAATCAACTCAATCATCCCTTGAATTATAATTAATTGCTTCATATTTAGGGTACCTGTCTCTGTAATTGTACATACATGTTTTTATACTAAATGAGTTATTGTAGTACCATGTGTTAATGTATAAAATACTGCTTTCTAACATAATAAAGACCTCCAAAAGGTGTGTATCCTCTATAGATGATGATCAAGAAACAGTAGCTATGACTATTATTCAAGTTTCTGAATGTTTTCAGACAGGGTCATATATTTATGACAGAAATTCAATCTATCCAAAATGCAAAAGATAAAAGAAAGACAATTTTGAAAAGGGGGAAAAAAAGCATAAAAAATTATTAAACTGAAGGTAAAGTGGCTCACACCTATAATCCTACCACTCAGAGGCTGCGAAAGAAGGATATTGTGAGTTCAAGTTCAGCCTGGGGTTACATAGTGAGTTTCAGATCAGTCTGGGCTACAGTGAGACCCAGTCTCAAAATTAAACAAACAAAAAACTAATCAATTGAGACTTTAATGGTTCATTAAGAGAAATGTTATTTTAGTATTAATTGATCCCTTAAGTATGGTAAACCTGCTTGGTATTTTAATGATTTATTTAATAATCACTAGTCAGCCTATCAATCTGGTCTCAAAAATTAAAAGCAATATCAAAACATAAACATATAATGATTCTCTTGTAACCACGAAAAATAGGCCTATATCTTCACATAAGCAATGAGGTTGTGTTCTGTAATTGCTTTGGTCTCTAACACTTTTGAGTGTTAATATAAACCTATATTCTAAGTTTTTACAAAAAAAATTAAAAGTAAGTATTTACAAAAACAATTAAAAGTAAGTATTTAGAAGAATATAACATACTAAATGTTCTCTAAATAGTTTGCCCTCTAATCTCCTTACTCTCTTTCCTCATTAGGTCCTTTTAATGTCAGCCTCCTTTTATTCCATCATCTTCTCCTTCACCCTGGGCTACCACAACTTGTCTCTTAAAAAGCACTGACCCAGAGTGCCTTTCACCACACCTAGGATATGTGGAACTGGTCTAGGATGAATAGAGATTCCAGGGCTCAGTGTTTCTGGTTCTCTTTCATTCTCTTCAGAGAAAACACATGTCCCCAATCAAGTGATGCCCTTCTCTATAATTTTGAAATTCTCCTACTGAATGCAATTTTCACTTTGTTGCAACACCAAATCTGAGCTCACATGTTAATAAAATAATTCACACAAACGAGTAGCCTTACAGACAATTCCACCTGTCATCTGCTCGATGTACCAACAGAACCCCTCTGCTGCCAGCCTTCAAGGCCATTCACGTGTATCCCCACAGTCTATAGAGAGAACTTAAAGTCTGCAGTCGTGAAAGAAGAGGGCAACTGTAATAATTTTAGTGTGACAAAAAGAAGCACATATAATTGGGAATCACTTTGCTACTCAAAAGCATACTATGAAATACAAATGTACAAAAGTGTCCCAACCAGTGCCACTTTGTGAGAATTCCAGAACACTAGGAAATACCATCTCCATGAATACCTGCAATTATATGGGACAGCAATTATCTCTACAGTAATCACTGATTGTTTCATCGCTGATTGCTACACTCAGCTGAACAGTGGCATGGCCGCATTTCTTCATGTGTTTCTTTCCCCTGGAGTCCCTGTGCACCAAACTGGCCTATTGCAAAAGTATTACCTTGTCATAAGAAATTCACATAAAACATGATCTAAATGTCAGATTCAAATGCTTTCATATATATTGAGGGTCTACTCATACACAATTCTCAAAACAGCTATGTGAAATATTTGCATTGTCTATAGTTTACAGGTAAGTATATGTAAAGCTTTAATACTCTAAGGATTTTACCCAAAACCAGATATCCAGTAAATGCCATACTTGAAGTCTAAGATGCTATCTCTCTGACTTTAAGTACCATTCTTTTTCTACTGATTAATCTGGGAATTCAAGTGGGAGAATTAGGCTACCTGCAAACAGGAAAACTGTGTGATGTTGGGAGAACTATGCCATTGTGGTTATAGATCTGTTTTGGGACAATAAGCTTTTTTTTTTTTTTTCTGTTCCAGTGTCCTAAATTCTAAATCATGCAAGAGTCTAGGAGAATTTATCATGAGAACAATTAAGTAAAAATTTGTGGATGGCCAACAAAAATCAACGATTCCTCACATATACATGATTTTCTGTATTTTTATTTTTCATATTTCACTTTAAATACCTAAGACAGTGGGATGAATTTTACATGTAAGGAAACATGCTCAAAGAGTGTGGTATGACTATCCAGCACCAGATACCTGGTCAGTGATAAAGACCAGAATTAGGTCCAGGCTCTTTGATGACAAGTTCAAGGCTCTTCCACTGTCCTAGGATTGTTATGCATAGGCCTGCCTTCTCCCCAAATGCTCAAAACATTGTTTCATCACAGACTTATGGGAGACCATGCAATTTGTACCTTCCCAGCTCAGTTCATGTCTCCATCATTGCTCTGGGGCCCAAGCAGCTTCCAGTGAGTTCCCTTTCCTAAAGCAAATCCCAAGTAAGCAACCTCCAGACCGTATCTTAAAGGTTTCTTTCCCAAAGCGTTCATCCCAGTAAAGGCCACAGCCACACCCACTCAGGTGTGTGCACACCTGGAGTTATCTCAATCAGTATTTCCCTCTGCCTAGTTTTACTTAGATTCTCCATGTAAGAGGTTTCTAATGAAATAAGTCTTTAATGAGAACTCTGCAAATGTCAAACTAATTGCTCGATCAGTCAAATTGAATGCATTCTTATCAAAGTAAGGGAGAGTTTCACCAGGAATGAGTCTTAGTAATAATCACAGGGCAAAGTTGGGGTATTTTTGATATTTCAGAATGTAATCTAAGATGATTAATTTAATTTATTTGTATATGGTTGGGGGGCACCCAGTGTCTCTTGCTGCTGCAAATGAATGCTCATTTGGCTTTATGATAATTGATTATTTAGGATAACTGATAATTTAGGATAATTGAACCTGTATCAACAGACTTTGCAAGAAAATGCATTTAACCACTGAGCCATCTCCCTAGCCCCAAAGATGATTTTTCCGTTGTATAAGCTTAGTTAGGACTGGAAAGTATCATACCAATACAGTTTAGGACTTATAGGTAATCATCAAGAATTTTATATTTTCAATTTTATTTTTGAAAATTTCACACATATATATATATATATATATATATATATATATATAATGTATTTTGATTATATTCACCCTGCATTACTTACTCTTATCTCACTAAACTCCTTTTTCCTTCCAAACATTGCCCCCCTTCCCATACTCATGTCTTTTTATGTGACCCACTGAGGTAAATTTGGATTGCTTATATGAGCATGGCTTGTGGAGGTGGCATTTGCTAAAATATGGGAAATTTACCAAGTGGCTGCATCACTGAAGAGTAAGAGTCCTGTTTCCCCAGCAGTCATTAGCTACCAATCACTTCCTTGGGAGGAGTCAGGCTTGATAAGCTCCTTCTCCATCCATGGTGGAATAGTGAGAGGTGCAGGAAAATACAACTTCTGTGAGTGTGACAGCCATGTTGTGTCCAAAAGATAGCATTCCACAGCACTCCTCTCCATCCTCCATACTCACGTTTATGCCCATATATTAAATTTGACTCACCAATTAGTAGAATCATTAAGAACAAAATGCAGGGGCTGAAGAGATGACTCAGCAGTTAAAGGAGCTTGCTTGTAAAGCCCAACTGCCCAGGTTTGGTTCCCCAGTACCCACATGAAGCCAGATGCACAAAACGGTGAATGTTTCTGGGATTCATTTGTAGCAGCAGGAGGGCCTGGTGTGCCCATTCTCTCTCTCTCTCTTTTCCTCTCTCTCTTTAAGTAAAAATTAATTAATAAATTAAATTTAAAAGTATCTTTAAGAGAACTAAATTCTAAATTCCCAATATCTGGCACATCATCATTCTTCAATAAATGCTTTCTCTAGCCATGCTAACTCTATCTGTGACTCTGAAACACCATCCAAGTGATCCAAGTTACTCACTAACCTTCTGGAGTCTGCCATGTTGTCTGACCCCGTTCAACCCATAAGCTTCAATATTTTGTACATAATCTTCCACAAACTAGACTGAATTGAACTGAAAATCACCATGGAGGGCTCTACCACATGATTCAATGACCCAGTTCTCTGGAGATGATGTATTGGCAATTAATACCAGCCTGGGTTCTTGACTGTGATAACAAAAAGGACAGAGAGATAACTCACACTGGGTTACCACTGAGCAGGTCAGATTTGGGAAGCTGGCTAGATAAATATTACCTTTTATCACTCCTCAAACAGTCCCAACTGCCAAACTAAAGAGATCGTGAGGAGGAATTCTGTTTCCTGCTTCCGGTCTGGAGAACCAGAAATCGCGGTGTAATTTTGTCACAATGCCCAACAGATAACTCTCTTTCGTAGCTTATCAATAAGGGTGGCAGTACCCTCTGTGCTGAAGGACACTGTGCACTTACACTCACTCTCCTTTGGGAAAGAGGAACCAAGTTGGATTGATGAGAGGCACTGACAAGAAATTGGAGGTGTCTGCCTTTGGCCAGCTGAGATCTCTGGCCAGCCTAAAGAGTTGGAAGAGTTATTAAAAGAGACTGAAAAAGGTCACGTCCAGGAAAAATAAGTTTCCAACTTCATGTTCATGACAGAATTCATTTCCAAATTCAAAAATCTGTGTCAACACAACCAATGAAGGGATGGAGCAATTGTCTGAGAAATTCAAGTCAAAATGTTTCCTCTTAGATTATTCAGTTGCGGCAAGAACTCCCTAGGCAGTTCTCTTATCCTGGATTCTACATCCTAGTTATAAAGTGATTTATAGTTGTTTATTTTATTTATTTGAGAGAGGGGGGGGAGAGAGAGAGAGAGAGAGAGAGAGAGCATGTCAAGGCCTTCAGCCACTGTAATCGAACTCCAGACGCATATGCCACCTTGTGCATCTGGCTTACATGGGTCCTGGGGAATTGAACCTAGATCCTTTGGCATCACAGGCAAATGCCTTAACTTCTAAGCCATCTCTCCAGCCTGATTTATAGTTTTCAAAATATTTTCATTTATCTCACTGAAGCCTTATTTTATAGGAGATTGAGGAGTAATGAGGATAATTGCCCACAATCATGTAAGTATGAACTGGCACTCAAGGAATGACAGAAAATTTATGCCATTTAGGATAAGAGTCAAATGTCTGATTTCTTGTCACTGCAATGTCTCCCCTTGTCTCTTTCATCTAGAGATGTCATGTTGTCCACCCTATTATGGGCATCAAGATTATCCACGTGACCCAGAAGTTGGCTCCGATTCTTTTCTGTTTGTAATGATCTCTTAAATAATGGAGCTTCCTAGGTAGCAGGTAGTGTCCATTCTTGCTTCTTGCTTCCACCTAGCCTCGTGGATTTATGTCATGCCTTCTATGAGCTTCACTGACCTCCTAGCTGCTGAGGACATACATATGTCTGTCTTCTTTCCAAACCCCTCTTAGAGGCTCCATCTACCTCACAGAGTCCCTAACTTTTATAGCCACATATTGAACTTCTCATGCTTACCCAAAACCCGTTCCCTCTCCTGAGATCCTATTACAGCTGCCCAAGCCAAACCCCTGGGAGTCAATGATATCATTGTTCTCCCTCCCCTGCCAGATCCAATCAGCCAAGTTCTCCATATTTTCCCTCTGAATGTGTGCAGAATCTGTCCCCTCTTCCACATCATGTTTCTCCCTATCATGGTTCAAGCCCTGGCCATCTTTTACCTAAACCAATGTGACAAACTTCCACAATGAAACAGAGTCTCTGTCCTCTGCCTACCACCATTTACAAACCCAGAGTAATTCAATCATCTAGGTATTTTCTAAGTATACTACGTGACAGGTGTTTTCTTGATACTACAAAAGTGTAGTAGAAAAACATCTAACAGAATGTCCTAGCTCTCATTGACCTATTTTGTGGATCCATTTAGAGTGAATATTTGACCATGCCATCAGTAGCACCCATCAATGTCAGAACATAATTCAAGTCTTCTAACATGTCAGGCAAAAATCTTGCATACTTAGTTCTTTTCCATAGCCTCCACCTCCCCTGTCAACTCTTCTTATTTAGCACTCAACGTCAGGCCATTTAACCACATATAGAATCATGAATCCTAGTCTCTTATAAAGTTCTATTTTTCCCCGTGTTTCATGAACACCCTTCCCTACTCATTACTTCTTACAAATTGATTTTTGAGTTTCTCTTCAGTTATTATCACTTTTTTTGACAGCAACAGTGCTATGTTATTATCAAACCTACTTAATTTTTATATTCCTGGACATATGTGATGGCTGGTTTTTATTGTGAACTTGAATGGATTAAGAAACATCTATTTGTGAGGCATACTTTCAGATGTCTCTGTGGAGGCTTTGTCAGAAGGATTAGCTATTTGGACCTACCCTGAGGGTAGGTAGCATCATCCCATGGCCTGAGATCCTAGACTGAATGAAGGAGCGAAAAGGGGGAAAGAAGCAGAGTGCCATCGTTTACCTCCCTGCTTCCTAATTGTCCCACATGTCAGCAAGCAGCCCCTTGCTCCTCCCAGCACAGCTGAGAACCACTCTCGGCACCATGACTTCCCCAGCATTATCGACTAGACCCTCAAGCCTTGAACCAAAATAAACCCTTCCTCCTTCAGTTGCTTCTAATCAGGTGTTTGGTCACAAGAAGGAGAAAAATAAGTACATGCGCATGTTAAGAAGACTACATTTCCCACAAACCTTTGCAATTAAATGGAGCCTGTCTTTGGTCAGTGGTTGGAAGACAGAAAATAGTTGATGACACAGAATGAGAACGTTGAATATGGGTTTGCATTGTCCTCACTGCTTTCACAGCAGTAAGCAGGAAGTCACATGTTGAAATGGGAACATTGCAAGACAGAAGCAGCCTGCGCCACTGAGTCACTGCAAGGCAGTCTCTTGCTCTGTGAAGCCATCTAGACCTATAGCCTTTTCTAGATACCATGAGACAGACTATTGTGTTAGATTACGGAGATAGGAAGTTGTTTGTTTCTATGGAAGAGTATGGTCTATCCTAATCAATGCAGAGGATGTGGAAGGCAAAAGAATGACCCTCAAAGACTTTTATGTCCTTTCACCCAGTACTTGTAATACGTATATGTTACATGGTAAGAAGAGTTCAACTGTAGATGGAATTAAGGCTGCTAATATCTAACCATAAGACAGAAATTATTCTGGAATATCTGAGTGGGCCTTCTGTAATTGCAATGGGCCTTAAAAGTTTAAGGGTGATTCAAATGATAAAATCAGAAAGACTGCAGCATTAGAAAGCCCAGGACCAATGTTGCTGACTTTGAAGATGGACAAATCAAGGCTATGAGTCATGGACTGTCCTCTGCATGCGGGCAAAGACGTTCTATGTGAGTAGGAACAAAACTCAGTAGCAGAGGCCAGTAAGCTAGAAAGGGGATGTAAATGGAATAGAAATGGAGGGGGGGGGACTTTAGAGGATGGTATTGTATATATGTAAGTAGAATAATAGATTAATGGGGGTGAAAAGGCCTAAGGGAGGTCAGGGGAAGAGATTGAGTAAAGGAAAGGTGGAGGGAAGGCTAATCAAAATCTAAGAGGATATAAATAAGTCACATGGAAACCTACTTTTTTTTGGACAATAGAACATTCAGAAGCCATAAATTGTTACTAGAAAAATTTCATTGCAAGGAATGGGATACCTTCTAATGAGTTGTTGGCCAGGGAGGTCACTGATACCACCAAAACAGTACAGGCCATTGCCAAGGCTCCTTGTTTCCCACCAGGAATAGATGGTAAGACCCTATTGCTGAAGACTCCACATACTTGGGCTACAAGGTCACTGAGAAATCCTGTTGGAGCTGAACTGAAAACATTTTTCATATAGACCAGCTGACAGAAAGATGACAAAAGCTACACTGTATGTAGCTCAATGGGAGAGAGAGAGAGAGAAATCACCAGTGGAGATACTCAGCAGTGGACACTGCAAGCCTTAAATTTGGCCAGCCAGGCCAAATTAGCCAACAGGCACAATAGTGGCATGTCTGTTATGGGGGCAACCAACTGCTCTCTAATTGGATTAGAGGCTCTCTCCATGGAAGGGAATACATCCCTGATACTGAAAACCTACAACAGGGGTAGTCATGAGCCCTAAGGGTGTAACATCTGCTGATGTCTGGCTAAAGGTATATAGTATGCTCACCAAGCTGTCCAGTATATTAGTATATTAATTCTACTTTCACTTTTGATTAGAGAAGTTTCTCTTTTCAGATGGCAGTGCCCTTGAGATGACCCAGAAAGCACCATGGTGCTGAGAAGAAGTGACAGAGGAGTGCTCAGCACTGAAATATCTCTATCACACCTTCCAAGGCTCAGGGTCCATTGCAGAAGAGGTGGCAGAAACAAGTAAGAGCCAAAGGAAGGGTAGGACTCCTTACAACGTGCTCCTCCAGACACAAAATGGCCTGGATATCCATGACCACACAGTGCCAGATACTACCTACACAAGACCATCATAATAGGAGGAAAAGATCAGGACATCAAAATAAAAGAGAGACTGTTTGAGAGGGGGATGAGATATGATGGAGAGTGAAGTTTCAAAGGGGAAAGTGGGGGAGGGAGGGAATCACCATGGGCTATTGTCTACAATTATGGAAGTTGTCAATAAAAAATTTAAAAAAGAAAAAAATATTTTTCTCTTAGAGCAACCTGCTAATGCCTTGACTGCCATTTCATGAGATCCAGGTTTGACTCTGAAACTGAAGAACTATAAAATAATACATTTTTATGGAGTTTCAGGTACCAGGTTTGTTACAGTTTGTCACAGCAGCAATAGAAAACCAATGCAGAGATCATTCTAGACCTCAATACTCATTAAAGAATTCCCACCCCCATCTGTTTTCTCCATTATGTTTTGAGCAAGCTGTATTATGAACCTCCTGTGCAATATTTTGATTATTTGTTCATATGCTAATTCCTCCCTTAGATGTAACTGTGTGTGTGTGTGTGTGTGTGTGTGTGTGTGTGTGTGTGTGTGTTATGCGTGTGTATGTGCCCTTGCAGTGGCCCTGCACTTGCTGGTACCTGGATGCGCTCACCTTCAGAGGCCAGAGAGGAAAGTTATATGTTCTGCTCCATGTTTCTTTCCCCTGCTCTTTTTGGAGCCTGAGTCTCTTACTGATCCTGGAACTTGCCATTTTATCACAAGCTCTGGCAATTTCAGAGTCTTGTCCTCCTATGGGACCGGGGTTATACGTATGTTTGGGCAGAGCCAGTTGTTTAACATGAGTTTCAGAGATTAGAACTTCAGTGGTCTCAGGTCCCCTTCAGCCCTCATGCCTGTGCAGGAAGCACACTTAACCACTGATCCATCTGAACACTTTATTGAGAGCAAGAATGAAGTCTCCTTTGCTTTTGCATCAGTCAAAGTGAGCTTAGAGACAGCCAAATATCAGCAAGCAGCCTCTGGCTCCTCCCACCACAGCTGAACCTATCTCTTGTCAGTGGTTGGAAAACAGGGACATTGTGCACTTGGTGAGAGGTGACAGATGAATGAACAAACACATGTGCAATAATTATAAAAAGTACTGTTGGGGCTGAAGAGATGGTTCAGTGGTTAAGGCATTTGTTTACCTGCAAAGCCTAACAACCTTCTATTCCCCAGTACCCACATAAAGCCAGATGCACAGAGAGGCACATGCATCTGGAGTTTGTTTGCAGCACCTAGAGGGTCTGGTGCGCCCATTCTCTCTATCTCTATATTTGTCTTTCTCTCTCAATCTATCTCTCTCCTCTCTGTCTCACTCTGTTTGCAATAAATAAACAAATACTTTTAAAGTACTATGGTTGCAGAATAGATACAGAACTATGAGAGAACAAAGTACAAAAGGAAGGCATACTGGATGAAGATTGAAAGTCCTTAAAAGAAGAGAGAAGGGGGCTGGTTGTGAAGGCTGCAGAGCTCAGGAATCACAAGTTGAAAGCCCTTCAAGTAGGCTGGGCAGAAACTGAAGTAAGCCAATGTGTACATATTTAGTTCTAAAGTGGCCAGCTGCTACCTAACTTCTCCCAGTTGTTACTTTGCAAAAATAAGGCACAACTGCCTTTATACTAGTGAAATCAAAATGTTTTGTAACTATTGCCATGTAAATGTAAGAGACAAATAAACAAAAATCATGGTAAAAACCATTGAAAGCACAGATAAATCTCTAGACAGAATTAGCTGTGTTACTGGTACAAAAACGTCTACAGATGAAGACAACTAAGAAAGGAATGCTAGGGAGAGGGATAAAATATGCAAATAACATGCAATTCTGTAAAGAAGAGAGTTCTGGGAAGAGTTGAAGAGTTTCAACTCTCAATCTCAGCTGACTTTGGCTGCCTGGGAGAGGAAGAGAGAGCTGAGCCCAGAGAGGGTGCTGGGAATCTTGGACAACAAGCTCTAGATCTCAAATTTCATTCCGTGAGCAGTGGGGGTTTGGCAATGAAGAGGTGTTAAGGAGAGGAGGAACACAGTGAGATGTGTGTTCTGGAATAATTATTTGTACAACAGGGAGAGGACAGAGCAGAGGTAAGAGACTGAATGAAGTTGAGGAGCAAGAACTGTATTGCATGCACATTTTTTTTTCTCTCACAGCATCAATCAATACCTTGCTGTAATAACAGCCAACCTGGGCCCATATTTATGAGGAGAAAGCACTCATGAGAACAAATTTCCTAAGTGAGAGGAATGCCAACACTGCCCTGGCATCATGGCCAAGCAAGTACACAGCTTGGAGGAGGAGTTGTGGAGGGAATGAAGGAGACAGTGGGGGGGGGGGGGTGAGGAGAGGTTCTGGTCTGTACACATGTGTATGGGCCACAAATTTACTTTTCCAGACCTGAGTATCTCATAATCCTTTTGGATAGGAGTCAGTTTGTGGCTATAAATCACCCAGCCTCATCATTTCTGTAGGGAAATGTTTGCAACATGCCTTGGGTTAGAAGGAATGTAAATTTTCTGAAGGCCAGAAAAACAGACCAATAAGCATTTCTTCTCTACTTATTAATGCAGAGTGCATAGCCTCTCTCCCTCCTGAAAGAGAACAGGACTGCCAACTTCGCAAGCTTCCATCCAGGTTTCTGGAAAGCACTACATATCAGGGTCCGGAGGGGAAATGCCACTCTGCTTCTCCTTTTTGGATTAGTTACAAGTGGCAATTTGGTCAGTTGGTCAGTGAGAGCTACACAGAACCCGGCATGGAAGCGTCAAGAAGCTCTTTGGCATTGTCTCTAGTCAGGATACCCTGAAGCTGAGAGGATGCACAAGAGGCTGAGAGGCTGCAGGTGGAGAGGAGTGCATGATCTGAAAGCAGGCTTTGGATTATGAGCGCCATAGTTTATTTGCATCTTTCTATGTTCAGAAGCTTATGCATGAGAAAATCAAGCTTAGATGCCCGTTCCATTAGCAAATTGCTACAGTGATCTATCCATTCATATATGTACCCATTCACCTGTCAGTCTTGTACATGGATAGTGAGCTTCCCTGAGTACCAGGCCCTGGGATAAATACTACAAAGAAAGAATAGATAGAATTGGGATACAGGGATATCTTAGTGGCTAAGGCACTTGCCTATGAAGCCTAAGGACCCAGGTTTGGTTCTCCAGGTCCCATGTAAGCCAGATGCACATGGTGGCACATGCATCTGGAGTTCATTTGCAGTAATGAGAGGCCCTGGTGCATCCATTCTCTTCCCCCTCTCTCTTTCTCCCACTGTCTCTAATAAACTTTTTTTTAAGTTTAAAACTTTTAAAAAGGAATAGATAGGACAGAATCAGAGCCAGTGCCAGAAACTGACCAAGCAATGACTTGTAGTTGAAAAAAACAGTAGCAACAAATAACAGAAAATTGAAGCACTGTGGAGAAAGCCCATGGATGGTGGTGGTGGGAACAACCTAGGAACAGTTTCTGGGGAAGAAAAGTACAGATGAGACCATGAAGGACCAAGGAGAATCATCAGTATGAATAAACTCTGTGGAGAGAAGAGTGTTGAACAAGTGAATGAGCAAAGCTGCCCGGCTGCCAGTGGAGCACCTCAGGAGGCATCCTTGTCTCCAGGACTATTCCTTCCCTGCTCTGACACTGTCCCTGCAGTGGCCTTGCCTGTCCTCTGTGTTCCACACAGAGCATGCAAAGGAGAGCAGGGAGGCTTCCTCTCCAGGGCTTGAGGCAGGGAGCACAGACAGCCATGTTCCCAGGGTCACTGCTGAGAAGAATGGTAGGAACAAGGAGCTGGCTGATTTGTTCAATTCTCTTCCTTATTATTTTCTTATAACTTCATTACATACAGAGATGGGCACATGCAGACATTTCTTTGACTCCATGGATACGCTGTTTTATTTTCTTATTAGTGTACTTCTCTCTCTCTCTCTGTCTCTCCTCTCGCATCAATTCCATCACTAGCCTTCACCTCCTATGTCCCTTTCCCATGTCATCAACAACGTCATACAGGGGCCTTGAAGGATTCCGTTGTGCACAGATGGCACTCATAGTGCTCTGAGAAAATGTTCATGGAGGGACAATTTTCCAAGCGTAAGCAGGGTGGAAAAAATAAACTAGGACAAGATGCTGTTGCAAAAGCAAATGGCCCTCTGTGCTTGGAGGAGCAAAGCAAAAGGTTACAGGCCAGCAAGAGGGGTTATGCAGATGCTCACCTGTCAAATGCTTTCCTCCCAAGCAGGAGGACCTGAACTTAACCTTCTGTACTCACATAAGCACTGGGTGTGCTGACACATGCCAGGAATCCCAGTGTGATGAGGCAGGGTCAGGTGGATCCCTGGGTCTTGCTGACTAGCCAGACTAAGCTAACTGATGAGTTCTAGAACAATAGGAGCTGCTCTCTCAGAGGAGGGTTTCTAAGGATGGCAGTCAAGGTTATCCTCCATCAGAGGTTTCCTCTAGCTTCCTTACATGCATGCACACATGTGGCACCCACATACACACGTGAACATCTCTTCACAAACCAGCGCACTTACATGCATACAGACCAGACCCACACAAAATAAAACCTAACAAAAACGAAACAGGAAAGAGGAGTTGTGTGGAGGAACTGTGGACTTCACTGAAGGATAGCCTCTGCTTTTAGTCACCAGCGGCTGCCAGGAAAGGAGCAGGGCAAGCACCTTGAGCACAGGTTCTTTCCTTCTGTACATCTGGTAGCTCCTCCCATTTACCAAGCTGATCAGAAGAGGTTCTTAGAGGTCAGGTTCAGACACTCTGCTGGTCAGGGAAGGAAAGGGTATGACTTACTGAGGCAAGCAGAAAATGCACACAACTTATATGGCATTCTTTCACAAGTTCCTTTAGATATCTATAGACTCATACATATCCTACAAAACTAGCATATTGTAGACCCGTGTGCTTACTGTGGTGGTTTGAATGTAAACTGTCCCCTATGGGCCTTATATGTTTTTGATGAAGTCTTCTACTTAATCCCCCGCTGGTGAGGCCTTTGGGAGGTGGAGTCCTGCTGGAGGTGGTATGTTGCTAGGGATGTATCTTGAGGTTTATTAGTCTAGCCCTACTGGGTGTTCAGAGTTCAGCTCACTCCTGATGCTGCCTCCCAGCTGATGTGACATGTGACCCCCTGCTGCCTGTTCGTGCCATGTTTTCCCCACCATGATGAAATTTCCCCTAAAAAACTGTAATAAACCCTTTTCTCACATCCATTGCTTCTACTTGTGTGTTTTGTCCCAGTAACAAAAAGGTAACTGCTATATTTATCTTACTTTTCTCATTCAATAATAGTTTACAGACAATAATAATATTGTAATTATAATAATACAGATAATAATAATAATAATAATAGTTTACAGATAGATTCTTTAGCTCTTCTAGTAAAACTGTATATATTCATTTTTCCTTTTAAATAGTTGCAAAATATATCATAAGATGAATGTGCCATGAGTTACTTGGAAGCTCTCATATTTTCCTTTCCTTGTCACTATAAACAGCACTGAAAAGACACATATATACACATACATATACCATTATGTAACACTTTGTGCTATACTATATATCCCCAGGGTAGGGAAGTCTCAGCTTCAAATATATTCAATGCTTATTGATCTTACTACTAGCCTGACAACCAGTTCCAGAGTGATGGTGACAGACATGGTGATCAATCAAAACATATCAAAGCAAAAATCCAGAGACTACAGAGAGGTCAACACTAAATCAGACTGCCAACAGGCCTGCCATGGCTCAGGGAACATTGTGGAAGAGGGGGCATAAAGAGCGTAAGAGCTACAAAATGGGTAGGAATATCCTGAGGCACAGTCCCCCTGTTACCCCACAGGGACTGACTGGGGTCTTCATGACCCCACAGTGAATACCATAACCCCACTGAGGAGAGCCCCAGGTTAATGGAAGCTGAGACAAGGGAATATAGGAGTAAATCTTTACATATATTTTATAATATATGTAAAATAAAATAAAAAGTGAACATACACACACACACACACACACATATTCAATGCTGTCTTCCAAATAGGACATGGCTGTGGCATTCATAACCTCACAGTGACTGGTGACTGTCATTATCTACCTAAGACCTTCACAGTATTTGGCTTATCAATAGTGCATCATAGATAGTGAATGGTGGCAAAAAAGGGGGGAACTAGTTGTAAAAAAGAAGGGGTTCAGTGGAAGAAGAATTGGGAGGGTCCACAAAAGGATGCAATGCGAGGGAAATATATAATACATTAAATTAAATAAATACATTATATATACACACACACACATATACACACACAGTAAGTAACAGATTTAAAAAAAAACATGGGTTCAAAGTTACATTTCAGTATGTGCGTTTTTTAAAATTTTATGATTATTTATTTATTTATTTAGAGAAAGAGGAAAAGAGAGAGAGAGAGAGAATGGGCACACCAGGGCCTCCAGCCACTGCAAACGAACTCCAGACACATGTGCCCCCTTGTGCATCTGGCTAACGTGGGTCCTGGGGAATCAAACCTGGGTCCTTTGGCTTTGCAGGCAAACGTCTTAACCGCTAAGCCATCCCTCCAGCCCAGTATGTGCATTTTTGAATCAAAGTTGTAATGCATAATGCATTTATGTCACAGCTGTCTGTCACAGGAAACTTTTCCCCTGGGCAGATGGGTCACACATCTTCACCCCAAATCGAGCTCAGATGACAGACCAATGTATAATTATACCAATACCAGCTCACTGAGCCAATGGGTTTATTGGGGGGTCATTTACAGAGCAAGAAAAGGGCTTACATACAGGAACTTGGGGCCCCTAAAGCAGCCATGTTGGTTGAGCTTCCTGTGTCAAAATTACTCCTTGGATGCTCCTCCCTCAGCCTCAGGATTTGGGCTTACATACAGAGCATGGGGACCTCAGAGTAGCTGCACCATGGAGAAGTCTCATTTCCCCCTGAATGATTTCACAGTGGCCACTTCTAGAAGTGCCTTGTCCCTGACCAGGAACGTGAGACCACAGAGCAGCATTTCAGTGGGGCTCACTATATCAGGGTAACCCCCATAGATGCACCTCTCTCAGCCTCTGGATTAGGCTTTACTTACAGAGAATGGAGACTCCAGAGAAACTGCTTAGGTGGAGCTCGTTGTATTGGGATTACCCCTGTGGATGTCCTTCCGTCAGTCTCAGGGTGAGGGCTCACTTACAGAGCATGGAGACTCCAAAGAAATCACGTAGATGGAATTCATTATTACTAGATCTTCTATTCTCTTTGTACTTTATCTCCTCCCGGGGTCATGAGATCTTGTGCATTATTGTATACAGCCGGTGCAGAGGCCACCTAAATCTTAAGTGGGGGTCTTATGACCCTCCCTACACCTTCTCTTTTGAGGTGACCTAGCTGCTTTTGATAAAGCTGGCAATACTTATTTACACTTTTCAGTGCAGAGGAAATTTACCGTACAACACTGTCTCTCGACCAGCCTAAGTGTACAGCCATCCCCGACGTCTCCACTCCCTCCCCTGTGTCAGCACTGCTCTTTATCAACCACTCTGTTCACACCCCAGCCCATCCCAAAGACTATGGTGTGTGAGGTAGGGATCGCATCTCACTCATCTCTGACCCTCTCTCATTGAACGTGGAGCCTGCTGTGTGTCAAGGCTTTGCAAATTTGTTCGATGAAATTCAGCAACGTGCCTCAGACTATTCCCACTTCTTTCTCTGCCTCTCACAGAGGGGAAAAAAAAAATCTCATGAACTCAGGGCGAAGGCTTTGTGTAATACAGAGAACTTGGCTTTCAGTGGAACAGTCTCTGTGGTCCACTTGTCAGGCCCAGAGCTGACAGGTAAGAGATGAATGGTGACATCTCAGATATGGAGGAACAACCTGGAATGACGACAGGGTATAGTTGAGACCTTTCTCAGATGTAGTGTGTGCCACATTTACTTTCAGGAAGAGAAAATGAAAACACGACTCCTGCTCATCCTCCTAACATAGCATTATTCCTTGTACCGGTAAGGAGGGCTTCTTCCAGTCTCCACGTGTGGCGCTCACTATTCCCTCCTTCCTCCCTCCTCATGGGGGCTGTGTTGTTTCAGTCACTGTTGGCATGGTGGTTGGCAGCAGTCATTCTTACAGTCAATGCCTTCAGAAGAAATAACAAACTGAAAATGATGTCATCCTCTTCCAGACACACAAACACAAAGGTTTGCTTTGAGTACTTAGCTTTTGTTTGAAGGGGGGGGGTTGTTTTGTTTAGGTTGAGTTTTTCTTTCTTTCCTTTTCTCTTTCTTTCTTTTTCCTTTTTCTTGGTTTTGCATTTTAGTATTTGTCTTTCTGGTATCTCTCCAGAATGCCTGGCTCCATCGTGTTCTTCAGGATAATGTGTTCTACTTACCGGAACCAGCAATCTCAGTGGGTCCCAGTGGATGCTGTCATGTGTGGGGCTAAAGGAAAACAGAGCTGCCCCGAGGGGACTGAGCGTGGATGGGCTCACAGATGGCTTCAACCACCTGTACCCTCCTCCAGGTCCAGGAGAGGCACTTGGGGGGGGGGGGGGACTAGTGCTTGTGCTTCTACTCCAAACACATAAGGCCAGGGAACACAGGCGGAAGGAGATGCTGTCATGGACCAGGCTGCCCACCAGGGACTTGGCATAGTCCTATCAGACAGCCATTCTACAAACCAAGTAGGCTGAATGATGTATAAATAACATAAATTTATGTTGCTCCATTCTACAGGCTGGGCAGTCTAGCAACAGATTTTCTGTCTCGTGGTAACCTGCCTCCTGGATGCTGGAGATCCTTCTTGCTGGAGAAGGAAGCGAGGGTGGGAGGGACAGAAGAGACCATGGGCATTCCTTTGTAAGGCCCCAAGCCCAATATTAAGATTCTTCCCTCATGGCCTAATCAGCTCTGGAAAGCTCCACTATAGTACTAGGGCATCATAATATTGGGGACAGTGCTTCCACATACAAATCCTAAGGGGACACAAACATTTGGTAGATTATAGTGCTACGACATGTGTCTGGGGTTTGGAGATAGGATGTGGTGGTCAAGATGATTGCTTCAACAAAAAGGGATGGATGGACAAAAGTTAGAGGAAGAATCCATAACCTGCTCAATCAAGGTGAAGGGCATGGCCATGGGAGGAAGACCAAGTTCTAGCCCTGAGTTTGTCACCCATGGAACATTTGGGACTTTAACATAATCTCATAACCCTATCCCACTTCCCTTATTCTATGTGCTAGAAATAAAGTCATTATGTCTAATCACTCTCAAGGGGAAGGGTAGCAGGAATCATGGGGAGATATTTCAAAAGTTTCCTACCACCAAGAGTCTTCAGTGTGTCTTTCCATGAAGAACTATTACCAGCAGGAAAACTTCACAGCTTTGTGTCCAAAGGCATAGGTTTGCTGCACAAAGGAGAGTTGTGGGATCTCGTTCTTCCAGAGTTATTTCAAGAGTTAGTCATATGCCCTCACCCTGCATGGATTACTTCTTTCAGAGCCTTTCTGTAATGATCTGTCTACTCAGTCACCTTCCATACAGACTGTCTTATTCTCTATAGACAGTGGTCAGCTCAGGACTCGCAACAGAGATGGGACTCTGGTTCTGCAGTTAAAAAAAAAAAATACTTGTCATACACATCTGTGTTTTTCCAGAAGGTGATAGGGTGACCACTTGGTTACCATTGCACTCAACTTCTTCTGAAGAGAAAATTTCCTACTTGAAACAGTAGAGCTCTAGAAGAGAAATTGGGCTCTGGTCTGGATACAGTTGGTGTTAGCTTTTCTGAACAGGACCAAGAGAACATGAATGCTAACAAGAAGTGCTTCCATTGTTGGGACGACTCCTGCCCTCAACGGAGTAAATGCTGAACATCTAAGTGTTTCGGTTTTGCCTTGCTTTGCTTTTTCCGACATTCTCTTCTTTGGAGATTTTCGGTGGTGCTAGAAAAGAAGCACTTTAAGAATTAGTTACCTTCTTTCCCTGTGGTAGATACATCAACTTCTAGTTCTTGTTTTGTTTTCTTTTTGTTTGTTTGTTTTTTTTTTTCATTTTTTTTTTTGTGTGTGTGAGAGAGAGAAGATGCTGGAGGGCCAAATTAATGCACTCACAATGTGAAAGAAAGAGGCCATCTCCTTGACTTCAAGATGTTCCTACTGCTTAGGGAAATTTGGTTTCCTTGTAGCAGATTATAATGCTTGTTTTCCAGTGTCCTGGGCATTGACAAAAAGTGGTAGCAGTGCTGACTTCCTGTTTGATTCTCTGGTCCTTGAATCGTTGGTTTGGATCTCCATCCTACAGCTTCCCACTCTTTAGTGGTTCCCATGCTGAAGGCTCGACTCAGGATCTACCAGCTTCCTTAGTTCCATGGCACTCTCCAAAGTAGTAGATGTCCTGGTGGATCAGTTCAGTATTGAGGCAAAGTAACCCAGGAAGCCCAGGCTGGATCCTGCTCCTTCAGTCTCTGTAACTATTTTGCAAATATGTAAGAATTGATCACAAACCCTATCCTGCTTAAAGTAGCTAGATTATTTATTTTTTTCTTGCATTAAAGTGGATTGTGCTATATTTTGTCACCTGAAGTCCATAATTTTAAAATCTTCCTTTTATCTCAAAGCCGCTTGACTTGACAATGTTCCCTAGTCAAGCAGGAATTGGCAGAACATTAGGAAGTCAAGAGCTTACAGTGATATCTCAACCCCAGAGCCTACTTACTGCCTGGGCGCCTGGCCTCCTGAGTTGAGAAGCGCTTCTCTTTCTAGCATTCCCAGACTTCTACTGCAGAGGCAGAGCAGGGATGGAGACAGACTCCATGTTGGGACAGGAGGACTACTCTAGTGTGTACAGGTAGTGTGGAGAGTCTGAGCCCACTCCACTGAAGGCCACCCAAGTCTGTGCTAGTACAGGAGAGTGAGAGACCCCATGTGGTGCACTGGACAAAATCAGTCCTGACAAGAGAAAGCAGCTGATACAAATCAGAGGTAGTAAGTCAAACTCCTCTACAAGTAAAGCAATGCTGAGTCTCAAATTCCTTAGAGCACTTAGAGATATTAAGAAGGAACATAAGTGCTTGGCTGCCTTAAGAATTCAGTGAGTTTTAAAGAAATGACTAGCTAGATATGAGCTCTAGGCCAGGCTCTGTCCACCACTTTGAATGTAATCTTACACACATTGGTCAGTTTTTATGAGACTCCATTTGTAACATGTAGCATAGTTAGTGCCAATGTCAAATGAAGCCAGTTTTCTGACCCTTGAGGTGTAGCTCATTTCTTTCCAAGCCATCCTATAAGAACATAACCAGAGGATCCTGGAAGATGGGCCAGTGGATAAACTGCTTGGCATGTAAGCATGAGGACCTGACTTTGAATCTCTATTATTTATTGCAGTCAGCTTCATGTTGCTGTCAGAAAACACCTGACCAGGAGCAGCTGGAGGGAGGAAAGGGGTTATTTTCCCTTGAGGGGAAGCTCCATGATGGCAGGGAAAACAAATGGCATGATCAGAGATTAGACATCACCTTCTAGCCAACATCAGGTGGACAGCAGGAGCAGGAGAGTGTGCCAAACACTGGCAAGGGGAAGCTGGCTATAAACACTGATAAGTCCACCCCCAACAATACTCTGCCTCCAGGAGGATCCAATTCCCAAATTACTACCAAGCATTCAGAGCATATAAGTTTATGGGGGACACCTGAATCAAACTACCACACCTATGTAAAATGCCAAGTATGCCAACACATGCATGTAATCCTAGCACTGGGTTAGGTAAGGAATTCCTTGGACTTGCTGACTGTCTAGTCTAGCCAAGTTGGTTAGCTGTAGGTTCAATGAGAGACCCTGCTTTGAAGAATAAGATACAGAACCACTGATAAAGACCCTGGATATCAATCTCTGACCCTCACACAAGTACCTACCTGCACACTCATATGAGGCCATGCACATACAAATATACACTCACATATACATACACATGGAAAAGAAGAACAGGAAGAGGAGGAAAACCAATGAAGAGCTTAGAGTCTTAAATCAGTTCAAGAGGGCAGCCACGATGCCTAGCAGAGAAGCAACAGGCAATAGCTACTTGTTCAACTAATGAAATAATTTTTTTAAAGTCCTTATAAAACCCAAAGGCTCTAGGATCATCTTGCCAAAGTCACATAACTATTTGGTGACAGGACCAGGGATCTACATATAACCCACAACTCCCTGAATGTTTTTCCTGCCCTGGCTCATATTTTATAAAGCCATATATGTTAATCAACATGATTTGTAGGCAAAATCACACTGATTTATGGAAAGCAATTCATAAATTATCCTCAAACACTAATTTCTTGGCATATGAGAGCCATTTTACATAGAGCAGGAATTCAGATTTCCTATTGCAAATCACTTTGGGGACCAAGGATTACAGAGCCTATTTCCCAATGCAGATGCTCCTCCAACTTTCCCCACTGGGTTCTAAATGAGATGCTGAGAGTAAGGCTAGGCCAGCTCTGGGGAGGCCAGGGAGGGAAGGAGTGTCCTTCTGTGTATTTGCTTTAGTAAGTTTTTCAAAAAAGCAACTTTCTCTTTCAGGAAGTAAGAAGAATGAACTAAGGTCTGGAGAGAGACATCCTTAGTGATATTATGAGTTGGCACCTTGAACTGTCATGATTCACAGCAGAAAGTCCCATTCAAAATACCTCGGTAAACACTGGAAAGAATCCCCAGGTTCAGAGAGGGGGCAACTCTAGAGCAAATCGCCATTGATTTAAGTGAAAACAGTCCAGAGCGGTAGAAATGATCCCATCACTGGGGTGGTTTATTTTTCTGCTCTGTACTCCGCATAGCTCTTCTCCTTGCAACTCCCAAGGCAGATTCTTCTTGTGGATGAAGTAGTCAGAGTGAGGAGAACAGGATTCTTGCCTATAATTTTTTCAGCATATCTGGTTGATTTATCTGTTGATACCACTGTGTTATGGCAGTTGAAATGCTGCAACATTAGAACAAGCTGGAACAGAGTTGGTGCATTTATAAAGCATATGAAAACCACATGGAGGAGATGTGGGTGCCCCAGTCCAGATAAGGATGTGAATGCAAACATGTGCAATCCTTTGCTTAAAGCCGAAGGATGAACAAGGAGTGCCTGGCTGCAGAACTGTAAACACGGCAATGGAATTTGAGACTCATTGACTTGGAGAACCCTGGAGATGGCTCTGTATTCAAACAGGTGGATGGTCCAAGGCATGGGGTTAACTTAATGTCACATTGCATCTCACATAGGATGCTAGTGACCATGAGGAAATGTATAATCCCACCCATTTTGGATCTGTGTCCATCTTGCTCTTTGGGGAAGAAATCAGAGTCTTTTAGTCAACCTCTAGTTTAAAAAAAATACTGAATTTTTCATTTTCTTAGGAGTCAGGCTGGATGGATTTGGCATTATAGGATAGAGCTTGAAGCTCCCTGACATATGAGCTCAGGTACACATCTAAACTTCTCGACAGATTCTCCATCTGCAAAATGATTGGAAATGACTTCAAGGAGGGAATGAGGAAATGTTTCTACAACTTGATGGGGGAAGCTGTGAATCACACAGCTTCGAATTCTTGAAACTTGTGCAATATCTAAAACTCTTTCATATGGAAAACAACCTCCATAGACCCTGACGAAGTGATTGAAGACACAGAAGACTGCCTCTATTTTGAGATCCACAAACCCAAGGAAGAAAAAGTCTTATTTTATGCACACACAAAAAGAAATATTTCTACTCAATTTATCACTAACATTTTAAAGCAATTGTTCATGTGCAAGAGACAAAATGAGATCATTTTCTTTTAATCCTCATCAAAACAAATGTGCAACAACTTTAAATCTATGTAACCTTTGCTCACGGAAAGTAAACCATGAGTCTGTCCCTGTTTAAGAAACACTGACATAGCAAATAGATCTCCGGGGCAGAAACTGGAACTTTTTTTTCTTTTTAAGCCTGTTTTTGCCATTTATTAGCTGTGTGATTTGGGGCAGGGTATATAATCTTTCAAAAGACTCGATTTCCCATTTTAAATTGCTGGGTTTAAGGACTGAATAAAAGTGAGTCACCTTGGAACAAAATTGTGAGGGGAAGAAATTTAGTCCAGGGGTCTTAAAGGGTCAGATCCAACTGCGAGATCTTGAGCAAACCTCTTGCCCTTGCCAAGCCTCAATTTCCTCTCCAAAGAAATAGTGTGCTTGCTCATCTCCAAAAACTTCTCTACCTTGCAGAGCTGTCCAGACCATCCAAGTTTACATGTGAAGGTGCCTGCTCTACAAACAAGGAAACAGGCTTCTCGGAGCAGCACCCAACCTGGAAACAGGACCCAACAACATTGCTGGGGGCTGAGAAACCACCACCCCTATCTCAAAAATCAAATCTATTATGAGGGTAGAGTTCTGGTTTAGGATCCTCTGCTCCTCGTGCCAGAAATGAGCTCAACCGAAAGTGCCATTAGCTACCCACTGCAGGGTGAGTTTGTTGTCACCTCCTTTATCAGTCAGCTGGCTGTGAAAAACCAGTTTGTGTGCTCAGATACATGCATTACAGAGTGAAAAAAAAAAGATCATGTTGAAATACAAGCAGCACACAGTGAGCATAACAATTCTGCCTGCCCAAGCTCAGGCAAAGCCCACCTGTCTCTAGATTAGGGCAAAACAAACACTGCAAAAGTCATGAGTGACTTCTGCTCTGTGTCCCCGGCTGTCCTACAGAGCAAAGAGAAGAAAAAGAAAAGGGAGAGAAGTGAGGCTTCCCTAATGTCTTGCATACTCCTTCTCTATTCTACCCTACCACAGAGGCACATATAATGAGGAATTAGGATCCTTAAAGTAGGTCCCAAAGTAGTCTCTTCTCAGCTCTCTAGAAACGACCAGGAGATACACAGGGTGCAAGTTTCTAACATTAAAGCCCATGCTGATTAAGACAAGTCCTATATACCAGGAGCTGAGCTGGGCCTTCACCCAATATCAGCTCTACTTCACCTGCACAGTCACCCTGAAATGCTGAACTGTTATCTTAACCTGTTCTGAGCCACAGTGTCCTATGGTCTAACATCTTTCTGTATGGAACATGGTTTGGGATTTAACTGAGACAATACATTGGTAATACCTATTCGCTATGAGGCAGTGCACAGTGGGAAAGGCTACTGTAAAATCAGGAAACTTCACAGGCACATTACTCAGACTTGAAGCTATCTTTGTGAAGAGTTCAGCATCTTCTGCATGTCCAGTGATGAGAGATGGCAACAGTAACATCTACCAGTCACTGAAGCCTACCCTGACCATATCCACTTGCTTATTATAGGATGCTGTGGTTGGACTATGCCCCCTCCTTCCCAGTGCTGCAGTGCTTGGAGACAGGTTCTGGTAGGAGATGTTTGGGTCATGGAGGTAGAGCTATTGTCATTGGAACCCTGCATTTCTTGTAGGAATAGGTTAGTTAGCATAGGAGTCTGGCTCCCTTTATTGTCTTTGAAACATGCTTGCTTGCTCTTCCAGAGTTTGATGGTCCACTAGACTCACACAAACTATGATGTAGAACTTGTGCTGGCAAGTGTGCCTTTCTAGCCTGTGTGTTTTGGTCATAAGCTATTTTGTTTTATTTATTTTATCTTGTGTATGCATGCACAAATGTGTATGATGTGTGTGTGAGTGCGGGCACATCAGAAATGCTGCTGAAAAGATCATCTGCCTAAAAGCAAAAGACCAGGCCTGGTGGTATAGCCTATTATCCCAACTCCTTAGGAGGCTGAGGCAGGATTTCAAGTTCAAGCTGCCTATTACAGAGTAAGTTTAAGGCCAGTGCCAGAAACTTAGTGAGACTGTCTCAAAATAAAAAGTGAAAAACAGGGCTAGAGGTATAGCTCACTGATATAGCACTTGTCTAGCAGCATGGGGCATGAGATTCAATCCTTACTACAAAAGAAAGAATAAAGAACAAAGGAATAAAGGAAGGGACAGAGGAAGTAAGGGCAAAGAAAAGAAAACAGGGGGGTGGTAGAGAGGGAGGGAGAGGAGAAGGAAAGGAGAAATGAAGGGAGGGATAGAGGGAAAGAGGAAGGGAGGAAGGAAGAGGAAAGGGAAGAGAACAATTGCAAGGAAATATAATGCATTAACCCCCCCCCAAAAAAAATAACCTCAAGAATACTCTCTTCTGTAGCAAATTGCTAAAGTCATAACCAAGTCTGGCGATGATCAAGAATTTAGTTTGGGGTGAGGCTGGGTGTGGTGGCACACGCCTTTAATCCCAGCACTCTGGAGGTAGAGGTAGGAGGAACATGATGAGTTTGGGGCCACCCTGAGACTACAGAGTGTATTCCAGGTCAGCCTGAGCTACAGCAAGACCTTACCTTGAAAAACAAACAAAAAGGAATCTAGTTTGGGGTGGATGATCTCTTAGCCTGTTGTTTGGGCTATTGGAACAAGATACCACAGACTAGATGGCTTACCAACAACAGACAGTTATTTTTTTTTTTTCTCACAGCTCCAGAGATTTCATCAAAGTTCCAACATGGTCAGGTTCATTTCATAAATGGTAAGTTCTCATTGTGTCCACAGGGAGCAAACATAAATAGAAGGTAGGTTCTCACTCTTCAGTTTCTTTTATAGGGATGCTATTCCCATTCATGAGTGATCCATCCTCATGAGCTAGACACCACCTTCTACTGTCACCTTACTGGTTAGCATTTCAACATATGAATGTTGGGAGCATCACAGAAATGTTGGGACATCACAAAAGCAATTTTACCATTACGGGGTCTTGCTGCCTTATGCACACACAGCTGCTTATATCTTGCCAGTAGGACTGAGGTACCTGCTGTTCTTTCTCCTACGAATAGAGCAGAATTGCAGTCTGAGCTGACTTCCCTAAATAAGTGGTGCCATCATTAGCCCAAGGAGACTGGACTGTTCCTGGGGACTTGCTTCTTGCCTGTATTCTTCATAAAGTAAGTGATTCCAGACAAAATATGAGCTCAAAAATCAGGCAAAACCTTAAAGAACACAACTGTATTTGTTGATGTTCAGGAAGAACATTTGTAATTCTGAGTTCCATGTGTTCCTGCTAGTAGTCTGAATTTGATCTAGTCAACTGTTGGAGCCAAAAATTAAAGGTTTATGGACTGGAGAGATGGCTCAGTGATTAAGGTGCTTTCCTCCAAAGCCTAATGACCCTGTTTCATTTCCCCAGAACCCATGTAAAGCCAGATGCACGAAGTGGTACATGCATCTGGAATTTGTTTGCAACAGCTAGAGGTTCTGGTGAACCCATTCTCTCACTCTCCCTGTCCATCTCTCTTCTATCTCTCTGCTTGAAAATTAATAAATAAAGTAGTGTTTTTTTTAAAAAATGTGTTTTTGGTTTTGGTTTTTAAAGTTAAAGCATCAAAACAAGTAAGCTGAAAAATCTCAAGGGAAGAGATAACAGAGAGCACTGAGAATTGAGAGCAACCAAAATCTACCAACAAGACAAGGATAGGTAACTCCCTGGCAGGAGATGAACCACCCCTCACACAGCAGCCAGGGCCCAGATGAAACCACAGAAGAACTGGTGAGATGAACAAGGGTGCTGCTTCCATGGTGAGCCTGACAACCTGCGCCAAGGTGATGCACACAGACACTGAGTGTACTCAAAACCTGCTCAAGCAGAAATCCAGAAGCTGCTGAGAGCTCAACACCAAAGTAGACTTAAAGCACACCCACCAGGGCTCAGGGAAGTTTGCAGAAGACAGGGCACAAAGACTGTAAGAGCCAGAGGGTGGGAGGGGATATCCAGAGGCATTGGCCCCCGCCCCCACCATGACTGACTGCTGTTCTCACAACTCATAACCTACTCCTATATGGTGAACACCAGCAATCCCATAAAAGTGGGATCTTGGTGGAGTTGTGGCACAGAGGAGGAAAATTTTGTCATCAACATATTATGTGTCTATACAATGTTTCTGCTTTAAATTAAAATAAATAAACTTTTAAAAAGTTAATAAAAGAAAAAGTTGAAGGATCAAAACAAATAGGCTAGGAAACTCCAAGGGAAGAAATAATATACTATATATTCTCAGTGGAATGGAGGTGGGGAAAAGGGATATAAGAGTATAACCAGATGGAAATATGACCAATTCATGATGTGTTCATACAGTAAAATTTGTAATTATTTTTTCTTTATTTAAAAAACTTTATTTTATTTTATTTACTTGAGAGAGAGGCAGATAGAGAGAAAGAGAAAGCATAGGTGCACCAGGACCTTCAGCCACTATAAATGAACTCCAGATGCATGTACCACCTGTGTGTCTGGTTTATGTGGGTCCTGGGGAATTGAACCTAGGTCCTTTGGCTTTGCAGGCAAATGCCTTAACTACTAAGCCATCTATCCTGCCCATAATTAATTTTATAAAATAATATACCATAGATGAAAAACAATGGAGACGAGAAACAATCAGATGACACTGACCATGAAGACTTGAAGAATGGGTAAAAATTCTGGGACTGTAGAAGTGAGAGAGAAGTTCATTGTAAGGCACTGGAACAATGTAAACAAAGACAAGAAGACAGAACCCACAGAGGATTGTGAACAGTGAGGATCTGATGCCTGTGGTCTACGCAGTACCCCCCTGAACACCTACAGCCTCCTTGCCATTCCGTTGTCTGCATGAAGACCCCTCTTCTGTGGTAGAGATTCAGTGGAGAGACAGGGTTTGTGGGACTTGTAGAGACTCCTTGTGTTTACCTTTCTTTTTCTTCTTGGCATAGAAAGGGTTCTAGTTCCCTGTACCTAGACAAGGACGTCTAACTAATTCTCGCCAGCACACTGTGAGCACAAGTGGCAAGTGCCTGGCCAGTGCTGGCAATTCATAACGTCCAGCACAGCCCTCCCTTCTGTGTCTCCTGAAAAGGTTGCGTTTTCCAGATACTTCAGCCTGCAGACAGCGAGGGCTGCCTCCATATAGACTACTGAATCATTACATAGACATCTCGCAGTTTGGAACAGCTCCTAGACCCTTTTCTTTCCATAAATAAGAAACAAAAAACATTCTCTGATGTTAAGCCACTTCAGACATGCTGTTAAGGAAGCATACCTAGTTTATCCTGACTAATAGAGGTTTTACTAAGTGACCAAGAGTGTCAGGAAGACCACACTGGGGACAGTGTGTTTAGTTGCTTCTCTGAGGGTATCAGTCTTACACATGCTGTGGGCAGAGGAAGGAGCACCTATTCCTTCGTTGCAGACTTCCGCATTCATAGATGCTTCTTGCTGCTGAGAAAGATCTGTTCAAGGTAGTAACACTTCGAGGTCTTTATGGCTTAATTTTAAAGTGATGACATGAAGTGAAGATACTGTTGATCGTCCTTAAAACTACATTGAGATTTGGATACCTTGAACAATGACCTCATAGCCGTTTAGCATGGTAATAATTGCTACCATTTAGCAAATTGCTGGGAGTTCAACATGTTAGTGGACAACTTACAGTCCTGGCCAGTTTCATCCTTACATTAATCCTGAAACATGTGGACTATTATCTCCAAAGTACAGATAAGAAAATAGGTCCACAGAAGGGACATGACTTGGTTAAGTTCATGTAAGTCAGCTAAAAAACAGTTAAACACAAAGCTAGGTATCTCCACTCCAAACCCACTCTCTTTATAAAGCTATCCCGTCCACAGGAAACACCCAGGAAGGATAGGTAAAAATTGAATTTTACCTAGCATTTCTCACTTTTTACAGAGAAGAAAAGCTGAAATGTGACAGATACCAATAGTGCTCACAGAGGATTCATCTTCCCCTGTCCATTTCCTCAACTACCCAGCAATCATTCTAGGGCCATGTGACTAGCTTTGTCCAATAAACTATAAATAGAAGAGTACAGGTATCATATTCAAGCTGAAGAAGTTAAAAGCCAGTTGGTTTCTCCTATGGCCCCTCTCACCTGGAAGGACACATATTCCAATGTGGATGACACGTTGGAGGAGGGACCCAGACCTTCATGATGAATAAGAAATAATCTTTAGTATGCTATGCCAGGTCTTTTGGAGATACGTGAGTGAGGGCATGTGTCTGGTATGTGTTCTTACTGTAATATAAACTAACAGAACAAAATTAATCCTGGTGGTTCATGACTTATTTGGATCATTGGTCCTTAATTTACTCATTTTTACATATTTTGCTAACTATTTAGTTATTCTTTTTAAATCTATGCATTCATGAAGCCACTCCTAAGAACTAATAATAGAACCTTGACAATAACCTTATCTGTCTGTGCTTTTGTTCTCACATGCGGACCATTAGCATGAATGCTATATTCTTCAGTCCCTTAGTCTTGTATTCTTTTGCCTTTGTCTACAAACATGCCTGAAATATGTGTGTCTATTTTGTTGCAGTTGTTTTTAAATTAAAAAACATTGCCAGGCGTGGTGATTACGCCTTTAATCCCAGGACTCGGGAGGCAGAGGTAGGAGGATCACCGTGAGTTCAAGGCCTCCCTGAGAATACAGAGTGAATTCCAGATCAGCGTGGGATAGAGTGAGACCCTACCTTGAAAAACTTAAAAAAAAAATTACCCCTACATAAGTAATCAATTAAAATCTAATTATTTTATTTAATATGATATTGTTAAGATTATAGATATTACTGGATGTTTTTTCTCTTCCTTTTGACTGCTCCATACTGGACTTTGTTCTGTTTTCTTTTCTTGTGCATGTCCTGACCAAATGTCTCTCCATTTCTTGAGGAACTTATTTAGTTGTCTCACCCTCTTATCATAAGAGAAGCATCATTGTTGCATGCAGATTTGAACCAACAGAAATCCAGGATTTAGACTGCCCCATGAACCCCAGCTTTGTCCTTGCCAAGTGTGAATGTGAAATATGTTTTCTTTTCCATAAAATTGCCACCTTCCTGCTGTTCCTATTGTGCGGTGGCAAGAATAGAGCAAGTCAAAGGACAGCGCACTTCGTGGATTGCTAATATTCTACATAAATATCACAAGAGGGAGATTCCTTCATTCTGCTTTCTTATGTGCACACATGTTCATGTGTGCACATCTGGGTGTGCTCTTTATGCCCTCGTGTGCAAATACATATGGAAGCCAGAAGTTGATGTCAAATATCTTGCTTGATCACTCTGCACCTTATTTTTTGAAGGCAGAGTCTCTCACTGAACCTGGAGCTCTGATTCAGTTAGACTAGCTAACCAGTAAGCCTGAGCGATCCTTCCTGCCTCCACCTCCCCAGCACTCGTATTGCAGGTATGTACCTTGGTGTCTGGCTTTTATGTGTATGCTGAGATAAAAACTCTGGTCCTCATGCTTGCAGAGCAAGCAGTTTGTTGACTGAGCCTCCTTCACTCTGTTTCCTAAAACACACACACACACACACACACACACACACACACACACACACAGAGAGAGAGAGAGAGAGAGAGAGAGAGAGAGAGATTTCTATTTGAGTCTCTAAAACTGACATATTCAAGCATATAGCCACATTTCTATCTGGATGCCCCGAAACAATCATGAGTAGAATGACTAGCAAATTTGAAGCATCCTTCTCCTCTGCCAGATGTCTCCATTCTCCCCCCTCCAATGGTACAGATGCTACTCATTATGCATCTTCCAACAAACTGCAGATGATGCAGCTTCAGAATGGGTATATCTACTGAGCATGGGGGTTCTCCCAGCGTGCATGTGTGTGGGCACAGCATGGTTTGACGGCACTGTGGTTTGTGCCGTACAGTATAGTCTGCTGCCACAAATCCTGCCTGTAACAGTTGAAGGACTTAGGAGTCATGGAGCTCAGCTCAGACTTTTAATGCAAAAAGGCATTTGTTTCAGAAGAAGTACGTAAGTTCTCTGTCTGTTTGTTCTATCAAGTGTAAAACACAGTTGTTTAAAAGAAAAGCTAGCCGGGCGTGGTGGCACACGCCTTTAATCCCAGCACTCGGGAGGCAGAGGTAGGAGGATCGCTGTGAGTTCGAGGCCAGCCTGAGACTACATAGTGAATTCCAGGTCAGCCTGGGCTAGAGTGCGACCCTACCTCGAAAAACCAAAAAGAAAAAAGAAAAAAAAAAAAAAAGAAAAGCTAAATTACATAATGTAAATTAAGTGCCAGGAATGAACACTCAAGTCAAGTAGGTTCTCTGTTAAGTGTTGGTGTTTCTTTTGTTCTCCTGTCCTGGGCAGTCAGATTTTATAAATACCTTTAATAAAGGAGAGAGTGTGATTTGAAAAGCCTATTCCAGACTGTGCAACTTACCAAAGCTATGTAACTAATAGAATGACTAATCCATATCTGAAGAAGAAGAAAAACTTTGTCTGAAAAAGGCTTACGATTTTGTTATGTTGCAAATAGTGGCCCCTCAAGTCTGTGTGGTGATGTGATCACCAGCCTCTGAGGTAATAGGACCTTTAGGAGGTGCTGATCAGTACAAGGAACTTAGATCACTGGGCTGGGGATGCGCTGATGACAGGAAGAGGTCCAAACGTCCATGGACAGAAATCATAAGCAAGATAAACTTTTCCTCCTTTGAAATTGGTTGTAGAAGGCATTTTGTCACAGTTATAGAAAGCTGATAGACACAAGCTTTCCGGATGTTGGTTCTGGAAAAAAAGCAGAAGCTGACCATTTCCTTTTTTTTTTCTTTTCTTTTTCTTTCTTTTTTTTTTTTTTTTTTTAACCTAAAGGGCAGATGTCAACCAGGGAGCAGATTTTCCCTATCGCGAACAGTCTGGGAACTCCACCAGTGAAGTCAACAACAGGGCCTTGAGAAAGAGCAGGCCTTAGGGCCAGCCATGGTGGTACACCCCTTTAATCCCAACACTGTGGAGGCTGAGGTAGGAGGATGGCTATGAGTTCAAGGCCAGCCTGAGGCTACAGAGTGAATTCCAGGTCAATCTGGACTGTAGTGAGACCCTACCTCAAAAAACCAAATGCGGCTGGGGAGATGGCTTAGCAGTTAAGCGCTTGCCTGTGAAGCCTAAGGATCCCGGTTCAAGGTTCGGTTCCCCAGGACCCACGTTAGCCAGATGCACAAGGGGGCGCACGCGTCTGGAGTTCGTTTGCAGTGGCTGGAGGCCCTGCCGTGCCCATTCTCTCTCTTTCTACCTGCCTCTCTCTCTCTCTGTCTGTTGCTCTCAAATAAATAAATAAAAATGAACAAAAAATTAAAAAAAAAACAAAACCAAATGCTCAGAAAGAGCAGGCCTTTCTGGACCAGGCCCCACGGTGCTAAAAGAAAAGCAGTCAGCCCCAGATGAGGAGGAGACATATTTCTAAATGTGGAAGAGGAGTTGTTGCCAGAGGAGGTAGCCCAAAAGGGAGAGAGGATTCCTTGAGACTTCACTCACTTACAATAAATAGTAAACTATTCCAGAGAAATGTTGACGATCGATAGCAGCAGGGATTGCCAAAAGAAGAAAAAAAGAAAAAAAAAAGAAAAAAAATCTGCCTAGTGGATTAGCCAATGATGCGATTCTTTAAAAACTAAGGCAGAAGAGAGCTGCCAAAGATGAAGGTATAAATTAGGCTTATGGAACGGACACGAGCAAGGCTTAAGCTTCCGAATTCCAGGCCAGAATCTTCACAGCCACCAGCCTGTGGGGTGAGCAAGTTGATTGTCAATAGTAGCTTAGATAAGAGGACATAAAAATCGGACTAGTAAATAAAGCACTGTTAGTAACAGAGGAAAACAAAGCTATAGCAATACAAAGTGTGAGATAGTATTGTAGTTTGGTATGAAATATCCCTTGAAGGTTCATATGCTAAGGTTTGGCTCCCACTCAACACAGCGTCCAGAGGTGGGGCCTTGAGGAAGTGAGTAGACCATGAGGCTCTCACTTGATCAGCAGATTCACCCATAGATAGTGTCCAATTGGAGGAAGTAGGTCACTGGTACATCTCTCCTTCCTTCCCGTATACCCATCCCTGCCTAATGAAATAAGAATCACTGGTCCACCACACATCTCTTCTATGATATTTGGCCTCACTTTGCCCTGCCCAGCCAACCAGTGTTGGAAGCTATAGAACAGTGGTGGATCTTGACACGAGTGTTTGAAATCTCCAGTGTCTTTTCCATGTTCACTCGAGCATTCTGTTGCTTCAAGTGAGACAACTCACTTTCATGTGATGAATTATTATTATTTAAAGTGTAGAATTCTATTTGAGGTTATTATTGAGCTCTACATAACGGAGTGCCAGCCCGGCTAATTCCTTCATTGTCTGAACAGAAGTGACAACTCAGCCTTGAGAGAGTTTTTGTTGTTTTCTCATAACAGTGCTGTGCCACAAGAGTATTTCCACATGGCTGACCTCGTTTACCCCTTCAGATCCACCCCTAAGTACCAAGCTGTGGAATGGCAGAACTCAAAGGGTCATTAATGATCACCTGGATAGAACCCTTTATTTCCAAGGGTAAATCTGGGGACTGGATTGGCCTACCAGCTGGGACTGAAGAAAGAAAGAGATAATGTATCTTGGTTTCTTTCAAGCACTTGTATCACAGTCTTAATGTCAGAGGAACACAGTGTATACATGAAGGTGCCCCCTTCGTGTCCTCAAAGTTGGATTCAAACAGAGGCCAAAGATAGCAGCAGTCTTAGAAGAAGAGCTGGAGCCTCCCGGCCACACAAAGTCAGCATCCTTGCTAGGACTTTTCAAAGGCTGTTTTCTTCAATGGAACAGAGTTAGTTTCTGACAGGAGCCTTCCATATGAAACAACTATGTTGGCCCAGCTCTTGAAACCTGAAAAGATGAAATGTTCAAAGGCTTAAGAGAAGGAGTGTCACACCCCATGATGTGCAGTACTACAGGACTTTGTTTTGACGGTGTGAGGTTGAGGACGAGCAAGCATCTGAAAGAACGTTCTTCTATTTGCATTTGACATCAGAGTACAAGATCAGGGTGGAGTGTCTCCAGACAGCATAGAAAGGACATCTCGGTGCTTGCCAATGATTAGCTATGTCGTCCTGGGTCGATTACTTCACTTCTAGGGTTGCCAGATTGAACAAGTAAAAACACAGGACACCCAGTGAAATTTGAACCTTGGATAGTCACTGATTTTAGTATAAGTATGTCCCATATATTTGCTCATTATATTTCTGAAATTCAAATTTTACTACATGGCCTATATTTTCTTTGGTCCCCCCATTAGTACTTCTCTGGGTCAGTTTTTTCACCTGTAAAATGGGTATTGAAAATCCACCTTGCTTATCTCATGAGGGTTTAATGAACTATAGTGGAGGGGATCCTTAACATGCAATAGGTCCTTACTAACTAATTTATCTGTCCACTTTCTTATCTTCTTATGACAGACACCTAATAGTGAAAATGGATCTTGGGAAACAGATACTATCCAGTAGATGTCTTTCTGGGGACTTGGTCAGCAATCCTTGGAAAAAAAAAAAAAACCAGAAGTGATTGGCCTACTTCTCCACCCTTTCTGGACTCAGGGTACACTCTGAGGTGTGGGCTTGAAAATCAAAGGCCAAGGCTTATGCCACCTATGTGCCTGCTCAGATTTATTTTTTAACTTTGGGATCTGAGAAAGTGAATGTGAATATGAAGGTGAGACTTGTGTTCTAAAAGAAAGAGCACTTAAATAATAAGTGGTCAACACGTTGTGAGCTCTTCATTTCTGCAATGAAAATCTGTTCTCTAGCAACTGAATGAACAGGAAGGTTAGAGATACAAATGGGCATCATAAAGGGTTAGAGATGGGAATAAAAACTATAGGTCCTGAAAAGTCCTATTCTTCAATGGGCCCAGGGAGGTGATATTTGGTGCCAGAGGAAGAAATTTGAGGATGCCCTGCTAACACCATGCCCAGAAACTCTGCCCAGCAAAGCCCTCAAGGCAGCTGTGGTTTGTGGGGGGGGGGTAGGAAGAGAGTAGTCCCAAGGGGGAGACAGCTGCTGGACTTCCTGGCCCTGAGACTCTGATTCTGTGCTCAGTCCCCATCAGAATGTGCTCACGTTTAGATCTGGCCTTCTCTTGAGTTGCTCAGCAAACCAAGACCACATCCCCATGCTGCAGCTGTGACCCCCATTCCACACTACAGAGGAGAGCATGGATTTTTGCCAAGTTTGTGTGTTCTTCTCAGGAATTGTGTTGTTATTGCCATAGGTGTTAATCTGTCTTTCTCAGGTCCTGATGGTTACATAGTACAGAAAGGCAGAAGCCCATTGTGAGAATGCTAATTATGAATTAAGATTAATTTGGTCTCTACCTAGAAGTCAATAGGCTGATAGTCACACTTGCGTCTTGAAATCTGTCCTGTAATGATAAAGAGGGGCTGAGATGCAGCTCAGTTGGTAAAGCACTTGCAGTAGAAGAGTGAGAACCTCAGTTAGGATCCCCAGCAGGTACATACATGCTGTGCAGATGTGGCAGTCCACCTATAATCCCAGATATGAGCAGATGAATGCAATGGTGGCCTCAGGGTTCAGTAAGAATCCTGTCGCAATCAGTAAGGTGGACAGCAATAAGGGGAGACACCTGACATTGACTTCTGACCTTTATGCGCACCTGCACACACACACACACACACACACATACACACACACGTGCTCATAACACAGGAACATATATGTACAAGAAAACGATGAAGGTAAAAAAGAAGTGTGAGGGGAGGTGGAGGAAGAGCTATTGCTTTGCCACAGGGATAAGCCTAAACTTGTAAGAATCATAGTTTTAGTTCTCAAAGTATTATCAGGAGACCTCCTATAATCCCCTAGGCCCTTTCCAAAGATCCACAGGGTCAAAATAATTTTCATAATAATGCTAGATAGTATTTGCCTTTAAAACTTTGCATGAGTGAGCAGTGATTTCTAGAGGTTGTAGTACATATTCATTATTACCATAAAAAGCTATCAAAACACACTATTCAGTACCAGTATAAGGGCTCTATATTAGAACCCTCTTATAATATTAATACTATTTTAGTGTAATAATCAAAAGCTTATTTATTTTAGTATACAATGTATGAGTTATTTTTATTCTTCGGTAAATTCATAATTTTCTAAATTTCTTGATTTTAATTTCTAATAAGGCAAATATTGATATCTATATCTCTATGTTGGGACCTTAAGAAATGTAAAGATGACTTGGGAAGCTGAAGCAGGAGGATTACTATGAGTTAAAGACCAGTCTTTACTACATAATGAGTTCTAGTCCAGCCTGAACTGAGGAGTGAAGCCTGTCTCAAAACAAACAAACAAACAAACAACAACAACAAGAAGGTAAAGATGCTCACATACAAACAAAAACATGATGAAACTAGGACAGATGCACATCTTTAATCTTAGCTGCTGGAGAACCTGAGATGGGAGGACACGCTGAAACCAGTTCAGGATCAGCCAGGGCGATGTAGTGAGACTCCCATCTCAAAACTGAAACACTGAAGAATTATTAAAGTCACGGCATTTATAAAGAATGTTGGCTGGGTTTTCCGGGAGTTGAGGACTGTATTTGTTCTGAGTAGCTACAAGACATACATATACCACAAGCAGCTCCATAAATACTTTCCAATGACCTGAGCTACTCCAGGATCAAAGGGATTCCCTTATCCAGGAGCGAGTGCCCCATGGTCAGAAGTATGTAGGCAAAGTCTGGCCAACCATCTGGCAGGGATGTTGCAGAGAGAGATTGAGCCCAGCACCAGGGGAGATGATGTAAAGATGGGCTGGGCAGCTAAAGTCTTTAAAGATCTGCACAGCTGGGCTACAGAGATGGCTTAGTGGTTAAGGTGCTTACCTACAAAGTCTAAGGACCCAGGTTCAATTCCCCAGAACCCACATAAGCCAGATGCACATGGTAGGGCATGTGTTTGGAGCTTATTAGCAGTAGCTAGAGGCCCTAGTGTGCTCATTCCCTCTCTCTCATATAAATAAATAAAAATTAGCCAGGTGTAGTGGTGCATGCCTTTAATCCCAGCACTCGGGAGGTAGAGGTAGGAGGATCTCTGTGAGTTAGAGGCCACCCTGAGACTACATAGTGAATTCCAGGTCAGCCTGGGCCAGAGTGAGGCCCTACCTGGACAAACCAAAAATAAAAATTAATTAATTAATTAAAATTAAAAAAAATCTTTATAGCCTAACCATGTAACTTGAGGAAAGACTCAAACAGATTTTCATAGAAAAACACAGGTGAAGGGTCGTTAGCCTGATGGGAACTATCCCTTGACGGTGACAGCATTGAGCACTGAAGGACTAAGTCACAAGTTGGACTAGCCCCTCAACCTTTCAGCTGAGAAACTGCACATTCTTGGGTTAATGTGCTCCTCCCAACTGCCTGATGACACTTCCCAGAGGCGGCTCCAAGCACTGATGTGGACTGCCACAGATGACGCAGCTGAGAAGTGACATATCCTTCTGGCACCCAGCACTGGTATTCTTCCCAGCTCCCAGCTGCCTCTACACTGGCCCAAAGATTGGGCGAGCACCCAATATCTTAAGTCTGGCTCTGACATCTCCTTGGTCCTCCTCCCGCGGCTCATGCGTAAAGAGATTGTTTGCCTAGCTGCTCTCCTGCCAGGTACCAATGCAGCGAGCTTGCTCACACGTAGAGGAGCCTCGTAAGTTCCACCCTCCCCGGGAATCCTTCCCAGGGAAACACTGGACTCCTGAGAAGCCTGAACTGTTCACCTCTCCTGGAACACTAATGAGCTGTTTGAGGCCAGTTTGAGTGTGAGGTTCAGGAAGCCCCAGAGCTGAGTTATATAGCAGCCCAGGTGAGCGCAGCAGCGAGGAGAGGCCTATCACCCCACAGCCTGCCCTCTGCTCACATGTTGCCACTTCCTTGGAGTGACATTTCCACCTGCCTGCAGCCATTCCCTCTTTGGGCAGGGAGCCCATCAGATTTTACAAGCCAAGCAGGGTGAGGACTGGCGAAAACGTGAATGGGAATGCCCAGAACAACAAAGTCAGCAGGTGGTTTCCCTTGGGAGATGGGGTGAGCCAAGCCACGTGCTGGCAATCATCGGGCACCCATTGGAGAGCAGTGAGTGGCCTCCACAGAGTCCCAGAAGTGGGACCTACAGTCCTTTTGGGATTAGCCAGGCCTTTACAAGGACATGTTGCCCAAGCACTTTAATGTTGATGAGTTTCAAATCACTTCCCACTGGATTACTAGAAGGTAAGCTAGGGAAAGAATATCTCTAGAGCTGGGTAGGTAAACATTTTCTGTGGAAGGCCAGGTGATAGCTTTTGGGAGGGGGGGCTTTGAAGGCATAATAGTTTTGGTAACAGTTAGCCAGGGCTGCCAATGTAGTATGAAAACTCTCCATCAGCGATCCGGAAACAGACAGGCATAGTTGTTCCACGAAACCGTGCATTAATGCACACAACTTGGAATTCCATGTGATTTTCACACATCATGAAAGTTTTTCCATCTTTTGACTTCTTTCAAAACCATTGAAAATTGTAAAAACCATTTTTAGCTCATGGCTATAGAACAGATGGGCTTGGTTTGGTCTGCAAGCTTGCATGTCCCGCCCTTCCTCTGGGGCCATGGTTCCCAAACTGCATGTGCTCAATCACCTATGTTAAGGATTCCCAAGCCTTCTTGATTATATACTTCTGAAAATTCATATTTAAAATGAGCTACTATAGGATGGCAAAAAAATAAATAAGTAAAACTAAAAAAGCAAGGAATGGTGATACAGGCCTATAACTTCAGCCCTGGGGAGGCTGAGGCAGGAGAATGACAAGCTCAGGGCCAGCCTGGCCTACATAGGGAGAGCTTGCTTCAAAGTAAATAATGTTTGCTACCCTCGTGAGTTTCAGCATAAATAGGTAGGAAGAAAGAAAAAGGAAGAAAGGGAGAGAGAGAAGGAAGGATGAAGGTTGGTAGAAGCAAGGAAAAGGGGAGGAGCAAAACAGAAGGGAAAAAGCAGAAATGGGGCCGAGGAAATAGCTCAGTGAATAAAGTGCTTATTGTGCAAACATAATGACCTGAGTTCAGATCCCAAGCTCCCATATAAAATCCAGGTGTGGTAGTGCACATCTGCAATCCCAGCCCCGAGGAGGCAGAGACGAGAGAATCCCCGGAGTTTCCTGGCTTGCTAGTCTAGCTGCATTGTTAAGGTCTAGGTTCAGTGAGAGATGCTACCTCAAAAAATAGGGTAGAAAGTGATTGAGGAAGGGACCCAACTTTGGCCTCTGGCCTACACACACACACACACACACACACACACACACACACCACATATACAAAGACAAGAAAAATGAAGAAAAGGAGGGAGAAAGGAAGGGAGGAGAAAGTCGGGGGGGGGCGGCAGATAGGCACACATGCACACACATGTATCCTGGATGTGATGACTAATTTTATGTGTGGACTTGGCTCAATCTGGGGTGCTCTGATATTGGGCTAAACATTATTTCTGGATGGGTCTGTGAGAGGTTTCCAGATAAGATGCATTTGAATTTTTGGACTCCCAATGTGAGTGGGCCCCATTCAATCCACTGAGCACCTGACTAGTACCAAAGGGCAAGAAAACGAGAATTCATTCTGTCCATCTCTTCTTGCCCTTGGTCTGAAATACCATCAGTTTCTTGGGGTCTCAGACCTTTGCAGACATCAAAGCCATCCATTTTCTGGGGTCCTCAGTTTGCACACAACAGAACAGGCTTCTCAGACCCTGTAGTCACATAAACAATTCCTCACAGTCTCATAATAACCTGTAAATAATTCATGCAGACTTATATATAATTCATACATATGTACATAGCATTCACACACAGAGCATTCTGGAGAACCTTAATACATTGGACACAGGCCCTCTGATATACATCACCTTTAAGGGCAGGTTGAAACAGAGTCCTGCTTTTATCTCATTTCCTTTTATTTGTGCATAATTTAAATATTTTGAACATTAACAGCTCTTTTCATTTTCTTTTTCATTGTGATAGAACTCTCATGTTATTGTTAAAAAAAATCTTTCTACAAGCTTGAGAGATAGTTTAGCAGTTAAGGTGCTTGCCCGGGAAACCTAAGGACCCAAGTTCAATTCCCCAGTACCCACATAAGCCAAATGCACAAGGTGATGTAAGTTTCTGGAATTTACTTGCAGTGGCTAGAGGCTCTCTCTCTCTCTCTCATACAAAATAAAAAATAAATCTTTTTGTAATGCAAATGTGGCAGAAACTCCATTTATACATTTTCCCCCATCTCATAACCAGCAAGATTTGGCTTTGGTTTTATTTATTTTTTTTAATTTTATAATTACACATTGTTCTCTCTCTGATTGTTTCTCTGTGGCGTCCTCCCCCTTCCTATAAGGATCCTTATCATAGGATCGGGCTCATCTAGAGAAACCAGAGCCACCATTCCATGTTCAACTTCATTCAGGCCCACCATGTAACAGAACATATATACAGGTCCTGTGGACTAGGGTGTCCCCATCTGGGAGAGGTCATTGGTTCTGCTAACCATTCACATTATCCAACATACGATGAGATTTTAACCTGATAAAGACACATGTCAGACTTCTGAACTCAGAACTGTAATAATACTGTGTGAGGTTCTAAGCTGCTAAATTTGTGATAATTTATACAACAGAAATGAGAGCCTGATACAGTGCGCTTAAAGAAATGTGTATTTTATCTAAGGAGCCATATGTATCTGCACAAAATAGTTGATAGTTAAACTTAATGCATTAATACTTATAGTTTCTCTACAGACAGCCCCCTTTACTACTAATATTTACAATTTCTGCCTTTTCTCATTGTATCTTGACCACTTGAGATTGAAGTTATAAGTTATATTGATTTTTTCAAAGAAAAATATTATTTATTTTAGGTGATGTCTTTTATTTATGTTCTGACCTTTATTTTTCCCATCATTAACATATTGTGGGTTAAATTTGCTTTTATTTTCCAAAATTTTTAAAATTTTTTAAATGGATCATTACTTAGAGACAGGGTGTCCAATGTCATGACATTGTGACATGTTGCTGTCATCTATAAATCTATCAGACCTCATTCCCAGTTACCCTGGCACACATGTGGCCTCCAGGTTGCCAGTTAGACATGAGTGAACCCTATTGAGGACAACTTCCCAAGGACCTCGAGTTTCTGCAGGCCTGGTAAGCAGAAGCCCTGGCTTCTGTAGTTCTGGGCTATTGTTTCTAGAATGTTTGTGCAGCACACAGTCTTGGAAGGTAGAAAGCATGTTCTGCCAGAGCAAAAGACAGGTGTGTTTACTGATAAATATAGCATCCCCCCTCTGGAACAAAAACAGACAGACTACCTTCCATTATCCAATCCATGCTTCCTGAACTCGAGAGTCTTCCTTAATATGCCCCACAGCACGTTTCATGTCATCTGGCCCTTTCCATTACCCCATGGGAAAAAAGGATTCAAAGAATCAACATGAATTCTGATGCCCTACCAACCGTTTCTGTTGTCTGTAATTAGGGCCTTTGTCTCTGACCAGAAGCCTCCTGTCTGTCGCCTGCGTTCATGAAGCTAAGACAACTTACTTGTTAGCTTGCAAATAAGAAAAAAAAACTCAGAACTTGCACAGAGATTACAAAATTTATTTAATATAAATACTGAAAGTTTTATTTGCATATCTGTATAGCCCCACTTGCATCCCTAGATACTTCTTTTAATTGTCACTGAGTCCAGGAGATTTTTTTTAAATCTTCCTTGTGATTTCTTTATTTACCAATGAATTATCTAAATATTGGTCATGTACTTTTTAACAATTGGAGGATTCTCCAGATATCCTCCTGTTGTTGGTTACTAATTAAATTTTATGGAGAAAAGAAAACATAATATTGGGTTAAAGTCACTTTGCTATTTGAAACTTGTTTATGATAGAAAATATGACCTCTTGCCAGTGAATAGTCAGCATGTACTGGAAAGAAATGTGTATTAGAATAGAGGTGTTCAATGCTACAATAATAACTATGGAGTGATCTGTTTCCTCTTCCTAATTCTTTAATATTTGCTTCCTGGAGTTCTGTAATTATGTGCATATATGTTTGCAGATGTTAACTCTTCCTGGTAAATGCACGCTTTTATCACTGTCAAGCATTCCTCTTAATCTCTGGGAAAAGCCTTCATGTTAAGTCGCCTTATCTGGCTTTTCAGGTTTAAAGTTTGCTGGTGTGCATTTTTCTTCTTTTAATTTTACCTGTTTTACTATTTAAAGCATACCTTTTTACTTGGCGTTGCATGTGTGTGTACACATGATGTGTGCATATGCGTGTGCAGATGTGTGCAACCCATGCACACACCTGTGGAGGCCTCAGGACAGTACCAGGTGTCCCCCTCTATCACTGTTTCACCTTATTTCCCTGGGGTAGTCTTTCACTGAACATGGATCTTACTGGTTTTCAACTAGACTGGCTCACCAGGGAGCCCGGACAATCTTTCTGTCTCCACTCCTCTCAATTCTGGGGTTACAGCCATGCCCAGCCATGTTCAGCTTTTTATATGGGTATGGGAGCTCGGACTTGGCTCCTCATGCTTACACAGACAATACTCTTGTCTGCTGAGCCATCTCCCCAGGCTCCTACAACATATTTCTTAAAGGTGACATATTACTCCATCTTGCTTCTTTATACTATGTCAATGTCTTTGGTGTGTGTGTGTGTGTGTATGTGTGTGTGTGTGTGTGTGTGTGCGTGCATGTATGTACACAAGTTCATGTGTGTATATGCAAGTGTCTGTGTGCCTGAGATTGGTATCAGGTGTCTTCCTCAGTTGATCTCCACCTTATTTTATTTTTCGAGGCAAGAGCTCTCAGTAAACCTAAAGTTCAGCAAGGCAGCTAGCGCAGGCAGCCAGCAAGCCCTAGTGATCAGTGTTTCTGCCTTCCCCAAGCTGGGATGACAGGCACACCTCTGTTTGTTTCAGTGTGACTCCACAGCAGAGGCCAGGCCTTGGCATGGTGTGTATTGTGCCCACTCCATGAGAGCCGCTGTGTGTACAGTGCTCTGGCCTGGCTTAACCCAGCTCTTAGGGGCTCTGGCCTTCCCAGTGGCTACCTGCAGAGGTGAAATAACACAGTATAAATAGGAGTACATGTGATTCACATGACTTCACTAGATTCAGGAAAAGAAAAGAATACAGGTAGTCACAGAAGTGCCCCATGTCTTTCTGCCATTTCTCCCACAACCAGACAGCCTGTTGTGTCCTCTTGAGAGGCTGTGGGTAGTTCAGCAAACTGCCAGTGTATCTTTGCTTTTCCCCTTCCTCAGTCTCATCTCCCCATTTTCCCTTATTTTCCTTCCCTGGGATTACACATCCCAATATGAGTTCTGCCTCAAATTCAACCTTCCCTTAAAAATCCAAGTGAAGTTAGTGGAACCCAGGCTGGGCACATAGGACATGGTCAGCTTGTGTCGCGTTCTTTCTTCCTTCTTAACCGTGTGTTTGCTTCTCCTTATACTTCATGTTTTGCAAGGCTCAGTTAAGGTAATTCATGGGGCTAGGGATGCAGCTCAGTGGTAGAATGTCAGCCTAGCATGCATAAGGTCCCAGGCTCCATCCCTAGGACCGAAACAGACATGGAGAAATATTTGATGAATTCGTTATAAACAGCAGTGATGCAAACGTAATGCAGGTGTAGAGCTTTATTCAGAATTAATTAATGCAACTGGTCTAGCCAATCAAGTGGCTTTGCTTTCACAAGCCAAAAGAGGAACACTTGTTCTTTTTGTGTTTTTATTTATTTGTGAACAGTGAGAAAGAATGACAGTGGGTGGGAGGAGAATGTGGGTGTGCAGGGACTGCTTGCTCCAGCAAAGGAACTCCAGACGCAGGCGCCACTTTGTGCATTTGGCTTTACATGGGTCCTGGGGAATTTAACTCAGGTTGGCCGACTTTGCGAGCAAGTGTCTCTAACTGCTGAGCCATCTCCCCAGCCCAACACACTTGTCCTTACGCACTGAAGAGAAATGGAGTGGCGTCACAGCTTCCAGCTGGGCTGCCTTGGGAAAGTAGCTTTTCTTCTCTGAGCTCATTTCCTCAGTTCTAAAATATCAGGATAAAAATATTGAATTCATTTCATTGCTGTGAAATTTTAATAAAATCATGGGTGTGAGCTTGCTCTATAAACACTTCATAGCTGTGGGAACAGAAGGGGTTATTATTACTAATGGAAAGGTAGCACTCAATAAATGCTTATGGAATAAATATCTGCTAATGAAATAGAGAGCAACAATCCAGACACCACCCAAGAGCTTGATGTCACTTAGGTGTGCATCCTGGTTCTTGGTGTTTCAGTCCTCCTGAGATTTAATGCAAGGCAAGGGGAGCGTGAGTCTTATCCGTGGTGATGATTTTATTACTTCTCTGGATACTGCAAGTACAGTCCAAATGTAAACTAGGAATAACTTATCCTTTGGAAATGGTAACATATAACTAACTGACCCATTTGTCTAGCTGAAATAGCAGTAAGTTGTCAACCAGCTCAGGGATGTACACTTGTCACAACTTATATGGATGATTTTACACTTTACACATCATTGTTATCAACATATGCACATATTCTCTCATCTGACAAATAGTCCTTTGAGGTGGGCATGAATTTCCTCATTTTTCAGTTAAAGACGGTGAAATTTACAACTTGCCTCAAATGCCAGATAGTAGTTTTGTGGAACCAATGTTTGAAACCTCTACTCGTTCTCTAGACCAGGCTGCATCTTAAAGTATTGTCCTCTCTCTTGGAACTTTCTCATTCCTTTTCAATTGTGTTCTCCACGTTGTGCATGGTAGTACATGCCTGTAACCCCAGCACTTGGGCAGTAGAGGAAGAAAGATCGGGAGTTCAAGTTCATTCTCCTCTACATAGAAAGTCTAAGACCAGCCTACCTCAAATCAATCAATCAATTAATTGCTAAAAAGTGAACAACAGCAGCAACAACAAAACTTTGCTGTCCTGCCAGGCATGGTGGCACACGCCTTTAATCCCAGCACTCGGGAGGCAGAGGTAGGAGGATTGCCGTGAGTTTGAGGCCACCCTGAGACTACATAGTGTATTCTAGGTCAGCCTAGGCCAGATTGAGACCCTACCTCGAAAAACAAAAGAAAAAAAAACCTTTGCTCTCCAAAATCTAAGTGACAGCACGAAGGGATTCCTGAAACCTAAGGACAGCTATAAAATCCATATCAAAATGAGACATCAACTACCCATCGACCACTGGCTTTCTCAGAAAAACTATCTTGTAGTAGTTGTCCACTTTTACAATGTAAATATTCCTACACATAGCTAGTTGATTGTCCCTCCCAGAGAACTGGCATTCCTGAAATGAGCTAAGATATTTAGGCAACAGCTAAGGCACTGAGACTTCTTTTCTCAACCAAAAGAAATGGAAGTCCATTGATAGACATCCCAAAGCTGCATTTTCTTCCATAATCTTCTCTTTCTTCAACCTATAGCAGCTCTGTCGCCTTGAAGCTTGCACAGTCCAGGTAAGTCTACACATATAAATGAAAAGGAAGGTAAGGCTGCTCATGTTGCCATTGGCTGGTCTTTCATTTCTTGCCCTAATTGCTGTGATTTCTCTACTGCCTTGGAATTACTTCCCTCTCCCAATCCAAGCTACTTCATAAAGGAAAAAAAGGGATGGCGGAGGCCAACTACTTGGAATATTATGTTCAGAGATGAACAGAATTGAGTCTAACAGAAGAAGAATGTTTATTTACACAAAAATGGTTCAAAGGTCACTTGTGTGAGTTTGGGTTGCACACCCAGAGTGGAGAAAGCAAAGGATGCCTGCCACCAAGGTCCAAGGCAGGCTTCCTGAAAGTGGCCTGCTCATGCTTCCAAGATATATTTTGAAGCAATATGAGCAAATCATAGATATCCAGAACAGCATGTTCAAGAAAGTAAAAATTAATAACATCACAGGCCAAGTACTGTGCTCAGCGCTTTGTCTAATTCAGTGGTATCCCCACTGTGCTGACAAAAACCAAATAAAACTCCGAGGAGTGCTTCAGCCAAGACCCCACACAGAGCTCCCCGCTCAGTTCAACCCACTACATCACGGTACCTTTGATGAGAGGCAAATGACAGGTCAGCAAATCACGTCACTAACATGATTAACCACACGAGGGACACCACCCCGAGGGAGGCTCTGTTTCTTCACTGAGAGGCCGCCTGTCATGAAGATGATGTGAGCTCATGGGCTATGAGTTCTTGTTATTTCTTTCTTTCGTTATTTATTTTTTTGTTTTGGTTTTTTTTTGTTTTGTTTTGTTTTTTGTTTTTTCGAGGTATGGTCTCTCACTAGCTCAGGCTGACCTGGAATTCACTATGTAGTCTCAGGGTGGCCTTGAACTCATGGCGATCCTCCTACCTCTGCCTCCCGAGTGCTGGAATTAAAGGCGTGGGCCACGACGCCCAGCTTATTTCTTTTTTTATACATAAATATTTTATTTATTTATTTGAGAGAGACACAGAGAGGCAGATACAGAGAGAATGGGTGCACCAGGGCCTTCGGCCACTGCAAACAAACTCCAGATGCATGTGCCACCTTGTGCATCTGGCTTTACATGGGTATACTGGGAAATTGAACCTGGGTCATTTGGCTTTGCAAGCAAGTGCCTTAACTGCTAAGCCATCTCTCCAGCCCCAATTCCTCATTATTTCTGTAACAAAAATAAAGGAAACTGGCCTTTCAGAACCTCTTCTCCGTGCCAGATAATATGCCAAGCTTTCATCATATGTCAGCACTTCCAGTCTTCAAATTACCTTGCTCACCCATCCCTTGTATACACATACAGGTGGAAATGACTTACAAACAATATTGGCAGTGTCTGTTTTCTGTGGCAGACAAACATCAAAGATAGAGAAGTGTATGCTGAAGTGACACTTCCCATCACCAGCTTCCCTGAATGATGTGGGTCCCATGACTATGCTCAACAAAGGACTGTCGCCTCTTCCAAGAAAACATCAGCTGAACCCAGGGGGCAGAAAGAAGAGGGAAAAGGAGAAGCCAAAATGTGAGAATCATGTTTTCCTAGCCTGGGGGTGGATGCTGAAGCTCTGCTTTTGTTTTGGATTTTAAGATTTGTATTTTATTTGTTTGTATGTCAATTGATGGAGGGATAGGAAAAGAGAGAAAGAGTGACCATCTTTCCCAACAAGCAGGTCATGCTCTGGTGGAAATAGGCACAGAACATTCATATAGTTTTCAGGATGGTTCTGGTTCCTTTGGAAGTTTGGTAGATCCTTGGCCTGGCTCTACTGTCTGTCCTCATTATTGACTTTCCCACTCAAAGCTGGCCTAGTGTCACTTGAAGATGCAGCCTGGTGGCCCAAGAGAATAGAGGGAAGGTGTCTAAGTAGGAAGTATCTCTGTTCAAATGTTTTGTTATGTGGAAGCAGAGAAGAGGAAAAGAAGTAGAAAGGGGAACAGAGAGGGAAAAAGTGATAGCAAATAAAAGAAAAATGAGTTTACTATAGGAAGACACTGTCAAGAGAGACATGAACAGGAGTGCTAGGTGGCTGGTCACATTTTATCCTTGGTCAGTAAGCAAAAAGAATGGAGTGAGAGAGAGAGAGAGAGGGGGGGAGGGAGGGAGAGAAGAAGAAGAAGAAGAAGAAGAAGAAGAAGAAGAAGAAGAAGAAGAAGAAGAAGAAGAAGAAGAAGATCCTCCATTCCCGTTCTCCATTTTTATTCAGGCCAGGATCTCAGCTCATGGGATATTCACAGTGATCCTCCCTCCTCAGTTAAACTCTTCTGATGGAAAAACTCTCATAGACACACCCAGAGGTGTGCTTCCATGATGATTCTAAATCCAGTTACATTGACAATGAAGTTTAACCATCCACAAATCCAAACCTTGTCAGCTTGACACCCAAACACATGACTTTAAATCATAACATTCCACTCCCCTCACCTCTTTTTTCTCTGTGTGTGAAATGCATTTAGCCCATCACTTTACATATATATATATATATATATATATATATATATATATATATACAAGAAGAACTGTACTTTCAAACTGTGAGTCAAAATAAACCTATCCTTCTTTAAGTTGATTTTATTTATTTATTTTTTTATTACTAGATATGCCTCAAAAGGGCCCCAGCTGAAACTAAGAATAATTGGGGAAACATGCAAGAATGCTGTTTTCTTGGCGAACTGGGAACCAGCACAATGGTGAAGGAGATAGACACAGAGAACAATTAACACCTGCCAAACCAGATATCCAGAGACACAGAGGCTCCCAAGATCTCAACACTGAAGCAGACCTAGATATGGACATATTTTGCATGTAAATATCACATGTTGGTACTATCCTTTCCCTCATCTCTGCCCCTTTTCTGAAGAGTTCTTCCTAACTGGGGATGCAGGTCGACCCCATGGGGATTGTGTATCATGCGTTATGGGACAGCAGTCAGTTATGAGGGAGGGGCAATGTCTCTGTGCATAATGTCCCAACTTGTGGCTCAAACAATCTTTCCACCCCCTGTTCCACATAATTCTCTGAGCTATGCTGGGAGCATTTTAAGTCTACTTCAGTGATGGGCACTTAGAAGCATCTAGATGTCTGGTTTTGTAGATGTGGAGTGTCCTCAGTATCTCCCTCCATCACCCTTGTGCTGATATCAGCTTAACTATGAGAGCAGCACTCTTGTTCATTTCCTTTTTGTCTGCTATTTTGTCACAGCAGTGAGGGACCATGTCTCCTACAGACCTGTCCATCCTACTCCAGGCTAGTATAAGTGAATTCTTTTGGGATCTCATTTTCCCACCAAATCTCTTGACTCCTCCCGTTCAATGCGAAATACAGTGCAGAAATCATGACAAGCAAGCAGTGGGTAGAGGATGCTCATGTCACTTGCACTTAGGCCACCTGCTGCTGTTCCGTCAAGGTCACAAGCAAGGCTGGCTGTTTTCATTTTCAGCTCAGTAAATCACTGTGTCTATGCTGGAGAACCTCTTGGCCAATGCAAGGAGGTGAGCTCGCTTCTCAGGTTCCTCTCCTCATTGAGCCTCTACTAAGTACCTGGCATGGTCTCATTTAATACGCAGAACTCCCTTGAGAGGCGCTCACTGTTAGCCATGCTTTCAGATGACAGAGTCAGGCTTGGAGGGGTCACGCTGCCCTTGCAGGTTGAGAATAGTCATCCATCTGTGGTCAGCACTCCCTCATCTCCGATGACTAACCGTGCAGAAAGGGTCACCGTGTTACCTGAGGAGCAGTTCCGAGCACTGGCACACACAGAGAGAAAATCAGTTTACACTTCCTTACTATTATCCATGAACAAGTCCCTCCAGAGGGGAAACTCAGATGGGTCCCAGGACTTTCCCAGGTATGCCTGGATAATAACTCTGTCATTTCAGTTTGCAAAGACACTCTCATTTCAATAATTAAAAAGTTCTGTCTAAGATAATAATCAACAGAATGGCTAATGGGGGTCAGTATAAAGCCTCCCTCCTCCACCTGCAGTTCAGCCTTCCCTGTAGATGCAGTAAACACCTGTAGTAGGCAGGGTATAAACTGCTGTTCTAGCACCAAAGGAGGTCCTTTTGTATTTGTGTGTGTGTGTGTGTGTGTGTGTGTGTATGTGTGTATGTGTGTATGTGTGTGTGTATGTGTACAAGTGTGTGTGAGAATGTATGTGTGTACACATGCATCTGTGTGCATATTCACATGTGTGAGGAAACCAGAGGGAAATCTTGGGTGTCATTCCTCAGGTATCTTTCACATGTTTTTTAAACTTTTCATTGATAGCTTCCATAAGTATATATAATAAATCATGTTAAATTCCTCTTCCACTCCCATTCTCCTCCTCTCAAATCCACCCTTCATTGAGTCCCCTACCCCTTCCAATTAGTTTCTCTTTTGTTCTGATATCATCATCTTTTCCTCCTATTATGAAGGTCGTGTATAGATTGTGTCAGGCACTGAGAGGTTATGAATACCAAGGCCATTTCTTGCTGCTAGCCTGACAACCAGTTCCAGAGTGATAGTGACAGACATGGTGATTAATCAAAACCTATGAAAGCAGAAACCCAGAGGCTACAGAGATCTCAACACTAAATGAGATTACCAATAGTCCAGCCATGGCTCAGGGAACATTGTGGAAGAGGGGATGGAAAGACTGTAAGATCCACAGAGTATGCAGAATATCCTGAGCCACAGTCCCCCTCCCCCATTACCCCACAGGGACTGACTGAGGTCTTCAGAGCCCACAATGAATACCATAACCCAACTGAGGAGGGCCTCCCAGGTAATGGGAGCTGGGGCAAGGAGATAAGACAGTATAGCCTGTCATAATATATATTTTTATCATATATATTTGTATATATATATGTATATATATATGATAAAAATATGAAATGGAAACAAAGCTGGGTATGGGCACATACATCCTGGAACACCAGTTTACCGGGAGTGTAGACTGGAGAATCACTGGAGCTTACTGACCAACAGCAGCTCTGAGTTGAGAGAGAGAGAGATTTTTGTCTTAAGGAAATATGAAGATTATCAATAAAAAAGGGATACTTGATATTCTCCTCTGGCATCCTCTTCATGGACATGGAGTGTGTCCATCTTACAAACACACATGCTTAACACACACACACACACACACACACCAGAGGCAAAATAAAATCTGTAGATCCTTGTGCTTATGATCTACCCAACCCAGAGAAGAAAGAGACTATTTCACATCTATTAGAAAAACACTAAAATGTACTAGAGAAGGTAAATTACATTAATAACATTAAACTCATCAACTTGGGGAGTATTTATTTATTTTTATTTTGGGTTTTTTTTTTTTTTTGAGATTGTCCAGGCTGGTCCGGAACTTCCTATGTAGCTCAGGCTGACCTTGAACTCATTCATGATCCTCCTACCTTAGCCTTCTGAGTGCTGGGATTACAGGCAGGTACTAACATGCACAGATATTTTATATAGTTTGAATCAGATCTCTTGACCAAATAAATATATTTTCATGGGAAGACACTTGTATGGACCACTTGATAAAAGACAGATTCAATACTCAAATGAACCAGAGGAAATTTTCATTAGCTCTTGGGCACAGGAGCAGGGATTGGCAGTGCTCATTCAAGCGTTTTCTGGGGAAAGGGTATTGTAGTCAATGGATCACAAGGTCCCCATTTTGGGGGTAGCCATGTCAGAGGTGAGGGTATGTATACATCACCATCAAGCTATCTTAGCTAAAGATAGAGTCTTAAAAATCACCCATCCAAGAACATTTACTCCAACATTGTGATGGTTAATCTCAGTTGTCAACTTGATAGGATTTAGAATTATCATGGAAACAAATCTCGGAGCATGTCTGTGAGGGATTTTTCTAGGTTAGGGTAATTGAAGTGGGAAGACTCATGTGGGTGGTGCCATTCTATGTCCTGTGGTCCTAGATCACATAGAAAGGAGAAAACCAGCTAAGCAACAGCATCCATCACTCTCTGCATCCTGAATGTGGGTGCAGTGTGACCAGCCACCTGGTCCTCTTGAACTCCTTGCCAAGACAGACTGTTTCTCTTCCAAGTGTAAGCCACAGTAAACCCTTCCTTTCTTAACTTGCTCTTGTCAAGTATTTTGTTACAGCAATGACAAAGTCACTAACGCAGATATCATGCTAGATAAAACAATTTCTGATTGCTTACTTATGCTGACCTCATGCCAAAACATCAATCTCCAACATGGCTGAAATAAGAATTTTTTTATTTATTATTTTTTTAATTTATTTATGTACAAACACAGAGAGACAATCAAAGCCAGGTTGTTAGGCTTTGCAGACAAGTGCCTTAACCACTGAGACATCTTTCCAGCCCATGAAAGAAGAGTTTTAAAAGAGTACAGTAGTGTGCTTTATTCTACTGTATCCACCTAGCTGAACCAGAGCTAAATTTCCCAGAAGCCCTTTCACTGCAGAGTGAGATGGGATGTATACGACCCAGGTGAAATAGCAGTTGTCACACTCAGAAGTCAGTCATGATCAGATATGATGGCAGAAGTGCCCAGAGATGCCCCCTGAACTCCAATGTATTCTTGTTCCCTTCCCCTGACTCACCATACACCTCTTCCTCTGCACGTTATAGCCCAGGTCCACTGCAAATGTTTGGCTCTTCACTTCACCTCGGTTTCCTCACACCCACAGCACATATAAGGCTGAGACAGCCACAGAACAGGGATAGTCGTGGCTGGGGAAAAACATAAAATTCCAAGGTTATGAGAACTCAAGACTAAAAGTCATTTTGCATCAGCATGCAGTGTGCAGTGGATATCCTTTTCCAGAGCTTTTGGAGAAAACAGATGAGGAATATTGCAATGGGCTGTTTATTGCCCCCAAATTCATATGTTGAAATCCTAATCCCCAATATGATGATATGAAGAGGTGGGGCCTTAGGGAAGTGCTTAAGTCATGAGGGTGGAGCCCTCTATTGTGGGATTAGTGCCCTGGTAACAAGACTCCAGAGTTTTGCATTTGTACCTTCACCATATGAAAACTCAGCGAGAATGAAGACCAAGAAAGTGAGCTTTCTGGAAATATCAAGTCTGATGGTGTCTTCATCTACAACTTCCCAGACCCCAGAACTATTAGAAACAAGTTTCTGTGGTTTATTAGCTCCTGAGTCTGTTGTTTTGCCATAGAAACCTGAATGGACTCAAACACAACTCATATCTGATTTAGTAATTAGAGTGCATTCACTGTGAGCCAGATGCATTAGCAAGCTGCCAATTTTCTAAAGCTAGTAATAAAAGGTCCAACACACAGGCAGTGTAGACTCCAGGTCACAAGAATGTTGGGGCACTCAACCAAACAGGAAAACTTGCCCATGTTCCTGGGTTCTAAGCCTGATTCTGCCCCTGAGGAGCTGGGTGGCCTCAAATGCTCTGCCCTTCAGTTTCCCAGTCTGTAAAAGGTGAATGCTAATAGCACATCTCTCATAAGGATGTTTGTAACATTGTTAAATAAAAGTTACAGGCTGTTGTTTTCCACTAGACCCCCGGCACTGGCCTCAAAAGATCAGAGTAAGTAACCAAAATGGAGTCACATTCATCAAAGGGAAACTAAGCTGTTATCTGACCTGCAGAGACATCAGTAGAGATGACAGCCAAGTTTCAGTTGGCATGATAATGAAATTCCCTTTGCTTTAATCCTTATTTAAAACAAAAAGTAACCAGAGGCAAGTTGAGGTTCCTCAGTTATTTTTGTATTGTTCTGTCTCTCTGTCCCTGCCTTACAAAGATAGTACTTTTGAAATAACCAACCCACTTTTCTGTTGTTTCTACTTTTTTCAGCCCTTCTCTCTCTACCCAATATGCTTTTCACTTAGTTCACTGCAACTTACTCTACTGTATGGAACAGAGTATTGCTATATTCTAGAATCAGAAAAAGTTAAGATCTTCAAACCAGGACTGGGAAGAGTGCTCAGCAGTTAAAGGTGCTTGCTTGCAAAGCTTGCCAGCCTGTGTTCAATTCCCCTATATGCACATAAAGCCAGATGCAAGAGGTGATGCGTGCATCTGGATTTCATTTGCCACTGTGGCAAGAGGCTCTTGCACACCAATTTCCCCCTCCTCATTCCTCATAAATAAAACTATTTTTCAAAACAAAAATCTTCAAACTAAATTTGTTGTCACTTTGTCTTTTGACAAGATTGACTCAGTATTTGTAAAGCACGTGGGGAAGTTGTTATTGTGTATCAAAAACTTTGGGGTACTTATTGCGATTATTTCACTTTCATTGCAGTGTGAATTCAGCCCTTCTGATGAAAATCTGTGACTTCCCAATTCTAGTCTGTCTTTTCTCCATGCTATACCTAAGAATCATTACTTTTAAAAACTCTTTGTGGTGTAAGTGTGTGGATGTGGGTGAATGTGAGTGTGCACGAGCCACAGCACATGTGTGGAGGTCAGAGGATAACCTCACGTGTCAGGCCTGACCTTCCGCCTTGTTAGAGAGGCAGCATCTCTTCTTGTTCTCCCCTGGCTATGCCAGGCTGGCTGGCTTAGGACTTTCTAGGGATTTTTCTCTCTCTGCCTCCCATCTCATCCTAAGTACCCCAAGATTACAGTGTGCATCACCATGACCAGCTTCGCGTGAATTCTGTGGATGTGCAATCAGATCATCACACTTGCACAGAAAGCATTTTCACCCACTGAACCATCTCCCCAGGCCTGAAGATTGTTATCAATGGATAACCTAGCAAGTGCCTGCCGCAGTGTGGTGCCAAGCGATCCCAGGAGAGCAGCCGCCTTACAAGATTTTCTTTTCAAAAGCTGACTCTGGTCCTTATAGGTTGGGTTGAAGGCCAAATGAAGCCACTGAGTCTCATTAGTTTATTTCTCTGAATAGTTGGCCAAGACATAGCTTCTTACCCCATCCAGTGCTATCCACTTTGGGGTCCAGTAAGATGGCAGGCATTGGGTTGGAGAGATGGCTTCACGGGTAAGGTGCTTGCCTGCAAAGCCTAAGGACTCAGGTTCAATTCTCTAGGACCCAGCTTCCAATCCCCAGTGCCCACGTAAGTCAGATGCACAAGGTGGCACATATATCTGGAGTTCATTTGCAGCGGCTGGAGGCCCTAGTGTGCACATTCTCTCTCTTTCTCCCCCCCCCCCTCAAATAACTAAAATATTCTTTAAAAAGATGGCAGACATTGCTGGAAGGTTACTGTCACTGTCAACCTCCCAGCCTAATCCCTGAGGAAGACAGAGCAGATCAATGGGTTTCGCCTTTATTCCTCGGGGCAGGGAGCACATATCTTGGTTTGGGGCTGTATGTTTTCACTTAATCGCAACTTTGAGTTGCTTTCTCTGTTACCATTCTGGCTGGGAGATGGTCTACCCAAACCACACTGATGTCTACTCTGTGTGAGGGCATGCAGGAAAATATGAAGACTGTTAGGTAGTGATAAATGCAAAATCCTTTTGGCTGGGCCCACCTGTCTTGGCAAGCTGCTCACCATGGGCTGGTAAGCTCCCATGGCATTTGGAAAAGGGAGGGGGTGTGAAAGACAGAGGAGGTCCTATTTGTGTGAGTTCTCCTCATCCTAGAAGAGGTTCTCCAAGTTCATACGCAACAAATTCAACTTCACAGATTTGCTACATTCACGCTGGCACGTGACTTGTGGTATGTATGGTTCTTCTCTCCAGAGCTCTAGTCAGTGAAGATCGTTCACTTGAGCAGGGGTCACAGAGCATGCCTCTGCTTCCAGGCGCTCAGTCATGTGGAGGAAGATGTGCAGGAAGAAATGAGCCGCAGGAGCGCCTGTTAGATATGAGAACACCCCACAGCATAGAAAGCTGAAGAAACCGCTGTTTGCCAGAGGCAGGGAAGGCTTCCTGGAGGAGGCAGCAGAGGTTAGTGCCTGAGTGGCTTCCAAGCAGAGGTTTCTGAGTTTGGTCATCCATGTGGAGGCCTTGGCTGGAGACAAAGATGAAGGTCTCATCTATTGGACTTAGAGGAACTGGAGAACCAGAGTGTGGTGCTCCAAAGATGTCTGTGAAGTGGTTAGTGGCAAGCCTGAGCACAGCTGGGAACCAAGCTCCCAGGAGACACTGTGGTATTTCATGGCTTTTCCTGAGACTAGCTCTGTGGCAGGAAATGGCCTGTTTCCACAGGCTGCCCCTATTTCCAGCTCCTTTCCTGAGGCAGTGACAACGGCTGCGAGCCCCCTCACATACAGTTTTCACAGTCTCTACCATTTACCAATCTTCTCTCATACACACAGGAAGTTTGACTTCAGAGTCTCCCATGAAAAGAACCTGTTAGTTGCTGGGCTGTGAGTGGAGCTCAGAGCTTTAACTGTCTTCAAAGTTTCTGAATTGAAAAGTGGCTTCTGTACACCAAGCCTAATTCTTTGTCACAGGAAAGAGGAAGAGCAGACACAGGTAAAGTCCAGGGCTGTCCTTCCCTCCCTCTGCTAGACTGCAGGCCCTTCGGGTAGGAAACTTGACCATTCATCCCTAGATTCCTAGGTGCTCAATGGGTGTAGGGAGGAAAGCAATAATAGTGACATAAAATCTCTACTGTGCAGATGTGAGGAAGGGCCCAGGATAGAGAATTTCCACCCCCTTCCCCATAGGAGGATTTCTTCCCTGGAGTGGCTTAGTTGCAGCACTTGTAATATGTGAGATTTTGAACACTCGGAGAGTATGAATATAAACACCTGCTTTCCCAAGGACATAAAATAGCTTTTAGAATGATTCAAGGTCCTTTCTGCACATATTCACTCCATAGGGCACTTCCTAAATGAGATGAAACGAAATTCTATCATGTGACTCAACTAATTTTTTTTTTTTGTTTGGTTTTGTTTTCTTCTCCCATTCACCCTGATTGAAGTTGAAACATTCCATGGAAATTCACTTTCCAAAACCTACACTTTTCCAGAAAGACAGAAAATAGCTTGCTTTCAAATCCACTATAAAGATTTCACTTTAAAAATAAAATAATAAAATAAAATGGAACCAAACGCTCCTGGCATCTAATCTGACTACAAATTGAAAGCTATACTGCTGTTTACATGGTTTTGGGTTTTATTAGGAAAGAGTTGCCTGGCATTAATAATATGATGTTTAGTTGAATAAAATTCCAACTCTCCATCTTTCAGGACTATGGGGAAATGAGAACACGCTGTCCAGGCCCTGAGCACTCACAGGCTCATTCCCAGAGGAAGCGCTTGATGCAGGACCCAAATGAGAACCACAGCAGCCGTAACTTGCCATCAAGAACTTACACATGTAAAACCTAGCCGGTTTCGCACAAGCCCCTGTATACATAGATACCATCAACCCCACTGTATAAATGAGGAAACTGAGGCTCAAATGGCTTAAGTTCCCATGAAAGAAGACCACACAGGCAGTTAAGTGAGGAGGCAAAAATCTGCAACTGAGTTTGTCTTCATTTGTTTTCAGGTCCCAGAAGATTCTCTGTCCCAAATATCAGTAGTACTAAAGCTGGTGAATCCAAATGTCACTTAAAGTGCCAGGTGAAGACCTCCATATGTGATATTTCTGAAGGATACATACACATTCTTCTTCTTACAGTGACCCCAAGAAAATATATGTTCCTCAGTTGTAGAAAATCACTACCACCAATAGAAAAGGTTACTTAACACATGCTTTTAAATATTTAATTTAATTTATTTATTTAAGAGAAAGAAGGAGGGAGGGAGAGAGAGAGAGAGAATGCCAGGGCCTCTAACCACTGCAAATCAACTCCAGACACATGTGCCACATTATGCATCTGGCTTATGTGGATCCTGGGGAGTCGAACCTGGTATTTTGGCTTTGCAGGCAAGTGGTTTAATGGCTAAGCCATTGCTCTAGCCCTACTTAACATATTTTATAAAGAATAAATAAAGATGCAACTAATTTGTATTAAAGTATGTGAGGGAGAAATAGTTTAAAATTTTCCCTTTCTCTCCTCTAAATCATAATAGAACCTTGTAATTCTGTAGATATTGTCGGAAATGTCATTGAACTCAGCCCCCCAAAACAAATTTCCCTTTGGAAATTTCCCAGGAAGATCCTTGAGAGGTAGTGAAATACTGAGACTGTTGGCTTACAACATCACATGGATGGATACCTTCTACACCTGAGGTTGAGGGTGAAAGTTTTGAACTGCTTCTTATAGAGATTCCCAAAATCAGAGCTAGGTGAGATTGGGTAGATAACAAGAGTGGATGTAGTTCACAAAGAATGAACAAGAACTAGGGAGATAGTTCAGTGGGCAAAGTGCTTGCCCAACAAGCATAAGGACCTCAATTCAGATCCTAGGTTACCCATGTGTAATGTCAGGTATGCTGGCATGTGTCTGTAATCCCAGCACTGGGGAGGTGAAGACAAGTTAATCTCTAGAGTTTGCTGACTATCTAGTCTAGCTGAATCAGTGAGCTCTGGGTTCAGGAACAAACCCTGGTTCAAAAGAAAAGATGGAATGTGACTGAGGAAAGAAATTTAACCTTTGGCCTCTGCACACATGTGTATACAGATGCACAATCACACAAATACATGTACCCACACACATATGACATATATGTACACTACACACAGATGTAGTGCCAAAAAAAGAAAGAAAAAGAAAACACAAAAGATTCAGTGTAAGTTTCCAAAAACAAAAAGTGAAAAATGAACACATGTGACCAGGAGCCTGTAAATCAGACACTGGATAGAAAGGGGAGGCATGGACAAAGAATGAAACAAGGGCTTGTGTGGGGAGCTGCTGATTAGCTGAGGGGTGCCCTGTAAGCAAACACTCAGATGAACAAAATACAACCCTGTTTATTTTTCAATATTTTATTTTTATTTATTTATTTATTTGACAGCGAAAGAGAGAGAGAGAGAGTGTGAGAAAATGGGTGCACCAGGGCCTCCAGCCACTGCAAATGAACTCCAGATGTGCGTGCCCCCTTGTGCATCTGGCTAACGTGGGTCCTGGGGAATCAAAACTGGGTCCATCCCTCCAGCCCTACAACCCTCTTTTGACAGGCAAAGTGTCTAGGTCTTCTCCAGGAAGCCATCAATGTCTCTGGATTCTAGAAAAGAAAGAAAAGCTCCGCACGGAGAGATAGAAACTATAGTGTTGGTCGCTGTTACACTGGCCAGGCCAGACTACTCTAGAGAGGAATCTACCCACACGCGCATACTTGAACAACCTCAGCCTTTTCAGGCTCCATGTGGACACATGTGGAAACCATGGAGCGGAAGCCGGACCAACGAGATCTGGTGTGTTGTTGCAGGCATCATGCTGTGTGCATAAATACCCAAGGAGCATGCATCTCGGCCTCGCGGGGCCTGCAGACCCTGGGCAAAAATTGATCTGCTCCATGCTGTGCCGAGCCTGCGCTCTCCAATTTCATCATTTCTGGCTCGAAGTGGGCCTGCAATTTTCATTTCTTTATGGGCTTAAGTAATCTATTGCAAATGGCACCAGCAGGCTGTAATGCATTCTTGCTGAGGAAACTGTTCTTTCTCTTCTGCAGCTCTCTTGTGGAAGATTCGCCGATCCGGGTAACTGTTTTACATTAGCTATAATGGTGTTTACATTGGATGCACTGATGTTTAAATCATTGGATATATTTGTTATTAGTAGGGAGGCAGTGGCATTGTTTAGCCCAAGTATCTGGGTGGGTGGGGGGAATTTCTATTAGTATTGATAATATTTTACAAGAGACCTTGTAGGGATGTTTATAATAATAGCAAGGCTGTTTATCTTACTGGGATTATGTTGAAGCAACTCTAATTGTATTCATATTAAACATATCGATGTTAGAACTGATGTAATATGTTTAGCATTAATATGAAGGTTGCTAAGTTGGGGGGCTCTGAGGGTAGAATTAAAGGGCTAGGAAGACAATGGGACATATGGAAAGCATTTGGGGGGTTTCTGTTCTTGTCTAACAAGAAGGATTAGTGTGCTTGCCGAAGTGCAGTCTAAGATGTACAGTGGGCTGCAAGACTACCATCTGCTTCCCTTACGATGCACTCCTCTTGGCCGGCTTGTGTGTGCGCGATGGCTCTCAAGCCTCTGTGTTCTCACAAGCTCCACCAAAGCCTAAATGTCAGGGATATTTCAGATGCTTTGCAGCTGGCTGTCGCACCCAGAGACGTTTCAAAATGGATTTTGTAATGGCTTATAAAAGTCCCACATTGTGCACGAGCAGTTATTGAGTGTGATATAGTGTGCACAAGAATGTTCTCAATTCCCTCCACGCTATATCCATCAATCTGGCTCTATTAGGGTTGGCAGGATAATGGCTAGAGTGAGGTTCTGGACTTTATCTCCAGCTGAAAGAAGCATCCTAATTATCTACTCATCAGAGCAACCCCACTCCTGGCTCGAGGATAGAGGAGAGCGCTGCCAGCTCAGACCCAGAAATCCCGAATCGTCCCAGTCACCCGCCAGGCTCATGGAGGACAGGACGAGAGGCGGGATCGTGTCGTGCCCAGCCGGGGAGCATGGTTCCAGCAAATCCTGGAACTTGATCTCGCTGCCCAGCTGAAAGTGTGCCTCCAGTTCAACCCAGTAGGGCACCACCATTTCCTGAGGCTTTTCTTCTAGGCCAGCTTAGTTTCCACTGGGCCCAAATGAGCTCCAGAGACTTGATGTCAGACACTGGTATCTGCTGGGACAGATCAAAAGCCTGGTGTTTAGTAACATGAAGATGATATCTGCAACTCTTTCCTAAATGCTATTGGGAAGTTTCAGTGAGGGACAGTGTCTTATAAGGTAGCTGTAACATGCCATTCAGTGGTTAGTGGCCAAACTGAAAAATCTAGTGGGTGTCAGGGCAGCAATGGGACAAGAGCAGCTTGCTGGATAGAGAAATGGCTACTCTTATGAAATGCTTAAGAATGGTAATGATTTTCTTTCTTTGTATGTGTATGTATGTGTGGTATTTAGATGTATGTGTGTGGAAATGTATATACGTATGTAGGTGGAGGTGAGAAGTCAATGTCTGGTACATCTCTAAGTCACTCTCCACTCTCTTTTGAGTCAGGGTCTCACACTGAACCTAGAGTTCATCTATTAAGCTAAACCAGGTATCCAGCAAGCCCTAGGGATCCTCCTATCTTTTCATCCCCAGAGCTGGGGTTGCAGGCACCCTCCACCATGCCCAGATTTTTAGATAGATTCTGGGATTCAAACCCATGTCCCCGTGCTTGCATGCCAAGCACCCTACCCACTGAGCCATCATGCAGCCCTGAGGGTTTTTTTCTTTACAAAATACTTCTCACTAATATCATAAACTTATATGTAATCTGTAAGCTTGTATTGCAATCATAACTATTTTTATCTCTATTTTACGGATGAGGACATGAAGGCAAAGAGAGATGAAATGACTGGCCTATGTGGTCATGGGTACTTTCCTGAACTTTGATTGCTGGCTGCTTGTCCTGAAAGAGATCGGGTTCTGTGTTAGCTAGTTTTCTTGTTGTGAGAAAATACCTGACAACACAACTTACAAGGAAGTGTTTATTTTTGCTTAGTTTCAGGGTGTACCATCCATCACACAGGGAAGGTATGGCAGTTGGAGTAGGAGGCAGCTTATCAGTTGTGTATATCAGTCAGGAAGCAGAGAGAGAGAGAGAGAAAGAGAGAGAGAGAGAGGGGTGGAGGGAATGTTGGTATTCATTTTGCTTTCTTTTTTCCTTTGTATTCTGTCTGAGACCCCAGCCCATGGGATAGGATAGTGCCACCCACATTCAGGGTGGGTCTTTCCTCCACAGTTAAACCTCTGGAAACATTTTCAATGGCACAGCTCAAGGCGTGACTCTGAGCTAATTCCAAATCCAGCCAAGATGGGCCATCACAAGGTCGCTTCTTGTCAACTTGACACCTGAATGCAGCACGTTTGAAAGTCATCTCATCTCGCTTTAAATCAGTAGTTCTCAATCCGTTGTGCATCAAAGTCATCTGTAAAATGCAGAAAGCTAAACAGCCTTTCCCAGTCAGTATGTCTGGGGTGGGACTCAATGATATTCTGAAAGTGTTCCCAGGTGACAGTGATGTGGCAGGCCTAAGGGACACACTTTGGGAACCCTTGCTCTTTGTCCTCTTTGAGAAAGAGACTGCTCAGAGCTGCTCCACAATTCTCCAAGCAGCCACTTCCCACTGGGCGAGTCTTTATAACTAGCTGGGAAATTTGAAAAATGCCCCATACCCAGTCCACCCCTGGCCCAGTTCCTTAAGGACGTAAGAGTGGCCCTAAACATCAGCATTTCCCAGTAGTGCTTCATGGATTCCCAAGTGTAATCAAGGTTCAGAAGCCTATTCCTCCGAAATCAGCTTCCAAAAGCCCTTCTACCAATCATAGTCGCCCCTCTAGCCTGACTTGAACATATGCCCATTCTCTTCCGTATGTTCTCAGTATTTCTTAAAATATTTTTATTGTATTTTTACTTATTTATTAGAGAGGGTGGGGAGAGAGATAATGGGCACACCAGGGCCTCTGGCCACTGCAAAAAAGCTGCTCCAGACGCATGTGCTACTTTGTGCATCTGGCTTAAATAGGGTCTGGGAATAGAACCTGGGTCCTTAGGCTTTGCAGACAAGCGCCTTAGCCACTAAGCCATCTCTCCAGCCCTGTTCTCAGTATTAACTTCCCCTCACTGCATTGAATTCATCTTCTTGGGGCTTGAGGTGCAAGCTGGCAGGATCTTAATATGTGACACCTTCAAATATTTCTTCAACATGTATTTAGTAGGGGAAGTATGAAAATTATTTTCTCTTAATAGAAATAATATTCTGGCATGTTTTCCACATAATTCACTCTGATTGGCCAAAGGAGTTTCAGTAGTCAAAGAAAGTCTTTTTTGATAAAGGAAAAACAGATATTTTCCATTTTTCCTGTGGTTCGAGAACTCTATTCAGTTGTGTTTTGTGATTTTCTTGGGAGGACTACTAAAGGATTTGGTTTAGACAATGAAATGCCTCTCAGAGGGTAAGAACTCCACACTCTCCCAGAGTCTCAGCAGAGAGCACATGGGACCCAGGCTCTGCAGCTGAAACAGGGGAGTGCTGGCAAGGCATTTTTAAGACTTTCACTCAAAATTGTTTTGCACTTGGGTGAGAGAGGGTCTAATTTACATTTTACCAATTATGTTCCACCAGGGTTTCTAAATAATTGGCTCCATATTTCTCATTCATTCTCAGGAAGTTTGGCCCATGGACCAGTGCCCTGGGAGGTGGCCCACGTGGCCCTGTCTCCAGTCCACTTTGACTTCCAAGGTTTTGTCTCCATCACAAGCATTCTAGAGGGGCTCGCATGATAGCCATTTCTGCCCACCAATGCAGCTGTATCCAGAGAAAACTCAAGGTAGGGAAATTCTCAGGCTAGAGGAAGTTACCACAATGCCACATGCACTTGAGAAGCTGTGGAAGATGCCTGAGCTCCAGGAAAGGAGAGTGCCGCTGGTTAGGAGAGTGGGTGTCATGTGGGAAAGGAGAGACGTGCAGCTTGCAGAGCTCCTCAGAAGAGGAGGGAGAGCGAAGGATCTGCAAAGAAGGCAGGAGAGAGGGAGGATTATTTTAAATTAGCTTTTGTGGTTTTTTTTATATTAGAAAGGCATGAATTCATATACCTAGGCTGCAGAGATGAGAGACACAGAGCAATGTGACTCTATAGGAAAAAGGACACCAGTCACAAAGACGGGAAACCCCTCACTGATGAGGCAAGAGAGTGAGGTCCTCTGTGAAGCTTACCTAAGTTGGATTCACTTTATTGCCTTTCTGCTCAGATGTTGCCTTTTGATTTTCTCCAACTAAGGAATATTTTGTCTCTAACTCCCACATAAGGTAACCATTAATGGGCGAGAGGAGGATCTGTCACCAAGAAAGAAGACTGGGTCATATTGGCAAATAGTATAACTACATTTATAAAATGCTACTTAGAGCAGCCTTTAAAAAGATCTGGTTTTGTATTGCTTTTCCTTTTTTTTTTTTTTTATTGAGTTAAAGCATGCGTTCAATAAAGTGTGCTACTCTCACCACTGTGGAATTTTTACATATGCACACTCCACATGCCTACCAGCAGATCGAGATACTGAATACTCCCTGTACCCCCAAAGGGAGTCTTATTCCCCATCCTAGCCAACTTTGCACTCCCCACAACCACTGGTGAAATGTCAATCACTCTGAACTATCTTCTGTGCTTGAACTTTATATGAATGGAATTGCAGAAATGTTTTCTTTTGTTTAATATAGTATTTGTGAGGTTCATCCGTGTAGTGGAAGGCAACATTATTTTGTCATATCTGTGACATATCTCATTGTATGAGTGTACTGCTCTTTATTCAATCTTTTCCTGAGCAAGTCATTAAAGGATACCGTTTGAAGCTGTCACAAATTAATTCTTTTTCTGTCTTGGTGCCCTTGTGAACAAAGGTACTATGGATATTCTAGAAAATACCCTAGGTACATATAAGCACATTTTTTCCCTCTTGACTGCATGTTGTGGAGTAGAACTGAAAGGTGTAGGAAAAATCAGGAATATATAGGAGGCTTTGGTTCCTCCACGAGCTGCAGGGTATGACCTATACTATATAAGATGCTACCTTCCAGTTCAGTATCCTTACACACTTCTCTTACCATGGCCCCATCTTGTACCCTACACAATAGCCATCTGGACTCACACTCATTTCCTCCATCATCCTTGGTTGTATCATGTGTGCTTATTACTGACGTTTCCCATGCCGTGGTGCTCCTCTTCCCTTTTCTCTACTAGAGCGCTAACTCTCATATATCCCTCAAGACTCTAGGCAAAAATTTCTCCTTCGCGAATCCTTCCTCACTCCTTCCTATTCTCCCTCTATGACGGCTAATTTTACAAGTCACATAGACTGAGTCACGGCACATACGTACACCTAGTTAATATTGTTTACAGATGGATCTGTGAAGGTGTTTCAAGAAGAGATTAGCATTTCAATTAAAGGACCAGATAAAGGATGGTTCTCCTCAGTGAAGGTGGCCACTACTCAATCCACTGAGGACCTGACTAGAACAGAAACACAGAGGACATTAGAATTATCTGCCTGGCCTAGGGTTCTGACCTCCTGCCCTCGACACTTCTGGTTTTCCAGCTTTCAGACCCACAGCTTTCAGATCCATCAGCTCAGCTCTCCAACACCCAGATCTTCAAACTGGAGTGTTGCCTATCTTGTGTTTATAGGTTTATAGTTTATAGATGCCATATATGAGACTTCTCAACCTACATACCTATATACAATGATTCCTCATAGGTATACTATAGGCATATATCAAACATATGTAAATAGAAATATTTACATCTATCTCCATCCTGTTATAGTTCTGTTTCCTTTGGAGAACTCTCACTAATACAGAAGTCACTTTTCTGTGCACTCAGTGCCTTCAGACCTGATCTTCAATTGTTTCACTCACTCTGTGCTGGCATGGCTTTGCTATGAGACTGAAGTCCAATGTAAGACATAGCTTGTATCTTGGTCATCTCTTTGATCTCAAGTCACATGTAAGACCTCAAACTAGGAAGGGGCTTACTAAATGTTTACAAGGTTAACTAATGAACTGACCTTCAAATAAACAGAGATGGTGATCTGTTTTGTTCTCTGCTCAGAGACAGAACACTGAGAGATAGATGAATCTTCCATTTCTATCCTATTTTGACTAGAAATATTTGTTATAGAACAAATAGTAGAGGTGAAAATGGACAAGAGACAGAGTAGGGGGACTTATAATTTCTCAAATAAATGCACTTCTGAACTCTGCAAACCACACTAGTGATTCAGACTTTGTCTATTCACCGTAGTGCCAGACACTCACATATAAAGTACTCTTTATTTATTTATTTATTTATTTTTAAATTAGCCAGATGTTTCAAAATATCCAGTGCTTCTTCCCGATATAACCAAAACAACTGCATGCCCTTCCCACATTTTATTAAGATGTTTAGTAAGAAGAAAACTGATCTTAAATTTAGTTGTAAATTCAGTACAAGGGAATCAAGGACAGGCCCTTGAACCAATTGACAGTACTCTAAAGCATGCCTGGGAGATACAGCCTAGAGATGAATCTAGAAGATACGCTGAAGATGTGTGAAGCTGTCAAAACCCAGCCACTGTACAGAGCTTCCTGGTAGTATGCTTCAGGTGGTTCCCCGGTGACACTATAAAGAAGCCATCTCACCCATTGTTACAATTCTTCTTGGCCATGGTGGATAATTGGCAACCTTCCTCAAAACCTGCCAATCACTTGAAACCTCTCCACAGAAGCATGAGTCAACTACCCTTCACTACAACTAAGGTCTGAGTTAAGTCAACCTAAAATGAGTAAACACTTTTTTTAAAATATTTTTTGTTTTGTTTTTTATTTTTATTTATTTGAGAGCGACAGACAGAGAGAGAAAGAGGCAGAGAGAGAGAAATGGGCATGCCAGGGCCTCCAGCCATTGCAATTGAACTCCAGACACGTGCGCCCCCTTATGCATCTTGTTAACCTGGGTCCTGGGGAATCGAGCCTTGAACATGGTCCTTAGGTTTCACAGGCAAGCGCTTAACCGCTAAGCCATCTCTCCAGCACTAACCACTCATTGTTGACTCACATTTTTGGTTTCAATCTATGACCAATCAGTACCCTTGCCTTGGGCCTGTGGAAGTACAGTGCATCATGGTAGGAGCATGTGACAGAGGAGACCCAGTCTCCCATGGCTGAGTATAAAAGAGAAAGAAGGGCTGGAGAGATGACTCAGCCATTAAGGTATGGGTCTGCAAAGCCTAACAACTCGAGATTGATTCCCCAGTACCCACATAAAGCCAGATGCACAAAGTGGCCCATGCATCTGCAGTTCGCTTGTAGTGGCTAGGGGCCCTGCCATGCCCATTCTCTCTCTCTCTCTCTCTCTCTCTCTCTCTCTCTCTCTCTCTTTCTCCTTGCAGATAACTAAATAAGCTTTTAAGATTTGGGCTTTGGTTTTTTGTTTGCTTGTTGATTGGTTGGTTGGTCTTGCTCTAGGCTGAACTAGAATTTACTATGTGGTCTCAGGGTGGCCTTGAACGCACAAGGATGGATCCTCCTATCTCTGCCTCCCAAGAGCTGGGATTAAAGGTGTGTGCTACCATGCCTGGCTCTAGGCTTTGGTTTTGAGATCTTAACTAGGGGATTCATGACTATCAAGAATCTCATTTCACATTCCCAGCACCCCTTTCCCAAGTTCTCTTTGCAGCATGTAGCAATATCCACTTTCCTAGGGAGCTGTTTCTCTGTTCAGTTCCAATAGAAACATATTTTAAGTTGTTACGTATTTATTTGCATATGCATGGAGAGAGGCCCACCAGGATCCCTTGACACTACAAACAAATGCCCATCCAGCTATAAGAGCGTGGCTGAGGAATTGAACACCAGCTAGGAAGCTTTGCAAGCAAGCACCTTTAACAGTTAAGCCATCTTCCCAGGCCTACCTATACCCCCATGGGAACATTTTGATGGGATGCTGGAACCCAGTTTCCTTGTCCCAGTGGGGCCTAGTTACAATAGCAGCTTCTTAAAATGTTTTGGCCCTCGACTGAACTGTAAATGACTGGAGGCCAGAGTTCAGACCCCACTGTTTCTATATCATTAACGCTCTTCTCAACCAAGTTTGTGAAGCTCCTCAGATCATGTTTAGTGAATGAAAAGAATGTTTTATTGGGAGAAAAGGTAAAGCTATTGTTTCCAGAGTTGGGGGCAGGGAAGGAGGCTGGGTTTTAAGCCCAAGCATCCCATCAGAGTATCTGTCAACTAGGAAAATGTGTCACTGGGGAATTGAAACTTCGGCTGCTCCCAGCATGCTCCGGCTTTCTTCAGGATTCCTGCTTGAGCCTGGAATTGGGCCGAGCCTCTCACTGGGAGTCAAGTGGCCCCAGCTGTCAGGAAAGAATTGTATCAGGGAACCAGACAGTGCTTGGTATGCAGTAGTCCCTCTTATAGGCAAGTTCACTTCACATTTTCTATCTGCTCTTTGAGCTCTAAAGAGTCTTTTCACTGAGGGGGCTTCCTGACCTCTCTCCCTTCATCTATTCTCTGTTCTTTCTTTCTCCTTTACTTCCTTGACCATACAATGGCAGGTTATACCAAAGCCACAAATTCCAAGCTATATGTAGCATAGAACGGCTGTTTGTCCCCAAAATACCACGTCGCTGACTACAGCAAACACTAATTACAAGTTTTATCAAATCACTGTTATGTGACCAGTCATTTTTGGTTTCCAAAAATGACATTGAGTGGCATGTTTCAGCAGCTGGCAAGGCACTGGCTTGGCTTTCAGATCTCAAGTGCACACAGATGTGTATGGAATTGAGTACCCCAAGTGACTGATTCAGAAAGAGAAACAGGAGAGGGAAGACAGAAAGAAAGCACTATCATGCCCTCACAAATAAATTATTTAAAGTCAAAGTCATCAGGTGGCATGGGCTGTGAAACTCAGCACTCATCTCCCTGGTTAGCACTTCTCTCATGCAGACAGTGACACCAGCTAGGGTTAAATAATCACATCAGGATTTAGAGAAAATGAAGGTTATTTCTTTCCCCATCCATCCCCTTTTTTCTCCATTAAGAATAGAGAGCAAGGCTGGAGAGAAAGCTTAGTGGTTAAGGCACTTGCCTGCAAAGCCTAAGGACCCAGGTTCGATTCCCCAGTACCCACGTAAACCAGGTGCCCAAGGTGGAACATGCATCTGGAGTTCATTTGCAGTGGCTAGAGGCCCTGGCATGCCCATTCTCTCTCTCTCTTTCTCTCTCTTTCTCTCTCTCTCTCCTTCCTCCCTCTCTCTGTCAAAGAAATAAAGAAAAAGAAGTTTTAAAAAATAAAATAGGAGAAAGTAATTGTATCAAAGAATCATTGCTGGGCTTAGGGCCTAAAACCTGGGTGAGCTTATGACTGTGACCATGAGTGCGTAAGCATGGTGTTCTAGAGGATCTTGTGAATAAGCAAAGCTAATAACACCTACCTCCATAAGCTGATGGGAGGTTAATAGGACAGTCCACAGGAAAGTACCAGTCACACCTATGATACAAAGTGGCTGCGAGTAAACAAAAATGGAATGTCGCCCCTCTCTTGTAGCCAGTTCTCTCTGCATTTTCTCACTGGAACAGCATGGCTGCTGCCATTCCCATGCATGTGGGCTGTCAGTTGCTAAGAACAAGCAGAGAAAGGCCCTGTGATGAACTTGGCCCATGACCACAATGTCAAATCCTGCCACTCAAAATAAAGCAGTCTTCCACAGAGGTTCTCCAGCACATGTGTACACTTGGAAGGCAGTCCTCTGTGAGCTGTAAATGGCCCAAAGATGTGCTTGAAGGAGACACTTTGTCAAAGTTGAAAAGCTATTAGGAAAACAAGACCTCTTAAAAAAAAAAAAAAACCCACACTCCTCCTCAGCAGAAGGAAATCTCACCAGGCCCCTGTTTGCAGATGATCTGAGCTTTTATAGCAGGCTGTGGGGTGGCAGGGGCCTGACTCACCAAGGCCAGCAGAGGGGAGGAGAAGCATGGGTGATTGTTCAGCGGCTGACAGCAGTCGTGGTGAAACAGTGAACGGCCAAAGCTTGAACTGGCTTTCACTTCCCTAAACTATAAATAAATCAGTATTTAAAAAAAAAAATTACTTCAATTCCACATTAGTCCCCTCTCACGAATGAATCCTTTTAAGAAAAAGAACTGCAATGTATCAACTGTAACTGTAATACTGAGAAACTCCATCTCCCCATCACTCCAAACAGAGATGCTGGGTGAGTGCCGCCGGCATCCTTCAGGCTCCACAATTCTACTGCTAAGACCGCTTCTTCCCGGTCAGTGGGCTGGAATAAGGACCAGCACAAAGAAACATCGCTGTCTTTACCTGCAGTCACATCTGGTGCAACTAGATGAATTTCTCCTTCCTCACGTTGATAGCGGTGGTGGAGTTGGCTGTGCATCACCGTGGCTCAGCCTGCGAAGGGGATCAGAGCTCCGAGGCTGAGGCAGTGCACGCACCAGCTACCACGCTGCTTTCTAACTTCAAGGCAGACACAGTCCGAGAAATAACAGTTAACAATGAAACCAGCACGTGTGGAGCCCCCCACTGCAGTTATATATTATACTTAAGAATTTCACATTCCTGTTTCATTTCATCCTAAGGGCAATTGTATGATGTAAGTGTTTTTAATTCCCATTTTATCAACAATGAAACTGAGATTCAGAGATAAACTCCATTGCCCAGAGCATTTCTCTGTTTCTTCTAACTGCTGGGAAGCTCAAGGTCAAAGACACATGCGTAAGGGGCTGGTATTTGTGTTCCAGTCATTCCTGGCTCCCTTCTTCGCTTCTTCTCCTACTTTCCACTTGGACTCTGTAATTTCTACATAGTTGTAAAGCAATTTTAGATCCTCTTTGGAAAAAGAGAGAGAGAGAGAGGTGTGAATAAATAGATAAGTGGCATTCATCATGGGAACTCGGGTCTCTGGTCCTTAGCCAGCTGCCAGGCCTCCTTCCCCTTGCTCTCTGAGCTGTCTGCTCACGGATGGACATGCGCACAATGAATGTGGTTCTCTCAGAATCGTCTCACTGGACCGGCATGACTGCTGTCAGTCCCGAGCGAGTGGGAAGAACACTGAGTCTGAAAGTACCACAGACTTCTTGAGTTCTGGCTGAGCACTCCCTAGGAGTAGAGGGTGAACAGAGATAGCACTCAAGTCTGCAAAGCTTCCAGGTTAGCTGTTTTGGTGAGAGGTCCAGAGACCCAACAATGGAGTTTTTGAGGGGATAAATTCAAAGTAGCTCCTGAATTGAGGTAGAAGTAACCCTTAATGTGGCTCAAGGAGCTGAAGTGTTCTTGCACTTCCTTGGGAACAACCTGGGCTCTTAAGCACCTTGAGTTACAAAGCCATGTTTTGTCTACATTAAAAGACTGGGGAGATGGCTCAGCAGTTAAAGGTACTTGTTTGCAAAGCCTGCTGGTCCAGGTTCAGTTTTCCAATAGCAATGTAGAGCTGAATGCACAAAGTGGTGCATGTGTCTGGAGTTCACTTCCAGAAGCAAGAGGCCCTGGCATGCCCCACGCCTAGTCTCTCTCTCTCTCGTAAATAAACAAATTTTTAAGTCCACAAGAGGGAATAGAAAGATGACTTAATGGGTAAAGTGGCCATTGTGCATGCATGAGAGATGAGTTTAGATTCTCAGCACTCATGCAGAAACCTTGCTTGGTGCTTCCAATGCTGGGGAGATAGCAACAGTGGAGAGTCCCTGGGGCTTGCTGGCTAGCTAGTCCAAGTTGAATCATTGAGTTCTAGATTCTGTATGTGACCCTGTCTCAAAAAGATACGGTGGAGGGCTAGAGAGATGGCTTGGCAGTTAAAACATCTGCCTAAAAAGCCAAAGGACCTCAGTTCGATTCCCCAGGACCCAAGTAAGCCAAGCCAGATGCACAGGGTGGCACATGCATCTGGAGTTTGTTTCCAGTGGCTTGAGGCCCAAGTATGCCCATTCTCTCTCTCTCTTTCTCTATCTCCCCCCCTCTCTCTCAAATAAATAAATAAAATAAAATAAAATAAAATAAAGATGAGGTGGAAAGTGATTGATCAAGACATCTCACACCAACCTCTGATTTCACATACACCACACACATGTTCCCACACATATATAGATACACATGGACCCCCACATATGTGTGCATATGCACACACATGTCCACACGAAACACACACAAAAAAGGAAGAGATGGAAAGATTGCTTAGCAGTTAGAGCACTTGCCTGCAAAGCCAAGGGACTAGGGTTTGATTCTCCAGGACCACATAAGCCAGATACACAAGGTGGCACATGTGTCTGGAGTTTGTCTGCAGTAACTGGAGACCCTGGCATGCCCATTCTCTCCCTCTTTCTTTCTCTCTAATAAAAAATTATATATTTTATAAAAAGCAGAAGTGAAGATTAAGTATCTATACTGTGGCAGGCATTACACTGAGTGTTTCACATCCCTTCCCTCATTTAATTTAGGTGTCCTCTGAGGTGGGCCTGACTATGTCTGTGTGGCTAAGAGGATAAGCAGGAAGTAGAATGGTATTTGTACAGTCATAACCTGGTTATCAAGTCAGCCCTTTCTAGTCAGCTGTCACTGCGAAGAAGTTATTTCAGGAAGTCCACTCTGACCCACCTTAGTGGGTCTTAAATGCACCTGAGTCCATGTATCAAGTAGTAGTCTCCTTTTAGAACCAGAACTCAGGAAAAGTAAATGCATGAGAACACACAAAATAGAGAGCATAAAACAAACAACGACAGAAGAACCTGACCTACTTGGAGCTAACCAATATCGCAATACTAGTGAACAATAATGGAAAATCTGTGATACTCAAAAAGTAAAGAACATGAACTTTTACAAAGGAAAGATGTGTAGAAGATACTTCAATATATCAAGAAAGCATCAGAACTAATTGGGATACTTAGCACTTATTTAATTGGCCATTTTATATAATTGAATTCCAATTTAGAGATGAGTTCATTTAAGTTATCCCTCATATAATAGGGAAAAATAAATATCAAATGGATTCAAAAGTAAAAGCACTCAAGTGAATCATCAAAATCACAAAATTCAAACAAAGTATTGAATCATAATTGTAGAGGAATATTTGCTTGATAAGTAGTAAATAGTATAACTTTCAAAGAAATGAATATTCAAATCTCTAACAAATTCTCTTCAGTACAAATAAGGTCATTAAAACGGGAACGGAAAAAGAAAAGCTAGTTCCAAAAATATTATGGCGTGGATGATTTAATCTAATAGTTGTGATGTAAAGCCAGCCAGTGCAATACAATGAAGGGGAAATCAATTAACACAAGGCCAATCCTACAAGAAAAGAAATATATTGCAACCCTCAGGAAATAAAAATAGCCAATGTGGGCTAGAGAGATGACTTCAGTGGTTAAGGTGCTTGCCTGAAAAGCATAAGGACCCAGGTTCAATTTCCCAGTACGCACATAAGCCAGATGCACAAGCTGGTACAGGGATTTATGCTAAATGAGTGGGTTTTAATATTCTTCCTATAGACACAGACACAGATACAAACTCAGAAAAGTGGGTATGTATGAGACCTTAAAGGTCTTCTCAAGCTCCAGTGGAAATAAAGTTATTGCACTATCTCTATAATTTCCCAATAATGAGAAGGAGAAGTCAAAACACTATTGCCTACCTTCAGACTTGTCTTTAATGAACTTCTGTAGCCTCACGTTTTACTAAAATCTGGGTAGCAGTATAACACCCTTTAGAAGTGACCATACACATGACACTTTCCACCCTTTGAGTATGGGGGATATGCACTTCCATGTCTTCCACACCTAGAGAAAACAGGTCTTCAGAGGCCCTAAGCTTCTGAGGCCTCAACGCCAATGCCAGCCGAGTGAACCCTCCACTAGACTTGGCTCCGATCACTTACTATGTTTTTTTCTTTCACTTACTAAATTCATCCATTTGTCGAGTTAGCCATTGACTATCTACTGACAATGTGCCCGATGCTGTGTGAAGCAACAATAGATGGATGGAAGAGGCAAATAGATTATTCTGTGAATTCTTGGGCAAGAGCAGAGTGTTTGGGTTTGTGGGCAAATGGTTGGAGATCTAATTGGAGGTATTCATGGAATTGAAACAAGTAAAACCATATATATAACATGCTTGTATTCCATGGTAGGCAGCTTCTGGGAGTCCCTCCTGCAGTTTCAAATGAGATTTTAATGATGGTTATAGTATTAATATTACTAGCTATATTATTTCCATAGCTTACATATGCAGAATCACCCTTAGGGATGGGTGGCCTCACACTCTCTATAGGGATCTGGGTATAGAAGGCATCCATGGGTCCAGCTTCCTCTGTGGTAGAGACCAAGCCAGGTGGCCTAAAGAGGAACACAAAACCTTGGGAAGCCACCCCCATCCTCCCAAGGGTCCTTCCTAGTGGATAAAGGAGCCCTCACATCTCTGCCTTTTGTTAGACAAGTGTCACTGCTTGGCTGAAGGAAGTTCCTTTTCCTGATCACACACATACTTCTCAGTTGGAGAGAGACCTAAATTCCAGAAGAGGACAAGAAAAAGTCACCTATGCCTTGGCTTTACCAGACCCATTTACATTTCTGTTAGATTAGAGCTTTTATTTCCTCCTTGTGCCTCTATTTTTGATAGCATCTGCTTCCTCTATTTGCTGCCCCAATAGTCCAAGTCACCCCTGCCCCCACATGTCACTTCCACAGAGAAACAGCAGAGGTAAATGAACCACTTCTTCCTTGGGTCCCACAGATCTCTGCCCTGCCCTTCTCCATCGCAGATGCTACTGCACAGTGAAATGGCTAGTTGTCCCTGTTTCCTTGGGCTGTGAGTTCTCCAGGACAGAAGCTCATCTCCCTTGTCTTTGTGCCCCAAGCAGAGCCTGTTGGTGGGTACATATAAGTGTTTATTGCATGAAAGTTGGTTAGACCTGTGTGTTTGGACACACCTTGATTTCCTATTTGAAGCCCTTTGGGTGAAGAGACATGGAAAAAGTATACTCTAGCCGGGCGTGGTGGCGCACGCCTTTAATCCCAGCACTCGGAGGCAGAGGTAGGAGGATCGCCATGAGTTCAAGGCCACTCTGAGACTCCATAGTGAATGCCAGGTCAGCCTGGGCTAGAGTGAGACCCTACCTCAAAAAACCAAAAAAAAAAAAAAAAAAAAAAAAAGTATACTCTATATATTCCATGTTGTTCTTCCCAAGCTGCCAAATTGCCTATTTCCAGATGTGTGATTTAATGAACAACTATTTCATCATCAGTAGAACCATAGAAAGGCAGGCCTATAACATCTTGCTGAGATCAACTCAAACAACTCTCAGTGATGGGAAGCCATCAAGATGCAAGGTCATGAAGTGAGTTCCTGGAAGACCAAGGAAGAAAGAGCAATTCTCTAGACTCTCAGGCCTTGCTCCAAATTATGCCATTCCTCTTCATTTGATCCTCTGAGCAGGACTTCCAGCACATATAGAGCCAAGAAGTGGGGCCATCCTCCGGCTGGCGGTTTTGCCACGCTAAAGGGTAAGGTCTTCACACAGGCTCTCACCTTTTCTTTGTAGGAGGAGCCGTCATTTGAGAAAATGGTGACAATCACTTTGACTCCAGATCATTGTCCTTTCTGGTGACTACCAAGGACAGCCTTCCTTCTGCACTCACCTCCCTCCTTAAAAAGCTCTCCTCGTTCAAAGGGCTGTGCTCAAACCAGGTGTAGGCTGCTGAGCTTGTTTTGTAAGGGGCTCTCCACCTAGGACCAGAGTCCTATCTCTCCACACCTCCCCACACAGGAATGGCCACTGCCCAGATCCATGACAAGTTCTATCTGGGATGCATGTGATTCATACTAGGACCAGAGGATGTTTTCAGAACCATCAGGAGACATGGAGGACTAGGTGCAGGGCACTCTGTCCCTCTTTCCAGCCTGCTTCCCTGCCACAGAGACACCCCAAGAGTGTTTCCTCCTGGTTGGGTGGGGGGGGGCACATGTGGAGAGAAACCTGAAGTTCCTTTGGGGGGCTGGCCACAAGGACAGGAAGAACACTTTCTTCACTGGTATTTCAAGATGATTGCATAATCCGCAAAACCACCAGCCACATGCAATCAATGGCTGGAAAGCAGCAAGTGCAAGCTCGGATTGGAGAAGCATGTATGTGTGTGTGAGAGAGAGAGAGTGTGTGAATGTGTGTGTTTTAATAATAAGATATGAAATTTAGATTGAGACAACCGACATAATTCCTTCTAGTGGATGTGTGCAATCTGGCCAAAAGGATTTGTTTGAGGCAGAGAGGAGAGAGGCTTATTCTGCTCCAAAAATTTTGTTAGATCATCAAAACTGAAAAAAAAAAAAGTGATGTGTAGGCACAGAATTATATTTGTGTAACATAATTAATAACTATTAAAGAAATAGTGGGAATAGCACTGTTATCATCTTCGGCTTTTACTATGTTTTTAAAAATATTTTATGTATTTATTTGCAAGCAGAGAGAGGCAGACAGGCACACACACGCACACAAGAGAGAGAGAAAGGGAGAGAGAGAGAGTATGGGCACACCAGGGCCTCTAGTCACTGTAAAAAAAAAAAAAAAACTCCAGATGCATGTGACATTTGGTGCCTCTGGCGTTATGTGGGTACCAGGGAATCTAACTTAGGTTGTTAGGCTTTGCAAGCAAGTGCCTGAACTACTGCACCAGTGAAAGATAAAAATGTGGTCTTCTAGCCCATCACTTCCAGCGATATTGGAAAAAGCCAAGTTCATTTGTTTGCTTATTTGCTTTGGTTCTTTCCTAAGGAGATCAAGAGAACAATATACTGCCAATATTGGGGTGCAAAATGAAATACAGGGCATTGAGATAAATTTGCATTTCAGATGTATATAACATATTTTAAAACAAAAGTGTATTCTAACCACTTCACTGAATGTACCTATGCTAAAAAAATACATTTTTTCTGTGCAATTGAAGCTGACTTAGCCAAGTACCCTATACTTTCCTTACTGAATCTGCTTATTCTATTTCCAGACAAGATTGGACACATTCAGTGTATCAAGGTGTAAACAGGTCACCATATTTCCAGACCCCCATCCTGTACACCCAAGGACTTCATTTCAGATACGTGTAACAAGCTCTACTCCTTCTTCAACCTTCACAGCCTGGACGCTGATCAAGCCCAGTGTCCTCATTTTACAGAGATATTAAAACTGAGGTCAGAGAGAGGAAGTAACCTGCTCAAGGTTGCACAGGGAATCAGAGGTACAGCCAAGTACGAACTTGGTCTCATTATCCTAGAAGGGCTTACGGGAAATGACAGAGGGACCCAAATTAGCACAAGGGACATCTATAACCAATAATAAGATTGTTTACCTATTTGTTTAGAAAGTTAGGTTAACACCTTCGGAATCCTAATTTTGAACATGCTTAAAATGTGCATGACTGTGGGTATAACTCAGTGATAAGTGTCGTCTAGTCTGTGTGAGGGTCTGACTCTGATCTCCAGAACTGTAAAAGAGACATAAATAAATAAGACAACACGTCCATAGGCATGAGCTTACGTGAAGTTATATGCAGAAATACAGTGTATGAAGTAAATCATGGCTAGGTTGGTAGACCTCTTAGGCTTCACTTCCCCTGCAAGAGCACCCCCAGATTGGTCACAGGCTCATCTGAGTTCCATCCAATGCCATGGAGCCACCTCTCATGTTCTAGAACAAGCACAGGCTTTGGATTCAAAGGCTTCACAGTCACCACCCTTGAGTCTAACGCTAACCTGCGAGCTTCAGGTTCCCCATTGTTCAGCTAGGGAGAGAAAGACAGTTACTAATGGCCAGTTGCCATGACAGGCAAAAACCCGTAAGTATTTTCTCTGGATGCCGGCGTGGGTGTTGTGCACACGTTCATCCGGGTGCCTGTTTTCACTTGAGTGGAAGAAGAATTAGGGTAAGACAGGACTGCCATCCTTCATCTCCGCGCTTACTCTCCACTTGTCAGTCAACTACACTTGCATCTTGCCACTACTAATGGTGCTTGATGTCAGAGGTCAATGCAGCAGTCTTCTGTGGCTCTTGCTAGCAGAGCTTTAGTACTCAAGAGTAAGATAGCGACCAGTGTCTGAGAAAACTGTTCAGGCTGACAAGTTCATGGCAAGCGATTGGCCTTCTTTCCAGGCCTTCAGGAACACCTTCTCTGATCAGAAACCTCTGTTTCTATGCCCCAAGATCTCAGCTGTCTCAGCTGAGTTTGAAAGAAACTCATAGCCACTTGACTTTGGAGGAAAACATTTGGATGCCTTGATAACATCTGCTATATAATACAGACACTGAGCCCACATAGAAGGAAACCCTCTATCCCAGGCTGCCAAGGGTAGACTTGCCTGGAGCCACATGCAATGCTATGCAGCAAGCCAGCTAGGTACTCTTTTTGCATTGCTCCATGTGGAGATCCCTTCCATCTTGCACTTCCTCACTGCAACTCAGCATTTTCCATGTGCAAGCATTCTTGACTCCAGGTCCCTGCTTTCTAGAAACATAACCAGTTGCCTCAGGGAAATCCTGAGAAGCAAGAACCCAGGGGAGTTGGCTTGGACTGTGGTGGTGGACCATTGTCTATCTGTGACAAATCAAGTCTTCTCTGAGTTTTGATTTCTACAAAAGGGCCTAGAAAGTAAGCTCTCTCACCAGGAAACTGGAAGAGATGATGGACACATGCAGAAAGACCTGCCAAACCTAATTAGGTATCAAAATTTCGGGGCTGGAGAGACAGCTTAGTGGTTAAGTGCTTGCCTGTGAAGCCTAAGGACCCCAGTTCAAGGCTCGATTCCCCAGGATCCATGTAATGTAAGCCAGATGCACAAGGGGGTGCTTGCATCTAGAGTTCATCTGCAGTGGTTGTTAGACCTGGCACCACACCCATTCTCTCTCTCTCTCTCTCTCTCTCTCTCTCTCTCTCCCCCCTGTCTTCTCTCTGTCTGTTGCTGTCAAATAAATAAAAAAAAATATTTTTAAAACTTTCATCTTTCTTTTCTTTTGCTTTCTTCCCTCTGAGCACCCCCTCCCTCCAGGGCTGAGGATCAAACCCAGGGCCTCATGCATGACAGACAAACACGTTATCACTGTGCTATAACCCTAGTCCAAACTTCTGTATTTCTACCAGTGGTTCTCAACTTAAATCAACTTCATATTTTCCTAAACTAACAAACTAACGTTTGGTTCATTAAAATACATTCCTTTTAAAAATATGTTTAGTTATTTGTTAGTGAGAAAGAAAGAGCCAGGCAGAAAGAGTGAGTATGGGTATGCAAGGGCCTCTAGCCACTGCAAACAAACTCCACATGCATGTTTCAATTTGTGCATCTGGATTTACGTGGGTACTGGAGAATCAAACCCAGGCCATCAGGCTTGGCAAGCAAGTGCCTTTAATGACTGAGCCATCTCTCCAGTCCCAAAGTACATTCTTGGTACTCTTCAAATTAAAACATTTATTGGCTCCCCCAAAAAGCATGGGCATTAAGGTCTTGTGCCAATGTGATGTTTTGAGCAATAGGATATGCCTTTCCTGTAACATTCTGATGGACATGTTCTAAATGGAAGATTACCTGCATACAGCTCCTTCCCCTTGGGCTGATTTCCTAGTCCAAGTGAGGAAAATGATGTATCTCGCTCATCAGCATAAGTACCAGAGACAGGGCCAGCATAGCTCAGGCCTCAATGGGACTCAGAGGGATACAAATGTGCACAGATTTATTTCTCCTCAATAGATCAGCTAGCCAGAACTTTGTCATACTTAGAAGGAAAAGAAATAAATCTAGAAGCCTTTATTGAAAACGATCCACCTTGGTCCCTGAAGTCTGAAATCTCTCAGGAAGTCATCCCTCACATAGGAGGAGTCCTTGAGTGTTAGGCACACGGCAGGGGAGGTGTAAGCAAGACAACTTAAGCAGTTACATCTTCCAGTGACCCTCAGGAATCAAATATCCACTCTTCAGCACAGTTTTGTTGTTATTGATGATGATGATGATTCTGGGGATAGAACCAGGGATGCTCACATGCTAGGCAAGCCCTCTGCCACTGAACTACATCCCCAACCCCAAGGTCCACTCTTAGGAGGCACCCTGTCACACGAGGGATGGCTGAGTTCATGAGGAAATTCTGAGGCTGTGCCACATGAGATAACTATTTGCCAATTCCTCGAACTCTGAGGTTGAGGAACTGGACTGGCAAAAATATAACTTCTTTATCAGAGGATAAAGGGCATTTGTGAGAATCAATTATGAAAAGAAAGAAGAAACAAAGAACATGCAGAAATGTTGGTGCGGTAGAAGTGTTTCTATTAAACCTCTTACTCTTAAAATGTGCTTAGTGGGGTCCATATACCAGAGCCTGTTGGCATCCCATAGTCAGCTCTGAATGTCATACCATTCTCTTCAGACAGCTTAAAGTTGATTTAAGTGTGCAAAGGACACTTGGCCTCATGGAATGGAATCCTGTCTCATCCAGGCCCACCACAGACTATGTTGCCTCTTTGCACTGGGGTCTGGAGTTTGAAAATGGGTTTCTCATCCATGAGTTCATTTTCTCAGTCACCCTGAGAATAAACATGTTGTCACATGTTTCCCAGATAAGCAAGCCAGTCCTAAGCTGCCTGAACAAGATGGGGGAAAGCCCATCATCAGTTATGAAATAATATTCAAGCTACCAAGGATAACTGAGTGAAGAAATTTCCTGTCACATTTATGCTTTTGGAAAACAGCATTTCCAGAGAGTAAGCAGAACCAAAACTAAGTATTAATTGCCTAATAACCACAGTTTTAACTGGATGGTATTTTACGAGATGTTCAAATTGAGCATGCCATGTTTCTTAGGCAAACAGACTGGAAATTGCTATTTTGATTTGTTTTCCTCAATAAATTTTAGTCCTTCCATTAATCTTTATTAAAGGGACGGGTAGGGAATGAGAAGTAAAGCAAAGAGAATGCTTGAATTCCTTAGAATTACAGAAATGTGGCATGTAAATAAAAGTCCCCAGCTACCCATCCCAACCCTTGCTGAAACCTGTCTTGTTTAGGGAATAGAGTCATTTTTCTCCATTAAGCTGGTCCCATCGAAAATGTCAACATGCAATTGAAGCCACTGTAGGCCAGGCTGCTTTGTAAGTGCTAGAAAAGAAATTGCTGTGACCTGAGGCACTTGGTTCTACTTAGAAGAGAGTGGAGACTCTGTCCTGGTGGTTGCTGGTCATCACTGTGGGTAGACAGTCATGGTGCACACTTCCTCAGAGCTCCGGAACAGCTCTGTGCTGACCTGGTGCCTGCTTGTACAGATGAGGAAATGTGGGTTGAGAGGTGAATGGGGACCATCAAGCCAAGGGCAACTCTGAGGCCAGAATCTAGGGTTGCCTTTCTAGCTTAAGTTCAGAATGTGTGTGTGTGTGTGTGTGTGTGTGTGTGTGTGTGTGTGTAGCCAGAAGAATCAAAATAAGGCTTCTTGAGGCTAGAGATTGCTCAGTGGTTAAGGCGCTTGCTTGCAAAGCCTGACAGCCTGGGTTTGATTCCCCAGTACCCACATAAAGCCAGATGCAAAAAAAAAAAAAGTGGCGCATGAGTTTTGAGTTCATTTGCAATAACAAGAAGCCTTAGCTCACCCACCCACCCCCCTTGCAAATAAACAAATAAAAATATTTTTAAAGGGCTTCTTCAGGGGCTGACACCTAAGCTCGATCTCAAGTGGTAAACTGAAGCTACATAGTTAGGTCAGAGCTGATGGGATTGAAGGCAGGAGAATCAGAAGTTCAAGGTAGTCCTTTGCTATACAGCAAGTTCGAGGGCAGTCTGGGATACATTAGACCCTGTCTTTTAAAAAATGAAAAGCAGGACTAGAGAGATGGCTTAGCAGTTAAGCTCAGGCCTATGAAGCCTAAAGTCCCCAGTTCGAGGCTTGATTCCCCAGGACCCATGTAAGCCCGATGCACAAGGTGGCACATGCATCTGGAGTTTGTTTGCAGTGGCTAGAGGCCCTGGTGCGCCCATTCCCTGTCTCTCTCTCTCTCTCTCTCTCTCTCCATCTGCCTCTTTCTTTCTCTGTCTGTCACTGTCAAATAAATAAATAAATAAATAAAATTTTTACATTAAAAAATGAAAAGCAGTAATTAAGGATGCTGCTGGGATTGGGTTGTGTACATTTAAGGATTTAGGATAATTGATTTGGATAGTGTTTTTATCTATAGGCATTTCCCTTGTAGTTGTTAAACCGTATGTCTTTTCCATATGTATATTTATAATAAATAGGAATGAAATTAACTAGAAAGTGTCAAAGACAAAAATAACCCAAAAAGTTAGGCTTGGAGGGGTATCGAAGGACTATCTGATGACACTCAGGCCAATCACGAAGGATTTGGGAAGTGAGGTAGAAGTCTGTGGGCTTCCCCGCTGCTCAGTACTGCCCTCCAGGACTGCCTGTAGTGTGAGCAGGGGTGGGGGGGGGGTCACGCAGTGCTGAGGGGTCCATACCCAGGCTCTGTATCACTGGGGGAATGAAGGATACAAGGAGTTCTGTGGAGCTGACAACTTCTCCCCACTTCAGAATGGTGACCCTTTCCATAAGCCTCTGAGGACATAGTCCTCCTTACATCACGAACAGAGCTCTGTTTGGCACACAGTCTTCCATAACCGGAAATAGTGAGAGGAAAGTTTTTGGTTGCTTTGGAAAAAAAAAAAAGTAACAAAATCCCTGCCACTGAATTGGTTTCCTCCAGCCCTGGAACGCCAACCGTCTACTTGACCAATGAGAACGTTTACACCACAGATTTGAGTAAATACTTCAACTTTGTTCTGTTTTTTTTTTTTTTTTTGGTAGAAAGTGTTTGAAAATTACCAACACACCACTGGTTTTTATCTCACTCCTGAGAAGAATTGCACAAAATCAACACTCAACCAGAAATGTATGAAACAGGTGAATACAAAATTCCGGTGTTTTGAAACGGCCTGAAAAGTGAGAAACGTCACATCTTTTTATTCTGTCATTTTGTAATATGTAGTATGAGTTATACTCCCTTATCCTCTCTCCCCTGCTCCTGCTTCACTGGAGTTGCGGTATCCACTATGGGTCATGAAGGCCTCAGTCAGTCCCTGTGAGGTAGTGGGGGTCCATGCCTCAGGGTGTTCCTACCCACTCTGCGGCTCTTACAATCTTTCTACTCCCTCTCGTTCAAGAAACATCGCATTTCTGATAAGCACTCTTCCGACAATTTGGGGGATAAGCCCTGGAAATACATCAGACAATAACATGCGGCTGAAAAATAAGAATCATCTCACTCCCAAACCCAGTCACAGTTCCTCTCTTCCCTGAAGGGGAGCTCCATGCGTCCAGGTGGAATGCACACCTCTCCTGGATCGACTTAGCACTTCCGTCTTCATGAGCCACTGTGATCCTGGCCAGCTTAGCAGAAGAGCTGTGAGCCATGCCCAGCGGGTAGGGTAGGCGAGGGAAGGGTGCACAATATCACCCTGCATGGCCTTCTGGGCTGGTGATGCTGGTGAGAACTCCCTCGGGAGCTGTCACAGCCAGGTGTTGGCAAGCTTGACAGGTCTAGAAGCTTGTCCAGCTGTAACATCTTTGACCATGGGGAATGCTCTAGATTCATGAAGAAAAAAATCTTTCTTATTTAATTGTATTTTATTTATTTGAGAGAGACAGAAAGAGGCAGAGAGTCAGAGAAAGAGAGAGAGAATGGGCGTAGCAGGGCCTTCAGCCACTGTAAACAAACTCCAGATGCATGTACCACCTCGTGCATCTGGTTTAAGAGGGTCCTGGAGAATTGAATGTGGGTCTTTTGGCTTTGCAGGCAAATGCCTTAACAGCTAGTCCATCTCTCCAGCCCGACACAAATCTTAGTAACTGTGCTGGGTACATGTTTTCTTCCTCTAAGATCTCTAGAGAGAGTAGCGTCTGTCCTGGGAGTCCTGTGAAGAAGGTTGGAAGGCTGTGTTCTCGCTATTACTGCTGCAGAACTCCACCCTGCGGTGACTTAAGATGGCCGTTTAGTATTGCTATGGTTTGGGTCTTAAAGGTCTCCAAAGGCCGTGTGAGAAGGGCTTGGTCCCAACTATGGCTCTATAAAGGGAAGCAGTGGAACTGTGAGTAAATGGGGCCTAGTGGAAGGAAGTGAGGGCACTGGGGAGATGCCTGAAGGGAGCAATGGGATCCCTGACCCTACCTGTTTCTCTCTTCGCTTCCCAGCTACCAAGTGGTAAGCAGTGTCACTCTACAACACACTCCCTGCCATGGTGTTGTCTTGCCATAGGCCCAAAGCAGCATGATCAATGGCCATGAACTGAAACGCTTGGCTCAATTAAACCCCTCTTCCTTTAAAGCTGATGACCTCGGGTATCCTGTCCCAGAGCTGGAGACCGACCTACACGAGTGGAGTTAGTTACTTGTCTTGTTTCCGCAGCAAAGGCCACATAAGGAAGGAAGGGTTTCTTTTGGATCACAGTTTGAGGTTACAGCCCAGCATGGCGAGGAAGGCATGGCCAGCAGGAGTATGAAGTGGCTGGTGGCATTGCTGCCACAGAACACAGACAGCAATGAAAGCTAATGTGCACCTAGCTTTCTCCTGGGGCCCCATCCCGTGGAATGGTACCACCTCCAGAAAGGGCAGATCCTCCCTCCCCAGTTAGCCTAATCTCAAAACTCCCCCACAGATATACCCAAAGGTTTGTTTCCATGGTGATCCTAAATCCTACCAAGTTGACAATCAAGATTAACCATCTGTGAATTTGAGATTTGGAAACTGAGCAGATTTCACTTGGTTCCTCACTATTAAAGCCCTGTGCCGGAAACTCAAAGGCTGGAGGAGCAGTCAGCTGGATCCTCGGCTGGGTTTTCAGCCAAAGAACCTGCACGTGTCCTGTGCACATGGCCTGGGCTTTCCCACAGCACGGTAGCCTCTTAAGTGTCAGCCGAGGGCTCCAAAAACAAAGGCAGAACCTCCCCTTCAATGCCCCACCAAGCCTCTGTGACCTAACCTCTGAAGTCACTCCGCATCTCACCAGCGGCATTCTATTTTCTATTCCATCCAAGCAAGCTGGGAGCCTTGCCCAGATTCAAGAGAAGAGGAATTAGACTCCACTTGTTGATGGGAAAGTGCCAAGATTCCAGAAAAACATGTGGAATGAGAAGTATGGGCGCCACTACTCTTGGAAAACAAAGTCTGCCACAGACACCAACAGATTTCTCTCTGTCCTGGGCCTCTGCCTCCCTGTCCCAATGGTGAAGATAGCTACATCCATTGCATCTGGACCAGGCCTTCCTAGGGTTCTGCCCCTCTTAAAGCTCAAGACTGGGTCAAGTTCATCATTCCTTCATGATGTTCCCATTAAGAGGATTTTGTAAGCTCTTAGAGCCAGAGCCATGACTTGTTCATCTGGAATCTCCCATCTGAATGCTGCTCCTGGCACAGCCTGGGGCCCAGAAATCATTACTGAATTGGGATTATCAGGTTATTTGGATTCTTCCAGAACATAAAAACAATTCTAAGAAACACGTACATAGTACTTAAGAATGCAGGTTCTGAAATATTGCTGTAAGGGTCTTAGAGACACTAACTTAACTTTCCAAGGAGCATTAGAAAGGAGGGACCAGTGCTACCTCCATCCAATGAGGCCTGGGGAGGTTAGTGATTTGCTGAAAACCTGTTAACTTAGCATGTGGCAAAGCAAAGATTTGAACTGGCAGTCTCTTAATACTTTTGTTTTTACAATGCTAGGGAAATGAGCCCAAGGCCTCGCACACACTTAGCAAGCACACTACAACTGAGCTACCTTCCCTGTCCAGAACCACTATGTTAGCTTGCCTCCCATGGTCAGGGGATAAGTACACAACTGCCACGGGTCCAGTGGTGACTCTGCCACCTCCTTGAATCCATACACATCCTTTTCCCTTCCTGGGCACCTCTGTCTCCATCTGCCACATACAGGAGCTGGCCAGTACTTCCGAGAGACTTCTCATCCTTCTTTCTCTTCCTAGGTGGACCGACCCCCAAACTAAACCTTTTATGATGCAAACATTTATGATCTTCCTGAAAGAGCTTGGTGGGGACTTTCAAAGGCTATCCAATACCCAAAGTCTTAGAACAAAAAGCTGTAAACCGGAATGCAAGATTCATTTTAAGTCATTCATCCTAGAAATGTAGGCTGAAGACGGATTGGTACCAGATTCTGTCTTGGTTACTGGGCAGGAGTATGGCACTGTGTAGGGGCCACACAGGCCTCCTAACAACCTGAGAGTGAGGGTGAGGCTGATGGTAGAGGCAGAAAGAACCACCAGAGCCCAGAGCAACATTCTGTCATGAGTAAGCATAGTACCGGGTCTGGCCTTCAGGGGAGGATCAAAAGAATCACATGATCCCTGGTTTGTGATCTTGGCCAACTCTGAGACTTTATTCTCTGAAACGGCTCTGAACTCTGCATGGGAGACAGGATGTCGCAGATCCATCTTCTCTGGCCTACTCTCTTTGCGAGGCTAGCAAAAGAATAAGGACAAATAACTCCAGAGATATTTATGTCCCCTCTTATCATTTCATCCATAGTTCAAACCCACATTAAAGAGGAGGAACATGTTAGACGGATGGGAAGCATTTCTCCTTGGAAGGGTCCAGAAAGGAAGGAAGGCCAGCAAGGGGCCTATAGAAGGAGAAAGAGGAGGAAGGAAGGGGTTACAAATTAGAACCCTCCACTGGCTAACAGGGGTGCTGACCATGCCACCAAAAGCAGTGAAGAGAGTTGCTGAAATGGAAATGCCTTTCCATTTATCCCACGCTGGCCAGCTGTGAGTAGAACACAGAAAGAACTTTCTTGTCAGGGTTTTATCCCAAAGCGTCACTCAGATGACAGTCTATTTTGCTTGCATAATTACCTGCACATGATAGGATTTTCTCAAACACTCCTGCTTCAAGCCTCCCCAGAGCAAGGCTTTGATTTCTTTCTCCTTCATCCTTTTCTTTTCAAATTTTAACTTTTTACTGAGAACCTCCGTGCATATAAACAAAGTATCCTGGTTGCAAGACCTTCCCACCACTTTCCTGTGTCCCCCTCCCATACCTTCTTTCTAATGACCCCCTTCTTCTTTCCAACTAGTCCCTCTCCTATTTCCTTGTCATCATTCCTTCTTACCTTTCATCTTTCACCTTCAGAAGCTCCATAGTTGGACTCTCAGGAGGTGGAGCCCATGCCCCGTTCTATTGCCTCTAAGAACTTTCTGAGAGCAGAGGCAGTAATGCCTGGTTCTTTCAGGGGCTACCAGGGTCCAGAAAAAAACAAGGTTACCAAGACAAGTTCAGACATCTGGGAAGCAGCGATAGAGAGAAGATCCCGCTGGAAGCCACGAGTTCTACCCCCGATGCTGTCTCCCACCCTCATGACAGGTGCCCCAGCAGCTCTGAGACCTGGAATCCGGGGACTTCATACGAGCCAGATCAATGCTAGCTGTGAGGAATCAGCTTCCTCACTCACTCCAGATGTGTTAGCATTGGTCTGGGGGTGTCTCTAAATAGTTTTGTAGCATCTCCAAAACATTTGTGAATTTTCTCTAAAAAAGTCATTGCCCTAGTCTTACCTTGGAACCACAGTTTTGTTGTTGTTCAATATACAGTGAGAAACAGTACTTTTTATTATTATTAATACTGTTATCATTATCTTGTCATTTGTTATCACTGCAAATTCACCATATCTACTTCAAGGGAATCAAATGATACCAGAATAGATTTATGGAAAATGGAAACAGGAACTGGCATGCTCCACACTATTTCACAACTATTTGCTAAAACAGTTTGCAACACTCGGATTTAGCTGGTTTATTATTTTTTTCTGTTGTTGTTCTGTTCCGAGTGAAGGATTAGCCTGATTTTAAAACATTCTGAGGTTGCTAGAATGCCACGTGCCCAGAGAAGGAAAAGAAGTGTATTGGGGAAAAAAAAACAAAACAAAAACCTCAATACTCAGAAACCTGCCTCTTAAATCAGGCCTGCCTTCTCTTCTTCCTCTGAATTGGGAAGCTGACTTATGTGTAACCCTCAATAGCTAAAGCTGCCTCTTTAGAGAACAGAAAGAACAATATCCCCTTTCAAGAGAAGCCACCGGTGGCAAGGTGGCTCTTCTTCTTTGTAGTCTATGGGCCAAGGTCCATGTACCTTGCCTCTGAACCCCGATGCCCTCACTTCTGAGTCCTCAGAGAAGGTAGGCATAGTAGCACATACCTGTCCAGCTCTTTTGAGGTAGAAGCTGGAGGATGAGGAGTTCAAGGCCAGCCTCAGCTACAAGGAAGCCTGTTTCAGAATTACCTCATTAATAAATGACAGTTTTCTTGTCTGTAAAATGCGAGTGACAAAGCTCTTAGCAGCTTTGGGGGGAGACTACATGAAATAATTTATTTGATTAATTGATTAAATCCAAAAAGGCAAGGGAGCGACTGAGCTAGCTCACGGTAAACAAGTACAGTTTTAAACTCTGTAGACCCTAGAAAGTGGGAGTAACTGAGCTGGCATCAGAAGCATGTTCCAGAATATAACTAATCTGCAGCAACAGTCCTAACAGCATGGCCCATGTTTCAATAAAACACTTTAGCAGAACTGCTTCTGATTGGGCCTGGGAAACATATGATCTATGGTAAGACTTCATTTTATGAGTGACTCCAGGAGTCAGTGATGACTCAGTCAAGGGTGTGTCTGACCTTGGTCTTCATACTTGTTGTAGTCAGGTTCACACTGCTGGCAGAAATCATCTGACCAAGAGCAGCTTTTGGGAAAAAAGGGTTTAGTTTTGGCTTAGATGGCAGGGGAAAATGATGGCATGAGCAGAAGGTGGACATCACCCCCTGGCCAACATCAGGTAGACAACAGGAGCAGGAGTGCGTGTCAAACACTGGCAAGGGGAGACTGGCTGTAACACCCATAAGCCCACCCCCAACAATACTCTCCCTCCAGGAGGCATTGATTCCCAAATCTCCATCAGCTGGGAACCTAGCATTCAGAACACCTAAGTTTATGGGGGACACCTGAATCAAACCGCCATAGCAATGAAGGGGGAAAATTCACTTTACCATTTATTTATTCATTCAAGACACCTTGAGTGATTCTCACAAAGAGGGCCAACCAGAAGGCTTCAGGGAAGGAGGAGAGCAAGTGTGGTAGGAACACCTGGTCAACAGACCTCCACATGCCAAATATTCTCCAATGGGTGGGAGATTGTTTACGGAACTGTTCAGGTCACAGAAAGGAGAAATGCTTGCTTTATAAGCCCTTTGAAGTGCCTACCACATTAAAGAGGGTCCCATTCACATCATGCTCTAGTCTGTTAGCTGTGTAAATGTGTATTTTAAAAGTGTGGGGCAGAAGGGATGGCTTCGCGGTTAAGGCGCTTGCTTGCAAAGTCTAAGGACCTAGGTTTGATTCTCCATGTAAGCCAGATGCACATGGTGGCACATGTGTCTGGAATTCGTTCACAGTGGCTAGAGGCCCTGGTGTGCCCATTCTCACTCTCTCTAGCTCTCCTTCTTCCTCTCTCTCAAATTAAAAAAATAAATAAAGTGTATTTTAAGTTACACATATTCCCTGTGACTTACCTGTTTCTGGGTAGTAAGATCTTATAATGAACAGAGGTGGTTGGAGGGCAGGACATCAAAGACTACCTAAGCCCTTTCCCAAGGAGGTGCGGGGGTGGGGGGGGGCGGACTGCTTCTCCTTTGCCATGGCCTAGGTTTCCACTTCAGTTGGTCCTTCAGAGGGTGGACCAGTAAGACCTGGTTCCAGGAGCTCTTTCTGCCTCCTGCCTCCCTTATCCTACCAGCAGACCGTGTACTCTGTGCCTTTAGTAAATTCTCTCTAGGTTGCATGGACCTAGACCTTTCTCCATCTCTGCTTCCTAGGATGAGTTCAGAGACCCCCCTGGGGGTACTTCCCAGAAAGCAAGCATGAGGCTCCTGCTCCTCAGATGCCATCACAGAGGGTGGCACTAAGAGTGACCAGACAGGGGAAATTGGGGTGACCAGGACATAGAGAACAGTACAGTTTCCTGGGCCTTGATGGAAGATACTCCAGTGCAGAGGAAAAAGAGAACATTCTCTTTGGAATTATACAGCAAGGTGTTTACACCAAGTTTTTTTTTTTAATAGAAAGTTAAAATCTTTATTTTTTATTTTTTTTATTTTTTATTAATTAGTTTTGTATTCAGCAAATACAGTCAGTTTGGTACCATTATTAGGCTCATCTGTGACGTACCCTCTCCCCTTAGCCCCTCCTTGTTGAGGTATGTGGGTCATGCATTGTGGAGTTAGCCCACAGTTATGGGTAGGATAAATGTCTCTGCATATCATGACTCAACATGTGGCTCTGACATTCTTTCCGCCCCCTCTTCTGCAAAATTTCCCTGAGCCATGTTGGGTTCATTTTTGGTCTCCTTCAGTGATGAGGTGTTGGGGGCCTCTGGGTCTCTGGCTCTCTGATTTGGTAGGAGTTGATATTTCTCTGTGTTGATCTCTTTCACCCTTGTGCTGGTACCCGGTTCACCAGGAAAACAGCACCCTTGCTTGTTTCGCCAATTATTCTTAGTTTCAGCCGGGGCCATTTTGAGGTATGATGGAGTGGCTCTCTCCTTAGGATCTACATCTATCTGAAAAAGAGAAGCAGATTCTCCAATGCAGAGTAAGTTAGCATCAGGACAAATGAGATAACCCATACTTTTTTATAGAGAATTTAATAGGTGTAGGCCCTCTTGTAGCCCATGATTGATGGTAGCTTGATAATGGAGAGTGGGCTTATGTTTGGATATGGTTCTGACTTGTTTCCCAGCTCCAGCTATGGGTCCCGTGCCACTGAGAGGATCAGTTAGCCGAATTGAGAGCAGTTGGTTCCCCACCATGGCTGTGTGCCACTATTGCACTTGTGTGGGCATCACAACAGGTTATTTGCTGCTAAGTAGGTTAGACCATGAGTTGCTTGGAAAGATATTGGCCATTTTCCCCCAGTCGCCCATTTAGCACCTTCTGGCACTAGATGCACTGACTGTCTGGAGACTGACTCTTCCAGCTTCCAGCCATGCCATTCCATTTTACGTGTCAACCACATAAGTACACCAAGTTTTTGAAGTCATGACTCAAGTCACTTAGCCTGTGTAAGCCTCAGTTTCCTCGTCTATAAAATGGGAGGATAGACAGACTCCTTAGAAGTCTCTTGGGAAGATCTCACTGCATCTGTGCAGAATAACAGCCTAGGAATGACAGATCCCACCATGGCCCACTGGGGGTTTCTGTCATAAGCACAATGCAAGCCCAGGATAGTATCTAGTGTCTCATAGAGCCCAGGGCAATGGAGAGTGCACACACTGCCCAGTGGTCACTGGGCTTTTCCTGCACCTCCCTGCCCATCTTCCTACCTCAGTGCTCTCCCTAGGTGTTGTGTCTCTTAGAGTTATTCTAATATCATAATATATGTATTATAAATATGTGATTCTGGTATCTTAATGTGTCATCAATAGTTTATATGTAAAGGGCAATGGGAATAATTTGGAAGCAAATCCATAAGTTGGGATCAAGTACTAAGGTATACTGAACTATGGAGTATCTGTAGTCCAGGCTGATCGTGAACTCACAGGAATCCTTCTGGCTCAGCCGTCCCAGTGCTTCAATTATAGGCTTGAGCCACCACATGCCCAGCTTCACATAATATTTCTGTTATGGTTGTATGATCTGAAAAGTTTGCATTGGATTCTTTTATTGTGGCCTTCCATAGCCGTTGTGATCTTAGCCCTGCCTACTTCCCCACTCTTCTCTCTTGCATCTTCCTTCCTCTTACCAGAGCCTGAAGCTTCATGCATGGGGCCTTTGCAGCTGCTGCTATCTCTAAGCAGAATGCCCTGCCCATGGTGAACACTGTGCAGATTGGAACATCTGGGGAAATTTTATTTCTCAATGGGAAAGTCTATATATTTTCTAGCAAATGTCTCCCAGGTTCTCTGATTCTGATTCTATGGGAGCTATCTATAACTCTGGAAAATTTCAGACAACTGATAGTCATGCAAAACATTTATCCTGTGTAGATATGCAAATTTTCTAAATTCTGTTTGATCCACAGAGGTGTAGTTGATCCCTACTCTACTGTGAAAAGGGCTGATTTTGTTTCTATCTACATACTCATTTCAATACTTCTCATCTATCCATACCCCAGTTCTCTAGACTATCTTTTAAACTACTCCTAACAACCACCTGGTTCTCTCATTATTCAATAAGTGAGATAAACATGTTTAATGTCTCTTGTCTAAGCATCTTGACGTTACTCCCTTCTTTGAGAAGATCATTTAACAGGACTGAGCTATTACCAGAGCCCACATTCCTCACTTGGTCCCCACTCGTTCAACAATCTTTCACTGAGCGCCAGCCTGGGCTCAGTCACTAGGGTGGTGCTGGGGATCCGGGATGCGTTCCTGCTGCCCACGCCTCTCCATCAGCCTAATGGAGGAAGCACAAAGGCACAGACGTTTCAATTGTTTAACAGGAAAGAGAAGCCAAGAGCTAATGGAGTGGTTTCTTGTCCCAACTGGGACCACGAGGAAATTTCCTAGGACTCAAAGTAATAATCAATATAATGAGTTAATCTTGTTATAACAAATTCTAAAATTCTATCCAAAATCTGTTACCCAAAGAATAATCATTGATGTTGAAGATTATCTGAATTAAGTAAACTAAGCATTGGCAACATCTGGTTTCTCATGAGATAGGTTAGTAATGATATTTGGCTTGTGTTGTGTTTGAAATAATACCATATCTTATTCCAAAAAACATAGTTCTGTATTCCCAAATCCCACGGGCAGAACTGCTTAGTTAGACTAATTTAAACAATCGTCAGTCTTCATGCAGCTGTCCCCTGTGAGAAGGCAAACACACGTGTATACAGCAATGGGACTTGAAAACTCTGACACCAGGAGGAAGGAATTGGAGAGTATGTGAATTTGGCACAAAAACTGTGACCTACATAAATGTAACTGTAGTTTGTATTGGTTACCACTTTTACAATAAACTGATTTGATTCATTTCTCTTTTTGTTGCCCAGTTAGTCCATCCATCCATGTATCCAATATCCATTCATCTCAAAATCTACACTGAATACTTCCTTAGGTCTGTAGCAGTCTAAGGGGTACAATGATGACATAAGAAATGGTTTTTGTCTTCAAGAGATTTTCAGTCTTGTAATAGGAATGAAGTCACAGCCCACATTAAATACAATGTTTTAGCCAGGCGTGGTGGCACATGCCTTTAATCCCAGCACTCGGGAGGCAGAGGTAAGAGGATTAGCATGAGTTCGAGGCCACCCTGAGACTACATAGTGAGTTCCAGGTCAGCCTGGGATAGAGTGAGACCCTACCTTTGAAAAAAAAAAAAACAGCAATGTTTTATAAATAGTTTCTATGCATAGTGCAAGGAGAATGAAGGAGATAATGATAACTTGTGAAATCAGAGGTAGTGTGATAAGGTGGAGAAATAGAGAAGAGGAAAAAGGGAAGATCCAAGAATAAGCTGAGCCAGAAAAACCCGAAATGACAATCTAGTCTCACTTCCAGGAATCTAAGTGTGTCTGTATAAGACTGATATTAAAATATAATTTTAAGGGCTGGAGAAATGGCTTAGCGGTTAAGCTCTTGCCTGTGAAGCCTAAGTACCCCGGTTCAAGGCTCAATTCCCCAGGACCCACATTATGCACAAGGGGGCACACGCGTCTGGAGTTTGTTTGCAGTAGCTGGAGGCCCTGGTGCACTCATTCTCTCTGTGTGTGTCTCTTTCCCATCTCTCTCTGCTTGTAAATAAATAAATAAATGAATAAATAAATAAATAAAACATATAAAATAAATAAATTTTGGCCGGGCATGGTGGTACATACGCTTAATCCCAGCACTCAAGAGGCAGAGGTAGGAGGATCACCAAGAGTTCAAGGCCACCCTGTGACTACATAGTGAATTCCAGGTCAGCCTGAGCTAGTGTGAGACCCTACCTCGAAAAATTGAAAAAAAAAAAATTAACAAATTTTGGTTGAGGAGATGGTTCAGTGGATAAAACATTTATCCTGTAGTGTGAGTAACTGAGTTGAGATCCCAGGACCCATTTAAAGCTAGACACTGCAACACTAGCATCTGTAATCTCAGCACACCCAGGGCAAGAAGGGGAAAGGAAGATGGGAGGCTTGTGGGCCAGCTATCCTGGCCAATGTGGCAGTGATCACAGGAGAAGCTACCTCCAATAGGTAGGAGCTGAGGACTAATATCTGAGATTGCCCTCTGACCTCAGCATATGAGCCATGTACACGAGCACACTTGTTCACACACACACACACACGCACATGCACACACACACGCCATACATCATGCACACAAAAACATTATAGATATAATGTCTACAAATACAAAATAAGGAAGTATCTAGAATTTCAATCTTTTTTTAATTAATACAATATTAAAACCAGTCCAAGTAAGAATTTAAAGTGTCAGGTATTTGTGAGCAATTTAATTAAAAAATTAGACTAAGATTCCAGATTGAATACAAAACTGGCTTAATGTTTTACAAGGCAGTAAACAGCAATAGCTGGCTTACTGATGGAGGAATTACTAGTCAAGTTGTACATGTCCCTGGTATCTGTAGCTAGTTTAAATATCCTATTGAAATCCCACCTTGCTGGAGTTTGTCAACCCCTAAGACCTCCATCAAACTCAACATGGCCATGGTAGGCAGCAAATTAGATAATAAATAGTCTTAGTGGTTTGTGTTCTTTTTTCCTTATTCATCTATTTGATTTAAAGTTTCTATTGAAGACTGTGGGAAATAATTATCCTGATACTTGTATTTGGCAAGAGGGACATGTCGGACGTTAAGGTCCACAGTGTTATCAAAACACTGAAATCGCGCAAAAGAGCTTTCTGTGCATCTTCTCAGTGGACTTCTGGGATGTTATCTTGGATTGACTTTCTATTGAACGGGCTGTTTTCATTCTACAGAGGCTGGGGGGAGTTTGTAGGTTGTCACTTGAAACCAGAGTTCAAGCTACCTGTGTTAATCTCACTGGCATTTCAATGAAGTGGATAGTGAGGTCACCTGGCTTGGGTTTTTCTTGGGACAGTTGTGGCAGCTGGTGTGGGACAGGCAGAATAAGTTGACATGTCATGCTTCACTGATCTCTCCTCCCCAGAGATTCAAGATGCCCATCCAGCACAGGATAAGAAAGAAGCAGCAAGCCAGGCATCTTGGCTCAGGCTAAGGCAGAAGGATAACTATGAGTTTGAGGCCAGCCTGGACTATACTGAGTCTCTATCTCAAAAGCAAGACATGTGCGTGCACACACACATATAAAGACAGAGAGAGAGGGAGAGAGAAAGAGGGAGAGAAAGAGGGAGAGAGAGACAAAGAGAGAGGGAGGGAGGGAGAAATACTCAGGGGCTTTGGGGTAAAGTGGTTTGGAATATGTTGTATTATGGGGTATGAGGGTTCTCATTTTCCAATTTCCATGAATGCAAAAAATTGTATCAGAGGGGTTTAAGCAGAGAGAGAGAGACACATGGTCAGTTCTGCCTGTTATTGGGAATATTTTATTCATCTAAAATTGATTGAATCCATTCAGGTGGAACTCATGCATTAGCACCCCAAAGTACAGAGGAAGAACTAAATTCTAAACTAAACTAATGGGTGCTCCCCTGGGCTGGGATGCAGAAGTGACCTCACATTGTTTTACAAAGACTCGGTGTGTCTAAAGGTTTCTGAGGAAGTCATAAAAGCAGATAAGAATGGGAGTGGGCTCCGAAGTCAAAACAAAGCCCACTCATGCAGTAAGTGACAGGCAGCCGCCCTCGCCAGGGCACAAGGTCAGCTGATTGGGTAGTTTGTGTGCTACCCTCATCTGATATGAGAAGTCACTCACAGGATGAAAGGGTGAAAGTGACCAAAAATAAAGTGGTTTCTGACTTGAATGCATTGCAACACTCTTTGGGGCATTTTAAGGAACAAAGCCCTTAGCTCTTGCAGGAAGACCTGGGAAATCCACACACATAGATGACTTGGGTGATAAAATGTTTTCGGCTTCTAGAAATCCTTCAGGCATTGCTCCTCCCTAAATGGAAAACTCATTTAAAAAAAAAAGATTTATTTTATGTATTTATTTATTAGAGACAGAAAGAGAGAGAAAGAGAGAATGGATGCACCGGGGCCTCTAGCCACTGCAAATGACCTCTAGACGTATGCTCCCCTGTGCATCCGGCTTATGTGGGTCCTGGAGAATCAAACCTGGGTCCTTAGGCTTCACAGGCATGTGCCTTAACTGCTAAGCCATCTATCCAGCCTGGAAAATCCATCTTAATTTCCCTTCTCCCCTTTCTTCTCCTGCTCTAACTCCCCAAACCCTCCCCACCCCCACTAGCAATGCAGGCATTAATAAGCCATTTAAGGAGCTGGAGATGGTTAAACGGGTAAAGTGCTTACTGTGTGTAGCAGTCAGCTTCAGGTTCGCTGAGATGAACTTCCAGACCAAGAACAGTTATGGAGGAAGGGATATTTATTGAAGCTTACAGATCCAGGGGAAGTTCCATAATGGCAGAAGAAGCTGGCCTGCCTTCACAGGACCAAGCAGAGAGAGAGAAGTACAAGCCTAAAGGTCAAAAGCCACAGCACACTTCAGGAACTCCAGCTAGGCACAGTTTGCATATCTTTAGACTGAAATCTGCAACCCACCACCACACCTTAAGATCCACACAACGGCACTGACTCCAGCCAGGTGGCTGCAGATGCAAACTACAAACAAACAACTGAATATATTGGGGGCCATCTATTCTATTCAAACCACCACACTGTGAAAACATGAGAACCTAAGTTGGGATTTCCTGCACCCATGGAAAAGCTAGGCACGGTGGTACTTGCCTGCAATGCTGGCACTGGGGAGGCAGAGATGGGAGGACCCCTTGCACTTGCCAGCCAGGTAATGAGCTCTCGCCTCAATGAAAGACCCTGTTCAAAAACTAAGATACGAGGTAAGTGAGGAAGTCATCCAATGAGAACTAACCCTCTGACATCCACACATATGCACACGTGTACATGTGTCCTCACACTCATGTGCATGCACATACATGCTCCCACTCGTATATGGGCATGCATACACACATGCACAACACACGCACAAGAGGTTGGAGAAAGAATGTAAGAGCCAAAGGAAGGGTAGGACTCCTTACAATGTGCTCCTCCAGACACAAAATGGCCTGGATATTCATGACCTCACAGTGCCTGACACTGCCTACACAAGACCATCATAATAGGAAAAAAGATCATGACATGAAAATAAAAGAGAGACTGATTGAGAAGAGGAGGGAATATGATGGAGAATTGAGTTTCAAAGTGGAAAGTGGGGGTAGGGAGGGCATTAGCATGACATATTGCTTATAATCATGGAAGTTGTTCATAAAAAAACTTTAAAATAAAAAAAAAATGAATCAAGCCAGGTGTGTTGGTATACACTTTTAATCTCAGCATTTAAGAATCAGAGGTAGAAGGATCACTGTGAGTTTAAGGCCAGTCTGGGACTACAGAGTGAGTTCTAGGAGTTCCAGGTCAGCCTGGGCTAGAGTGAGACCCTGCCTGGCCTCTAAAAACACAAAAACACAAACAAACAAACAAACAAACAAACAAGCAAACAAACAAACAAAAGAATCATTTGATCCAATCAGTTTATACCCAAATCAATTGCACCTTGTCACCAGAAGTTCAGGTGCAAGGTCTCAATTTTTTTAAAAGCTTCATGTCTTTTCCCAAAGCTCTTCTTGGAAGTGGCTGAGACTCTCCACTTGAGCATCTTGTATTCTCCCAAGGTGTGTCCTGTCTGATGTCTTTGCCCACTCCTCCTTTCTTGAAGGTCACATAGCACTTGACCTGTACCTCTCTTCTCTCTGCTTCTGATGGTAATGACCTGTGTGAACAGTCAACTTCATTGGTCCCAGACACAGCAGTCCTAGATGGAAGTAGGAATCTGTCCCCTGTATCCTCAGTCTCGGTCACCACTGGCTGACTACCTGGCCAGCTCTCAGTGGTTATTGAACAGAAACCCCATGATGAACGACAGACAGTACTACAGGAGTCATCACTCAGTTCTCTTTCCTTCTTCCCAGACTAGGAGAGTACTCTGCACATGCTCAATGCTAGACACATATTATTCCAAGTATTTTCAGCTGGGGGAAGTGGCTAATGGGGAGAGTACTTACTGTGCAAGCTTAAGGACCTAAGTTCAAGTCCCCAGCACCCATGTAAAATACCAGGCACATGCCTGCAATTCCAGCACTGGGGAGGCAGAGACAGGATGAACCCTGGGACTTGCTGACCAGCCAATCTTGCTGAATTGGTGAGGCTCAGATTACTCAAGAGACTCTGTCTAGAAATAAGGTGGAAGAGCAATCAAGGAAGATACTCTGTGTCTACCTCTGGCCTCCACGTGCATGCGTGTGGGTGCACTCACACACCCATCTGCAATACGCACTTGTACACATACACATATGACCACACATGCACACACACCATATACACACACATAACAAAAACATATTTTGTTGAGGAACTCTCTATACTAGCTTTGTAACTTTCATGTAAATACAAAATTATTATAAAATGTTAATTGAGTAAAGAGTTAATTTTATTATTCCTCTGGGTACAATCTTTTACTAATTAACCACTAGAACTCTCTTGCGAAGCTCTTTTTTATAATTCGTCAAAAACCCTGTCTTGTACTTAACAAATGTTTATTAAAAAATAAAATAAAATAAAAGACATTGAAAAGGCCATTATCATGAAGTGAAGCTGAGTGGTGGAGAACCTTGCATAGTATGCTCATGGTCCTGGGTTTAGGTCCAGGATAGAAAAAAAAAAAAAAAAGACAATTATGCAGTAGGAATCATTTGGTTTACTTAGCTTTGATTTCTTTTGTTTTGTTTGGAGAGGTTAAGGGCTAGGAAAATAGCTCGATGGTTAAAAGTGCTTGTTTGGAGAGGTTAGATTTTGGGTTCTTTGTTTATTTGTTGTTGTTGTTGTCGTTTGTTTTTTGAGATGATGTCTCTGTAGCCTACACTGGCCCCAAATTCACTGTTTAGCCCAGGCTGGCCTCAAACTCACAGCAGTCCTCCCAAGCACAGGGATGGTAGGCACCAGCTCCCAGGGCGGATTGACTCAGCATATGCATGGCATAATGCATAGGATGCCCGAAATAACCTTGAACCATGCCCAGCCATCATCCCTTTGTACAAAGGAAATAGGGAGCACGGATGTCAGGCACTAGTCATCAGGTTCAGGACTGCACATCCTGGTCATCTTGCAATGCCACTCATTTCCTGGGACTTTTCTCCTGAACCGTGAGATGCCTTCATGCCACTCCCAAGCCATGTGGCTTGTGATATTCTGTCACTGAAGATGCCTGAATGAAGTCAGCTTTGTCCAGCTCAGAGAGAAAGGTGACTGTGTTTGCTTGCCTTGGGCACTTTGTGGAAGAAAGAATGATCTTTCAGACCATTGTCTGTGTCTGACACCAGCTTTGTGCTATCCTCAAGTTCAAGTCGAACCTGGCTGACAGGTCATTTGATTCTCATAGAGAAGAATGAGAGCCAGATTCATCTCCCCACCACACAGGCTCAATGTTCTTCTAACTTTCAGAGTCACCTTGTTCCTCCAGGTGTTTCAACTTGGCCCTTCATGCTGGCCACTCGCCCCCAAGATCCCGTCTTGTGGACTCCTCTGCCTCACAGCCTAGTGAGGGGCTCACCAGCCCATTTGTCACTGCACTGGCTGCCTGGCCTTGTCCCCCCACCTCCTCCGTGATCCCCTCTCCCTTGCCACACCACTCACCTGCAAGGGCCCTGTACTTCTACTGCCCTTCAACCTGGTGTTCCTGCTCTGCCACTAATTTTGTGGAAATAAACTCCCTCCCTTGATCTAGCTGGTAGATTCCAGTGCATTTTTGTTCAGCCATATGCCAAATACCTCCTCTTTCAAACCTCCCTTGGCAGTACTGGGTCACAGAGAAGGAGCTTGACATCAGCTGGCAAGTTCACCAATTCCTCATGCCATCGCTGACTTTCCAATCTGACCAAAATGAATCTGTTTGATTTTCCTTGTCAGTTATCTTTATTGTAATTGACAGCTGAACTGCCCAGTCTTAAGCGTACAATTAGATGGGTTTGAACAAATGTAAACACTCGTGAAATAAACAGCACAGTCAGGAATTAAAACAGCAGCAGCCGCCCAGAGACCTCACACTTCTTTCAATGAATCTCCACTGCTCTCCCCATTGATAACCACTGTTCTAATACCTCTGACCAAAGCCCTACGTTAGACTGCCGATTTCATATAAAGTCATGTTGCATTCATTTTCCTCCTATGGATTCCTGCACCCAAGATAAGTGTTTTTTTTTTTTTTTTTTTTTTTTTTTTTTTTTTTTTTTTGGTTTGGGGTTTTTTACTTGTTTTTTTTTTTTTTTTTTTTTTTTTTTTTCCACATCACTCCATGCTGTTTTGTAACTTGGCAGTTTATTCTTTTTTTTTTTTTTAACTGCTAGGTAGTATTCCGTTTTGTGAAAACACAGTAATTTATTTATTCTCCTGTTGATGGACATTTCAGTGGTTTCCAGTTTTTGTACTACTTTAAAGAAAGCTGCTGGATATATATTTTTACAAGCCCTGTGTGAACATATGCTTTTACTTCTCTTAGAAAAATACTCTTTCAAAGCCTCTGGTCTTCCTACTACCAACTTAACATACTCATTTTCTATCTGAAATGTTCCATAACTTACCATTCCACTCCAAGTTTTCAAGGACAATCAACCTGTGACAGAGGCACAATAGCCCACCCCCCCAATGGAAACAAGAGCTCTTGACAAAGGACCAGACAGCACGAAAAGCTGGAATTTCTGCTTCCAAGGCCTCACCTCTTTCCTTCCTGGGGAGAGTAGGAATACTGAAATGTACATGTACTGGGGGCATTCACACCCCAAGCCCACCTCTGGCCCCCCTCCCATTAGCTCACATTGGAGAGCATTCACACTCCAAGCCCACCTCTGGCATCCCTCCCATTAGCTCACATTGGAGAACATTCACACTCCAAGCCCACCTCTGGCACCCCTCTCATTAGCTCACATTGGAGAGCATTCACACTCCAAGCCCACCTCTGGCACCCCTCCCATTAGCTCACATTGGAGAGCATTCACACCCCAAGCCCACCCCTGGCACCCCTCCCATTAGCTCACATTTGGAGAGCATTCACACCCCAAGCCCACCTCTGGCACCCCTCCCATTAGCTCACATTGGAGAGTATTCACACCCCAAGCCCACCTCTGGCACCCCTCCCATTAGCTCACATTGGAGAGCATTCATACCCCAAGCCCCACCTTTGGCAGCCCCCTCACATTAGCCCAAGGTTCCTCCCACCAGTGCCTCCTGACCTCCTGGCCATCCTGTAAGCTCAAGATCCACAAAGGGCAGAAATCTCAAATCCAACCTCCATTTCTCTGCTTAACTTCATGCTACACTGGAAAATAAATCTTTGCCAGCATGCTAGGAACATTCCAGTGTTCTTCTTGAAGAAGAGAGAATTTACATTGCAGCCTGTGACACGCTCTTATATAGTGCCAGAATCAATTTAGAGGAAAGTCTGGAGTGCTAATTGCTTACACACTGTAGGGAACACAAAGATGGCACAGAGGTCTGCTTTTGAGTTTCAGCGAACTCACAGCAGGTGAAAGCAAACGATAGTGCCTTGGACCAGTAGCCACTGGCAAAGGGAGACTCCTTTCCTGAAAGGGTTACAGTTGGGTATTTGCTAGGGAGTAATAGCACTGTGACGATCCTTCCAGCTTGGCTAACTTTCTATCTTTGAAAATACTATGATATGAGCGATGTCCCAGAGGGGGGCTAGGTTAGGTCACTGAAGACAATGGCACTCATGAGCAGGACAGCGTGGCTGGAGTCACTGGGGACACTTAGTGGGATATAGGGTAATACAGTTGACTGGCTGGGACCAAGCCAATGGCATCTCCAAATGCCAGCCTATGTAGAGCTGGACTTACCTGGGTGGGAACTGTTCTGTTGAGCCTGCTCTGGGAACGTGCTGGACATGAGAACAAAGACTTTGGAAAAGGACGAAAGAAAAACAAGGACCCAGATGTGTGGCCTTTGCTGACTGAGGAGACGTGAACAAGTGTCAATTCACTACAAAGAGGGCACCTTGGCCAATGCAGGCTCCTCTCTCCAGCAAGTCTTACTGCTTTTGTAACCATGGGGAGGGACATTATGAATCTTGTAATTTTCTTTCTTTCCTTCTTTTTTTTTTTTTTTTTTTTTTTTTTTGAGGTAGGGTTTTGCTCTAGCCCAGGCTGACCTGGAATTCATCATGTAGTCTCGGGCTGGCCTCGAACTCACGATGGCGATCCTCCTACCTCTGCCTCCCAAGTGCTGGTATTAACGGCGTGCGCCACAACACCCAGCGAATCTTGTAATTTTCTGAGTCTCCTAAGTCCTGTAAGGTGCTGTAGCTTCCTGACCCTCATAAGTCTCCCTCCTCCCCCCAGGATGGTACACAACAGAGCTCTGAAGGCCGGGTGCAGGTGAGGGACAGAGCAGAACTGGATGTAAAACTGGTGGAAACTGCATAAGGCACTCATTCCCAAGAGAAGAGAAGAGAAGAGATGTCCTTAGAAACACAACAGTGGAGCCAAGAAATGGCTCTAAGGCCACAGTCTGTAGATGGTGACTCAGGGACATTTGTACTCCCTGTGAGACACAGAGGCACAGGGCAGGCCTGAGGTGGAGTGATAGAGACAGGGTCGGGGTCTCGTCCAGGTTTGGACATGACCAACCATGAGATGTGAAGGTAGCCCCAAAGGCACAGAAGTTGCCTGCCAGATGGTTGTTTACTTGATGGGTTGTTTGTTTATTTGTTAGTCTACGTTAGGTAAACTGCACTGCTGACTCCCAGAAGCCAAAACATAGGACTGACTGTAATGAGACAGAGATGAGAACCAAGGGCTGGAGAGATGGCTCAGTGGCTAAGACATTTGCCTGTGAAGCCCAATAACCAGAGTTTGATTCCCCAGTACCCCAGATGCACAGTGGCACATGCATCTGGAGTTTGTTTTGCAGCAGCTGGAGGTCCTGATGTCCTGACCCATTGTCTCTATCTCTCTTCTCTCTCTGCTTGCAAATAAATAAGCAAAATATTTTAAAAATAAGATAAAGAAATGAGACTCAAGAGGAAACCTACCTCTCTTCCTCTCAACCTTCCCCAAGTGGAAAAGATGTCAGCTGAGTGTTAGAACAAAGGTGGTCACTTTAAGAGGCCCTGCTGCCCAGGCTAAGGCAGCCTTGTATTATATCTTCACTCTCTTATCTAATGCCTTCCTGCCAACCCCACCCTGACCCGTGCTGCCAGCAGGAGCAGAACAGCCCCCACCATAAGGGACCGTGAAAGCCCAGAGGCTGTCATTTCCCACTCCCATCTGTTGCCTCAGGTAGGTCATGCCCGCGTAGGCCCCTTGCCCTAGACACTCCTATAAAGGGACAGCTTGTTTTGCTCTTTGGAAAGACTGAAGCTCACTTCCCTCCGGCTTCACTGTCTAATAAGGCTCCAGTACTAGGACAGTCCCTCTCAGTACTACCCTCCCTCGCTAAGATCTGTCACTGGGGAAGACCCGACTTCACATCTACCACCTGTGAGATGTTTGCTTCAGTTTGATCCTTGGGTTGAGACAGGATCTCCCTAAACAGTGCTGGCCTCAAACTGTTAATCTACTTGCCTCCATGTCCTGAGTGCTGGGATCACAGGCCTGCACCACCATGCCCGACCTGACTGGGAGATCCGCAGGAAGCCTCTTTCCACCTCCTCGGCATCCTCACAGTCTTGCGATAAGGACCCAGTGATAAGGCAGGTGCAGGAAGAAGAGAGGCTTTTTAGGACACCATGTCATTGGCATTGGTGTTAATGTTGCCATTGTTTGACCACAGGGAGAGCTGCCCACTTGACAATCCCATTAGCCACGCAGCACTTATAAAAGGTAAAAGCAGCCCTGGCAAGATCTTGTTTTGCTCAAGAACATTTAAATGCACTGCCCATTGACCCAAAAGCATGACACATTTTATGGCACTTTTCTAAGTAGCAATTTTCCATGAAAAAGAACAATGTGCCTTGGCTTGAGGGTGTTTAGCAAGACTTACTTATTTTCCCTCTTAAAGAACTTCTAAGGATTTTTAGAAACCCCAAATCACCCTTGAATCCTTTCATTTCCTACTAATTATCCACAAAAAAGTGTCTGACTAATATAATCAGCTGTAATATTCTGAAGAACATGGAGCATTCCCTTAGACAAACATCGCTGGAGGACTCAGACAGAGCATGGGACGTGAGACGAAATGAAGCTTGGAGCCTCCCATCTTGTCCCTGTGTAGGGGCTCCTGTTGAGGGGGTTGTTGCTATAAACAGGAATCTTTCGCTCCAAAGGGAGCCCACTTCTCATGGAAATGGGAAAAGTAGACCATGTGCAGAAGGTGGAGAGTTCTCCTCTGAGTCTGTAACTTGGATCTGTGCACACAGACTCTGGACCATCACCATCCCTGAAAGTCCTTGTGATCTGTTCCCATGGAAACCCAGCAACGTGCCCCCATCTGCAGTTTGAAGTTTCTTGAGATGACTGCAAAGCAGACTGTTGACTATATAGCTTGGCTAAAGTGAGCCTTAGTTGTATGAACTTCCTGTTTGATTTCATTTTTAGCCAACAAGAATGTGCCTTCATACTTCAACATCTATTCAATAAAATCACTCTGCTGCTTAGTGCCAGACACACTGCCTTGAGCCCCAGGGAGTTGAGGCACATCCAGACCCTGCTGCTTGTGGCGTCCACAGCCCAGGGTCTCGCAATGACTGAATTCAAGAGCCACCTGGGACCACCAAGGGATTTCATGTTTTTATATGCTGTGTGTCCAATACACTTCTTTCCATCTGCTTGTTGGCTTGGTTGGTTTGAAATTGGAGGTTACTCTTCATCCAACCCAGAATGAAAGGAAGAATTAAGAAAGAATCAGGCTAATTCAATCCATGTACACAGAGAGACCAGAAGGCTTTAATGCCCACATATGCTACAATGACGATATACTGTCCTGTTTCTGGTGGTCAGGTTAATCTAAAACCATCAGAAAGCCGAATAGCCTGAGCCTCAGTAAAGGCTTCAGGTTACACCACAGGGGAAGACAGAGCAGAAATCAACACTGTGCTGGAAAAATAAGGAGTATGGTGTGAGATTGGAAAATCAAAAGAGAATATAAGTAGGCACTGGGCAAGCAAACTTGTAATCCCATAGAAAGGAGAGGCAAGGGAATCCTCAAGGTTGAGTTGGTGACTAGACCAATATTACACTTCCTTAAAAAAAAACAAAAAACTGGCATTGATTAGCGAGTGTGACTGTATGGGCTATTTGGAGCTTTAGTTTTCATTCCAAGAAGCTGGCAGCGTCTCTCACCACTGATCTCCCCAAATTGATGGATGGTAGCAATTACGGAGAGTTATTTATGTAATGTGTTGTAATAGTAGCACACGTTGGCTGTCACTTTGACCCAAACACCCCCTCGACCAATTGTAAGGAAACCCCATCACAGAACTGCCTTTAGTGAGGGGCCGAAGAAAGAGCAAAATTTTTTTTTTCTTCACCTTATCCCACCTCTCATGGAAATAGAAATTTTGAAAGTCTTAGAGAAAAGAATACCCCTTTGGTAGGACACTTAACAGTATTGCAAAATCTTAATTTGTCATTGTGGTTTATTAGCCCATCTGGGCATTTATTCCTGCCTACTCTTGTAGCAAACAAAGGTTATTAATTTACAGACTGAAAACCATTTTATTCTCATAATGGGTGCTTAATGACTTTCTGCATAAAGCACAATGCATTGGTCTTGTCCATAGGGAGATGCAAAGTCTGAAGAAAACTCCAGCATTCAGGAAGCAAAATGTCTGGGTTCTTGCTCTCTCTCCCTTTCTCTGTCTCTCTCTTCTCTCTCCCCTCTTCTCCTTGACTTATGATTTACTAGATCTTTTATTTTAACTTTATTTATTTTCATTTTTTTTTTACAAAGATTGTAGTCATATCCCCCCTCCCTCAGTCCTGCTTTCTTAGGGCTCTTTTCAGTGGGGTTATTGGTGTTCACTGTTGGGTAAATAAGGTCTCAGTCAGTCTTTGGAAGGAGGGGACTATGCCTAGGGATATTTCTACCCACCATGTGGCTCTTAAAATTGTCCTGACCCCTCTTCTGCAATGGTCCCTGAGCCTTGGTAGGTCTGTTAGCAGTGTGATTCAGTGTTGAGTTCTGGCCTCTAGGTATCTGACTATGTTTTGATCATTCACAGTGTGTGGTGCCTTTCCCTGGGGCTGGTTGTCAGGGTAGCAGTACTCATGTCACTGCTTCCTGTGCGATTTTTCTTTGGCCCTGGCAGAATAGGTAGAGGTGGAACATCTTGAGCAGTCGACTATCTTTTCTTGTCTTGTTGATGGATCTTAAATCTCTTGGGTTTTCCCTGCCACCTGTAAAACAAAACAGATTCTCCAACCAAGAATGAGAGCAGAGACCCTTATGGTTTGAGAGACGGTATTGTTGGATGGAATCTTGTCTCTGTGGTTTTTGACGTTCTCCTACTCCACCATCTGAACCAGAAGTCCAATTTAATATTTTGTCTCAACTTATATAAAAACAATATACAATACACATTCAATAGAAGCCCAACACTGAAATTTGAGGTTTGATTACCCCCTTCCCCAGGGTATACAGTACTCACTTGGATGCAGGCTAGCAGTAGGGGCATGTCTTGACTCCCAGTGAGCCTTTGCCATCCTGAGGAGGAAAAGGCCTGTGCATTATTTGAGGCCATTGTTCTTTCAGCCAGGCATGTTGATGGTGAGTGCCTAATTAACCAGCCTGCCTTTCACTTGGTACAGCATCCAGTAAACTATGAGAGCTTCAAAACCACATTACAAAATCAGCTCTGTGTCAGGCTGTTTTGCTATCACCCATCTGCTTAACATCAATCAAATACATGTGTGAGTGCCTTTATGTCACGGGCGATCATAAAACAAGAAACTGAGGTACAGAGCACTAGACTACAGCAGAACTCCCTTCCTTTCTCTTCCTATACTTTTGGCCATACTCTTAAAAACTGAAAGCAGTTGTTAGGAGTTAAACTTTTTTGAACGCTCAGCTTCATCTAAAGAGTATGTATCCTGTTGTCACATTTGTAAATTGGTCACTGCAGGGACAGAGAGACCCCTGGCAGGAGAAATGCTGAAAGGCTCTCAACCACGGCCAGATCACGGAGCCACTCGTCGCATTCCATCATGGCAGAAGGCACATAGACGCCCTGTTCCTCAATGTCTTAGGTAGTAGATAGGCTCTGGAAAGCTAGAAGCTTTTGTGCAGTAAGTCATTCAGTAACACGCATAATCTTTTGTGGGACAAGGGAATACACACTTGTCTTTCGCTTCTCCTCTTACTCCACACTTCTTTGTCTATTTGTTTCCCAGAGGTTTACACACCATCTTAGATTTCTTAAAATGTTCCAATTTAAACTATATTTAAAGGTTAAAAAACAGCTATCAGGGCTGGAGAGATGGCTTAGTGGTTAAGTGCTTGCCTGTGAAGCCTTAGGACCCCGGTTCGAGGCTCAATTCCCCAGGACCCACGTTAGCCAGATGCACAAGGGGGCGCACGTGTCTCGAGTTCATTTGCAGTGGCTGGAAGCCCTGGCGCGCCCATTCTCTCTCTCACTATCTATCTGCCTCTTTCTCTCTGTCTGTCGCTCTCAAATAAATAAATTAAAATGAACAAAAAAATTAAAAAAACAACAAAACAGCTATCAACATTCTTTCATTCTCCTTTACCTACTGATGTCAAGGGTAATGAATTTGACTTAAGAGTACCCTATAAGGCATGAAGTGGGGAGGAGAATATGGTATAGGAGACATGACACAGATAAAGACCAATGAGGAGAGAAGAAAGAGGTAATGTGAGAGGCCTAGCTGTTCACACTAAGCTCTCAATTAGATAGAAAGAGAAATATAGAAGAGGGAGTGAATGGCAGTGAAATGCTCACTCTGGTTGTGAACTCTGGGTGCTGGCATAGCAGATGGGTTCGAGAAAGGGCTGCGTTTGGTGTCTTGGTATCTTGGTTTGCTCCCAGGCTCATTTTGGAAAGAAAGAGATGGAGATCTGAGACTGAGAGAAATAAAAGGCTGTGTTGCAGAATTCAGACCATGAATGACCTAAGTACACACCTGATTCCGTTAATCCCGATAAAATGAATTTAAACTGGACATGCAGCATTGTTATATGTGGAAAACTTACACTCCTGTCCACCTCCTGGGGGAGTGTACACAATGATTACAGCACAAGTAAAAATCACTCAGAGGTAGAGTACACATGTCATTCATTATTGATGCCGGGACACTGCTGAAAGGGAAGAGTGTGACTGAGGGTAGATTCGCATGGTGGTTTGAATCATATGTTTCCTATAAACTCATGTGTTCTTAATGCTTGGTCCCCAGCTGGTGGCAATATGGGAGGTGGAGCCTTATTAGAGGAGGTGTTTTTCTGGGAGGCTTTGGGGTGATATGGTCCAGCTTCCCCTTTGCCAGAATTTATTTCACTCTCTTGCTGCGTTCTGCCAGCTCTGTGGCAATAAGTGATGTCCGGCCTCTGCTCTACCATCTTTCCCCTGCTATCATGAAGCTTCATCTGGAGTCTGAATGCTGAAATAAACTCTTTCCTCCCATCAGCTGCTTTTGGTCAGGTGTTTTGTTCCAGCAATGGGAAGGTAACTATACCACATGGCTTTTCATACCTATTATTCCACCACTTGAGGTGCCGAGGAGGACCATGAGTCCAAAGAACAGAATTGGCTATGTAGTGAGTTTGAGGCCAGCCTGGCTACAAAGCAAGACTCCACTGTGTGCATGCACACACACATACACACACTGTTTTGATAGTTTTGCTAGGAGGGCTATCCCATGCAAGCTGGTTAGAATAGTCAGCTCAATGATAAGAAATAAAAATGGTTGACTTGCTTTTGTATCTTACTTATAATGTGCACTTCCAACTCCTTTAGGGCTTCTCTTGGACAAAGCATCCCACTGACTCCAGGGGAGAAGCTTCTGTTACTAAACTCAAGGCCCTGCTTCAAAGAACACAGATTCTTGATTACAGTGAGGGAAATAAGATGTGTGCCTAACCTCTCAGATGAGAACATGCCAATGGTTAGGCAGGAAGACAGAGTCCTGCTTACTGGATGAGAAGGATGTCAGGAAGAGTGCCAAGGAAGACAGAATCTTAGAAACTGAGAGGATTTAAAATTGTAGAAACAGGGCTAGAGAGATGGCTTAGCAGCTAAGGCACTGGCCTGTGAAGCCTAAGGATTCATTTTGACTCTCCAGGTCCCACATAAGCTAGATGCACAATGTGACATAACTGTGCAAGGTCGCACATGTGCACAAGATGGTGCACACATCTGGATTTGATTACACTGGTTGGAGGCACTGGTGCACCAATTCTCTCTCTCTCTCTCTCATAAAAAAATAAAATTAAATTATAAAAATAAAGTTGGAAAGAAGTGAAAACATTTTGGAATGAGAAAAGCAGACGAACCAAAAAGATGAAAATGGAGTGTATGGGTATAAACAGGGCATTACAGGCATCTTTTTGTGCTATAGGTATTGCAGCAGACTCTTCTAATAGCCAACTTATATCTGCCAGTTCTTTCTTCTTTTTTTTTTTTTAAAAAAAAAAGTACCTTTGTTCAGAGCAACAACAGGTCTCCCTGTAGGCATATGGATTTCCCTGATTCTTGGAACTAGTGGCCATCAGGTGACACGGTGCTCTCTCTGGTGAGATGTGGCAGACATTCCTGACCCTTTGCCATCCTCCACCTTTCATTTTGCCAAAGCTGCGAACACAGTTCCTGCAGGGACACAGTGGCCACATCATCATCCAGAAGAAAGTACCAGCCTCCAGTATGACTGGGAATGAAAGGAGCTAGGGTTGCTTGTGGCAATGATCAGTTGGCATATCAGCCTTGGACTTTGGCCTTGAACTTCTCATGGCTTGAGACAAATATATTCTTTAGTTGCTTGGCCTACTGGCATGGAGATATGCTATTTGTGAACAGGGAAGATTTAACTGAATAGTTGTAAAGAGGCAGATCACAACCCAAATAAACAAGGTGCCACCACTGCATCAATTGCCTTGTGTATCATCATGACAATGTATCATCAATTATTAACAAATTTCAAATAAATAAATGAGATAAATGTAAATACAGAGGCTGAGAGGATATTGGCATTGGGTATTTCTTTGGCAAATACCTTGGGGTAGTCAACAAATCAATGTCTTCAGGAATATTTGAAGTTGTGACAGACATTTTTATTCCAAGCATTTACCAAACACTTATTATCCACCACTGTCCAGGATAAAAAAAAATGGCATATATCATCATTCTTAAAATTTTAAAGGTTGATATCTGCTCTCGATTTGGAGTATTCTCTGCTGGATTCTGAAATCTCTAGTGCACAGAAGATTTTTCAATGATCGCTTTCCTCATTTGGAAAGCTTAAGCACTCTTATGCCCTAGGGAAGCTAATGCTTACACTCCAAACTAAAATTCAGCCCAGAGAACACAGCCCCTGCAAAGCTAAAAGCTTATAGAGAGCAGGTAGCCCACAATGTGACACCATCTAACTCAAACCACATCTGTGGAAGAGTCTAGAGGAAATTGCTGGTGAGTGGGCTAACCCACAACCCCTGTGAACACTTCTTTTCTTCCTACTTTCCAGATACTTAAAGCCAGGGCTCTAGAGTAAGGATTAAGAAATTAATTTCACAGAGCAAAAGGAAGGTCCATACTGAGTGCTATCTGGTTCTCATCTCATTGCTAAAGAGCCAAACTGATGTCCACTGCACACCAATCTCAGAAACAAGAGAATTGGCCTTTGGTCCAAGTACTGAGTCTACAACTTTGCCTCAGGGTGATCCTTAGAAGTTTAAGAACGAATGCAGACTGAAGTTGAGGGTACACACTCAGACTTGAACCATCCCCACCTAAATTCCAACTCTGCAACTTAGTAGTTGCTTGGCCTTAACGCTAGTAACATCATCAAACTCTCAATGTTGGGAAGATTAAATGAACTAGCATGCGCACAGTGTTTTGAAAGATCCCAATACACCGTACTTCATTAATGTGACCAGAAAATGACGTAGTTCTGGGGAAGTTTTCCATAAAACCCAGAATTGTGCCTATGGGGATTTTTCTATCCAATCCCTGCTTTATTGAGCAGTGATTGCAGCTTCCTCCACTTTCCAATGTGAAACTAGTGTCCTTTGATTTTCTTCAAACATACGGTGGTAATAAAAGAGAACAAATAATAATATTGGGTTGGAGAGATGGCTTAGAAGTTAAGGCACTTGCCTGCAAAGCCTAAGGACATGGGTTCAATTCCCCAGGATCCACGTAAGCCAGATGCACAAGGTGGCACATGCATCTGGAGTTGGTTTGCAGTGGCTAGAGGCCCTGATGTGCCCATTTTCTCTCTCTCTCTCTTTCTTTCTCTCTCTCCCTGCCACTCTCTCTATCTTTCTCTCAAATAAATAAAATATATTTTAAAGTAATATTATATTACTGTTTACTAAAAATGTTCAACATGCAAAAACTAGTTAAAAAGAAAGCTAGAGTTTCTTGCCCCCTGTAGCGCTGCTCGGCCTGCAGGTCTGTGCGGAGCCCCCGACGCGGGTCTCTATTTCACAGGATGGGGTTTGTTAAAGTTGTCAAGAATAAGGCCTACTTTAAGAGATACCACGTGAAATTTAGAAGGCGACGAGAGGGCAAAACTGACTACTATGCTCGCAAACGCTTGGTGATCCAAGACAAAAATAAGTACAACACACCCAAATACAGGATGATTGTTCATGTAACTAACAGAGGTATCATTTGTCAGATTGCTTATGCCCGTATAGAAGGGGATATGATAGTCTGCGCAGCATATGCACACGAACTGCCAAAATACGGTGTGAAAGTCGGCCTAACAAATTATGCTGTGGCTTATTGTACTGGCCTGCTGCTGGCCCGCAGGCTTCTCAATAGGTTTGGCATGGACAAGATCTACGAAGGCCAAGTGGAGGTGACTGGAGATGAATACAATGTGGAGAGCATTGATGGTCAGCCTGGTGCCTTCACGTGCTATTTGGATGCAGGTCTTGCTAGAACTACAACTGGCAATAAAGTTTTTGGGGCCCTAAAGGGAGCTGTGGATGGAGGCTTGTCTCTTCCTCACAGTACCAAACGCTTCCCGGGTTATGATTCTGAGAGTAAGGAGTTCAATGCAGAAGTACACCGCAAGCACATCATGGGTCAGAATGTTGCAGATTGCATGCGTTACCTGATGGAAGAAGACGAAGATGCATACAAGAAACAATTCTCTCAGTACATAAAGAACAGCGTCACTCCAGACATGATGGAGGAGATGTATAAGAAAGCCCATGCTGCTATACGAGAGAACCCAGTCTATGAGAAGAAGCCCAAGAGAGAAGTTAAGAAGAGGTGGAATCATCCCAAAATGTCCCTTGCCCAGAAGAAAGATCGGGTCGCTCAAAAGAAGGCAAGCTTCCTCAGAGCTCAGGAACGGGCTGCTGAGAGCTAAAGGAATTTTCTATGAAGATTTTTTTCATAAAGACAATAAACTTATTGACCAAGCAAAAAAAAAAAAGAAAAAAGAAAGCTAGACACAATTTGGCATGGTAACTCCATGATTAAGAATGTTTGATACAAGTATGAGGGTCTCTCAGGCCAGAGACCACCAAGTTCAACTCCCCAGGACCCACATACAAACATGAGGTGGGAGCATGGAGATCAGAAAACTACTAAGACTTACTGATGGACAGCAGCTTTAAGTTGAGGGAAAGACCTTATCTCAAGAAAAAAAGTGCACAGATGAGCTGAAGGAGAGGGACACCTGACATTCTTTTCTGATCTCTGTACACACAAGCATGGGTCATGTGTGTACACACACACACATGCATATAAACCATATATCACATACACCACACCATACACATATTCTATATAGAAAAAGAAAAGAAGAAGAAAACAAGCATGACACTATTCCTCTCAATAGTTTAAATCAGGGGCAGGGGAGATGGCTCAGCATTTAAAGGTGCTTGTTTGCAAAGCCTGTTGGCCTGGGTTTGATTCCTCAATACCTATATAAAGCTGGATGCATACGAGAGCCCATACTCCTCCCCTGACTCTGTTCACAAATAAATAATTTTAAAAATGAGAGAGTACATTTAGTTAAGATAGCAAAAAACAGCTTAACCTTACTTTTAAAGAAAAGCTTTCCTGAGGAACAGCTAGTGTCAAAATGAGGTAAAATGTGGAAGCAGCACACACCACCTGTGCAGTCAGGTCCACATGGCTGGCAGAAATCACCCGACCAAGAGCAGCTTGTGGGGAAAAGGGTTTATTCTGGCTTATAGGCTCGAGGGGAAGCTCCACCATGGCAGGGGAAAACAATGGCATGAGCAGAGGGTGGACATCACCTCCTCGCCAACATCAGGTGGACAACAGCAACAGGAGAGTGTACCAAACACTGACAAGGGGACACTGGTATAACACCCATAAGCCCGCCCCCAACAATACACTCCCTCCAGGAGGCGTTAATTCCCCAGTCTCCATCAGCTGGGAACCTAGCATTCAGAACACCTACGTTTATGGGGGACACCTGAATCAAACCACCACACCACCAATGTGTCCTCTCAACATGACTGCTGCAGGGCAAAGTGTACCAAAGAGAACACAGACACTGTCTGTCATTGTTTGCTTTATTTATGATTTTCTATATGACTTTTAATAAGGAATGTGCTCGCTCTCTCTCTCTCTCTCGTTTTCAATTTCAGAACAATGGGTTCAAACTAGAACAGTGAGGGCTGGAGAGGTGGCCTACTTGGTAAAGTTCTTGCCAAATAAGCGTGGACCCGGCTTTAAATACCTGTAACCCCTGCACTAGGGAGGAAGAGACAAGAGGGTCCCAGGGGCTTGCCGGCTAGCTAGTCTAGCCAAATCAGTGAGCTTCAGATTCAGTGAGAGACCCTGTCTCAAAAAAAAAAAAAAATTAAGTGAAGAGTAACTGAGAAGAACATTGGATATTGACGTATGACCTCCACACACATGTGCATACATATGCACTTACATATATACAAACATGCATTACTTGCTCATCCAAAAAATTTAGAACAATGGTTCTTCCTTTCTCCTTCCATCACTCCCTTTTATACCTTTCCTCTTTCTTTTCTTTCTTCTTTCTTTCAAGAAGTTTTGGAGCCCCCTATACTAAATAAGAATGCTTTCCATTGGTCAGCATGTTACACAAGAGGATTAAATTCTTCTTGTTTGGGTGGGGGGTGAGGGTATAGGCAGGGTCACACTATGTTGTCCAGATTGCCCTGGACCCCACAATCCTCATGCCTCAGGCTCCCAAGTACCAGTTTTACAGGCATTTGCCACCGTGGCTACTGAAGTTCTTTGTGCCCTTGGCCTATGTATTCCTCCTTCCCTTTGAAAATACAGCTGCCACTAGCCAGCACCCATGTCTCTTTAGAATCCAGTTTGGAAAACATGGCTTTAGAAAAGAAAGGACTACCAATAGCATTGATTTACAGGATGGGAAAGTACACTGTCAGAGCACTTTGGAACAAGAGCTCTGTCCAAATCCCAGTTCCTATCTGGGTGAGACAGGGTGAGAGGAAAACAAGTCATTTCACATGCATTATTGCCTAGGCCCTCATTTCTTCATCTGAACAAAAGGAATCATAAAACCTATTCAATCAAGGTTTGTGAAGATTAAGTGGAAGAATGTGCTAAGTTGCCAGCTTCTAACAGGGGCTCAATAAATCTTAATCGATTGTTTATAACTGAGAAGACCAAATATCCCACCCAGGTTAGGTCTGGTTCACACCTGTAGTCCTGGCATAATTAATCATTACACACCCTTTCATTCTCCAGAGGGCCTGGTTTGGGTGATAATTTATATCACTCTTTATTACTGTCATCTCAGCTCCTTTCTCTAGTTTTGATCCTAGAGTTTTCCAAACATGCAGGGACCTGTTGGTTAATTCCTCAAATCCTGCACGGGACTTCAGATAACTTTTTAATGTCGGGGCACAAGAATGAGGTCAATGGCATTGCAGAGGGAGGCAGACAGCTCACACACATAGAGAAAATATTGATGTAATGTTTCTAAACCTCTCCCAGGGAAGAGGTCTCCTCAGAGCAATAACTGGCAAATTCCATGGCACCTGAAGATAGCACGTTCAAAGGTCCTGAAGAAAACCAGCTTCCCAAGAAGCCAGCATTTGCTCATCTTGAGTGCAATTTGGGGTAAACAACCCCTCACTTGCTTCACGTGTCCTAGATTCCTGGGGTTTCCTTCCTTTTGAATCTGGGTGTGCCCAGTTCACTCACCTTGCTGGAAGAGAAAACACCTTCGCTGTATACTCAGAGTGGGGAATAAGAGAATCTTGAGCCTGAGAGTACATTTCAACGCAATGAAAATGTGTGTGAGAGAGTCCTGTGTGTGCAACTCCATGGCAAGCCAACAAACATCTGTGGACATTTTTCACCATTTGTGATTCTGTGCTCAAGCCATTGGTTTGTTTGTAGAGCTGTGTAGTATCTTCATTAAGAGCAAACCACTTCAGAGCCATGCTGCAGGCCTCTGCCCGAGCCCGGCGAGCAAGAGAGCAAACACAAGCTTCACTTATCACCCAGCTGGCTCTACAAACACCATGTTAGAGCGTTAACAGCCCTTAATAAGGACTCTCACTGGCGTTAAACAAACAGCATTAAGGAGAGAAAGGCAGTCAGAGGCCTGAGCTCAGTGTTGGCATGGTGATCCCTGCTGGCCTCCCCTGTCCTGCTGCGGGGTGCTTCCCACCCAGCCACGTTCCTACACCTTCGGAGGGGAGCTGGCAATGTTTGCCACCCAGGAAAGGGAAACGTTAGTACTTAAACCCCCAACAGAAACAGGGGATTAGTGTCAGACCTTGTGCCACTTTCAAATCTACAGGCCATCTTGGAGATAGAATATGAATGTTTAAATATGAGTATTTCTGGACCCTTTCATGACATACAGCGTCCACAAGGCAGAAGGCTCCAGTGAGTCACTCTGGAAAGCTACTCATCCCCTGGGGAGAGAGAAAAGGGCTTGTGTTGGAGGGAGGAACGGGAAGTATAAAGACTTCAGGCCAATGACAATTCCATTTTAGACTTAGATCTGCTTCCAAAGCTGGGCTACCATTAACACAGTTTTAAATAGCCTGGAATGTAAACAAAGATGATGGACATCAGTCGCTCTCTCCTCATGCTCCCAGCTGGTAGAATCTCGCCCAGGCTCTAGGAAGTATTTCTTTGCTCACTCTCTTATAAAGCCACCAAGAAATGGTTTTATTCTCCTCTGAGTTACTGGAACTCAAACGCTGACTATGTGAGTCCCCTAAGATGCTTGTTTCAAAAGATGCAGGTGCTGCTACTAGAACTGTTAAGCATCTAGCTACATATTTCCTCTGTTTCAGGGCCATTTCAAGATGGAAAATATTAACTGGAGAGATGATGTAGTGGTTACGGCACTTGCCTTCAAAGCCAAAGGACCCAGGTTTGATTCTCTGGTACACACGTAAGCCAGATACACAAGGGGGTGCATGCATCTGAAGTTCATTTTCAGTGGCTGGAGGCTGTAGTGCACCCATTTTCTCTCCCTCCTTCTCTCTCTCTCTCCCTCAAATAAATAAATAAGGGCTGGAGACATGGCTTAGTGGTTAAGGTGTTTGCCTGCAAAGCCAAAGGACCCTAGTTCAATCGATTCTCCAGGACCCACATAAGCCAGATAAAAAAGGGGGTGCATGCATCTGGAGTTTGTTTGCAGTGGTTGGAGGCCCTGGTGCACCCATTTTTTCTCTCTCTCTCTCTTAAATAAATAAAGTATTTTTAAAAAAGAAAAATATACAGTGGCATGTATGACAATGCATGCCTAAGGGGGGTGGAGGGAGAGAGAGGAGGACAGGGAAGAAGAGAGGAGGAAGGAGAGGGAAGGGGGAGAGAGGGGAGGAAAGTAAAGGGAAGAGGGGAGGGAAAAAGAGAGAAGGGGAGGGGGAGGGGAAGGAAAGGCAAGAGGAGAGGAGAGGAGGGGAGAAGAGAAGAGAAGATCAACTTTCTAGCTGAGGGCTACGTGACAAGTTGAGAGTCTAATTTGGTTTGTCTGGGGTGGGTTGTAGAAACTTTCTATGTAGTCCAGGCTGGCCTTCCCATCCGCCTACTTCAGTCACGGGATGAGATTATACGATAAGTCATCTGACCCTTTTGGTTCTGGAAATTTTCATTTTTAACAAACATGCTAGAACAGGGATTGCAAATTCACATTTGAGAACCAAGGATATGGTCTTTGGGTGTTAAATGGCCCACAATCAAACACAGGTAGTGACACTCCTTTGCAAAGAGTGGACATCCTGGGAACTGGGGGTTCTTTTAGTCTCATAAGATTCATGATGCCCTATGTGTTTGAAGACTGGAGGTGACAGCTAAGTCCAGAGAAAGTGCTAAACAGAAGGGAGTAGGGGTAAGAGTACTACAGTGAAGAAAACTGGCACATGTAAGGCTGGGGAAAGAGAAGGCAGAGAATCCCTCACTGGTGTCTGGCTGTGTCCCAGAACCAACCTTGAAGAATGAAAATATTGCAGAAGCATGTTGTAAATGCATTGCTCCAAAATGTACAAAGTAATCCCCCTCTTCAATCTCTTTTTAGACATCTTGACGGGAGAAAAAGGTGTTGGAAGCATTCTTCACCCTCGTAGGGATAGAAACAGTGAGAAGACATGAAGAGGCAGAGAAAGGCGATGAAAGATAGCTCACATCTGGCTTACATGTGTAGACTTTGTGTCCTAACACAGCCTGTTACACAAAACAGGTGCCCAACAAGTATGTGTGAAGCAAACGCAATCCCTACTTAGAATAAATCTTAGAGAAAAGACCGTGATTCTTACTACTACAAAGGACTGAGAAGGTCAGATCAGAACTTAGTGGCCTTTTCAGTATCAGTGTACAAGGACAAGTTCTAAACTCCTCAAATTCAAGCCAGCATTGTACCAAGTGTTTGCCAAGAAAGAGATGGCAAATGCTGTCCATGTAGAGACAAATATTACCTATAGCATTAGGTGAGCACTAGAGATCTGGATCCTGCTAATGTTTTGGTAAGGTTTGGGGAAGCAAGAAAATAAGTGGATATTCAAAATAGAAGGATGAAACTTCCAATGATATACATCGTTCTATCAGGATGTGCATGGTATAGATCTAAAACCAAGATGAACACACAGCCCATGTGACACTCAGCTGGTTGGTTGAAAGTTTGCTCTGAGCCCCATCTGTTCTGAGTCAAGGTCACAGATGTTACCCGAGTCCTGCTGGAAGTTTATATTTACCCAGCAAAACAGCTCTTCACTTCTGCAACTTAGTTTACTTTGCTTGGAACCATATGTAGTTCTGAGTCAATATAACCCTTTCAATGAATTTCTAAACAACTACACTAGTCCTGACACTAACTCACAGGACTAAGGGACTAAGGGAGAATCAGAAACAAGTATTTCTTTCTCTCTAGGGCCCTGGAGATGGATTCTCTTTGGGTTTTTGTCTCCCTAGCATCCTTAGAGGAAACTGCTCATCTCCATTCTGAGTCATCCCAACAAAATTGCCAACATCTACCAGCATCCCCTTTCTGGTCACAAGGCTGAACATGTGATCCCACGTTAGTCAATGTTAGTGTTCTCTTCCTCTAGCAACAGTGAATGGCCCAAGTATAGTTGTGTACCTAGCAAAAACTAATCAAAGTCTTCCCTAGGTCAACAAATGGGTTTGGGGAGTTAATCAGCTGGCAGTTACGTGAGTCTGGATCTCGCATAGCCAAAACCCATGTGCAGGAAAGGGCCACTACCCAGAAGAACATTGAGCTGAGGGCTGAAGGGAAGCTGAGCCTCAGATCACTGCTGGATTCCCTGAACCAGCTGTACCTGGGGGCTGTTAATCCCTGCACTTGCCAGGCACATGGAACTTCAATTATTTGTTTATATATAGATTAACTTTAAGTTGGGCTTTGTAACTAACAACTGAAAATACCTTCATATACATGAACATAAAATGTGTATGTAAGTGATCTTCACGAAGCAAAGGGGGTAATCAGTGTGATCCTGAATTGTACACTCATGTAGAGTGAAGACCTATACTAAAGCATTCAGTGAATCTCTCATTTAAGCACACCCCACTTAACAAATAATGTCATAGAAGTTACTTGACATAGACAAGAATCAGTGAGTCTGGCAATGGAAGAAAGTCCAACATAAAGCTCGGTTTACATTGAGCGCACTCTATGGTCTTGATGGAGAGGATACAGACCAGAAGCAGCTCCTTTGTGCTATTGAGTTAACAAGATACCAGCCAGCACTCTGCTGTGGAGCCCTCAGCACAGATCCCTTTCTCTTACACAAGCACTGCGCTTCTGACCTAGGCTCCTGAGGGGGTCAGACCTCTGCTTGGAAATGTGGCAGCGGATTGTTCATATACATGCTAGGAAATCAAGGGAAATTCTCTCTCTGCAACTGGCACTTGCTGGCCAGTGAACTGGAGGAAGAATGGACATTAAGGCCATGAATTTTATTGAGGACAGACCACTTTCTTGGTCCACAGTAAGCTGATCTAAACTGCTAAAGTGAGAAAGCCAAGGCGTGTTTATGGCACTGATATGGCAGAAGCAGGAGGATCACGTTCAAGACCATCTCCATCCCTTGTTTGATTAACTTTGCACTTCCTTCTACTCTGTCCCTTACATCCCGCCTTGGAAGTTTCAAGGGGATAACAACCTAAGGAATCCATTCCAAGGGCCCACTAATGAACATTTCCTTCATTTGAATGTCAATTCTCAGTCTCAATTATAAAAATGCATGGTTTTCTGTATTTAAAGTCTTATTTATCTAAGGCTGGTTTGTGCTGTTAGAATAACACAGCCTTGGTCATTTAACAAAATATATTTTTTTCCAGTTCTGGAAAGAAAGTCCAAGATGGAGGGGACTACAGCTGCTGCCTGTTAAATAGCCAACTAATTCCCAGCGGGGCTTCCCCCATTTTCCGTGTTTCATTACTCTAGATTCACTCAGGTAGACAGTTGGACAAATGAGGCCAAGCCATTCAAAGGCCACACTGTCCACAGCCCAGGCCAATCAATAAGCAAATGCGTTACTGTGACGCTCACATTAAGTGAGGGTTGATTGTGGGTGTTCTGGTGCTACAACAAGAACCATCTTCCATGTGCGCTGTGAATCACCAGATCTTGTGAAAAGTCACATTCAGTCCAGTATGGCTGGAGTAGGGCCTGGTAATGAACATTTCCAGCAACTTCCCAGGGAGGCTGCTGATTCTGTCTCAACCATCATGTTTTGATAGCAAAGCTTGAGGACATAGGAAGTTCACATTCAAGGCTCACTAAGTCAGTAGTAGATAATAGGTAAATTACACATGAGCATATCAGTGAATGGATCAGAGGGAAGTACGTTAAGATAAAAATTCTGCTAGCCAGCACAAGACTAGGGTGAGAGAAAATGCTCTGCTGAGTATAACTGATTCCCAGACCCCAATGTGCTCTTTTTCATTCTCTCTCTCTGGCAAGATCCAATATACCACTTCTGGTGTATTCTCTGTGTCTCAAGATTCATGTCTCTAAAATTGGAATAACACTATCTATCCCATGGTTGTTGCAAGAACTACATGGCTTGTAACAGGAGCCCAAGAAGTCATTGCTATTGGGATAATTTACATTAATTAACTTGAAAGGGTAAGAGCTTCCTCCATTCCACTAGAAGAAATGGGGGGAAATGTTACTCACATGTGTATATGCTAGCACTGTGCTATGTTGCCTGAAAAAACTGTCTCACAGATTCATAAAACATGTCGAGGACCACAGTATTATGCCAGTTTCATGAGCATAGGGCGGGATGGTAGTGGCAGGATGGGGGAGGGGGCGTCTAGAGGGCCTGGGACTTAGAAAGAATGGGTGACTTTTATCCAAGGTCACAAAGTGGAGTAAGTGGGGGAGGACTAGTGCTACCTGATTCAAAGACATACACTTCCCCACATTTTGCCCCCTTGTGCCCTGGATGTGGGCAGGTTGCTTCTTCACACACGCTCTCCCACTGTCCTAGACTCTGGGTACTCATGGCCGGACCCCTGTCCCCACCCACATCCTGAGCGCATCCTCTGGCTGCAAAGCCTGTTGACATGACGCAGGTCTGAATGGCTCAGTCCCCAGTGCTGTCAGTTTGTTTTTGCCTTCTCACACTCAGAGCCTTGGTGAGTCAGTCACAGACAAATCCAAGGACAGTTTGTACCAATCTTACTCTAATTTACCGGGAAGGTGTCTGAAGCCCCAAAGGTCACTGGGTGAACGTGTCAAAGTGGGCAGACGGATGACCTCTCACCTCCTTGTAGGAAAGATGTGTTTGTTGAGCCAAGGGTTCAAGGGCAATGTCTCCAAGTCCCAAACAGGCCTGAATCACCACCTCCACTTTCCAACCACAGATGTTTTCTTGTTCATAGCCAGGTTCCAAGTAGGACAGGACCTGCTCACTTAAGATCTAGAAGATTCAACAGACATAAATGCTTTCAACACTAGAAACCTGGCTTCCTTATCCATAGCCTATTCCTAACCCTCCATAAAGATTCCTCCTCCCTTTCATAGTATGAAATTGTCACTGGGAAGTGGCTGCCCCTTCCCCAGCACCCCTGGTTTTTTGTATAGTCAAAGGGACTGCGGGGTGCTGTGGGGCTATTCCACACAAATGAGCAGAAATGACGTGTCTCACTCCTGGGTGGAAGCAGGCCTTGGCCACTGTCCCTTTGCTCTTCCTAGGTGAGAAAGAAGCCACAGGAAAACGGAGCTTAGGCCCTGACTCACGATGTGGAAAGCTTCCTGGAGACCAGGATCACCCACATACAAGGTCTGGTGAGTAAGAAAGTCTTATTATTTCTAAGCCACTGAGACATTTGGATGTGTTCGTGAGAGCAGACACTGTTGCGTTCATGGCTCTGGGCTCAGAGCTTCATCGTCTTAATGTGCAGGCCCTTCAGAAGAGCCTGCCAGGTTGCCACCTTCCCTGTCTGGAGCTGAAGAAACCTTGGCTCTGGGGCGTTAGACTTTTCTTCCCAGCTCATGCAGTTAGGAAGTGATAGACATAGGAGCCAAAGAAATTTCTACCTGACAACAGACACTACCCCTTTTCCCACTTTTTTTTTTCTGCTTGTGTATGTATGTGTGGTATACATGTATACGTATGCATGTTCACATATCCATGGGCATGTTTGGTGGGGGCTAATATGTGCATGTATGTGAAGGCCAGAGACTGACATTGTCTTCCTTACTCGGTCTCCACCCCATTCTTTGAGACAAGGTCCCTAGCTGAACCCAGAGCTCACTGATCCAGCTAGGCTAGCTGAGTCAGTGAGCCACGGGGAGCCAGCTGTCTCCAACTCTTCAGAGCTGAGATGATAAGTATATGTCACCACATCTAGCATTTATGTGGTTCAGGGAATCTGAACTCAGGCACTCATGCCTTCATGACAAGCACTTCGCCAACTGAACCATAATCCCAGACCCCTTTTGCCACTTCCAAGACAGAAAGACCAAAAGCTCCTTCTACAGCCATTTCTAAGTAAGGCTCTCTGACCAGAAGTTATTCATTTGTGGACTCAGAAGAGCGCACAGTCCCCTCTCCTAAGGCTCCATCATGGATTCCAGGAAGATAAGGACAGAAAGGAAGATGAATTTTTTTTCTCATTCTGTCTGGTCAATCTTGGGATAGAGGAATCCCTCAGAGGACCAGAAATAAATTTTCCTAAACCCTATTGCCTAGGTCTGGTACAGCTCCAAAGAAGTATCAGCAAGCTAGAATGGCCAATACAGGCTTTAGTGTGTCTCTAACTTGATATTGGCAGGTAATTGTGAAATAGAGTTCCAGTAAATTTCCCATGTGGGCTGACTCAAAACTATTCAAATCAGAGATTGCAAAGGTGGCCAAGTGGAAAGGTGTGAAGTATGGCAACTTTAGAGAGTACTCACGACCCTGGCAACAACACCGTGCTTAAGTGAAAAACATACTGAGCTTGGCGTTAGAAGCCAGAGATATAAAGACTATCTCCATGGTTCGCATGCCTTGGCTACCTGTAACCAAGACACACTGGTGACATGTTAAGACACAGCCTTTGGAGATACAACTTCCTCCTTTCTGAGCAGGGAGTGGGTGGGGTGGGGAAGCGCCGCTCTGTCTTCCTCACAGTGCTGCCAGGGGATTTCCCCGTGCTTATGCTCAGCATCCTAAGGCCTCACCTCTTACATCTCAACTAGTGCAACAGGCCCCGGGAGAGGGAAGAGGGGAGCTCCAGGGACTTCGCCTGCCCCCTCCACCTTGTATACACTCCAGTCTACAGCTATCAAGTGTTCCATGCTTTCTCAGTGAAATTGTTCCTGAACAGAACCAGACAATGTGGTAATGCAGGGATCAGGAAGCCTTCCGTCCCTCCAGGGGCCCTGCCATCTTGGATTCTCTGCTGGTAGTTAAGCAGAACAGGCAGAGATGTCACTGAAGTCTGCACAGCCCATGGTATGGCCAGGAGTAGAATTGCTGTCCATTCTTTCCACCACCTCTTCCGCAATGGACCCTGAGCCTTGGAGGGTGTGATAGAGATGTTTCAGTGCTGGACACTCCTCCATCCCTTCTTCTCAGCACTATGTTGCCTTTTGGGTCATCCCAGTGGTCACCGCCATCTGAAAAGAGAGGCTTCTCTAACCAAACATGAGAGTAGTAGTAATATATGAATATGAACATTAAGTGTAGTACTTATGGGGAAATTTGGGGAGCAAACTATATGCATTTAACCAGACAAGAGCAGGCTTTATACCCCTAAGGCTCATTACCTCCCCTGCCATAGGCTTTTGATTAGGGTTTCAGTACCAGGCACGTATTTCCTCCCATATAGTGGGCCTTCAGTCCAATTAGAGAGCAATTGGTTTCCCCTAGAGCAGACATGCCACTATTGCACCTGTTCAGTCATTTGACCTATCTGGCCAAAGTTGAGGCTTCCAGTGTCCACTGTTTTCACCGCTGATGACTTCTGTTTCCCATAGGGCAGCATACAGTGCAGCTTTTTCCAGCTCTCAGCTGGCTGGGCTACAGGGAGGAGGTTTTCAGCTCAGTCCCAGCTCGATTTCTCAGTGACCTTGCCACCTAGGCATGTGAAGTCTTCAGCAATAGAGTCTTACTATCTGTTACTCGTGGGAAACCAAGGGCCTTGGCAATGGCCTATAATGTTTTGGAAGCATCAGGGACCTCCCTGGCCAACAACTCACTGGAAGGTATCCCATCCCTGGCACTGAAAATTGTCTAGTAACAATCTATGGCTTCTGGATGTGCTATTATCCAAAAAGTAAGTTTCCATATGTCTTATTCAGAATATCTTGAATTTTGATTGACCCTCCCCCTTCTTTAACATCTTTTCTTTATGATTTGTTAATTCAGCAATGAATGGTATAGGAGTAGGGGTATAATTGGTATAGAAAACTTTTAAAATATCCCTTTCCAGGGCTGGATAGATGGCTTAATGATTAAGGCACTTGCCTATGAAGCCACGAAACCCAGATTAGATTCCCCAGGACCCACATAAGCATCTGCACAAGGTGGCATGTGCACCTGGAGTTCATCTGCAGTAGCTAGAGGCCCTGGCATGCCTATTATCCCTCCCAGTCTCTCTCTCTCTCTCTCTTTTTCTCTCTCTCTCTAAAATAAATAAACAAAAATTTTTAAAAATCACTTCTTGTAAGTGTGCAAACTGCTTAATAAAAAAAATTGGAGATCTTTCATGATATTTGCAGTTGATGTTGTCTTGGAAAACACTAAGCCAGCTCGGCTCTTCTTTTTGAAAGCATTTCATTAGATGCAAAGGTAAGCACACCATTTGATTCATTTGAGTTAACTTCATCTTGCCATGTGTGAGACAGGTAAAGGACCAACCCTGAAGCAATCCGAATGCTCCTGCCAGTACTAACCCCTCTTATTCTCATAGCAGAACTTCCCATCTCTAAGTATACTGAGTTCTTATTTATAAACCACAAGGAAATGAGTGATTTATGTGCTCAAAAGGAAAAGAAAATATATCTGGAGAAAGTATATGTCATGGGAAGCTTTTCTAGTGCCGAGTCCAAATTGGTCTTTCATGTCCACATATTGGGAGCAAGTATGCTGTTACATGGTATGCTCTAAGTGGTAAGAATGACTGAATAGCAGATATATGTATGCCATCAACCACAGTATAGTTTTGACATTGTCAAATGGCTATATATTTTTTTTCTTTTTGCTGTTATTCAAGGTTGGGTAGCTACTCTTTCTTTTTTTTCAAGGTAGGGTCTCATTCTTGCCCAGACTGACCTGGAATTCAATATATAGTCTCAGGGTGGCCTTGAACTCATGGCAATCCTCCTACCTCTGCCTCCTGAGTGCTGGGATTAAAGGTGTACACCACCATGCCTGGCTACTTGGTGCTACTCTTAATGAACTGTCACTCTGATGGCTTCAGCAACTAGGTTGATGGCTTCCAGGCTTTTCTTTCTAGAATCCATCCTCCTCACCCAGTCTGGGGAGTGAGCCTAGGTTCATGCATTCTAGGTGTGAATTCATGCATTCTAGCACTCTCCCACAGAGCAACATCCCAACCTCCACGTCACTTTTGATCTTCATGGATAAATAAGCAATTCAATATCCAGAGGACCTGAAACCTGTCCTAAAAGTAACACTAGCTTCTCCCAAACTCCCATTCCTACTTGTCCTTCCTAAGAAAGAACACAAATGCTTACAGACTCACAGATGGAGGTAAGGACTCATTCTTCATTTTCATTTCTACAAAACTCATGTGTCCCTTTATACACAGTTATATCTTCTTCACCCCATCCCCTACAAAACTTAAAGAGCTGTTTGAAGAAGGAAACATGTAACGTAATACAATACAATGAAAAATAGCCCAAGAAGGGGATGGGGAGATGGCTCTGCAGTTAAAGGTTCTTGCTCCTCAGCCTGCCCACTCAAGTCCATTCCCCAGTTCCCACATAAAGCCAGACACAAAATGACACAGTAGTCTGTTGTGTCAATATGTATTCTATGGTAATGGGAGATAAACCCAGAAGAACCCCAAAGCTTGGGGGCCACTATACTGGCTTCCCAAAGGCAAAACAACATTAAGGGAGTCCCTGTCCCAAACAAGATGGAAAGAGAGGACTGACACCTCAAGGCTGTCCTGTGACCTCCACAAGCACATTATAAGCATGTGCACACACATACACATACACACAATTTAAAACAACGAACAATTTAAAAAGAAAAGAGCCAAGGGAATAATGGGAATGGCAAGAGAAAGGTGGAAAAGATTACACAAAGTAGAAGAAGATGGGTTCCCAGCACTGTAGAGGAGGAAGTTGGGACACAAATGAAGTCCCGAGGTTTTCAAAGGCCAAACGCAGAGGAGGAAGTTCTAGTGAAGGGATATGTGTGGATCACAGTGCCAGTCAGATTAGAGGAGATGCCAGCTGACAAGGAAGAGCGGGCTTTTACTACGTAATGACAGCGTGCAGCGGCAGAGGTGGATGGTGTGGCTGCTCGCACAATGTGACCAGGCCAATGAGCTCTCTCGGTTGCATGCCTTGCCTATTTACCAATTAGACAACTGACCATGGCGCTTAGGTAAATTACTTAGTGAATGCCTTAATTAACTTTTCCTTAAGGACTGCTGAGAAAGAGAGAGAAGGCAAGTAAACAATCTCCTTATTCCATGTCTCCACTTCTCAGAGCATGTCATTCCATTAAGCATCCTAAAATCAAATGTTAATGCCAAACAAGGTAGCACACTCTATAATCCTAGCTTTTTTGAGAGTTGGCCTTATCAACTTGGGCCACATAGGATTACCCTGTTTCAAAAAATATTAAATGTGAATCCAATTTAAAGCAGATGTAGCAAATCAAGAGTCCTTTGGGATACAGCATGTATTTCTCCTCTGCCATGTAACCACCAGCATGGTCCACTAACTGTACCTCAAACAAGTGCCCTCTCACTCCTCATTTTCTGTGTTGTACATCCCCAATAAACTGTACTCTGATCCCAGTTCTCTGCCTCTTGTTATTACTCAGGCCATAAAGCTAAGCCCTGCTTTGTATTGCTACAACAAAATATTTGAGGCTGGTCTACTTAAAAGAACAGAAATTTACTGGCTCATGGCTCTGGAGAATGAGGAGTCTAGGAGCAGGATGCCATCAACTAGAAATCCTTCTGACTGGCTCAGCCCAGAGCATCAGGTGGGAGGACAAGGAAGGGCTTCAGTGAGAAGAGGACACTGAACTTGCTTGTATGACAACACTTATCATACGAGTCTATTCCCCAGATAATGACATGTATTTATCTGCTAACAAAAGCAGACTGTAAAATTGTTCCCCTTCCTGTTAACAGAATAACCACTATACAATGGCAGCCTTTGCAAAGCAGGGAGTGAGAAGACAAGGTCTCACCATATAGCCCAAGCTGGCCTTGATCTCATGATCTTCCTGCCTTAGCCTCCCAAGTGCTGAGATTACATGCCTAGAGAATAATAAGCCTTTAACAGAGGATAAAAAAAAAATCAATCTAGACTAGATCAATAGCTTGAGTTGTCACTTTGTTGATTGACATCAATAAAACTTGAACTGTGTTCCCATTCTACAATATTCTTCCAACTATAAAAGCTAGGCTGAGTCCCAGTGTCTCTTAAGGTTTCCATGGACTGGAGCCATTAGCAAGCAATAAAGTAGAGAGAGTTACCACAATCTTTCTATTTTAAATACAAAAGAAAGAACTTTCAGAGTGAGCACATGATTATTGTTTTAGGGCAGGTATACACACATGCACAGGTGTGTAGGTGTACGTGTGTGCAGGCTCACTTTGGGCCCTGACGTGAGATCAACTTCTCACAGTAGATTGCTGTCAAGAATTTGAAATCTACTGTACTAAGGGCCCTGTAAGCCCAGGGACATGAGGCTTAGGTCTGACAGTTGCAGATCAAACCCACTAGTCTGCTGATGGCTCTACAGTTAGAGAGTACTTTAGAGTCTGACAGGCTTGGATTTGAATCTGAACTTTGCCACTTCTGGCTATGGCAGGATGCCCTGGAGCAAGCCACTCTCCCTTCTTGGGCCACAGTTTCATTATCTGTAAAATGCAAATAATAATGACCAGCTCATAGGATCATAATGAGGCATAAATGAGCAAATATAAACACTCAAGGCATATCATAATGCTCAAAAAATGTTAATTACAATCATTCATTTAAATATTTTATTATGACCATTATCATTATTATTTTCAAATTGCGCTGAAATTATTTGTTTACATTTCTTGTCCTAAACTCACACATACCAAAAAAAAAAAAAAAAAATCCGAAGTAGTCTTTATCATTGTATTTCCACAACAAAATTTCATTCAGTGAAAACTGATTATGTTGACAGTAGCTCCAAGGTCAGAACCTGGACTGGAAGATATGAAGACTGCCACAGATGCAGTCCTGACAAAGCTATAAAAAGGACCTCCATTTGGTTATGGAGCTCTGCAAAGAGAACAAAACGTAATAATGATGACTAATCATGGTAAGGCATTTTATTATGAGGTGAGGTCACCTGCACAATGTTGTTTCAATTTCCTAACCAACCTCGCTGCCCAGGAAATCAGAATTCTCTGGCTCCACCATTTCTACAGTGTAGAAACTGAAGCCACAAAGGTAAAAAGGACCATAGAACCAAGATTGTTGACTTGGATCTGTGTTCTTTCTCTTGTTCGAGTGACTCTTAAATATCAGGTGGTGTTCAAGCATAACCAGAGAGCTGCTCATAAAAAAAATGTATCACTAAGCCTCTCTGCTAGAGGTTCTTATAGCTTCCATTGTGGAGAACAACCATCACGAACCTCCTCCTCCTCCTTCTCTCTCTCTCTCTCTCACTCTCTTTCTCTGTCTCTCTCCTCACTGTGCCATCATATAGCCCAAGCTGGCCTAAAACTCATGGCCCTCTTGCCTCTGCCTCCTCAGTGCTGTGATTGCAGACTTGCACAGCCAATTCTGGCTTCAACAGGTGTATAAAAAGCACAAAGCAAGGGCCATGGGCTCATTCGTACATTTCCCCCAAAGCTGTTTTCAGTTAAGATGGGTACGTAGGGGTCTGGGAAAGGAAGTCCTTGCCCCAATGTGCTCATGGTTTCAACTTGCCTCTCAAGCAAGTCGTGGGCTGTGGTGCTGACACAATGACAGGCAGGTCCTCTAATAGCCTAGCTGACCAGCAGTGCCTGCCCCAAGGCCGGCAGTGGCGCGGACACTGCTGCGGGGCACCGCAGGGGCCAGGACTCTGAAGGGCTGTGGGATAGCAGAGCTCTGTCTTCTTGAGCCACCCTTGACTTCGGCTCCCATGGTTTGTTATGGACAGTACAGAAGGTTAATTTATAAGTCCACCTCCTGGAAAAGTGGTACAGGGAAGTGTGAACAGAGGGATCATGATTTTTATCTCTAAAATCCCCGTTCCCAGCTCCAGGCACTCGCAGATACCACCAAGCATGTGAATGACCAAGAAATCAAGGCCAAGAAATCAGAATGTTTACGATTATTCTTAGTACTACCTTTCATAAAATGCCCTAGCTTGTCCCAGCTTAGTCATTCAGTTTAACCACCTGTAGAATTCAGAGAAGTCTTTTGTTTTGTTAAACCATAATAGAAATGTCTTATGTCTTTCATGGAATACATTAAAAACATAAAAAAGAACACTTCTTATGAAGCCATAAAAATGATAAACAATAAACTTTGAGGCTTTTGAGACATGAAACACCATAGAGTGTTTTGAAAAAAAATACTTTTACTGGAAACAATATATTTGGAAATGAAATTGCCATTTTGATTGCCAAATCTTGGCCTGTTTATCTCCCAGGGGAGTACGGAGAATAAGGCTTTGTGGCGGTGCCAGCCAGCAGCACTTTGAAAAATGACTTTCCTAGGCCAGGATCAGCACACAGTTACTTGATGCTCTAGTGTTGAGCATCAGTCAGTGACACTCTTATGGAGGAAGAGCTATTCCCCTGTTTCAAGCTACAGTCAGTCCCCAAGGCTCAGAAATGGCAGGGTTGGTAAGAGGTAAAGCTAGAATCTCACAGTATTTGTCCTTCTGAGGCTGCCGTATGTCTTTTATCCTAATGTCCTGCGGAACCACCCCTGATGTACTTGGTAGCATGTCCTGCTTTGCTCATGCAGAAGAATATTGCACTGTATGTAGAGAGCATGTTTTCACCCATGTGGAATTCATTGGCTGTATTCATATCTTTGCTATTATAAAGAATTCTGCAGCGGATGTGTGAGTGCAAATATCTCTTCGAGATGTTGATTTCAATCATTTCAGTATATGCGCAGAAGCAGAGTTGTTGGACTAGTTCTGTTTTGAATCTTCCGGGAACTCTTCAGTCTGTTTTCCATAACAGCTATGGTTTCAGCATCTGACGTACATAAGTTCTAAACACTGCCTGTATGTACAACATAGTGCTTATAGTTCATGATATTTTATTGTGTGATTACCATTTTGTTGTTGTTGTTAAGAGGGTACCTTTCAGGCTGCAGAGATGGCTTATCAGTTAAGGCACTCAACTACAAAACCTAAAGACGCAGGTTCGATTTCCCAGGACCCACATAAGCCAGATGCACCAGGTGGCACATGCGTCTGGAGTTTGTTCACAGTGGCTGGAGGCCCTAACACACCCATTCTCTCCCTCTCTCCCTTTCTCTCTCTCAAATAAATAAATCAATTTAATTTAATAGAGGGCATGTGTTCCTATCACACACAAGCAAGTGATGGGAGTATAAGGAAGCTCCAAGTGGTAAGTAAGTGTATGACAGTGATACTTTAATGGGTGTTTGCTTATGGCCAAACTCACCAAATTTATTCATTAAATAAGTGCAGTTTTGCATATCAATTACACTTCAAGTAAAGCTGTTGAGTCTGGAGATGTAGCTCACTGATAGAGCACTTGCCTGGCACACGTAAAACCCCGTTTTCATCCTCAGCACGGCAGAGGAGCAGGAGGTGGTGGAGAGAGGGCTGAAGTAAAAGGATCATGAGTCCAAAGCCAACCTGCACTGCATAGTGCATTCTAGGCAGCCTGTGTTACATAGTGAAACAGTATAGAAAGAAAGAGAGAAAGAAAGAAAGAAAGAAAGAAAGAAAGAAAGAAAGAAAGAAGGAAGGAAGGAAGGAAGGAAGGAAGGAAGGAAGGAAGAAAGAAAGAAAGAAAGAAAGAAAGAAAGAAAGAAAGAAAGAAAGAGACAAAGAAAGAGACAAAGGAAGGAAGGAGAAAGGGAGGGAGAGAGGGAGGGGGAGGGAGGGAGGAGAAGGAAGAAGGGAGGAAGGAAGGAAGGAAGGAAAGAAGGAAGGAAGGAAGGGGTAAAGAAATAAAGGGGAGGGCTGGAGAGATGGCTTAGAGGTTAAGCGCTTGCCTGTGAAGCCTAAGGACCCCGGTTCGAGGCTCAATTCCCCAGGACCCACGTTAGGCAGATGCACAAGGGGGCGCATGCGTCTGCAGTTCGTTTGCAGTGGTTGGAGGCCCTGGAGCGCCCATTCTCTCTCTCTCTCTTTCTCTCTCTCTCTCTCTGCCTCTTTCTCTCTGTCTGTCGCTCTCAAATAAATAAATAAAAATAAACAAAAAATTTTAAAAAAAAGAAATAAAGGGGAAAGAGGGAAGGTAGGAAAGAAAGAAAACAGCTCTAATGAATCTGTTTCAGAGTTAATATATTTCACTCTCCTGGACTGTGTAGTTAAGCATGGCTAAGATGGCAAAGTCAATTGCTTTATAATCAGCAAAACAAAAAGAAAAAGGAGAGCAAGAGAAAAAGAGAACAAAGGAGAAGGGGAAAGAAGGTGAGACATAGGGAGGGAAGGAAGAAGGGAAGGAAGGCCTAAGCAGAGAGAGAGAGAACACTGGATCCCTACCTACTCCTGGAGTGAGATGTGGTGATATTCGCCTGTAATCCCCACAATCCAGAAGCTAAAGCAATGAGCTTGATGTTTGAGACCAGTCAACCCATGCTACAAAGCATCTCTCTCGCCCTCCCTTTTGAGTCTTCATCCTACGGATTTTGTGTACTACCCACGTTACTTCGAGTTCAGAGGTGTTGTCATAAAACACTTCAAGTAACTTGTCGCTAATGGAAAACAAGGCAGGGGGCGGGGAAGGGCCTTCTCTCTTCAGAGAACTCTCCTGCCCTCTCCTCTGCTCTCCCTTATCCAGTCATTTAAAAGAAACCCCACTCTTCTGAGGAAAATGCCATGCTTTGTTTGCTTGTGTTTGTGTTTATATGTTTGCTTTCTGGCTTGTTTGTTGTTTATGACAGGTTCTTGCTATGTAGCCCTAGCTGGCCTGTTGCTCACAGCAATCCTCCTGTCTCTGCCTCCCGAGTGCTGGAATTACAAACACATGTCACCTTTCCCGGGTTTAGCCCAACCTTTGAATGCATGCTTAGTAAGTGAAGTTTGTGATGGAGCAAATGAGATTCAGGGCCAAGGTGAGTCCCCTGTTCCCTGCTGCTCCAGGGACAGAACAGTCTGGCTGGGCTCAGGAGTGCTGCATTTCAGTGGCCCACCTGTGTGTGGGGTGAGGGGGGGCGCAGTGAGGCAAGAAGCGAGTGCAGGGTGAGCATCTCAGCTTTCTGACCGAATAAACTGAGGACAAGGGAGAAGAGGAGCCAAGTACTGGCTGTCTTAGGAAGCCAGTCTTTTCTTAGGCAGCACTTGCTTCCAAAGGCCACAGTCCTGTATTTTGCTGATTTGCTGGTGCTACTTCTGTTTTTGTTAATTACTATTTGGTTTCCCTTAAGCCCATCCTGACTCATCCTTGAGCCAAGGGTAGAGGTGTTGGAAGAGTATGTGAATGTCAGGGAGTGGCGGAAAGTGACAGCAAGACAGGTGTTACATGAAACGCAGCGTGGACACTGTGTGGCGAGAGCAGTCGGGCATTGTGGCACAAAACGAACCCCGCACGCAACATATGCCACGTAGAAAGGCCTTGTCTCAAAAGCTTGCTTTAAGTAACACTAAGTTTAAAACTAAAACATATTGATTGTACCAGCTACAGAATACATAGTGTTCAGACTATGTCATGAAAACACTGAGCTCAGTGGCACAAACAGGAACTACCTTCACTTTCCAGATGAATCCACAGTCTCTTTAAGGGAGTCCAAATAGGATTTTACTAGAAACAATCTTCCTTCTTCTCCCCACCCTTCTCTACCTACCTTCTGGCTTGACAGCAGGCTGGTGGCTTTTCTGTACAATCTAATCAGTGACAGGCGCCTAGGCCCATTTCTCCAGATAGCGATAAATTAATAGCAATGTGGCTTCGGGGGCTTGTATGCGGTGAAAGGCAACTAGACGACTAGTTCTTTATTGCCATGTACTCTATGACTCAGGTTCCTTGTTTACTGGCTTGTTGGGAAACTTTTACAGCCTTGTTCTGCCAAATATTGCTCTCCTTTGGGTTAAGGCCTCATTCCTATAATACAACTGCTGAACTTTGGACAGTAGTAAAGTCACTCTTGCTATCATGAGCTGACTCTTCTTTGAAAAATTATAAATTTTTTCTTCTGAGAACATTATTACATCAGGTGATTACTCTGTATCCAGGGTGCAAACTATCCTTGGGCTCTTGGTAGCTGGTAGCCTGAGAAAGAACCAAACCTGACTTCCAAGGCATTAGTTTGTGTTTCTGTCATTTGTCCTATTTGATGTGGTCTGGTGTTGAACGGAGGCTCTGGTGCATGTTATTATCACTGAGCTATGTCGCCAACCATTTTTGTATTTTTTTCTTAGTTTTGAGAAAGGTCCCACAAAGTTGCCCAAGCTGCCTTTGAACTCATTCTATAGCCCTGGCAGGCTCTGAACTTGTGATCCTCCTGCCTCAGTGTTCTGAGTCTCTGGGATTATAGGTCTGAGCCACCAGACCCCGCTGGCGATCGTTTCCAAAGGTGGCTTACATGGTAGAACAAATTGATAGGCTTTAAAAATCAACGATGCCTGCCTGTCTCACTTGCAAGACTTGACTTAGTTAACTCTGGGGATTGTCCTAGGCGTGGAGAGTATGACAAGCTTTCCAGATGGTTCTATATGCAACCATGATGTTGGAACTGCTTTGAGAAAAAGCTGCATGATTTATTTAAAATCAGGGAAGGAATCCATTCACACAGCTCAGTTAGAACACTAGCAAAAAGATTCAGATAACTGTGGAGTCCCTGCTGAGCAACAGCTCTGGTTCTAGGCCCTTTGGGGATTACAGACATAATAAGACAGAAGCAATTGGTGGTGGTGCAGGGGCGGGGGGAGGTTGCTTAAGGGCCATAAAGGAAGAATAAGTTCTGGAGTTCTATTGCACAGTAGAGTGATGTAGTTAACATCAATGTATTGTAATATATCGCATGCTTCAAAATAGTTAGAAGAGAGGTTTTTGAGTCTTCCCGTCATGAAGAAATGAGAAATAATTGAGGTGATAGAAACGCTAATACCTTCAGTTGATCATTATATTACAGAAATGCACTAAAAATATCACACTGTGCCCCACAGATATATGTGATTAGCTTGTATCCGTTAAAAATAAAATGTAATGGAAAAGTGAATAAGATGGCATCCCAAATTGGAGAATCATTCAGGGCAGAGAGCAAGAGAGAAAGCCAGTGGGACAGACAAGAGGATGAGCACAAAGAAGACGTATCCCATGAGCCAATGGGACACCGTACATGAGTATGACTCTCTAGAAGGGGACTCCTGGGCCCTCCTCCCTGAGGAAGTGATGATCAAACCCTGGAGCATCAGTGAAAAAAGCAAAAGGACTACAAAGCCAATGTGCTCCCAGGGCAGGGAAACATCGTGTTCAATTTTGTGACCCAAGTCATTCACACAATGTTTGAAGTCTAAGGGAATGGCTGGGTATGGCTGGGGCAAAACTTGCTGGAAAGACCAAAAACAAAAGTAGAAAGGTTGGAATATTTGTCTGAGCCAACTGTGTAAAAGTGTGTGAAAGGTTTTGTTTTGTTTTTAGTTTTTTATTATTTATTAATTTTTTATTTAAAAAGTTGTACTCTTAGATTCCCCTCACCCCACCCACCCCAATTCTGTCAAGCGTCCTCTTCAGTGGCATTACTGGTATTCATCATGGGGACCAAAAGGACTCAGTCAGTCTGGGCAGAGGGAGATAGAGTGCCACGGGCTATTCCCACACACCCTGAGACTCTTACAAATGCTCTGCCCCCTCCTTGGCAATGCTATGTGAGCCTTGGCAGGCAAGATGGGGATCTGCGTTAGTGTTGCTTTCCCTGTGGCCTTTAGATCTGCTTTGATGGCATTTGCATGACCACAGTGTCTGACACCATCTCCTTGGATCTGGTTTTCAGGCTAGCCATGAGAGCAGTATTCGCGTCACCACTTCCTCTGTAGTGACTTGAACCGACAATTCCATCACCCGCGCTGCCTACCCCTAAGAAATGCAGGGGCATCTCAGCGCGGAGAGTCTCGGTTCAAGGACCCAAAGCCATAGGACAGCTGGATAGGTGTTCATATCACATACTTCTCAGGCTGGAAGAACCCTTCAAGGTCATGGAATTCACCAGCTGGTTAGCATAGTACATGACTGTAATCCCAATTCTTAGGAAACAGGCAGAAAGAGCTTGAGTTCAAGGTCAACGTAGGCTGTGTAAAAACAATGAGCAAAACAGATGTGCGGATAAAGGGAGGTTCACTCTTTCTACTTGACTGACGACGAGCTGAGTACAGGTCTTCTCCCTCAGGGGAAGGAATACAGCTCAGAAATCCATACCAACATATCATAGATAGACTGACTTAAATAACAAGCTATTAATCAGAGTTCTGGGCTGAGAAGACAAAGATCAAGGTGCAAACTAATTCAATTCCAGGTGACGGTTCTTTTCCTGGCTTACAGATACCTTCCAATGTCTAAGCCTCATTCCCTCCCAAAGTCCCAGCATTAAATAGCATCATAATGGGGAATGGTAAAGCTCATAACTTTGATATGACTCTTAGAGGACAAAGTAGTATATTTCACATTTTATAGATGAAAGTAATAAGGCCCAAAAGAATAACGTAACTTCCTAATTCACCAAGCCTGTAAGGATAGAGAGGAACATGGGTCACTGTTTCCTTCCCAGTTGGCACCAACATCTTTTTATGACTGCCATGGTTTAATGGGAACTACTCTAAAATAGAGCAAGGTTCTCATCTTTAGACATGAGTAAATATAGGAAAAGTTGCTCAACCTTACTACTTATCTGGGAAGTAGTAATTAAAATGACAGCAAGATTCCATTTTTCACTCATCAGATTGGCAAAAATTACAAGAGTCATACTATCTGGTGTCAGAGGGAAAGGTGCACTCTTAAATACAGCTTGTAGACACGCACATCAGTGGAGGATGTGCAATTGGAGGCAATTTGGCAGTTTCCATAAAAACTTTAAAAGTATACTCTCTTTGATCAAGCAATTTTGCTTCTCGATACCTACCCCAGGGAAATAGTTTCACATAAGTGAAACTGCATTTTCTGGTAACAATGAAATACAGGAAGCTCGCTGTGTCCCATGCACAGGGAATAGTTCAAAGGGCTATGGTGTATCCAACCTATGGCATTTGTGAAACCTTCAATAGAGTGAGTCTATTTCCATATCCCAACATGGAATGCTTTATTCAGTAAAACAAACACATTGTAGGGTGTGGAGAGTATGGTTGTATTTGTGAGGTTGAAGCAATCCACCTAGATAGGGGCTGCAGAGAGGATGCAGCAGATAAAGGGCTTGCCTCACAAACATGAGGATTTGAGTTCAGATCGCCAGCACCCATGTTAAGATACTGGATATGGTAGCACAAACCCGTAACCCCTGGGCTGGGAAAGTGGAAACAGAAGAATCCCTGGGGCTTGTTGACCAGCTTGTCTAGCAAAATCGGTGATCTCTAGATTCAGCAAGATTCTTTATCTCCAGAAAGTAAGGTGGAGAAGAATAGAAGAAGACCTCTGACATTGACCTCTGGCCTTCACATGCATGTGCACACACATGCACATGTAAACATGCATACACACATACACATGCAAAAAAATTTACCATCTATACCAACAGTCTATACCATATAGTAATGTGCGTGTCTACAAGCTGTATTTAAGAGTGCACCTTTCCCTCTGACACCAGATAGTATGACTCTTGTAATTTTTGCCAATCTGATGAGTGAAAAATGGAATCTTGCTGTCATTTTAATTACTACAACAATATATGTGGTATTTCATAGAAAAATTCAAGAACACATACACACTCAAACAGTTAACATTATTTCTGGGATTGAGGTGAACGGGATCCAAGGGGAGTTTTTATGTTGATGGGGCAATTAAAATTTCACAGTGACAACACATTCACAATATTGTCTTACTGCAAGTAAATAGACGCCTATATAAACAAATATGGAAAGGAAACATTGTCTTGCACAATAGATCTAGTTCTCAGACAATAACCTTGCAGGATGGACAATGTAGGATGACTTCCTCAAGAGTACAAATGAGAAACCACAGTCTGAGAAAAGATGGGGCTTATCAAAGGTGACAGGACAGGTCAGTGATAAAGCCCATGCCTCTGGACCTCTGTTCCAGTGGTCTGGGGATGGCTCCTCCCTGCTTCAGTCAATGTCCACAGTTCTGACGCCATTTTGTCTGGGATCAAAGGAAGTCATCCACACGTCCTTTCAAGAAAATGCCCAACTCTTAAGGAGCTGAAAGTTGTGAAAGCTTCCTCATCTTCTATTTTCAAACCACAGCTGGGGTAGGGAGCAACGTCCTCAGAGGCTCCTTCTGAAACCTGAAGGATCGATGTTGTAAAGGACTCCAATGTTCCATCCATTTCCATCCAAATGAGCCTCATTTTGCTGATGTCTATAAAGTCTGGCTTTATAGCAGAGAGCGCTCCTGGAACTCTGTCTTTAATAAAAGGGGAAAGAAGGGGAACTACTAATTTAGTTTCTTTAAAAGGCATGTATTTTCATGCACATTAAGTCCATCTGTTGGTGAAATGGATGCCTTTGCACAGTGTATAATTTGATAAAACCCAAAAGAACTCAGAGCTCCTAGCTTGAAGCAGAAATAGAGAAAGTGGCTGGGAACCTGACTAAAGTGGAAGAAATCCACCAAACACTATTTTTAGAACTAAAGCCTGATTTAAAAAAAAAAATCATTATGGAGAAAGATTAGTGTTCTTGGCATAACAGCCTCCCAACTCATTTGAACTACTGTGGGGACTGATATCAAAGGCCCTGCCATCTCTCCAGCTTATTTGCTAGAGATCTCTTTCACAGCACTGTGCAATATCTCATCACCTCATTTTCTGTCTTCAAGTGTCTAATGGGTCCCTATTGGCTGCAGAGAGCTTACAAACTACCAGATAGCTACACATTTACTTGTCATAATGAAATATCTAAAAAATGTAGGGGCTAGGATAATAGATCAGTGGGTAAAGTGCTTGCCACAGGAGCATTGTGACTTGAATTTGTATACCCAGCACTTACATCAAATGACAGACATGGAGATGTGCACTTTCAATCCCTGAAGTGGGGAGGGAGAGGGAGGAACACGTGCAGACTAGTTAGTGTATCCAAACCAGTGAGTCCTGGATGCAGTGAGAGACCCTGTCTCAACAAAGAAAGATGACAGTAACTGAGGAAGATATCCGTTATAAACCTCTGGCCTACACACACACACACACACACACACACACACACACACAAATGGACATGTATGCCCATATACATACAAACATGCACACATCACACATGCATACATATCTCACATACACATGCAAAAGCAAAACAACAAATGTTGACATTTAAGACTTCATATTTCATATCAAAATCCAGATTTTTGATTTCTTGAAAAACCAGAATATCTAGCTATGTATGGTCCACATTCCTACAGAGCATTAATGAGTTGATGGTGAATAGTGGAAACATGATTTAAAAAATATTCACTTCCTGCTGTGCTACCGTTCCCCACCTATACTTACCTGGTTCTGCAGATGTTGGATGTTGCAATACCTGGTCAGGAAGATGTCAATCAACTTCACAGAAGGGTATTCCAAGTTCTCCCATTCTCCTGCTCTGTCAGTTCTGTCTCTGTTGATTTTCTTAGATGATAAACCATCATTTATCATTAGAATGTACCAAGTAGGATGCTAGGTAGATAGACCAGTGAATTGTTTTAAATGAATGGACCTGTTAGGGAGGGTCCTAGAGGATGTCACCTATAGATGGAAATAATGAGCAGGGTTGGTTGAATGATAAAGGGCCCACAAAGATAGGGTTGTACTTTGATTCTAGAATCGTTGGAAGTGTTCAGATCCCTTGGCTTGAAGAAGGTGAGCTACCTCCCAGAGAGAAATAACAACTTCTTGTTGGAAATGCAGCCAGCTCAAGATGACCCTGCAGTGTAGGATCATACCTCCAGTGGTCCAAGGAGGCATTTAATTGGCCAAAGTCAGAAGTGGGGCAAAACAGGGGCCTCCTGATGCAGCCCATAGAGGTCGGATTTCTTAGGCAGATAGCAGAACAGAGATAGGCCAGAATAGATCCAAGGTGCAAACCAATGGCACAGGGCCAGTTTCATTCTGTCTTTCAAGGAGCTCACAGTTAGGTGCAGAGAAAGGTGCACCAGATTAAGCAAGTGCAGGAGAAGCACTGTTATACTGACAAAAATCCTAAAATGCTACATGGGTCCAGAGTAAAAACCTACCCAGAGAGTGGCAGCTGACCTAAGACAATCTGGAAGCTCCTAGAAAGTGAAAAAAATCAAGATAGAACTGGAAGTGTTGGAACAACAAGAAGTTATCCTTAAAGAGATTGTAAGGAAAGGCAGGCTGCGCAGGAAAGGAATCTCATTGCTTAGGTTTCATGCATACCATAAGACCTGGGTGTGGTGGTGTGAATGTGAACTGCCCCCCAGAGCCTCATGTTTATGATTAAGCCTCATACCCATTCCCAAGGTCGTGGAATCTTGCTGGTGGAGGCCTGTCACTGGGGAGGGCCTTGAAGTGTATTAGTCCCACTGAGTGTTTGGAGCCAGCTCGCTCTTGCTGCTGCCTCCCAGCTGCTGTGACAAGATGTGATGCCTAGACTCTGCTCTGCCATACTTTCCCCGCCATGATGAAACTACTTCTCAAGATCATAAACTGAAATAAACCCTTTCCTCCAATAAGCTGCTGCTTTTGGTTAGCTGTTCTGTCCCAGCAATAGAAAGTTATTGCAACACTGGATCATTCAAGTGTTGTCCAACTGTCCCCTGACCTTTTATAATATTTGAAAAAATAGGATTCATATCATCCTTAAATTAACTCAGAATTATCTCCCTAAGCTATTCCAGCCTATATCAGTCCAACAAAAAAGTGGTAAGCATGAATAAAAGACAGACATTACAATACTCCCTACACCATTATGCGTAATAACCAAAAGTCCATCAAAAACCAGTTTGATGAATTATGATAATTCAATAGAACGTGATACAGCAGTGAGAATACAAAATCTACCATGTGCAAAAAATACATTTGAGGGCTGTAGTGATGGCTCAGAAGTTGAAGGTGATTTCTTACAAAACCTGCTAGTCCTGGTTCAATTTCCCAGCGCCCACATAAAGCCAGACATACACGGAAGCTTCTATAGAGGCTTGAGCATTCTGTCTCTTTCTCTCTCTCTCTCTCTCTCTCACTCATAAATAAAAAAGATTTTTTTTTTTTGGGGGGGGTTTTTCAAGGTAGGGTGTCACACTAGTCCAGGCTGGCCTGGAATTCACTCTGTCGTCTCAGGGTAGACTTGAACTCACAGCAATCCTCCTACCTCTGCCTCCTGAGTGCTGAGATTAAAGGCGTGCACCACCACACTCAGCTCTAAAAAAGATATTTTTAAAACTACACTTAAATTTGAATAGCACCAGTATAATATTAAGTGAAAGTAGGCACAAAAATATACATCCCAATGAGATTCTATTTATGAACAGATCAAATTCAAGCACAGTTGAATCTAAAGGTGTTAGGACTCAGGACAACAGTAGTTCCTTAGAGAAATGATAGCTAATAGAAGGTAGAACAACATGGGGAGCCCAGTGTTGCTGGATATGTCCTCTTTTATGACCTGGGAGCTCATCATGTCTGTTCCTGAAAACTCATTGAGCTATAGTCATGTTATGTATACTTTTCTATAGATTATACTTTGAAATGTTTTTGAAGTTTAATTCAGCCTTGTCTAGAGGCCTTCCAGGTTATTAAACAACCACGTTTTCCTGTCCTAAGAGCTCTGAAATCCCTCAGGTAAAACTTATCCAGTCATGTGAAACCCACTGAGGAAAGGCCATGACGGAGGGTCTCTGGGTCTGCTTGATCTCCCTAGTAGTCGGGTGATGGTGGGAAATCCTGTCTGCTCGCTTGGCTTTACTTGCACCTTTGCAGTGATGGAAAGGAGAATGTGTGCTTCCATTTCTCAGCACAGATAAAGAACTTTAGAGGCTTTCAAGGTATGGGGTTTCTTTCCCTCACTTGTATTTCTTTGCCAAACTAGACTATCCCTACTCATAAAACAACCCTAAAATGGGTCTCTGTGCTTCATGCCCCCCAACTTCCTCATCATGGAGGAACCTCAATGTGAGTTTTTTCTCCCATGAGCCTCACATCATCGAAAAAGAATGCTACCTGTTGAGTAATCACCCATTTGTTTTAATCAAGACATTTATATCAACTCCAGCCAAACCTTGTGATCCACATGAGATAATCAATGACCCTCCACTGGGTTGCATAATTCTGCTCATAGCAATCTAATCATTTAGTTCAGTAGGAGATCCATAGCAGGGAGTTAAGAAAGCTTTTCCATGATTAATTTTAGGTGCAGAAATTACCTCAGAAGGCCTTGTTTTTCTTATACTTCTCCAAGGGAGCACCCTTAGATTGAGGGCCCCTACATTAGCCCCTCACCCCAAGTACTCACAAGACTTTGGATTTCAACTTCCACTATTTCATGGTACAACTTTCCTGACTTCTTTTTGGCAGTGATCTCAGAATGATATGGATTCCATGATGCTCTACCTAAGCCAAAAGAAATGAGGTAGGAGTATTTTGATCTTCTGAATTCTTAGTCACTGTTACTGACAAAATACTCAAGTACAGCGTAAACCCCAGATTCTTAAACTCTGAGTCATAACCATATATATATGGGCTCACATATGTGAATATGGGAGTTATGAAATATTTGACAACAGTAAAAGGTTTATGAATGCCCCACAACAAAAAATCAATTCATAACCAAATGTGTTTTGGACCTGAGGTGTTTCTGACAGGCTTCTCCCATGCAATGTCTCTCAGCTTTACTACATCCATGGTCGGTGCACAGAAGCCCTCGTACTGGGTAAGCCAGCCACCACACAACACCAAGAATGCTACCTGAGGCACTTCGGCTCAAGTTTAAGACTATCATATATTATGAACATCAGTGATTGTACATACAAAGTTTTCTGCTCTCCTAGAACCATAATGGTTTAATCACAGAAAATACAGCATTTTAATATTTTCCTATCATCATTCCTTACCAAGTTAGTATCAAATGATCTTTCAATTGTGTTGTGCTAGAATGTGTGGTTTTAAGAAATTGCTGTCAAGTCTCATTTTTAAAACAATCAGTGAATGATTTTGGCTTGTGATTAAGACAGAAGTTCCAACAATTTCTGAAATGACCCTAATGCACTTCTGTCACAATGTGCTGTGTATTTATGTGGTGTTCTCAGCATTGACAGTTATGAAATCAAAATATTGCCTGGAGCCTTTTCCCGCAATTGACCAGAGTCCAGGGATCCTCTTTTCTAAGCCCTTCACCTCAACCCCTGCTTTATAACCTTTGAAAACACTAAAAATCATGCCCCTGCATCAGCTTCTTTCAGAGCCAATCACATGTCAGATCACCCTTAGCCCCTTAATCACAAAGTGCACATCTGTAATAACATTAGCGAGTAGGTGAGAGTTTATGAACTCAAGGAACATAATGGTCACATCTCAGGTACTGACTGCCTCCTGAGGTCAACCAAATCTCACTGTGGGGCAGATCTCAAGTCTTTGTTTGCAATCAGAAAGATGACATTGGAAAGACAGCCCAGGCGAGCCCGAGAATGAACCACTGCAACTTTTGTGAAGCCCCTGCCTCCAAGAACAAATTTGCTGTGGGAAGTAGAGCAAAGCTCATTTCTATTTGCTGCTTGAGTCTGAAAAGGACTGTTCATCACACACATTCAAAAGCCAATTCCTCCAGGGCCCTCAGCTGGGATTAAAATCTCAGTAAGGTTACTGGCTGCAAGGTCATGTGATGCAAGTGCCAAGTGTTTTCTGCCCTACATCAAAGAACGGATGAAAAGCCAGCCGACAGTGCTGAGGCCACAAGATGCCTTTTGGTCAACTGAGGAATTTGGTGACAGTGGCAATGGTGGCCAGATCCACAGGGTCAGTGTCTCTGCCAGTGGGAATCATGTGACCTGGGTCAAGCTTGACAGCACCATGTCTGTTGTTGACAATGGAAGCGTGCAAGTCTCAACTCTGAAAGACCAGTTCCTGCAAGTTTAGAATTTGCCTCGGACAATCGTGTCATAGGCCATGACTGCTGATCCGTGCTCTTTATGAAGACAACTGAAACTTCTTGACCTTTGTATCTAGCGAGATAGTCCCAAAGAGATAGTTTTAAAGGCAGCAGGAGGACTTCTTTCTGGTTGCTTAGTTTTTTGCTGCCTCATCTCATCTTGATCAAAGCTTCTCTTTTAGTAGTTGATTATAGAAAATTGTCACAGTAATGCAAAGAAAAGGGAGAGGGAGATACATCCATTGTCTGCTGGAAAATTAAAAATTCTGCAAAGCTAGTAAGAATAAAACTACCAACTCTGGAAAGTGTTGAAGATGCTCTACACTCTCTACCAAATAGAGCCAAGCTTTGGTTCTTTGTATAAAAATAAACACATTTGGGCTGAAGAGGGATAGCTTAGTGGTTAATGCTTGCCTGTGAAGCCTAAGTACCCCGGTTCAAGGCTTGATTCCCCAGGACCCACGTTAGCCAGATGCACAAGGGGTCGCATGCGTCTGGAGTTCATTTGCAGTGGCTGGAAGCCCTGGCTCGCCCATTCTCTCTCTCTATCTATCTCTTTCTCTCTCTCTCTCTCTCTCTCTCTCTCTGTTACTCTCAAATAAATAAAAATGAACAAAAAAATTTAAAAATAAACACATTCATGCCAATAATATGTAAATTTGTTTTTATTTTTAATAAATGCTAATATTATAAATATATACCAAAGAATTGTTTCAAAATTAATTTATGTATGATTTAGTATCAGAAGGTGTTTGATTTGTATACCTATATTATATCCCAATATACTTAGGGTCAAGTAAAAATTTCTCGGGTAAAAAGGGACCTTGAGTGGAAAAAGTTTAAGAAGCCCAGTTCTAAACAACAGAAATGTACTTCTCACAGTTCTCAAAGCTGGGAAGTCTAAGATCAAGCTGTTGGAAGACTCAGTGTCTGCTGAGGCTCACTTCTTTGTGCACAGACTGTTCCTTCAAGCTGTGTCCTCGTGTGGTGGAAGGTAGAAGAGAGGTCACTTGGGTTCCTTTTGTGGGATATAAATCCCAGTCCACTCTAACAATCTAATTACCTCCCAGAGGCCCTAACTACTAATATCATCACCCCAAGGGATCAAATTTCAACATATAAACTCAAGGGAGAGGAATGGATGCAAATATCCAGACCTTGGCATCAATGTTGACTACATATGTGATATACCTTTATAAATAATTTCAATTCTTGTATAGTAATTATACAAATGTATGGGGTGTACATGTGTACACAGCTCAAAATAATTGGCTTGCACTGCTCATATATGCTGTTATTGTCTCAGGCAACTTACATGAATGAGTTCATGTACATGGGGGAGTCATCAGATGTGAGTTTAACACTGACTTCTGATCCTTACTGGCTTGATGATCATAATGTAAGCAGGTAATTAAACACCCTCAGACTTCACTCCTTATCTGTAAGACAAGGCTTCTCCTGCCATGGTGGTGTATGTTTATAATCCTAGCACTTAGGAGAGAGGTTGAGGTAGGAAGATCCAAAGTTGGAGGGAAGACTAAACTTCATAGAGAGTACAAGGTCAGCCTGGGCTATACAGTGAATATATACATAGTTCACTGAGTTCTCAGATTCAGGGTTCAGCATATAGGAAGTACTTCCTTACAGTAGGGAGGTTAGCTCTTTGTAGTAATTCTGCTTCTTCACAGCATCTTTTCTCCAAAAAATATCAGTAGTAGATGTCAGGCATGATGATACACACCTGTTATCCTAGTACTCAGGAGGCTGAGGCAGGAGGATCACAAATTTAAGGCAAGTCTGGACTGCATAATGAGATCCTGTCTCAAAAGAAGGAAGGAAGACAGAGAGAGAAAGAGAGAGAGAGATGGCAGGCAAGAGGGAGAGAGGGAAGGATCATATTAGGAAAAACTGAGGCTTGGAAACTCGTCTGAGATCACACAGAAATTTAATGGCAGACTCAGAATCTTTTAGCCTACCTCTCTACTTGATGCCCAAACCTGACTGCTATTCAATATTCAGTCCTTCTGCCCAGCAGATGCTGTGGCTTCTCTACTGTTGCTTTCATTCCTTTGTAAACATTGGTCTTGAGGGAAGGTTGAGATGGGAGTGGGTTGAAATATTTTAGTTATGTTATCTATTTAAAAGAATAAAAAATAAAATAAGTAAATCCTTGGGCCCTGTCTGAAAAGCTTCATTTTTCTCCAAGCTCATTTTCATATGGACTCATTGGTAGATTGTCAATCTTCGTTTTGTGACTGCTGTCAAATCTTATTTCAGGTTAAAGAGCTCACACTCCCAGTCCAACTGTGAGACCTTAGGGATCTACTTCCTCCCCAGCGGTGCCTTGGTTTTTCCTCCTGTAAGAACAGACTAGTGGGTCCGGACATGAAAACTACTCTTGTGGCATCACTCCAAGGCCGTCACATATGTGAGCAGCTTAGCTTCAAAAGTGTGACTTCCATTCCTTCTTTCCGAACTGTGTCAGAAGAGGAGGAAGGGAGGAAGAGAGGGAGAGAGGGAGGCAGAGAGAAAGAAAGAGAGAGAGAAAAAGAGAGACAGAGAATCTAACATCTGTTTTCACACTATGACTGAGAACTCATTCCTGAAACAGTTTTCATGCTTGAGCAGAAAAGCATTTCGTCACAAGAAACAGGATCCGTCCCCGCTCCCTGCGCTTTGCTGATAAGACAGTAACGAATGTGCTGATGTGAGTTTCCAGGAATCGAAGCTGTTCAGCCGCTCCACCGTGCTGCCGCATCCGGGAGGCAGGTGCCAGGGCCCAGCTGGGAAGGCCTTCCCTTTCCCAAGCAAGCCAGCCAAGTCCCTATCCTGGGGGGCTCTCTTCCCTTGCCCCCCACCAGGCTTCTTTAAGAACCCCGCCAGCAGGGAGGATTGCTGCTGCCGCCTTCACACATCCTTTTCCCTGGCTTCCCTGCCCAGCTGTTGGGGGAAAGCCCCTCCCTGCTGGCTTCCACATCCTCAGTATGAACAGAGTTCAGTCAAACTTCAGTCATACCAAGGACCCCAGGTAGGCTCACAGGTCCCCACCACAGTTAAAAGTCATTAAAACCAGGAGGTCCCAGATGGCTTCCTGATCACTTGTTGGAGGGTTCACCTCCTAGCTAACACCTCTCAACAACGCTGCAACTTATGTCATTAGTTTTACTGTCACATTATTTTACAGATAAGGACACTAAGTCACCAAAAAGATGTGTTGTACACCTAAGAGCACACTTATCCAAGCTTTGAGACTAGACTCTCAAACTCCTGGAAGCATTCATACCCTCCTAGCCATTGTCAGACATTTTGGTCTTGGTTCCCCTTTTCAATCTCCAAAACAATTGAAGACCCCAAAGAGTTGCTCCTGTCAGTGTCATAGAAATTAAAACTGAAATTTCCAGACCTTAAGGCTGCATGAACACATGTTCCACTTATCGAACTGTGACAGCACCACACAATGAGCAACCTCCAGACATGAAGAATATGGTGATTTCTTCATGTGCTTAGAGTGATGGACACATGAGCTGACAGTGCCCTAGAAATGTATCAGTAAAGTATATCAATACTGGCCATGTGTGGGGTGCGTGTGTGCGCTCGCACGTGTTCATATGTATGGTTGTTTGTACATATGTGAGCATACTTGTGGCGGGGTGTGCGTCCCAGAAAACAGCCTAGGGTGTCATCTACCCCTTCCTGAGACAGGGTCTCTCATTGGTCTACAACAAACCAATTCGGCTAGATCGACTAGACAGTGATCTTTAGGGATCCTCCTGTCTCTGCTTCCCCAGTGCTGGAATTGCAAGCATGCCTGGAATTTTTACATGGGTGCTGGGGAATTGAACTCAGATCCTAGTACTTGTGAAGCATTTAGACCCACTGAGCCATCCCCCACCCCATCAGTATTTGATTAGAGACTGACAGTGAAACAGTGTCACTGTGTTATCGGTCATACAGTAAACTCCACAATTCAGAATAGGACATTTCAAAGAAAGTGGTGATTCAAAATATGTATTTTCTAACTTTTTAATGGCAACTTCCATGCATATAGACAATATACCATGATCCTAGACTCCTCCCACCATCCTCCCTTTTCCCTCCTGAACTCTACTCCACTGAATCCCTTCTCTTTACTTGGTCTTTCTTTTCTTTTTATGTCATCATTTCTCCCCTCCTTTTGCGTAAGTCATCAGCTGCTGTGGGGCCATGAGCACCATGGCCATTTTGTGTTTGGAAGACAGTATTATAAGCACTCCCCCCCCCCCGCCTTCCTTTGGCTCTGGCATTCTTTCTGCCACTTCTTCCACAATGGCTCCTGAGCCTTGGAGGATGTGACGGAGACATCTCACTTAGTGCGGAACACTCCACTGTCACTGTCACTTCTCAGCACTTTGGTGAGTCACCTCAGTGGTTGCCACCTTTTGAAAAGGGAAGCTTCTCTAAACAAAAGTGAGAGTACCATTAATTTATGAGTATAAATTTATGTATTTAGACAACAGTATGGTCAGCACAATATATTCATTTAGCCAGAAAACAGTACTAGTTTTCCACCTAGGGCTTATGACCTCACCAGCCACAGGCTTTTGATTAGTTTTTCAGTACCAGGCTGGAGTGAGCCTCAAATCCAATCAAAGGACAATTGTTGCCTCCCCCCACCCCCGTAACAGATATGCCACCTGTGCCTCAGCTGGTATATTTGGCCTGGATGGCCAGCTGTAGAACTCGCAGGGTTCACTGCTGGCTAAGACCATTGATGACGTTTTCTCCAACAAGCTACATAGCTCTTTCCAGCATCCCTGCAGCTGGTAAACAGGGAGGAGGCTTCCACTCAGCCCCAGCTTGATTTCTGCAGCCTGAGCCTGTGAAGTCTTCAGCAACAGGCTGTTACCATTTAGTTCTGATGGACAAATAAGAGCCTTGGCAATGGCTCTTAATGTTTTGGGGACATCAGGGATCTCTCTGGCCAATAATTCACTGGAAGGTACCCCACCTCTGGCACTGAACTTTTCTAGTAATAGTCTGTGGCTTCTGGGCACAACAGTCTCCACCCTTGCAGGATTCTTCTCCCAAACTCTCTCTTTTATTTATTTATTTATTTATTTGACAGAGAAAGAAGGAGAGAGAGAGAAAATGAATAGGCGCACCAGGGCCTCCCGCCACTGCAAACCAACTCCAGACGTGTGTGCCCCCTTGTGCATCTGGCTAATGTGGGTCCTGGGGAATCGAACCTGGATCCTTTGGCTTTGCAGGCAAGTGTGTTAACCACTAAGCAATCCCTCCAGCCCCCAAACTGTCTCTTTTTAACGTATATGTTATTAGTTAGCAAAGAAGTAGGTTTCCATATGGCTTAATTTTGATAAACCTTCCTCCCACACCCTCCTCTCCTCTATCACCTCCCTTGATTCCCACTAAACCATTCCACCCCCAGGAGTCTGCCCTTCCACTTGCATATCTACTACGCCCTTCCTGAAGCTCTCTCTCTTCTCCCTTCCTCATGGCCCCTTTCTAGCTACCTGGCCTCCACTACTGACTTTCAAAATACATGTTTTTGAAGGCCGTGCTATGGTTTGGGTTCTGTCCCTGAATGCAGGAGCACTTGCAAAGAACTGCTCCTGGATGGGGGCCTCTGTGATTCAGAGCTTGGCTTGGCTCTTGTCTATCAGTCAACACTGAACCATCCTTCTTGACAGATCCACTGGGATATTCGGTAAAAGGCCCCATCCCAACTCAACAGGTGATCTTCTGGGACCCCACTTCTCACCCCTGTGAAATGAGCAGGAGGATGGTGGGGAATTTATACTCTACTGATATTTTTCCCATGGGTAAGGTCAGATGTGTGTGGGACTCCAAAGGGGCAGACTTCAGAAGTCATGGCTGACCATAGGGCAGTGCCCACCATTGGTCAGAGAAGCTTCTTTTTGCAGATGGAGGACTATTGGGGAGATTCAAAACTCATCAAAGAGCAGAGAATGGGGACTGTTCCGTGCTCATTGAGACATCTACGTCACTCCCTCCAAGGCCCGGGGAACAAGGTGGAAGGCCAGTGGGAAGAATGTAAGAGCCAGAGCATGAGGAGGAGTGCTGGGGAACACTACCTTCCAGACACGAAATGACCATGGCACTCAACGCCTCAGTGGCTCTCATCACCTGCTCATGACCTGAGCAATATGAGGATCATCGACACTGCACCGTATGACGGAGGAGGGCAAAACAGCAGGGAGGGTCCGTCCCACATTCAAAAATGAGAAACGCGTGGATGGAAAGTAATGGAGGGGGGAAAGGAGCATAATGCCATGCTTTCAAGGCCAAGAACTCCTCACTGACTTTTGTTCCCAGGTTTCCAATACAGACCCCATGGGAATCGCTCACTATCACCTCGGGGAAGTGGCTCAACCTTTTTCAAGTGGCATTTTCTACCAACACATGTCAATATGGTGTGATAGGTTAAATCCAGTGCCCAAATATGCATACAGTAGGTACTCTGTAAGGGGTCGCTGCCATCTTTGTCCTTCCCTGGGGAAACACATCCTCAATAAGAAGCCCCGAGACCTTTAGAAAACAACAACCCTAAGGATGTGAAAGCCAGAGCCAGAGTGGAGTTCTCTGAGCCCAGCAGGCACTCCGATGACAGGTGGAAACAGCACCTTCGTGTCTCACTCCCTGTCTGGGAAGGTTCTGGTCACTTTGCCCACATGAAAGGTGTCCCTAGCTCCTGGTGCCCTGTGCTGCTCTTTGGATGCAGTGCCATAGAGGAGGGGCAGGAAGAGACTTGGCAGCAAGAAACAGGCCCCACATCAGCCCCAGCCCACAGCACAACTCTGGCTTACTGTCCCTGCTCTCTAAGCTACGGTCCCCAGCAAGTTAGCCACATCTAGCTTCAAGGCCCTCATCATGGGTGGGTACAATGGTGGCCCGCATCTCCGAATCGCCCTGTAACAAAGCGACACTGTGATGTGAAGTGTTTAATGCTGCACCCTTGACTTGCCAAACAGACAGAGGCGGTTGCTCTTGCGCCTATTTCATTGAAGGATTATTTCCGAGCCCTGTTACATTGATTCCATTCGGACAGGATCCTGACTGTGAATTAAGTTAATGCTACCAGAAGCCCAGACTGGAAGCGCACACATTTCTACCTGTTGTACCACCTTGAGGCTGTTTCTTCCTCTGGATCCTGGGATGCTCTGGACACTGAGGGGTTATTAGGAGGGGTTCCTTGAGGCTGGGGTAGAAAGTGGCCCACATGGAGGGCTTGGCACACAGGAGGACTTGAGAGATGGGAGTTCCCTTTCTTTTCCTGCTCCCTCCCTAGAAAAATGCAATGTTGGACGTTAAGGACCCTCTGGGGCTTCTCTGATCACTTGGCTACAAGGCTGAGGTGGAGACCAGGAAAGGGGTGTTGTGGTGTGGAGCAGGTCAGCCTCCTTTTTTCCCCTGTGACTCCAGCAACCTGGAAACAAATTCCCTATCTTCGGGGCTGTTCTGCCACAGCCCTGCCCAGAACAATGGCAGGATACAGGCACAGGCGTGTAGGCAGGCTTTTGGGCTGGGTTGGACTTAGCTGAACAGGATTTGCCCCTAGCACAAAGAGGGCCAGTAGCCCCAGAATCACATGCAGGATGCCCCAGGAGGTAACCCTGGAACTCCCACTTTCCACCTTGCCAGGAGAACCCAAGAGATAAACCAAACCAGAGGGATTTAGCAATCCTTGGGAAAGAGGTGGGGAGAAAGGAGATGAAGCTTCGGAGCTCCAATAAGCATTGCTGGGAGTCGCCTGACACTATGAGCCCAAGGTGGCATTGTGGTTTCTGTATCACCTAACAGATCTCTTCCAGACATTTTGCTGTCCTTCTTAGCAATGTGAAATAAGCTGGCCTGAGTATGGTTTTCCAACACCCATGTAAAGCCAGACAGAAAGTGGCACATACACCTGTAATCCCAGCTTGCCTATAGCAACAAGAGGCGAGGTCAGGAGAATCTGGAAGCTCATGGGCCCCCTAGCCTGGTGCATGCAATGGCAAAACAATGAGAGACCCTGTCCATAAAAGAAGGTTGGAAAGAGAGGGTAAACATCCTGAGATTGTCCTCAGACCTCCAAGTGTCCACCATGTGCCATACACGTACACATGAACAAAAATCCCCAAAGTGACAATCAACTATATTTAACATGCTGTATAATCCTCCTAACAGCCACAGAAATACATATGATTCTCCCCATTTTGCTATCTCCCCAGGCCAATCTTTTACTATTTCTCGAGTCCTGGGCATACTTCAATGACCACACAACTCTGAGAGGTAGAGTATTATCCTGAAGTCATCCTCACAGCACCTGCCCATGCACCTCAGCATTAGCCTGTGCATGCCAAAGGCTGCCTGATGCACTGACCTAAGTTCTAGTCACCCATAATCCAACTGGCGTGAAAATATTTCCTTTCCCTCCTTGATTCAGATATCTTCCCTATTTGGTTGGGACCTCCTCCCAAATACACTACCTGAACTCAAATAACAGCTTTCTACGTAAGATGATAAGGTTTCTGGGATGCAGAATAGGATGATAAAGATGGAAATTTGGTCCACAGGGTTCCATATACATGGCTATGCCTTTCTCATTATTAGCCCGGCCTCTCCGAAAGCAAAGACTAACTGAGCCACTCAGGCAACACAGAACATGGGAGGCTGAGCTCTATGACTTCAAGAAGATTTACAAATAACACTCACTTGACAGCAGGGCTGCGCTTCAGCTGGTATAGTGCTTGTATAGCATTCACGAAGACCTGGATTCTATTTCCCAGCACTACATTAACCAAGTATGGTGTCTAAGACCTATTAGAATCCTAGCACTTGGGAGATGGAGGAGGTGGATCACAAGGGTAGTCATCTGGGCTACACAGTGAGTTCAAGGACAACCTGGGCTGCCTGAGACCCTGTCTCCAAAAAGGGGGCTTGGGAGATTGCTCAGTGGTTAAAAGTGCTTGCTTACAAAGTCTGCTGGCCCATGGTTTGATTCCCCAGTACCTATGCAATGCCAGATATACAAATTGGCACATGTGGCTGGAATTTGTATGCATTGGCAAAGAAAAAGAAGCCCTGGTGTACCCATCCTCTCTCTCTCTCTCTCTCTCTCTCTCTCTCTCTCTCTCTCCCTCCCTTCATCTCATTCTTTCTGCTTGCAAATAAGAAAATCAAATGATCAGATTCACTGAGGCCTCTGGATCTACCTAACTTAATTGTCCTCATGTTCTGCACTGGGAAACTGAGTCTCGTAAAGGTGAACATGAGGGACGTTCATGGTGGTGTCTGGCCCATCTGACTCTGATGTCTTGCTCTTGCCCTTTTAAAATAACTTTTATTGGTAACTTTAACATATGAACATACTTAAAATTGGACATATTCCCAGCAGGCTATTCTCTTTTGACTCTGCTTCCTCACCCCTATTCCACTGAGGAACCCCTCATTGGGGGCACCAATAATCACTCTGGGGCCATGAATGCACAGGTCAGAGTGTGTTGGGAGGACAGGTCCTCACATTCCACTTTCCTACCCTGTAGCTCTTAGGTTTGTTCTTTCCACTCCCTCTTCTTCTACAGTGTTTCTTGAGCCCTTGCCCCATATAGATAGATAGATAGATAGATAGATAGATAGATAGATAGATAGATAGATAGATAGATAGACAGATAGAGATTAGATATAGATATAGATATAGATATAGATATATGTAATTTATTTGCAAGGAGAGAGAGAGAAAGCAAGAGTGGATTCACCAGGGCCTCTAGCCACTGCAAACAAACTCCAGATGCATGCATTATTTTGTGCATCTGGATTGACATGGGTACTTGGGAATTGAACCTGGGGCATTAGTCTTTGCAGGCAAGCACCTTAACCACTGAGGCTCTTGCCTTTAGTGAGTCTGTCTCTATTCTTCTAAGATGTTTGCTTTCCAGTGGCCAACATGCAACGAGGGGCTGATAGGTGGGACAACTCCACCTCTCAGTCCTACTTTGTGGGGCAGTGGTGGAGGCTGTGAGCTTGAAAACCAGGTTCACCTTCAGCTTCATAACCCTGACCATGAACTAGATTCTCCTAGAACCAGATTCCTGCATTGCTAACCCATTGCTAACTATATTGATTTATAATGGTCCATAACAAGGTTGGCAGTTTAAAGGAATAGAGTAATCTCATCTCTTTTGGAAATCTAGGTATGATTTGGCTCTGCCCAGAGTCCTGAAGATGGCATCAAGGGATGAGCCAGGCTGTGCTATCCTCTGGAGGCTCGTCTGGGAAGGGGCTATGGAGCAGACAGACTCGTGTCGCTGGGATGAACTTCCAGACCAGGCACAGTTATGGGAGGAAGGGATTTATTGAAGTAGGGGAAGTTCCATGCTGGCCCACAATCATAGGTCCAATAAATCCACAAGCCCAAAAGCAAGTAACTACACTTAGGAACTCCAGGCAAAGCTCAAGGATTTTGCCTATTTTTAAGCCTAGAATTCCAAATCCTCCCCACACCTTAAGGCTGGACCCCACGCACAGTGATATCTCCTCCAACCAGGTAGCTGCAGATCTAAATTACAAACTTTAATAAAAATCCTGAATATATTGGGGGCCATACATTCAAATTACCACAGGCTGCCTCCAAGTTCATTCCAGTGGTAGGTAGGTTCATTCCCTGCATATGTGAGGCTGAGGAGAGCCAGGTCTGCATTGCTGGCTGGAGGCCTTCCACCCAAGGTCACCTATGATGAGGCCCTCTCCAGGCAGCTCACAAAATGGCAATTTGCTTCTTTGGGAGCTGGGGAGATAGCTCAATGGGTGAAGGACTTGGTGTACAAGCACTTGAGTTTATATCCCCAGTACCTACATAGAAGCTAAGTGCAGTATCACACACCTGTAATCGCAGGTGCTGAGGTGGCAGAGACAGGAAGGTCCCTGGAGCTCACTGGCTAGCTAGTCTAGCTGAATCAGTGAGCTCTAGATTCAGTGAGAGACCTTGTCTTATTGAACAAATTAAAATAAGGGTGAGAGTGGTTGAGGAAGACCTCTGGCCTTCACAGTACACATATGCATATCTACCCTGAAGAACATATGCACCTACACACATACATGAACACACATACACATATGTATGCATGCTACACACATACATATATATGCAAAAAAAAAGCCATCAAGAGAATCTTTCTCTCCTATGATAGTCATTGATAATGCAGCATGTATGACCTTAAGAGTAACACATATCATTTTTGACACATGATCAGTTTATTACTTGTATCCCTATTGTCATCAACTATAATTAATATTAAGTATATAATTGCTACTAATTTGTTATCCTAAAATATAGCATTAAGGTTCCATTTATCTGGACTGGAAAGATGGCTTAGAGTTAAGGCACTTGCCTACAAAGCCAAAGGACCCAAATTCAATTCTCCTAGACCCACATAAGTCAGATGCATTAGGTGGCATATGTGTCTGGAGTTCATTTGTAGTGGCTAGAGTCCCTCACATGCCCATTCTCTCTATATATCTGTCTCTCTCTCTCTCTCTCTCCCTCTCTCTCTCTAACAAATAAATAAAATAAAAATTGAAAAGATTCCATTTATCTAAAAGATGAAACAGAAAAACTTGGCTTAGCTTTCCAATGTCTATGGAATAAAATCCATGTCTTTTAAATTTATCTCCCTTGCCTTATCTTTCTCCTGGATCTCGCAATAAGACGCCAGGCACATCTCTTGAGCACGTGCAGCTTTCTGCATGGCCTGTTCTTTGCTCTCAGCTTAGTCCCATGTCCATGCATATCTTGGCAAAAACATTAAGAAGATGACCATGACTTTCCCAGAATGGACTAGGTCCCTCCTCTCTCTGAGGGCCACACCTCTGCTTCTCTAGACTGCAGACCACACGATATTATCTAATTCCATCAAGAATCAATCATCTCAGAATGCCAGGGCTTGGCACAGATTAAATCTCAGTAAATCATGCTGAATGAACACATAATTTCATTAACAGTGAAGTTGTCTTTCATGGCCCCTTAAGGTTTGCAAAATACACGAAGCTGACATGGGCAAGTCTGGAGTGAAGACATGGGGCCAAAGCAGCTGGATGACCCCAGGGCAGGCCAGAGCACTTCAGAACCTGATGTCCTCTTCTTGTCAGCCCACAGGCTCCGGACGGAAGCCGAAGCTGTGCTCCAAGGAAGAGCCCTGGCTCTACACTTCCCATATTCATAACTGCTATTCTCAGTGGTCCCCTTCCCCAAAGCCTGCTTCCATATTTTCAGGTCTTTGAATGTTGCAGCCAAACCACTGCTGTACTTCTGAAAGCAGAACCAAAACACACCACCAGCCACCGTTCCTCACTGACTTCCCGCTCCTGGGGCTGCGATCCCGGCCTCCCACCCTCCATCCGCTCAGGGTTACACACTCATCCGTGTTCTGCACGGGAGGGACTCTGTGCACCTGCACCTCCAGCCCTCCTTCCTATCCCTCCTGTCTGCTCTTGGCTCCTGAGATCTCTGCCTCATTCAGCAACGTGCTCCCCACACTCTCCTCCTGCACGGACTAGTTCCTCATGAGGCATTTTATCTCTCCCCCCTTCATTCTGGAGAAAGTCTGTTCCAAAAGCAGTTGTGACTCTCTTGGGTTAAAGGCCAAGATTAAAAATAAGTAGTAGTTGCCATTTCTGTCCCCAAAGTTCCTTAGGCAGGAAGGAGCCACAAAAACTCCTGACCAAACTAAGAGGCTGCCCAAAGTGACCAGGCCAACCATGTGGCAGGAAAAACCAAGGCCCTGCAAAGTGCTTAAGAAGGACCTTTGGTTTCTTAGGAAACTGAAAGCGTGTTAAATATGCCTGGCTGGGAGGTGAACAGTCTCGATTTTGAATCTACTTGGAATCGGCAGCTAGAATTCTCAGCTGCTGGATGAAGAGAAGGAGAGACACTCACTTGGGTCCAAATTCCAAGTTGTATGCATGCAAGATAAAGGAAAACCTGTGTGGCCATCCCATTTTGGCACTGACAATGAAACATATCTCTGATGGCATATTTCTTCACAAATCCGGAAAGCAGCAATGTCTTTTAGAAATCTGTAGCCAGACCCAGCATGCACAATCACTGGGTTTTATAAGCTTGGATCTTAGTGTTTCTAGCTCTCTGTAGAAAAATCAAAGGTCAACACATGTGATTTTGGTATTGAATGCATAGTCATCATCCATGTGATATTGCTACAACAAAATACCACTGACTTAGTCAATGACAAACAACAGGTTAGAACATGGTAGTGCGTGCCTGCGGATAGGGAGAATAGAATCAGGAATTCAAGGTCAGCTTTTGCTATATAGTGAATTTGACAGCAACCTGGGATATGTGAGACCCTGTCTCAAAAAAAAAAAAAAAAAAAAAAAAACTTAAATCCAAGCTAAAACAAAACAGAGCAATAGGTATATTTATCTCATGGTTCTGGAAGCTGGGAAGCCCAAGGGCAGAGCCTCAGCATCTTGTGAGAGCCTTGGTGTCATAACATGGTCTCTCTTTTTCTCCATACAGAGCTGCCAGTTCCATCATAGAACCTTAGCCTTATGAATGCCTCGGTTACTAACTTTCCCAAAGTCCCACCTCCAAATATTACCATCAGTAAGTTAACTGGGGCAATGACATTTCCAACATGTGAACTTTTGGGGGACATATTCAAGGCACAGCACTAAACTCGATTTTCCTTAGAGAGTTTGCACACATGCAAATGTTGAAGCGCTTTAAATACCCTGTAATATGCACATGTATCCACACATATACACATAAATAAGTCACATCAGTAAAAAGATCAGAGGCTGTTCTTACCGTAGAACCGAGAACAAGGGCACCTTTCCAAGAGATGAGAAGGCTTGATGGAACTACTCTAATTGGCCCAGGGCTCTAGATGCTCCTGTCCAATCTGTTCCTCTTCTGCTGACTGGACACCCTATGGATCCAAATACTTCATCGAACCACTTCCTTCCCACAGAAACTACAAAGATCCCATTTATAAGGCAACAAAACTCAAATCCCTCAGTGTGGCACACATGGTTCTCCATAACACAGCCCTGCTTCTCTTTCCTCCTGAACCCTCACCATGCCCACCCTGCATTCAACCTTCCAGCCACAAGCGAAATAAAGCTCTCCCTTTCTGGTCTAGCACCCATGCTTTCATATACCATGCTACAGTCATTGCTCTCTTTGTCTTTCCTTCTACCTGGTAGAATTCATGTTTCAAGAGTCAGCACAAGTATTTCTTCATTAATAAATCTTTCTAGGAGTTTCTGGGAAGATGAGCATTCTGTTAACTTACTTACATGGAAAATTTGAGGGTTTTCATGACAGTCTTTACTATGCTAGAGAGAACAGATTTTCTTTGCACATCCACTTCCTCCTTTAGACCTTGAGCTCACAGGGGTTTTAAGGTTAAGCCTTATTTCCATTCATGTCTTTATCACGCATCCCAGAGCTTGGCACAGATTACTGTGGGTACAATTCAGGGTGTTAGCTGAGGAGTAAGGAAATGACAAACATCCTATGTATTTTTTATGCTATTCAAATATTTATTAGTGTCTCCTCTGAAGCAGCTCTGCAATAATGAAGAAAGGGGCATGGCTGTATGTCAGATGAAGCTTCCACTCCCAGAGGGTACCCAGACATAGCTGACATACACATTGATGTCACTGTGGAGTATGTGACAGCTGATGTGAGCATATGGCTTCTGTTCAACCTTGGCCATGCTGTTGGGGAAACTCCTGCTGGTGTAACGTTGACATTCTGAGCCATAACGTGGAAACCAGCTGTCCTAAGCAGTCCTCAGGGCCCATCAGCCCAGTCTGTGAGCAAGAAGCACTTGTGACTTCAGTACGCTGAGATTTTAGGGGTTGTTTCTGTACTATAACCCAGTCAGCTTACTATTACTGAATTCATGGCACCAATCTTCTTAAAGACGGGAAAAGGGTTCTCATTTTTAAAATGTTAGCTTTTGCTCTGGGAGAACAAGTCCTGGGTGGAGTTCCAGCTCCCCTTGTGTTTGTCAATGTGACAGCCAGAATTCGAATAAGAAGCCAGGGACTCTTGTGTATTCTGGACTAAGAATGGGCCCCTGGGAGTCCCTTTTCCATGTCACCATGGACTCCATCATCTGGCAGAGGTCTGTGTGAAGAGTCTTACCTTGCCAGAGGACTTCCTAGCTTCTGTCCATGACAGGGCAGGCCAACAAGCCAGCTCTTTACGGGTCTCTGTGCTGAGCTCCCTATTCCTGGAATGCAGGCCCAGGGAAAGACAGAGGTCTGAAACATGGAGGTCATCAGCCAAGTTGGTGGCAGTGTCTGTGCTTTGACATGTATTGCCCACATGAGTGCCTCAGACAGTGAAAACCCAGAGCACTGGCTTCTGTGTGTGAGGAGTGTGTAGTGTATGTGTGTTTTCTCTGAGACTGTCTCATAGGGTCCCCCTTGCAAAGCGCAAAGTGAAGAAAGAGGAGTAAGGAAATCCAAGCCAATGTTATGACTATTTAATTGTACAGCCAGGGGCTGGAGTGATGGCTTGGCAGTTAAGGCATTTGTCTGGAAAGCCAAAGGACCACAGTTCGATTCCCCAGGACCCACGTTAGCCAGATGCATGCGTCTGGAGTTCTTTTGCAGTGGTTGGTGGCCCTGGCACACCCATTCTCTCTCTCTCTCTCTCTCTCTCTCTCTCTCTCTCTCTTTCTCTGGCAAATAAATAAAAATAAAAAATAATTGCACAGCCAGAACTCCAAAAATCTTCAGGTATTAGAGCTTTGGTTCATGCACATGTGAGTGAGTGTGTCAGAGAACAGACTCAGGTGTCCTTTCTCAGATGTCATTCACCTTGTCCTTGTTTTGAGACAGGGTCTCTTCATTGGCTGGCTGGCCAGCTAGCCTCTGGGATCTCCCCATCTGCCGGGATGGGACTATGAGCATGCACCACCACATCCGGCCTTTGGTACATGGCTTTCTGGGATCTAACTGAGGTCCTCATATATTCAAAGTAAGTACCTTACTGTCTGAGCCCCAAAAGCTTTGGCTCTTTTCACACCTAAATAATTGCTACACAATTGAAGTACAAGTCTGTCTCAACAGCCTTTTATTAGGAACACTTCTGGGACAGTCATCATGTGAGCACCAGGCATGAATGCAGGCACACCTCAGTCCTACCACACATACGCTCTTCATTTGATTGGTGACTCAGGCATATGAAGTGGTGATCAGAGCAGAGTCATGGAGGCAGTGCATTAAGAGGACTGACGAGTAACTCTCAGGGCTGGCTTCATAGAGAAGGAGCCATAGAGCTTTCAGGCAAGAAGGGGAATTTTCTGGACAGTGACAGAGAGGAGGAGGAAGAATTCTAAGCAGACTGCAGCATGTACATATAGCATGTACATACAGCATTATGAAGGTGTGAGGTAGTGGTACTTCATGGGGAACTGAAAATCTATGTGGTGTGATGGGTCGTGCTGAGCAGGAAATTTAAAAGCTCTACAAGCGATCTGCTTTAGTTCTCTAAATGATGTGGGGGCCTTGAATGATGCAGATAATTGGAATGCATCTTTCTTTGGCATAACATCAAAGGCATCGCATCTCAGGAGCTCCTCAAGTAGCTGAAGACGCTGGCTCAGAGCCATTTACCACCACCCCAGCTGGACTGGCAGCAGGCATGCCATGAGGCCTCTGACTCTGAAGGCAGTGCCCTGTGGGTGGAAAACATTCCAGGTGAGGCCACACCAGAGCCAGTCAGCCCTGCAGGCTTCCACGAAGGAAGGCAGAACCAACTGTTTTAGAGGCCCGTCTTCCTTCTTTCCCTCCTTCCTTTCTTCCTTCCTTCATTCCTTCCTTCCTCTTCTTCCCCTCTTTCCTTCCTTTCTTTGTTCCTTCCTTCCCTTCCTCCCTCTTTTCTTTCTTCCCTTCTACTTCCTTTCTTCCATCTTTCTTTCTTTTGATTTTCTGAGAGAAGGTCTCAGGTTTCCCTCAAACTTGCTAGATAACTGAAGATAACCTTAAATTGATCCTCCTTCCTCCACCTCCATACTGTTGGGATTATAGGCTTATATCATTGTGCATGGTTTATGTGGTGCTAGGGATCAAACTCATGGCCTTGTGTATGCTAGGCAAACACTCTACCCAGTGAACCACATCCTCAGCCAAGCCTACAGTACCTGGTATGCCTGGTAAGTCTCCCACCCAAGTACTTACCAAGCTGGATCCTGCTTAGCTTCTGAGGTCAGATGAGACTGGGTATGTTCAGGGTAGTATGTCCATAGATTTCTATGTGCTATATGTTATGCGAAACATTTTACATATTACCTCATTTGATGCTCACCACCATGCTGAGTGGAAACCCTAATGCTTCTTTTATAGAAGAAACGTGGCTCCTCTCATTTGATATGACATCTTTGTCACCATAGGCCACATCGTAGAAATCTATGTTTGGGGCCATATTGATAACTTTCATAGCAGTGAGGAAAAGTAACTAGTTAACCATTTAGAAATAAGATAATTTCCAAATCATTCACATAACAATTACTTAAAAAAAACTATCTTGTTGACTTTATTTTGAAAACAAAGCAACTTTAACGACTACTTAGGCTGAATACTATTTCTCTATAAATACATTAGAAATGAATTTAATATAATCTAATCAGCATTTGTCCTAAAAACTGGCCAAGGAAGCTGGTCTTGGTGGTGCACACCTTTAATTCCAGCACTCGGGAGGCAGAGGTAGGAGGATAGCTGTGACTTTGATGCCAGCCTGAGACTACAGAGTTATTTCCAAGTCATCCTGGACTAGAGCAAGAACCTACCTCAAAAAAAATAAACAAAAAAAAAAATCTGGTCAAGGAACTTACAAAAATTTGGAAATTGTAAATACTCTAAGAAGATCTTCAGATTTTAAAAAGTAATGGACAAGTAATTTCAAAAATTTATTTAAATTATTATGTTCATGCTACTGAGTTTTAGCAGAGGCCAGTAAGCTAGAAAAAGAGATATAAAGGGAATAGAAAGGGAGGGAGGGGGAACTTAATAGGATGGTATTGTATATATGTAAGTAGAAGAACAGATTAATGCTGGTGAAAAGGCCTAAGAGGTCAGGGGAAGAGATTGAGTAAAGGAAAGGAGGAGGGAGGGTTAATCAAAATCTAAAAGGATATAAATAAGTTATATGGAAACCTACTTTTTTAGGCAATTGAACACACGGGAGCCATAGATTGTTACTAGAAAATTCTCAGTGCCAGGGATGGGATACCTTCCAGTGAGTTGTTGGCCAGAGAGGTCCCTGATGCCCCCAAACATTATAGGCCCTTGCCAAGGCCCTTGGTTTCCCACCAGGAATAGATAAGACCCTATTGCTGAAGACTCCACATACTTGGGCTGCAAGGCCACTGAGAAATCTTGCTGGAGCTGAGCTGAAAACCTCTTCCATGTAGATCAGCTAACAGAAAGCTGAAAAAAGCCATGCTGTATGCAGTTCAATAGGAGAGAGAGAAATCACTAGTGAAGAAACCCAACAATGGACACTGCAAGCCTTATATTTGGGCAGCTAGGCCAAATGAGCCAACAGGTACAATAGTGGCACCTCTGTCATGATAGAAACCAACTGCCCTTTAATTGGACCGGAGGCCCACTCCATGGGAGGGAACACATCCCTGATACTAAAAGCCTTCAACAGGGGTAGTCGTGAGCCCTAGGGTTAAAATGTCTGCTGCTGTCTGGCTAAATGTATATACTATGCTCACCAAACTGCCCAGTAAGCACTTCTCTTAATGTTCATACCCATATATTAATGCTGCTCTCACTTTTGGTTAGAGAACCTTCTCTTTTCAGATGGCAGTGACCTTGAGATGACTCAGAGGACACCATGATGCTGAGAAGTGAAAGAGAAGTGCTCAGCACTACAGTATCTCTATCACACCTTCCAAGGCTCGGTGCCCATTGTGGTGGTGAAAAGAATGTAAGAGCCAAAGGAAGGGTAGGACTCCTTACAACATGCTCCCGCAGACACAAAATGGCCTGGATATCCATGACCTCACAGTACCTGACACTATCTGCACAAGACCATCATAATAGGAGGAAAAGATCATGACATCAAAATAAAAGAGAGACTGATTAAGAGGGGGAGGGCATATGATGGAGAGTGGAGTTTCAAAGGGGAAAGTGAAGGGAGGGAAGGAATTACTATGGGATATTGTTTACAATCATGGAAGTTGTCAATAAAAATAAAAATAAAATTAAAAAAATTAAAAGATAAAATAAATAAAATTAATATGTTCCAAGGAGATTGGATGGTGAACTTATTAATCTGTCTAGCACTTTAAGCATAACAGAATGAGTGATGGAAAATTATAGCTGACTCATGATCATTAAGCATGCTGTTCAAGGCAGATGGAGAATGGAATGGGAGCCACAGACTGTACACTTAACTTCTGAACTTTAAGGCACATCTTTCCCAAATGTTTGTCTTTTCCTCATGTTTGCTTATATTCTACTTGTTATTAGGCATGTACAAAATTCTTTCACTTAAAGAAAAAGCTAAATAAAGTATTTACAAAAATTTATTTTAAGAAAAGTGCATAAAAGCATTATTATAAGTTTTGTGCTAGTTACTGCCCGGCCCAGGTCAGCGAATGTCTCGGTGTTGTGCACTGAGTGTGTAAGGAGAAACCAGACGTCCATAAAGGATATCTTATTATTGCAGGCGGGACTCACTGTAATCTCCAATTGGCTCTCAGGATTCAACAGACATCAGGCATTATCATAAGAGCTTGCCCTGAGTTGTCATCATGTGGTTTTCGACTTCATTTTTCTTCCAGTTGAGTCAGGATGGACAGAGCAGGTGTTTGGTCATACACTCACTCTTAGGATGCATTCCAGAACATTGTGAAAATTGAGGTTGGCCCCAGCTCAACTCAGAAAACTTTTTCTGGATTATTTCACTGTATTTATACCACAGTACTTCAGCTTTCTCCAGGAAAAGAAAGCCAGTAGTATCTATATGTCCATCTATGTATCTAGACCTCCACTGATCTACCTAGCTGCATGAACACATGTGTAAATTCATATATGCATATGTATGTGAATTGGTTTATGCTACCATGGGACTAGTGCTTCTGAAATCTATAGCATGGGTGGCAGTCAAGGAATTCAGTCAAGAAATCAAGCTGGAGCTGAGCTGGAAGCCTCCTCCCTGTTGACTAGCTGTCAGGATGCGGGAAAGATTTATGCAACTTGTTAGGGGAGAAAAGTCATCAATGGTCTTAACCAGCAGTGGACCCTGCAAGCTTTACAGCTGGCCAGCCAGGCCAAGTATATCAACTCATGAAATGGCAGCATGTCTGTTATGGGAAAACCAACTGCTCTCTGATTGGACTTAAGTCCCTTTCCATCAGGGGAAAATCCTGCCTGGTTTGGAAAACCTAATGAAAAGGCTATGGCTTAGGAGGTTAGAAGTCTTAGGGGGGAAACAATTACTGTTGTCTGGCTAATTAGATATATTAGATATATATTACAAAACTGACCTCTACATACTTTTTTGTGCCCATATGTTAATGCTCCTCTCACTTTTGCTTTAGAGAAGCTTCTTTTCAGATGGCAGTGACCACAGGGGTGAGTCAACGTGCTGAGTAAAAGAAGCAGCAGAGTGTTCAGCACTAAGGGAGACATCTCTTTTACACCCTCCAAGGCTCAGGAACCATTGCAAAAGAGATGGCAGAAATAATGTAAGAGCCAAAGGAAGGGGAGGAGTGCTTACAATACTGTCTTCCAGACACAAAGTTGCCTTGATATTCACAATCTCACAGTGGCTGATGCTGCTTACACAAGACCTGCATAATATGAGGGGAAAAAACGGCATCAAAATAGAAGAGAAACTAGTTGGAAAGAAGAAGGGATTCAGTGGAGGGGAGATTTGGGAGGGGAAAAAGGTTAGATGGTGGGAGGGAATTATGACCATAACATATTGTTTATATTTATGAAACTTATCAATTAAAAAGTAGGAAAATTGGGCAGAGGAAATGGCTTAGCAGTTAAGGCCTGTGAAGCCTAAGGACCCTGGTTCGATTCTCCAGGACTCACATAAGCCAGAAGCACAAGGGGGCTCATGCATCTGGGGTCCATTTACAGTGGCTGGAGGCCCTAGTGTGCCCATTCACTCTTTCTCTCTGACCCTTCCTCTCTCTCTCTCTCTCTCTCTCTCTCAAATAAATAAATAAATAGAATATTTTTAAAAAGTAGGAAAATTTTTTAAAAGTTTACTCATTTATTTTGACAGACAGAAAGAGAGAGAGAAACAGAAAGTGAGTATGGGTGCACCAGGACCTACCTCCCACCACTGCACATGAGCTCCAGATACATGCACCACTTTGTGAGTCTGGCTTTATGTGGGTATTAGGGATTCAAACCCAGGCCATCAGGCTTTGCAAGCAAGCACTTTTAACTGCTGAGCTATCTCTCTAGTCTGAGAAAAAAAATTAATTTTTTTTCCTAAAAGGACTGGGGAGATGGTTCAGCAGTTAAGATGCTTGCCTGGAAAGCTAAGAATACAAGTTCAATTCCTCAGTACCCATGTAAAGCCAGATGCACAAGGTGGTGCATGCATCTGGAATTTGTTTGCAGTGGATAGAGGCCCTGGAATGTCCTTTTTCAATCTCTGTCTGCATCTCCCTTTCTCTCTCTCCCTCTGAAATAAATAAATAAATTTGAAAAAAAAAAAAGAAACTCAGCCAAGGTCAAGTGTGGTAGTTTATGTTCCCAACATCAGAACGTAGGGGTAGAAGGATTGTGAGTTCAAGGCCAACCTAGACTACATAGAGAACATTTGTCTCAATAAAAATAAACAAACAACCTCAGTCAAGTGGTGACATTGCACTGAGTCAGAATTTCTTTTCCAAGAAACTTCAACAGATAAACAGATTAGATAAAGTTGGTTGCCTGCACTTTAAAGTCAACTGATCATAGATGGCTAACCATATCTACAACACACCTTCCCAGCAACACCTGGATTAGAGTTTGCTGAAGTGACTGTTCTGCAGACTGACCAAGTTGATGTAAAAATCTGCCATACCAAGTTTCTGCTTCTCCTCAAACTCTGTGATTACCTTGGATTTAGGGCAACTTGGCAAGACAAGGACAGCACTTTTTCTGGTTGCATAGCTCAATCCTACTCTCCAATAAGCCACACTACTGGTTATTTTCCTTATGATGAGTTCGGAGTGCAGGATGTCTTCTCCATCGATCAGAAAGCACAAGTGAGTCATGAGTCACCAGAGTCTAGCAGGGTAAAAATTCCCATCCCTTAATAGGTTTTATGGCCCAGTCTTCTGATAGCCCTGAAATAAGCCCAATCACTGTACTCTGTCTCACCTTCTTCCAAATACCTCATGACCAGAGATGACTCAGGGCACAAGAATGACCAAAATATACAGAATCCCAACCCCTTCCCTTCTCACACCTCCAGTGAGCCTGACTTCCCAAACAAAAACTCTCTAGATGAATAACACGGTGGAAGTTCAAGTCAGAAACCTCCTCTTTGAGCATTTACAAACACTTACTACATTCTTTTTTTCATTGAAAGAGCACATCAGGGACGATGGAACTGTTTTTTTGGGTTTTTTTTTTTTTGTCACCTACGTTTAGCTTGCATATCTCAAACACCATATTGGCAGGAAGACAGCTCAGCTGCTTCTGTGTTTTTACATGACAACATCTGCAGGTGCTACAAACACATTATTCTTAAGCAATCCCTCTCCTGGGTATATACTTGATTACTTATTTATCTTGCCCCTGTGACAAAATGCCTGACAGAACCAATTTAAGGGAGGAAGGATTTATCTTGGCTCATGGTCTCAGGGAGTCCATTGTGGCTGGGAAGGCACAGTGGCTCAAACGGATTGGTTCACGGCAGCAGGAGCTTACAGAATGCCTTGTTCATATCTTGAACGATCAGAAAGCAGATAACTTGGATCAGAACCAGAAGTAGATATCACCTTGAAGGCCCAGATCCCCACCTCCTCCACTCCTATCAGTAACCCACTTCCTACATCTATGTCCACCTCCTGGAAGTTCCACAACCTCCCAAAACAGCACCACCAGCTATGGTCCAAATGTTCAAACACAAGATACTATAGGAGACATTTTACATTCAAACCACTATAATATTCAACAGAAATGTACACATTAAAATGTTTACAACAGTGCCATGCATTAGGGCCCAATGTGGTAAGCAACTCAACTGCCTATCAATAGTAAAATAGATAAATAAATATAGCCATATCATATGCTGGTAAGAATGATGATCTACTGCTACTGACAACATTGGGGAAGAATTCTATAGATAAAACATTAAGCAAATAAGCCAAACACACTAGACAAAAAGATACATGGCATGACTCTACTGCTAGAAAGAACAAAAACAACCAGAAATAATCGATAGCATAGGAAGTCAGAGAACGATTATGACTGCAAGCGGCACAGTAACTAGAAAGGATCATGGAGAAGGGGCTTCATCATTGATTGATACTGCCTGGTTAAATCTCTCAAAACTTATGGGCTTCACACAACATCTATTTCATTGCATCTCATAACTGTGTGAGTCAGGAGGTCAGGCTAGGCTACATCGTTCTTGTGTTTCATGTGGTTTCGAATGAAGCCACTCAGTGGTCTGCGAAAGCTCTCCTTACCACTCTTTGTGCTTTGGCAGCGGTCACCAGGACGCCTGGGCTTCGCTGGAACTGTGGGCAGGAGTGCTCATGTATGACCTCTCCACTAGGGTGGTCTCAGGGCAGCCGGACAGTTCCAGACACCGTTTCCAAGAAGCCCACATAAAAGCTTCAAGTCTTCTTATGACATAGCCCACGCTGCATTTCTACTTCATTCTGTTGGGCTAAAGAAGTCAGCAGAGCCAGTCCAGCTTCACAGGGAAGAGAGGACCAGATTGCACTTCAAGCAGCCACCATAGTCACGTTTGTCTCTTTTTTAAAAAAATAGTATTTATTTGCAAGGCAAGAGAGAGAATAAGAATGAATATGGGCATGCCAGGGCTTCTTGCCATTGCAAAAGAATTTGAGATGTACATGCCACTTTGTGCATCTGGCTTTATGTGGATATTGGGGGAATCAAACCCAGAACATCAGGCTTTGCAAACAAGAGCCTTTAAGCACCAAGCTGTCTCTCCAACCCCCATGTTTGTGTCTTGATGCGAGTGTGGATTAAAGGTCTCTACTCAGTCTGTGAGAACCTACAAGCTATGTACTTAAAACATGTATCCTTTTCTCTATGTATATGATTGCAACAAAAGGTTTAAATTTAATTGTAGTTACCAAGCAGAATGACCCCTTAGAACAGGCTGGTCTCTTTGGGAGCCCCCCCCCCCATGTTCTAATGGGCACTCCTGCCTCACTGGAATCTCCTGGCCCATTTCTAGCCTCGAGATCTTGGGTCACATAGATGTGAGCTCTCAGGATTTTTTCCCTGTGAAGTCCTCCTTTCAACAAGGAAGGAAAGCAACCTCACTGGATTTCTGTGAGGAAGAATGAGACATATTAAAAGGAAACTTCCAGCATAGCTTGAATGCTCAGCGAATGAGCTTCATTTCCGTTCAAGCCCTGATGACTTCCTCAGAGCCCCTGACTCTTCTGCTAACAAGGATTAGCGCTGAAGACGTCTTGAAAGTCCTTACAAGATTCCAGACAGCATGGGTTCTCCCCACTCGCCATGGTACTCACTTAGGAGCAGAGAAAGGGTTGCCTTCTCTGATACTTGCCACTCTACAGGGAGGGCCTCCGATAGATATGATGAAGACACTCTGCGGCATCCAGAACAAGACCAAAGTCCCCAAGCAGAGTGACAAGTGAATCACCTCATCTGTTGCTTAGCCACTGCTAGGTACTTTCCACACAAACACATGGAGATGGTTACCAGAGAAATGTCTGTTGGCCGCTCCCACAGCCGCTCAGAGAAAATGTTGTTTTAACCTTTACTTTGCAGGGGGAAAAAACAGCATCACTTTCCCTTTTCCTTTCCTTTTCTTCTTGGAGAAAGATTCATTTGGCAAAAGAGTGGAAATGGTTGTTTTTGTTTACCCTGGAGGAACTTTCCAGATAGCTCTGAATCCAGGGCCTTATGCGTGAGGCAGGCCCTTCAAGTCTTAAGCACTTAATGTCTAAGTGTCTAAACAACTCCTCTGGAGGAGCTTGTCACAGGCTATCCAGATAGATCATGGGCCCTCCCAGGAAGCTCTGTGGTGACCAAGATGTTCTCTGGGCTTTTACGACCCAAGTAGACAGAGATGCAGGGCGCAAACTCCTCTCTTTGACTGGGCCTAAATAGCTTATGCTTGCCACCCCAATACACAAAAGAGTGAGGCAGGAGGATTGCTATGAGTTTAATATACCAGACTAAGCTACAGACCCAGGCTAACCTGAATTACAGTATGAAATTCTATCAAAAGGAAAAACAAAAAAACACCTCACTTTGGCCTTACTACAAGTCTAGCCTAACACACGGATTGCAACTTCCTGGCCCCCTGCTCCCACTTCTTAATTAATAATGAAGATTAATGCTTCTCACCCTAAGAAGGTATGAAAGTAAATGAAATGACATTTCACCATCGAAGTGTATCACTTAGAATGAGTTCATCTCTCCCTCCCTCTGCTTGGATCCTTCAATCATTATTTCCTTTGTAACCTTTCTCTGTTTAAATTTTCTCTCTTCCACCTCCTTCTTACTACTCAAGCTTAACCCTCATTTTATCTTCTTTCTGTTGTCTACAGGGATTTTTGCAGGTGTGAGGAGGGCTTTGTTCCCCAGCCTCAAAGCCATCGCCACCCCACACACAGCCATCTCTCTGGTCGGTATAGCCTTGGCATAGAGCTATTGAACACCAGCCAAATTCTGGTTAAAAACACTGCGATTCTTGGCCAGACTTTCCTTACAACCAAGGGTGACGTTTCAGGCACGGGAAGGCTTCCCATCCATTCAGGCCCCAGGGAAGCAAAATAGCAACGCCTGTGTGTGTGGCCTTAGGTGGACGGTGCAGTGGAGCTTTGGGTACTGACAGAAATAAATCTGGTGTTTCTGAAAATTGTGAAACATGTGCAGTGAATGTGTCATCCCAGCAAAAGTGAGTCAGTCCCCAGGCCTGGGCTCAAATCTGGCTGCCTTCATTTTCTAAATAGAAAGTGTATTTCTGGCCAGTCTGACATGAGCCAAGTGGGCAGTGGGTGGACAGAGAGGCAAAACAAGAGATATGCAAATCCAAATATCACAAAGTGACAGGAACTAACTTGTTTGTTGAGGGGGAATTTTTTGTTGTTTGTTTGTCTTTTTTGAGATAGGATTTCAGGTAGTCCTTTCTGGCCTCAAACTCACTATGTAGCTGAGGATGACATAGAACTTCTGATCCTCCTGCCTCTACTTCCATGAGTGCTGGAATTACAGGCATGTGCCACCACACACCATTTATACAGAGCTGGGGCTAAAAAACATGGCTTCGTGCATACTACGCAAACACTATGACTGAGACACATCCCCAGATAGCCAGCATGTTTTAAAAGGCAGTCTTTCTCCTTCTTGTCTTTTCTCTTGACCCTGATGTTTGTATTAAACCTGCATTCCATCATTACTTTAACCCAAGCTTTCTAGAGTGGCCTTCTAAACTAGGACACAAAGTTGTGGCAGAGCAGCCTGCACGGACTGGATGTTCTAATCTTTGGAGTCTTCAGTCTGGGTTTGAATGACCATCCCAACTTCAACTAATGTATGTGTCATCTGTGTATGTGTGTGTGCAATTGGTATGCACATGCAGATGCATGTGCATGTGTGTATATATGTCACTGGACAAATTTCTAATATATCTGGAGCCTTAACATCTTTCAGCTAAATGGGAGAAACCTACCTCCTTCCTTGTGAAGTTCAATAAGGCAACACTGAAGTCCTTAGTCACAGCAGGTGGTCATGGGACTTAGGCCACTCTTCTCTTTCCTAGAAAGGTGCTGCAGGTTGGATCCTGAATGGCCCCAAAGACTCACCTGGTCATGTGATTAGAAGGTAGTGGGGGGCTGGAGAAATGGCTTAGCAGTTAAGGCATTTGCCTGCAAAGCCAAAGGACCCAGGTTCGATTCCCAAGTAAGCCAGATGCACAAGGGGCGCATGCGTCTGGAGTTCGTTTGCAGTGGCTAGAGGCCCTGGCATGCCTGTTCTCTCTCTGTCTGTCTCTCTTCTCTCTCTCTCTCTCTCGGCTTGAAAATAAATAAATAATTTTTTTTAAAAAAAAAAAAGAAGGTAGTGGGACCTTTAGGATGTGTCACTTACCTAAAGGAAATGATGTCAATGAGGGTATGCACTTCAAAGTAATTTGGGGATCTTGGCCCCTTTCTGTCCCTCTCTTCATTTACCAACAACCATGAAGTGATCAGCTTTTCCTCTGCCACACACTCCCATGGTGACCGTGCTGCCTCCCCACCAGTCCCATGATCACTGGACCAACCAACTGATCATGGATGGAGAGCCTGGAAACATGAGCCACAACAAACCTTCCCCAGCTGTCTGTTCAATGTCTGAGGTATTCTGTCACAGTAACAGAAAGCTAACAGAAGGGAGGTGTCAGGAGCTCTGGTGAGGATAAAAAATGGTCATAGGGGCTGGAGAGATGACTTAGCAATTAAGTGCTTGCCTGTGAAGTCCATGGACCCCGGTCCGAGGCTCAATTCCCCAGGACCCATATATACCAGATGTACAAGGTGGTGCATGCATCTGGAGTTCATTTGCAGTGGCTGGAGGCCCTGGTGTGTCCATTCTCTCTCTCTCTCTCTCTCTCTCTCTCTCTCTCTCTCTCTCTCTCTCTCTCTTCCTCCCTCCCTCTTTCTCTCCCTGCCTGTCTGTCACTCTCAAATAAATAGATAAAAATAAACAAAAATGCATCCAGTTCAATGGGAGAAAGAGAAAACACCAGTGAAGATACTCAGCAGTGGACACTAAAAACCTTATATTAGGCCAGCCAGGCCAAATGAAACAGGAGCAACAGTGGCATGTCTGTCATGCTGGAAACCAACTGCCCTCTAACTGGACTGGAGGCCCGCTCCATGGGAAGGGAATACATCCCTGACACTGAAAACTTAAAACAGGGGTAGTCATAAGCCCTAGGGGTGTAACATCTGCTGCTATCTGGCTAAATGTATATACTATGCTTATCAAACTGTCCAGTAAGCACTTCTCTTAATGTTCATACCCTTATATTAATGCTACTCTCACTTTTGGCAGAGAATCTTCTCTTTTCAGATGGCAGTGACTTTGGGATGACTCAGAAGACATCATGGTGCTAGAAAGAAGTGACCGGAGTGCTCAGTACTGCAATATCTCTATCACACCTTCCAAGGCTCAGGGTCTATTGCAGAAGAGGTGGCAGAAAGAATGTAAGAGCCAAAGAAGGGTAGGTCTTCTTACAACCTGCTCCCCCCAGACACAAAATGGTCTGTATATCCATAACCTCACAGTGCCTGACACTACCTGTATAAGACCATCATAAGAGGAGGAAAAGATCATGACATCAAAATAAAAGAGAGACTGATTGAGAGGAGGAGGTGATATGATGGAGAGTGGAGTTTCAAAGAGGAAAGTGGGGGGAGGGAGGGTATTACCAGGGGATATTTTTTATAATCATGGAAGTTGTTAATAAAAAAATTGAAAAAAATAAATAAAAAGAAAAGAAAAGAAAGAAAGAAAATGGTCACAGGGGCGTTCATCCTAGCTCCTCACAGCTCCAGCACACACTGGGCTAACTCTTCAGACCGTGTGAGCACCCAGCCTCCGTGAGCAGCAGGGAGAGCAGCAGCTGCCAGGACAGCTTTACCTTGTCTGGAATTTGGAGAAAAAGAAGGAATGCAGGGCCCAGGGTCTGCTGTTCCAGCATCGTGGGCAGGTACGGCTCCCCTTCATCCCTGGCAAACGCAGACGCCAGAGTCACGTGGCTTCCACAGTGCCGGAGGCAGTGACGCAACCAACCCTTGGCTCTGGGTCGGCCTGGAGGAAAGTGTCCTGGCACTGTGTGGGTGGAGCTGGCCCAGGCTGTAGCCCGCACTGCGTCCCAGACCCATGGCAGAGGGGCAGGTGTAACTCCTGGCCCTTGAGCACACACCCCGCTGTTTACCTGGCTTTGTGCACCGCCATCCAAGCCCCACAAAGGGCTCAGCCAGGCATGGCATCCCTGACCTTGGCTTTGCCCTTCCCTTCGCTCCAGCTCACAAGCTGTCCTCAACACCTGTTTCCCTTGGCCCGGACCCCATAAGGTCGAGCTACTCTATTGACTTCATATGCACCAGCGACAATATAATTGACTTCAATTATAATAACTACATCCATTAAAAACCTATGTAATGTTCATTCAGCAGCCTAGGTAATGTGTAATTAACGGCATTACCATATGAATTGTGCATGGGGGTCACTCATAGGCAGATGATGTATAATGTCCAACGTAATATTAATTATAGCACATGCCAAAAATACCCAGCACTCAAAACTTGCAGGCTTGTCCTGGTTATAAACTCTTTTGATTGCATATAAACCCCTTTTATGGAAGAGTCTTTTCATTCGTTCGAATATTGGCTTTCCAGCTCTGTATGCAGAGCAAGCGCTCTGAGAAGCTGCTCGGTGGCCGACTTGGGTCAACGTGAGGCGCCGGTATTGGAGCAACCCCTGGAGAAAGGCCGTAACCTCGAGGCTGAGGAGAGAATTCAGGCGTTCTCTGACCTAGCCATGGATGACACTCCCCTGTCAATCCCTGCCACTTCCATCGGGGCATGCATTTCCTGGGAACCACTCATCACAGGCCTTGGTGATGCCTCTGTCACCAAAACTTTAAGCCAATATCCTCACTGGAGAGGCCAAGATGACTTACAAATGCACAATGGCAATTGTATTGAACGCCCTGCCACAGTGTTCCCAGTGGAATGACAACCCTGTGACAAAAAAGAACCTGCCCAACACACTGGCCCCGCCCTTGACGTGCATAGCTTGTCTGTCAAGCCTACAGTTTCAGCAATGGCTTCCCTTTAGGTGGGTTGCTCTTAAACTTCCTCCTAAAAGTACGCTGTTCTACCAGGGGTCTGAAGTTAGTTCTACACTTTGCAGAATTTGGAAAGTGAGGCCCCTGATGAATGAAGCATCTCTGAGATCCTCGCTAGCAGAAAGGAGATGATAGGAAATGATCCTAGAGGGGCTCATCCTAAATCCACGTAGCTGACGTCTGACTGTGAGCCCAGCTCTCATCTCCTTATCCCAGGATGAGCACTCGCGCCCGCCCCAGTCTGCGCCCGTGCACTGCTGCCCATCAGGAGGTCGGCGGTCCCACCCCTGCAGCAGCGCCCAGGCAGTACTGCACCCTCCACTCGTGAGCAATCCACTGAGCCCTGACCCCAGACCAGACACTGCTAAAAATGCAAGCACGCTGTGGCTTCAAGGGGCTCTCAGGCATTCTTTGTTCGGGTTTGACTCCTTGCTCCTGAACTACAAGACCCATTGGGTCCCTTGCCTCGAATTTCACCTCCTTCTAAATCAGCTTCTCGTGGCCACCACAATGTCCACCAGGTTGTGCTCTGTGAAGTGCAAAGCCGACCCTACACTCACATGCTCTTCTGAATCTTTCATGGCTTCTGTCACTTCCAAAATAAAGTTTAAGCCCTTCCACTTGGCATTCGATTCCCATTAGGACGTGTCTCAGTCTCCTCAGCCTCGTGTTCTTCATCACGTGCCCTATACCCCAAGGTCCCTAGATGTCCCACTTGCAAACTCCCCAGTCCTGAAGTGAATCTTGCAGCTCCTCTCATTATGAAATAGAACATACCTCTCTCTCTTGACTCTGAGTTGGCCATCAAACTGTCCTTGACCAGTAGAACACTGTGAAACAAACAAAAAAAAAAAAATTGAAAACCAGCTCCTTCTTGATGCTAGTCCCTTCAATCATCATATTTCTCTTTGTATTAATTATGAACTTTACTGTTGTACATATTTCATAGTGATCATATTCTTAGTGATCAGATTATATTCTTATATACCTCCTCCCCTGCTCTGAGTCCACTGAGGCCCCTTCTCCATGGGGCTATTGGTATTCATTATGCATTCATGAATGCACCAGTCAGCCTTGGGGTGGGAATGAATCGGGATACTCCTTCCCACCCCATGGCTGTTACATTCTTTCCACCCCTCTTCTGTAATGTCCCCTGAGCCTTGGCAAGTGTGTTATAAGTGTCCTTTGGTATTGAGTTCTCTATATCCTCTATTTCTGTTTTGGTGAGTTTTGCATCTCCTCTGGTGTCTACTTATATCTCCCTAGAGGAGGCTGTCAGGCTAGCAGGGAGAGCAGCATTCCTATTTATTTTTTTTTTTAATACTTTATTTATTGGCAAGGAGAAAGGGAAAGACAGAGAAAGCATGGGCACACCAGAGCCTTTTGCTAACAAACTCTGAACTCCTGTGCATCTGGTATACAAGGGAACTGGGGAATCAAACCTGGACAGCAGGCTTTGGTAGTAAGCACCTTTAACCACTGAGCCATCTCTCCATCCCCAGCACTCAGGTTAAATCTCCACTTCCTCTGTAATATCTCCATGTTCCTTGCAGACATGATAGAGATCACTTATCTCTCTCAGGCAGTCAGCAATTTTTCCTTGTTAGATTGCTGGATCTTGGTTATTGCTGGTATCTGTTGCCATCTGTAAAAAGTAGACTCACCAGCCAATACTGAAAATAGCATGGATCAAAGGGGATAATCACAGTCATTTAAAAGTGTATTTGATGGGCATGCCTTCCCTTCTTAGCCAAAGGGCAGTGGGATGTTCTCTCTAGGGTCTATGGCCCTCCAATCTATGGCATTCTGACTTGGTTCTCACTACCAGGTATGAATTCCCAGTCATGGAGTGGGCCTTATGTCCAATCAGAAAGCAGCTGATTACCCCCTTAGCCTGTGTGCCACTATTGCTCAGGTGAGCCACTGTGTTTCTAAACCTTGTCTAGATTCCTTGAGTTTAAAGTCCGTATGGAATGAGATAGAAGCTGAGGACCAGACATGTGGGTAACCACAGCAAAGCTTACTTAGCCCACTCAGCCCACAAAGTCACTTTAAAATATGATAAATGTTAGTCTTTTTAAGTCATGAGGTTTGGGGCTAGGTTGTTTACATGATAAAGCTTATTGTTGCAAATACACGAAGACTCAGGCTCTTTTAAAAAAATATATTTATTTATTTATTTATTTGAGAGCAACAGAGAGAAAGAGGGAGAGAGAGAGAGAGAGAGAGAGAGAGAGAGAGAGAGAGAGAATGGGTGTGCCAGGGCCTCCAGCCACTGCAAATGAACTCCAGACACGTACGCCCCCTTGTGCATCTGGCTAACATGGGTCCTGGGGAGTTGAGCCTCGAACCGGGGTCCTTAGGCTTCACAGGCAAGTGCTTAACTGCTAAGCCATCTCTCCATCCCAACTCAGGCTCTTTTGTGTTACCATGTGCTTTTCCCTTGAACTAGCATGAGTCAGTCTTCCCCCCAGGTCAAAAGACACTTCTACTCACTGAGTGATAGAATTTTCCAGACACACAGAAAAGGACCATAGAAAGAGCATAAGGTGAAATTTGTATTGACTATATGTGTAGCTGTCAACATCCTTGGCTTCAATTACTACCATTCTCCTGGGTGGGCAAAGGTCTCCTAATATTATGAAAGAAATAAACATACTTTTCTCTCATATAACAGACTTGGCATCTCTTGCAGCTGATTCTGCACTCTTAGTGTCATTCACATTGCCTTGTGCCATCCTCATTGCCTGTTACCATCCTCATCATCTGTGTCATACCCATTTGTTTTCCACACTGGCCCAAGGGATCACTTTGGTTAGCATGATGCTGACTCAGTATGAAGGTATGTGGAAAGATCCAGATCAAAGACACCACTTTCATAATGTCTTGGCCAACCTACCTAACCAAGTTGTTTCCTGTCCCCACTTTGTGCCCCAGTCCTTTTGTGCTTGTGATAGGCACTTCTTAGGGGCTGTTTGCTTACTTAACTACCTTCTCCTACTCACCATTTCCAGCACACAGTGTGAGTCACCTGTGTGTCTTCATTGTCTTTGTGTCCCCACACAGTGGCATCACACAGAGATTTGGAATTATTTCATTCATGACTCCATCACAGAGGATGCAAGATGAAGTTGTGTAAAAGAAACAACAAACCCTTGAGAATGAGGCACATCTGAGTGTGACCCCTGGTTTTACACCATCAAGTAGAACATTCTTGGGCAAGTAGTATGGTTTGGATTTTAAGTGTTCTGCAAAGGCCATATGTTGAAGATTTGGTCACTTATACAAACTAAAATGGCTACCTCATCAATAGGTGAAATAATTGTATAGGACCATCATTATATATGCAGCCTATTAGCATCCAAAGCATTGCTTTGTGTACACAACTGTGATGGTTAGATCACCTACGAGGCACACTTCTGGAGTGGCTGTTGAGAATGCTTCCCTGAGGGATATAACTGAGGAGGGAAATCCCACCCTGAACATGAGCTGGTCATTTGGCCTGTATCAAAAAAGAAAAGGGAGCCCTCCCAGATGTAAGGTGTCTGAAGTACAACCATGCAGCCACGAACTGTCATGCCTTCCCTGCCGTGACAGACTGTACCCTCTTGACCCCTTAGCCAAAGGAAACTTTTCTTCCTTTAAATTAATTTCTGTTAGGGATCTGGTCACAGCAACACAAAAAAGTAACTAACACAGAAACTAAATGTCTTTGAGCCTCAGAATAGGAGATACCAATGTTATGGTTGGACCCTATTTTAAGGCAGCAAGAGCCTAGAGGTTAAGCATGTGGAGAATCAAGAGTTAGACAGAACCATCTAACCACTCTGATCCTAGTGTTCTCACCAATAAGATGGGAAGGACCACAATTCCTTCGTGGTTGTATGAAGAGAGAATGCATGTATAAGATTAGCCTAGTACCAGCTCTAGTAAGTAGCAATGCATGATTTTTTTTATCATTTCAAATATGGATAGAATAGCTGCTGGTATTTGGTGTTCTGTCACCACTGCAAATGTGTGCCATACCTTTGCCTCACTCACTTCCAAAGTTCCCAGGCTCCACACTAAGCCTTGGCCCACAAGAAACCGCTTATGGAATCTCACATCTTGAGAAGGAAAGAACTGTCAAAGAAAACCTAGCTGGGGATGTAGTAGACGTAGCTAAGTTGGCAAAGTGGTTGCCCACTGTACACAAAGCCTTGAGTTCAATCCCTAGCACCATATAAATTTGGCATGGTATAATATGCCTGTGACCCCAGCACTTGGAAAGTGGAGGGAGAAGGATCAGAAGTTCAAGGTCAGCCTTACCTATTTGGCAAGTTCAAGACTAGTCTGGCCTATAAAAAAAAAAAAAAGTAAGGAAAGAAGGGAGGTAGGGAGGGAAGAAGAGAGAGAGGGAGAAAAGAAAGGTTTTATATGAAAGGGGAATATTTTAAAAATGCAAAACACTTACGAGAATACACCAGTCTTTGTCCAGGGACTTCCTTGAAGTCGGAGGGCCTTTCCACAGTACTTCTGGTCCATGCGTAGCATTAGAATATTTCTGGGCAGGTATTGCTGGTGCCCCATCCAGGCTCTGAGGAGCAGGCGTGAAAGTCCTGGCCAGGTACAAACTTGCCCAGGGGTGAGCCTTATGTGTCTCTTCTGCCTCCTTGGCCTGTAGGGAAGGTAAAGCAAATCTTGGGCTATGGCCAGGGTTCTAAGGAAGAAGCCCGACTTGTCTCCAGAATGGGAGGTACAAGACTCTCCTGCTACCCATGCCTCCTGCAGTCCCCACTGCTCTGCAAACAGAAGCTTCCAGGCAAACTGAGTGTCTGGCCTTCACCATGCTCCTGGCAATGTTCTGCACCTGTCCAGGCAAACCTAAAGAGGTTTCATCCCAAGATCTCCTCAAGCCCTGATGGGTGCCCCATCCTCACAGCCCCAGGAGGGGCAGGAGCAACATCAGCTCCAGGTGGAAAGTGAGGACAGGCTCCTAGCACACAGTAGGTGCTCTTAGTTGAGCAGCTTATAAGGTTCTTGGCAAGTGAATGGGGAGGAGCCCTGAGTGATCTGCCCTCACTAGGTATTAGCTGACACCATTTAATTCTCAGGATAAGCCTGGAAACGAGGCACCCTTAACTTCACTCTACAAGTAGACTGAGGCTCAGAAATAGTTTGCTTACAGGCTGTGATGCAGCTCAGTGGTTCATGTGTTTTCTTGACAGGGAAGAGACCCTCAAATTGAACCCCGGTAGTACAGAGAGAACAATGGCTACAAATTCTCAGTACTGGGAAGCTGACTCAGTGGATCAAGTGCTTTCACTTAAGTATGAGGACCTGAGTTTGCATTCCCAGCATGCATATAAAAGACACAGGGCTGGAGGGATGGCTGAGCAGTTAAGGCGTTTGCCTGCGAAGCCAAAGGACCTAGGTTCCATTCCCCAGGACCCACCTAAGCCAGATGCACAGGGGGAATGCACATCTAGAGTTCATTTGCAGTGGTCAGAGGCCCTGGCATGCCCATTCTCTCTTTCTCTCTGTCTGTCACAATTCTCTTTCTCTCTCTCTCTCTCTGCTTGCAAACAATTTTTTTTTTTTAAAGTTAGACACAGGGGCATGTACCTTAATCCCAGAACTGGGGAGGGAGGTGGAGACTGGAAGATCTCTAGAGCTTGCTGGCTAGCTCATCTAGACTCTAGGTTCAATGAAAGATTCTGTCTCAAAACATAAGTTGGAGGGTTGGAAAGATGGCTCTGCGGTTAAGGTGCTTGCCTGAAATGCCTAACAATTATGATTCAATTTCCCAGTACCCAATGAAAGCCAGATGCACAATGTGGAGCATGCATCTGGAGTCCATTTGCAGAAAGGCTAGAGGCCCTGGCAACCCATATTCTCTCTCTATTCTTTCTGTGCTGAGCATGGTAGCATATGCCTTTGATTCCAGTACTCAGGAGGTTACGGTACAAAAATCATTTTGAGTTCAAGGGCAGCCTGAGACTACATAGTGAATTCCAGGTCAGCCTGAGCTAGAGTGAGACCTTACCTTGAAAAATAAAAAAATAAAAATAAAAGGTAAGCCAGGCATGGTGGCACACGCCTTTAATCCCAGCACTCGGGAGGCAGAGGTAGGAGGATTGCCGTGAGTTCGAGGCCACCCTGAGACTACATAGTGAATTCCAGGTCAGCCTGGGCTAGAGCAAGACCCTACCTTAAAAAAACCAAAATAAAATAAATAAAATAAAATTAAATAAAAGGTAGAGAATAATTGAGGAGAGTGGCATCTGCGATGGCCCCCTGCCTCCACACACATGTAAACACATATGCATATGTGCCTGCACAGACACATGTGTTCATGCCACATAGTCTTAGACCAAAATAAAGGGAAAAGAAATCACTTGCTCAAATTCCGAGGGTAGAAAGTGACAGAGGAGGAACCAGAAGTCCAAAGCCCTTTCCTATGGCATCCTCTGCCTCTCTGAAAAGGGGAACGCAGGGCTCCAAGTCAACAAGCCTTCAGCCACCTGGCCTCACACACAGTGTGTTCCCAGCCCCGCACCAGACATGGGAATAGTGAGTGTGGCCGAGGTTGAAGTTCTCAGTTCTGAGCTGGACAACTGGTAGGGCAGGGAAGCCAAAAGAGGATGACAGGAAGCGGCACCCGTGAGTAGGGGTGGCGAGAGGCAGAGGACGTGGTATGGATGTGATCAGTGAGGCAGTGCAGAAGGGCTTCGAACATCCAGCGCCACAGAGATGCCAGGCACTCAGGCCCTCACCTCCTCAGAGGTCAGGAAGGCTGTGTGGGAGGGGCTCTGTGATCCACACCCCTAAGGGCTGGAGTGCGTTTTTAAGCTTAGGACTCAGAGGAGGATCGCTGTGAGTTCCAGGTCAGCCTGGGGTAGAGTGAGACCCTACCTCAAAATAAATTTTAAAAAGAGTAATCAGAGAAAACAGAGGTGCCCACTTACACGTGGCACTGCTGGGCAGGCACTTCAAACACACGATCACGTTTAATCCTCACACCCACTCCAAGAGGTGAGAGCTATCTATAGATAAGAACATCAAGCCTCAGGTAGGTGCCAACAACAAGCCCCAGCACTGGGCAGATTGTATAAATGAGGAAAGTGGGCGGGCACAATGCAGGGGCAGAGAGTAGGAAATTGAAGGGTGTCTAACCTTCCACTGTTCTTGCCACGTCACAAGGTGTCAGTGTGGCCTGGGCTTTCCACTGCAATACGAGCCAGAATGGGTGTCTATTTCTGAGTATAAAATCTAATTTCTAAAACGGTAGAGATTCACTTTTTCAATGTTAAAACACTTGGCTGACTAAACAACGCCTGTCTAAAGGCCTCATGGCTCACAGGACAACATTTTGCCACCTCTGACAGTGATGTTGCAGAGGGCACCCCACCGCTAGAGGCACCAGGCATGTTTGGGGCAACAGATACTGGGATGGGGTGATGAGGCTACTGGAGGGGCTGCTGAGATTGGACCCAGGGACCTTCAGGGTTCCTCCTGAGCACAGGCTGCAAATTGTAAAGATGGGAGCATCCATTAACAAAATTACTATAAAGGCGTGCAGCCAGGAATTCTTCTGCCTTCCTTCACGCACTATCCAAGACGTCCTGACCTCCCTGCTGTCTTTTCATCTTGGCATTCAAGGATGGCTCTGCCCTAAATCTCAGGCCTGGCCCACGCATCACAGTGGCTGTGGGAGAGGCATACTCCCCATGTCCTTGGTCTGCTTCTAGAGCCCTGCCTAACTACACAGGCCATACCTCTCTTTCTAGCCCCCCTCCCCAAGCTCCCATCCCACCCATAAGTCTTAGCTACCTAGTCCCAATCAGAAGGTGCTTGCTGACCATTTGTTCTCCACCCTCTGTACCTAGTGCAAAAAAAAAAAACCCTTTAATATTTACTTCTGAATTGCTCATTGTACCCCATCTTGATCCATTTCTGTTGCTATGACAGAATACCTGAGACTGAACAACTTTTTGGTTTTTTTGGGGGGGGAGGGGTTGTTAAATCTTGTTGGGAACTTTAGTATATAAATATATTGCAAATTGATTGTGTTCCCACTGGCTTATCCTCTCTCCTTCTCCCTGCTCCCATTTCCCTGAGGGCCCTCCTCAGTGAGTATCAGTAGTCACTGTGTTGAGCTCTTGGGGACCTCTTATATTCTGCTTTGATGAATTTTGAATCTCTTCAGTGTCTATGCCATCTCTCTGGAGGAAGTTGTCAGGCCAGCAGTGAGAGCAGTGCTCATATATAATCCACCTCTTCCTCTGTAATGCTTCCTGGCCCTGGTGAGCGAGACAGAGATGCCTCATCTCATGCTAGGCACTCCACTTTCTCTTCCTGTTGTTGTGATGGGTCTTGGGTCGCCTTGGTATTTGCTGCCATCTGTAAAAAAGCAGGGTCTCTAACCAAGAGTGAGAACAGAATTGTGCTAAGGGGATAAACATGTACAAATGAAATTTTTTTTCATAAGCACAACCTCTCCGTTTAGTCAGAGAACAGTGTAAGCTTTGCCCTGTGGAGACTGAGCAACTTGTAAAGGAAGATGCTTATTTCCGTCACAATTCTACAGCCTGGGAACTCAATACCACATAGCTGCATCAGGGATGAGCTTCTGGTTGCTTCCTAACAGCAGATGCAGGAAGGGACAAGAGAGAAAAGGGGACTGACTTCCAAGACAGCTAACCCCGTCCCCAAAGAAAGGCAGTCCCTCCTTCCTGATGAATGAATGAGCCTAACCTTGCTCCAAGGACACTGCCTTCCTGTACCTCCATGCTGCAAAATTGGAGATCCACTCCTGGAGTTTGGGGGTACACAATGAAACTATAGTTTACCCCTAGTGTCTATACAAGTCTGTGTCAGGCATTCAAGCACCTTAATGAGCAAAACCATTTTGGTCCCCTGCACTTGTGATCCTACTGAAGCCACACCACAGTCTAGGGGCTGGGGGGTTGGCAAGGCTTGGTAATGAAATGAGGATAGCTCTGGCACCCCATCTCTCCCATATCTCCTTTGTCCTATGCATGCGCCTAATTTATGCACTCTGCTTCCATAATACTACCCTCGTGGTAGGAGGAGGCACAGTGGGGAAAGCCATGGAACTGGCAAGGAAGAGAGTCACAGGCGCGCGCGCATGTGTGTGTGTGTGTGTGTGTGTGTGTGTGTGTGTGTTCTCACTCTCCCACCAACCACAGTCAGGACCCTGCTTACAGACACACTCCTCCTGAACTTGGAAGCCGGCCTTGCCTCCGCTGTGGCAGGCAGCCCTGAGCCTGCTGCCAGGGCCTGGGGTGGAGGACAAATAGCCCCATCCCATCTTTAAGGAGACCAAGCGCCAATAGCTTACCCCAGGAATCCAGCCAGGTTCCCTTCAATCCAGGGCCTGGCCATATAGGTACTAATCAGCTCAGTCCCCCACCCTTCCTTCTGCAAACACCCCCACAGCCAGCCGCCAGTGGACCAACAGGTCCCTGGGCTCCCTGCTTAGCTCTACTCATAGGGAGCTGGCCCTGAGCCTCTCGCCTCAAGCCAACAGCAACTGGCCATCTGGGAAGGCCTCCAGCTGCCCATTGGACAGGGAGAGGAGTGGTGGGATGGGGTAGGATGCCTACTGGGATGGCCACTTGTCTTCACACCCCTCAGGTCTCAGGCCGAATCCCGCCAGATTCTCTCTCTCTCTCTCTAAATATATATATATATATACACACACACTCCCCACACCCCTTTCAATGCTTCTTACTGTGCTTTATTTTTCCCTTACAGGATTTTTGCATGCATGTATGCATATACATGTGGGGGAATGCGAGTACAGAGCTGCATGTCCATGTGCGTACATGTGCACGTGGAGGCTAGAGGCCAGTGCTGGGTTTCCTCCTCAGTTGCTCCCCACCTCATTTTTTTGGAGACAGGGTCTCTCACTGACCCAGAGTTCACTAATTTGGCTAGAATAGCCAGCCAGAAAGCCCGGGGCAGTCTCCTGTCTCCACCTCCCTTGAGCTAGGATTACAGACACACACTATCATGCCTGGTTTTTTACATGGGTGCTGGGGATCCAAGCTCAGGTCCTCATGCTTGAAAGGCAAAAACTATACTCATTCAGCCATCACCGCAACCACCATCCTTATAGGATTTCTGAAAAAAAAATTCAATGGAATGTCATGATGTTTTTGTGGGAAATACAAGGACAGCAACCTTGTTGTCCTGTTCAGTTCTACAACTCAGATTTCAAGCCCCAACTATATGCTCAGTAAATACTTGGAGAACTGAGAGACAGAGTGGGGTGGGGGAGAGAAGGAGGGAGAAGGATGCTCTATAGTGAGGGTATAGCTGATGGGAGGGGGAGAAGAAGGAGGGGAGGGATGCTCTATAGAGAGGGTATAGCTGATGGGAGGGGGAGAAGAAGGAGGGAAGGGATGCTCTATAGAGAGGGCAGGGCTGATGGGAGGGGGAGAAGAAGGAGGGGAGGGATGCTCTATAGAGAGGGCAGGGCTGATGGGAGGGGGAGAAGAAGGAGGGGAGGGATGCTCTATAGAGAGGGCAGGGCTGACTCACCTCTCTATACCCAGTTGGTTTCTCTTCTTCAGGTTTATCCTAGACCAGTGTTGTCCTGAAAGCCTTTCAAGGGAAATGGCTTTAGCAATCATTTTCATACTTCGTGACCATCAGGAAGATCCCACTTGCGGTCCAGGAGTACAGATGTGCATTTTTTGCTTATGTCCTTAACAACTCAGAGCTCTGTGTCATTGCCATGACTCAGGTTTTCTCAGGCTCAGCCCCATGGACAGGAGGCCGGTCTGGAGAGCTTGTGGGGGGAGGGAGGGCACCTCATGTTTGGTTACTGTAAGGTACTCAGCAGCATTCCTGGCTCTGGCCACCACCTGCCCTTCTCTCAGGTGTGACAACCAAAACGTGCTTCCGGGCATTGCTAAATGTTCCCCCAGAAACCAAGGTTACTCCACTTGAGAATCTCTGTGTTGATTTAACACATGAAGAAACTGAGGCCACTCAGTTACCCTGGGTCAGCTGCTCTTGGCCTTGATGGGTGGAAATCCTCCCTCTCAAGTCGTCTTTTTTCTCTTCATTCTTCCAGCTCACCCTCCCGGGCAGGGAAGCACTGGCTGGTCAGGGACCTATGACTGGGAAGAGCCACAGGTTGGCCATACGGAGCCGTGTCTCATTGTTGACAGCCCTGGGTCCCTGGAGTGCGAACAGAGCCCTCCCCAGCAGCACTGCTGAGCATAAGGCCAAGCAGCTTGGAAAACACTTACTCACCCTCTGGCCAGGCTTAGAGCATCACCAATGATCAATCATATCTCTTAATTATCTGTGATCCTCAGGCCAGCCAAGACTTCCCGCTGGGGACAAATATTTGCTCTGAGACACCCCCCCCAGTGCCCCCCCCCACCCAGCCAAGGAGAGGTCTGGGCTCTCTTCCTGGGTCAGCCCTTCTGTCCATCTGCCCATGCAAAGCTGCCTGGACATGCCCGTTTGTGAAATCCCCAGGTTTCTATTTGGGGGTTGGTGCTGTTTTCTGAGAAAACAGAATTAGAGATTCACTCATTTAGATGAATCCTGTTTGGAAACACTGCGGTGGAAGACAGAAAATGAAAGGACATGGGCCGAGGTTCAAGCCAACTTGGACCTGTTACAGAAAAAGTGTCTCCACTCCTTTAGGCTCCATCTCACTATAAGGACAGTACCAGGCTTCTCAACTCTCATATCTACTAGCTCATATCTAGCTTTATTTTGCTCCACTCTTCCCATGAATCACAGCCGTTATTATCCTTGCAGTGAATACTTCTCTCTCTCTCTCCTGTGCCCAGAAAGCTCATATTTATGCTTTGAGATCTAAAGTACGTTTTCTTTTCTTCCCCAACCCCTTGAGCCAACCCAGGCAAAGTTCATTCTTCGTTATAGTCAGGTTCGCATTACTGGTAGAAATCACCCAACCAAGAGCAGCCTGTAGTTAAAAAAAAAAAAAAAAAAAGAGGTTTATGTTGGCTTACAGGCTCGAGGAGGAAGTTTCATGATGGCAGGGGAAAAAAGATGGCATGAGCAAAGGGTGGACAACACCCCCTGGCCAACATAAGGTGGACAGCAGGAACAGGAGAGTGTGCCAAACGCTGGCAAGGGGACACTGGCTATAATACCCATAAGCCCTCCCCCAACAATACACCACCTCCAGGAGGCATTAATTCCCAAATCTCCATCAGCTGGGAACCTAGCATTCAGAACACCTAAGTTTATGGGGGGCACCTGAATCAAACCACCACACTTGCCTTCTCTTGGATCCCTCCACAGCTTGCCCAGACATGGGTATAACTTGGTATCAATGGTCTCAGAGATAGTTTTGTAATAGGGATCTAGAGTCCACTGGGGAAAGCTGAGTCACCCGACCAGACCAAGCTGAGCCTGCAACAAAGCATGAAGATCATTCATGTTGCATCCGTCAGGGCCTGGCTCAGTCTTCCTCGGTCCACTAATGTGTGGCTTGCATGAATGCACCTTCTAGAAGACCCTGTAGGAGAGCTTTCTAGAACCACATTGTGCTAGATTCTGAAGCAAGTGATGTCAACCGTCACGTCCTGTGAGAATCCAGGAGAACCCGAGTTTCCATTTGTGATGGGAACCTCTGGTCGACATCCTGACAGGATTTAGAATCACCTTGGGAACAAATCTCTGGGGATATCGGTGAGAAATTTCTCTAGGTGAGGTTAATTGAGATGGGAAGACCCACCCTAACTGTGAGTGGCGAGCATCCCATGGGCTAGGCTCCCTCACGGAATAGAAAAGAAAAGCTAAGCCGAGCAGCAGCGTTCACGGCCCTCGGCTTCCTGGCTGGGCCTGAATGTGAACAGCTGCCTTAATCTCCTGCTGCCATGTCTTCCCCACCATGATGGACTGTCAATCAAAATCAACCCTTCCTTCCTTAAGTTGTTTCTTGTCAGACATTTTGTCATCCCAGCAGTGAGAAACTAACCAATCCTCTATAAGAGATGAAGGTCATTGCCATGGCTAGGGTCAAGGGTCATTGAAGGCACCTGACTACACTCAGTCACTTTCTCCTTGGCATAACTATGTAGAGGGACCTGATACCTACCTCTACAAGCCAGCCTCCCATAGCTGCCCTGAGACCAGACACAAGCTTGGCTGGGACTCAGTGGTGCTTCTGCACCCAGGACAGGGCATAGGAGGGTAGAGCAGGTCAAAAGGCCTGCCTTACATGCCCAGAGCTGGTTTCTTGCCCTTCACCAAAGACCCGGAATGTCACATGCTGTCCTCGAAGACTGTACCAATTGATGTCTTCTTGAACTTGCGTGGCCCATAGGAAGGGGCATCAGTGGCTGCTGGCAGAATCTGGATTTGTTGCAGCTCTGCAGTGCTCTGCTCAGCAGGCAGGCATGTGGGGGTAGCACAGAGAGGCACCCCGACTCCTTTATTGCCCCCTCAAAACTCTGAGTTTGTGAAACATATTGGAATATCACTCCAGGGAAATAATTTCAAAAGTGTCTTCAGGCTCTTTTCAATAGTTCTGAGGTTCTTATAGAGTCAAAATCCCAGAAACAGTTCACTGATGAACAATGGTGAGATAAATGGTATCTTGGGACAAGCAACAGTGGGCATGGGGTGACAAAGCAAGATATTTTGTTGTGATTTTTTTCTTTATTTTGAGAGAGAGAGAGGGAGAGAGAAAGAGAAAGTGGGAGAACGAGAGAGAGAATGGGTGCACCAGAGCCTTCAGCTGCTGCAACGAACTCCAGCCATGCGGGTCCCCTTGTACCCGTGTATGACATTGCATGCAAGCTTGCATCACTGTGCGTCTGGCTTATGTGGAACCTGGAGATTCAAACATGAGTTCTTAGGCTTCACAGACGAGCGCCTTAACTGCTAAGCCATCTCCCCAGCCCTTGTTGTAATTTTGTGATATCAGTCAGAGGAAGGGCATGACTTCAGTCTGGTCCCCAAGCTCATGCCATGTGCATGAGGAGAGCACACCAAGACAGCTGCAGTGGTGGCCGGGAGTTACAAAGTGTGGGTGACTGCTGCTGCCACTGTCACCACTATCAGCACCACCACCAAGGCCACCACCAGGACAAGGGCTGAAGCCTGAGAGCTGAGCTGTGGGAACGAGAAGGGGCAAATTTTCAGCAGGTCTTGCTAAACATTGGATTAGTAAAGAGAGAATAACTAGGATGTGTGTCTCAGCTCAAATGTCAAAGCGAGCAGTGGTAATGCCCAAGGAATAGAGAAGGTGGGACCATTTTCAGATCACCAGGAAAGTGGAAGGACTGTGGGGAACACTGGGCATTGCTGTTGGTCCCTGGAGGCAGGGGCACTGGCCAACTTCCAGATGTAGAAGTGGAAGTCAGAAATAAAAATAATAATAATAAGGCTGGAAAGATGGCTTAGCAGTTTAGGCACTTGCCTCTGAAACCTAAGGACACATGTTTGATCTCTCTTCAGATCCCATGTAACCCAGATTGCACAAAGGTGAGGCAAGGGCAAGGTTGCACATGCCCGCTAGTTGACGCAAGTGTCTGGAGTTGGATTGCAGTGGCTGAGGCCCTGGCACACCATTTCGCTCCCTCTTTCTTGATAGATAGATAGATAGATAGATAGATAGATAGATAGATAGATAGATAGACAGATAGATAGGGAAAAAATTAAAAAGAAATAAACAACACAGTGCAGAAGCATTATTAACTCTACAGAAAGAATCAACCTGCCCAAGGAGAGTGTGGAGAGAAATCAGAGGAAGCTTGGGGCCTGGTTCTGAGAACTTAGAAGAAGCTTCATGCGTAGCACAGAAGGCTCTAACAAGGGAAGAAGACGAGGGGCAGGGCAAGGTCCTCCTGAGCCTGTTAGAAGCAGCTAGTGTGTCTCTTGCCACATAGATGGTGTCCTCACTATTGTAGACACTCCTCACCAGTGGAAGATATATTCGAAGACTCCCAGTGGATTCCAGGCACTGTGGAGAGGACTTGATCCTATACATCTATGTTCTGATTTTTCCCATGCAAGCAGATGAACTTTAATTGACAAAGTAGTCACAGTGAAAGATTAACAGTAATAACAATGAAATGAACAACTATTATAACATGATATATAGTACTTATGGTTGTTTCTGGAATTTTCCACTTAGTATTTTTTGACCACAATTAATCATAGGTAACTAATACTGTATAAAACAAAACTGTAGGGCTTGAGAGATGGCTTAGCGGTTAAGGCATTTGCCTGCAAACCCAAAGGATCCCCATTTGATTCTCCAGGACCCACGTAAGCCAGATGCACAAGGGGGCGCATGCATCTGGAGTTTCTTTGCAGTGGCTGGAGTCTCTGGCATGCCCATTCTCTCTTTCTCTCCCTCCCCCTCTCCCTTTCCCTCTTTCTCTCTCTCAAGTAAATAAATAAAATATATTTTTTTTAAAAAAGGAAAGGAAAAAAAAAACTGTAACGGGGTCTTCAGGGTCCAGGATGGAGGGACAACTGTATAACTGTTTTTTTTTTTTCTTTTCTTTTTGACAGAGACTGGCCTACAAAGCCCAGACTAGCCTTGAACTCTCGATTCCCCAACCTAAGACCACCCTGATCCCAGGTTCTGGAATTACAGGTATGCGCTACTATATCTGGCTCCATATTGGCAATTTTCTGCCCAACCAAAATAATCCAAATAGTACAAGTCATCATGAGTTACAGAACTTGTTCTAGGCCAAATGCTAAGCACTCTCATCGATAGCCCACTACTGTTACCCCATTTTCAAGATAAGGGAGTAAAGCACAAAGAATGGGTAATTCTCTTGTTTATAGATGGAGAATTCAGCATCAGAGGACACTCCAGAGTCCATTGAGATAAGAGCTACTTGAGCTCAAGGTCAAGTCAGCAGGCGCCAGGCTCAACCCCTGCCCCACCTCCAGCTGCGCTGTCTCGCTGCCTCTCCTTTGCTGCCCCAGCTGGCCCTCCTGGGACACTCAGAGTGTGCAGCTCCATGTGGCCCGACACATCTTGACTCCAAGTCAAAGGGCGCCTGGCTGCCAAATTGTGATTGCAAAACTACTTCTGATGATTTAACTGTAAATGAATCTGAAACATACGGACTGAATTTCCCTTGAACTGCACACCAAAACTCTCATTTGATTAAAAAATTTAAAAGGCTATGTTGAAAAACTGTAAGGAATAAAAAGAAAGAAGGAAAAGAAAGTGGTAAGGATATGGAAGTCAAAGGGGAATGGAAAGCATCTAAGAGCTAGAAGAGAGAGAACACTTTCTGACTCCTCCCAAGCAGAAGGCTAGTGAGAAATTTTACAAGGGGCTGTGAACTTCCACACCTCACGGGGTGGGGGGGGGGCATAGCTCTGCTGGAATTGATACCAGCCTGGGGGTATCCTACAGCTGCTGAATAATAGCAGTTTAGGAAGGAGAAATCATTCTCTGTGTTTTTTCAATTTGATATATCTCATTAGCCCAGGATATCCTCTAACTTACTATGTAGCTGAGGGTGACCTTGAACTTCTAATCCTCCTGCCCTCACCTCCCAAATGCTGGAATTATAGACCTGTGGTACCATGCCTGGTTTATGTGGTGTTGACAATCAAACCCAGGGCTTTGTGCATGTCAGACGTGTGTTCTACCACTTGAGCTGTGTCCACAGTTCCAGAAAGACATACTCAAATGCTCAAGATTAGTGTGTGTGCACACAAAAGACTCTGGTGAAAGATAAAATACACACACACACACACACACACACATACACACACACATATGCACACATTGTAAGTACAGGTGTATGTGTGTTACAAATTATCTTTCTTACATATAAGTATCTATTATATCCACATACATAAATGTAAAGATATTCTGATACTTTGAATGTTATAGTTTGAATGTTTGTTGAATGTTTGGCCCCCTAGACTGAGGTGTTTTATTAAAATTGGCCTTGGAACTTGAACCAGTAACAGGCAGATCCCTACCACAGGGGGCGTATCATTGGGGGCAGATCTTGAGTCCAGCCCTAAGGTGTGTGGAGAGCAGTTTGGAGCTCTGGCTGTTCGTGTTCTTTGGTGTTTTCTGGCTGTTTGATGGTGTCTCTCTGCTTGGATCTATGGAAATAAGCCAGTTTCTTTAACCATCGATAATGTTCTCCGTCAATTTGTAAGCCTGAAATAAACCTTTTCCTCCCTTTTCCTTGGGTCTTTGTCCCAGCAATGCAAAGCTGATTGCAACAGATATATAGATATATTTAGGAGAAATAAGTATATAGATATCTCTAAGTACTTGTGCGGGAAAGAAGGAATCATTTTATATATAAATTTAAATGATGTATATGTAAATTATTTTTATTTGGGGTCCATATACATCATTTCTTCTAGGCATACACATTCTTAACCATCTCTTAACAGATATTAAATAGAGATATTTTATATACGTTTTTAATATATACAACATATAACATATATGTTAACATACAGCACAGAAAGAATGGAACTTGCAGGAGAACCATGAGTGTTTAATAACTCTAACCCAGCTCTGGTCTCAAGCGCTGGGTTTAGGAAGAGGCCAAGGATAGCTATTGAGATTTGATGGAGCTAAGCTGCTGGTGGCCTCTGAGCCAGTCTCTTTGACTCAAAGTGGTATCAGTGGCTGCCATTAGCAGGTCCATAGAGAGGGTGCTGTCACCATGAACGCACAAAGCGTGACCATTTTTGCATCTGACATCTTCCATGACCAAACCATTCCAAGGCATCCATTGCCTACCACTTCCTGTTCCAAAAAGTTCCAGTGCAGCATAAACGTATCACCCAACCAATAAAAAACACAGATCATAGCCAGGTGTGGTGGCGCACACCTTTAAACCCAGCACTTGGCAGGCAGAGGTAGGAGAATCACCATGATTTCAAGGCCACCCTGAGACTACATAGTGAATTCCAGGTCAGCCTGGGCTAGAGTGAGACCCTACCTCGGTGGGAGGCAGGGGGACACAGATCGCCTTTTCCAGAGAAAGGTCACCTACTTGGAATTTCTGACTTCAACCTGGACATGGTGGCACTTGCCTATAATAATCCCAGCACTTGGGAGGTGGAGGCAGAAGGATCTCCCAGGAATTCAAGGTCATTCTCAGTCACATGACGAGTTTAGGGTCAGCTTGAACTATCCAAGACCACTGTCTGTAGAACCAGCTCTGCTCCGACTTGACTTCGAATATAAAGGGCCCGAAGCTGCGGGAGCCACAGTTAGGCATGGCACTGGCACTGATGCTGATGGTGCCGCTCCTGTGTTTTCCTCCTCAGTGAACTGCAAGATCCTGATGGGTTTCATTGTCTTTCCTCTCCCAAACCCTCTGTGTTGTTAGGAAATAGTTTTGGGAAACACTTGTTCAAAACACAACAGCAGAAAACGGAGGGAGCAGCCAATGTGTTTTTCAGAAGAACCATTTGGCAGCCGTGAAATGATGACCACACTGGTATTGACCTCAGCCGACTGTGGGGCTGCAGATGTCACAGCCCATGCGTGCAGAAGGATGCACAACTGGATCTGGCAGCACAGGCCTGGCCCTCTGACATGGCCAAACACTGGCTCGAGTGAGGAGAAGCACGATCAGGCCACGCCTTTCCCCTAAGTGACGGCGAGGCCCTGCAGACACCACGCAGTTGGTGCTAAGTCGAGAACTTCCTTGACTATGTGCTCACACACCGGCTCTTTCCGTGCACGTCACGGATGGCTGTCTTCAGGGCGGGCCCTGTCAGGGAAAGGGAATGAGAGCCACTGCCAAGCCTGCCAGGGCATGGCCATAGACTCTGCCAGCAATCTGCCAGTTCTTCTAGCCCAAGGCAAGAGTTAACCCTTGATAGGGTTCAGGTCGGGAGCACTGACTCAGGAGCTAAAGGGGATCAGTTCAAATCTCAGTCCTAAAGTTTACTCCAGTAGGGTCCTTGAACAAGTGCCTCAACCTCCTTGTGCCTTGGTTGTCCCACCTGTAAAATGGGTGTGACAGTGATTGTAACTACAATATGTGTAAATATGTGTAATAATGTGTAAACACAATATCAGGAAGATGTGCCACAGAAATCAAGGCTTTTGCACAGGGCTCACAGCACAGTGAATTCTCAATAAATGCCAGTATTTTTTTATAGCTTCGATCTTAACAATGCCAGCTTACTGAATTTTTTTTACAGCAAAAAAACGATCCATTTTTTTCTAAGTAGATGCTAGCAGAAATTTACTAAGAGCTATAAATATGAATACCTTTTCTTGAGCACCATTGGAATAATTGATTCTGCAGAGTCTCCAACTCCTTCCTAGTCTCTCAGTCATCCCTGCATTCATTTAGCACTAGTGCTGGGGGACTACACTTGAGCAAGACACTGCTCCTTCTCTGGTCAAGGAGGCTAGCTTGGATGGTGATGACACAAGGCCCAGACATATACATTCTCTACATGAAAACCATCATCAGACCAGTGAGGGAGAGATGAGTTCTGACCCTGGGGCCCTAGCAGGGCTTCCTGGTGGGAGGGTATAGTAGTTTAAATAGATGGCCCCCCAATATATTCAGTGTTTTATTAGTTTGTAGTTTGCATCTGCAGCCACCTGGCTGGAGGGGGTGTCACTGGACGGATCTTAAGGTGTGGTGGTGGGTTTCAGATTTCAATCTAAAGATAAGCAAAGTGTGCCTAGCTGGAGTTCCTGAAGTGTGCTGTGCTGTGTGGCTTTTGGCTTTTGGGCTTGTGCTTCTTTCTCTCTGTGTGTTTGATTCTGTGAAAGCAGGCCAGCTTCTTCTGCCATTACGGAACTTCCTCTGGATCTGTAAGCTTCAATAAATATCCCTTCCTCCGTAACTGTGCCTGGTCTGGAAGCTCATCTCAGAGAACCTGAAGCTGTCTGCAACAGAAGGCAACTGTGCAGAACAGGCTTGTAGGTGAACAGAAAGTCAGTGATTTGAGAAGGGAGCAGTCAGAGGGAGGCCCAGGGACATACCAGCCCACTCAGAAGCCAGCAGTCCCTGGGCTTGTCACAAGGAGCTGCAAGAGAAATGAGGCTGGAGAGCCTATGGCCCTGCTTTGGAGGTGACAGTCCCTGGAGAGGGACAAAGGGAAGAAATAGAGGGCTAGCGTGTATCTCAGTGCCTAGCATGCACAAAGCATCACGTTTGATCCCTAGACCCATAGGAAAACATTAAGTACTGACAGACAGATAGACACGGTGGCACATATCTGCAGAGGCAAGAGGATTATCACAAGATCAATATTAGCCTGGTCTACATGGTAACTTCCGGGCCAGGCAGAGCTATATAAAGAGACAATGTCTCAAAAGACCTCACCCCACAGGGGATGGGGAGATAGCTCAGTGGTTAAAGGCACTTATTCACAAGCCTGTCTGCTTGAGTTTGATTTCCCAGAACAAATATAAAGCCGGCTACAAAATGGCACACATGTCTATAATCCCTATGTGTCTCCATAATGGAAAGCAGAGCCAGGAGAATGCAGAAGTCTATGGGCCAGCTAGACTGGTACACACAAAGTGGCAAAAACAAACAAACACAAAACAGAGTCCCTGTGTCAAGCAAAGTAGAAGGAGAGGACAGACAAAATACCCTGCAGTTGTCCTCAGACCTCCATACGTGCACAATGGCATACACAGATCTCTCTGTCTCTCTGTCTCTCTCTCTCTCTCTCTCACACACACACACACACAGAGAGAGAGAGAGAGAGAGAGACTTTAAAAAGTCACCCCACGAAAAGCTGAGAATGGGAACTGAGCCCAGCTCTTGTTTCTGCAGTACACTGTCTTTTCTTACATGCTATGATGTGATACAATCACTTCACCTGCCTCATTACTCAGCTGCTTCTCCAGTGAAATCAGAAACTGCTCGTTTCACTATCATTTGGTAACTGTGCACCATTCTTCAGGGAAATTGGGGCACCCATGGTGAATAACACTCATCCACTGGTTATCTTGAATTACTTGTGCTTCCTTTAAAAATTCCTAGCACTGCCAAAAGCCCTGGGTAATTTCCAGACATGGGCAGGTTATGATAAGCAGAAGGTCCTGAAAACCAATTGGCTTTGGTCTCCCCAAAGACCAATACTAGCCATACTGCAAGTGACAAGCTGCCATATGTCCACAAAACAGTGGTACAGGGGTCCTAGGGTTTTCACCAGCTGGTTGAATTCTCTATGGCTCCATCAAAGCACTAGAGGAATGGCCTTCCAGAAGGAAGCCTCAATGGGTTTGGGACCCTAGGTGGGCTTTAATGGAAGAGCTGAAGGCATGGCCAAGACTCCTAACCCAGAGGTCTGCTCCACATTGACATCAAATGTGCAGGAAGGGAGAGGTCACAGGGACCAATAGGAGAGATCTCAGGGCAACATCAGCATGGCATCACCTGGGAGACCAGAGAAGAGAGGACTCTGCATCCTGAGCACCCTGAATACACAGTGCCTGCTGTCGTTCTGGGAACCTCACGTGAATCATCTCTTGTGCTCATGAAAACTTTTTGAAACCAACACAACTATTTACACTTTATAGATGAGAAAACTGAGGATCAGAAAAGTTGAGTGTATTGCCTAACCCCCTAGGTCTCCTGCACTAGACTACAAGCTAGGGCAGGAACCAAAGCTGGCTGTGCTCACCTCTGGATTCCTCAGTGAGCACCAGGACCAGCTACAGGTCTAGACTACACCAGGACTAGACTACCTAGGACTCGGCGCAAAATGAGATCACCAGGCTCCTGTTGAACTATTATTAAGGATTTATGATGGTGATTACTGATCATTAAACTGAGTGCAGAGACCTTATAAGTGTGGAGTCCAGTGTGACTACCTAAATAACACGCCCACGCCATCAACCCTGCCTTCTATGTAACAGCTAATCAATAAAATGGGGTGAGGGAGATAGCTCCATCAGCAAAGTATTAGCCTCGTAAGCATGAGAACCTGAACGTGAGCCCCAGAATACACATACAAAATGCCAGGCACAGTGGCCCATGCTTGTAATCCCAGTGCTGGGGAGGCAGAGACAGGAACATCCTTAGGGCTTGCTGGTCAGCTGATCTAGTGCACATGCTGAGCCCCAAGCCAACAGGAGACCTTGTTCCACAAAGAGAGAGAGAGAGAGAGAGAAAGAGAAAGAGAGAGAGGGGCACATACACAGCCACATACACATGTCAACAAGGTGAATGAATGAAGAATGAACAGTGAAACTGGAAACATGATCAGCCGGCTAGATCCCAAAGGCTGGATCCTTCTATCATTCGTTGCTGACTTATATCTAAGCATCCTCACCCTGGCCCCAGGGTTTCTCTTCTGTAGAACGATCAAAGAAATTACACTGATTCAGAGCCGATGAAGGTAAAATAAATGATGAAGAATTATAAGAAAGAATTTTGGAAATGGTAACTATCCTATAAACTACTCTTCCAGTGTCTCATTGTCATGCTGTTCACGTTTCCTTAGACCACGACACTGGTCAGAAGAAGACGAGGCATAGGCTGTGTGCAAACCACCCCGAGACCAGTAGCAGCCGCAAAGAATCAGGTCCAGAGCAGGGCGTGCCAGTCCGTGCGCGCTTCTCCTTCAGCCACCCTGGTCTGGTGCCTTATGCCTGCCTCAATTCACAGCAGGGCTGTTCCCAGCAGGGAGTCTTTGTTTTTCTATTAATTCTTCTACTTGGAATATAATGGCTAGGTTTCATTGTGACATAGAATCTCTTCTGCAGCACTAGAGCGACTCAGACTCAGCTCTTGCATTAAGATGCACTTGAGGACATGGGCGTGGTGGCACACTCCTTTAATCCTAGCACTCAGGGGGCAGAGTTACGAGGATTGCCGTGAGTTCAAAGCCACCCTGAGCCTATCTAGTGAATTCCAGGTTAACCTGGGCTAGAGTGAGACCTTACCTCAAACAACCAAAAAAATAAATAAATAAAAATTAAAGAAGAAGAAGCGCTTGATGGCTGGAGAGATGGCTTAGTGGTTAAGGCATTTGCATTCAAAGCCTAAGGACCCAGGTTTGGTTCCGAAGTACCCATGTGTGGTGATTTGATTCAGGTGTCCCCCATAAACTTAGGTGTTCTGAATGCTAGGTTCCCAGCTGATGGAGATTTGGGAATTAACACCTCCTGGAGGGAGTGTATTATTGGGAGTGGGCTTATGGGTGTTATAGCCAGTTTCCCCAAGCCAGTGTTTGACGCACTCTCCTGTTGCTATAGTCCACTTTATGTTGGCCAGGGGGTGATGTCCACCCTCTGCTCGTGCCATCATTTTCCACTGCCATCATGGAGCTTCCCCCTCGAGCCTGTAAGCCAAAATAAACCTCTTCTTCCCTACAAGCTGCTCTTGGTTGGGTGATTTCTACCAGCAATGCGAACCTGACTACAACACCATGTAAGCCAGATGCACAAGGTGGCACATCCATCTGGAGTTCTGGAGTTTTGTTTGCGGTAGCTAGAGGCTCTGGTGCACCCATTCTCTATATCTGCCTCTCTCTCTCTCTCTCTAATAAATAATTAAATTAAAATTTAAAATCTTTTTTAAAAGCACTTGGAATATAATCCCGAGTGACACAGATACTCGTGGCTACGGTTTGCTGTGGTGTGCCCCCCCCCCCCCCCTGCCGACCCCTGCACTGTGCCCTGCACATGGCCCTTGTGCATGGGTACTTCCAGCTTCCTATGGGATCCAGCCAGGCTCATCCTCAGGGTGCTCCAGGGGTCGTGGCATAGGTCCTCTTACTCTAAGAATCTCCTGCTGTCCCCTCTACCCATAACCTGGGCCAGACTCTCTTCCACTGGGAAGAGTCCATCTCTTTCCAAGTCTTGGCTGCACACTGGCCTGACAACGCCAGTCCTCAGGGTCTTTTTAGTAGTGCTTGTTATATTCAACTTTCAAGCATAAGTTGAATTAATTGAGCAATTTCCAAGTCAAGAGATCTTACAGAGGGATCCAAAATTTTCTCTCCTCTTGGAAAGTGAGCAGCTCTGGTGTCACTGGGTCCAGAGCTAGCGGCTGGCTGTTCCTCTCAGGCACGGCCCGCGTGAGTCAGCGTGCCCGAGTCCTCAAGCACCCATGAGTACACCTGCTTCCTCTGGCTTTTGCTTGGCCTGGCCAACCGCTGCAGGACTTTGGTTGCTCAACACTTGCCTAAGCCACAAGCCTCCCGTCATGAGCCTCCTGGATAAACCTCCAACGCGAGTGCAGGTAAGTGAAAGCGAAGGGGAACAGGGAGGGCCAAGGAGACACAAATACTTTAAGCCACTTTTTCTTTGAAGCATTGACCAGAATCAAGGGATGGGCATATGAACGTGTCTCTGAGCTTCTCCAAGCCCTCCATCTGGAGCCAGGAGAATGGGAACAGCACTGATAAGTCACCAGTCTCCCCATATGACAAAAGGTCCAGCCCTCCAGTGGCATCTGAGAAGCCACTGAACACTGTGAGGCCTGTACTGTACTGAGGCCACAGGCGGTAGAAACTCTACAAGGTATTATTCACAGAGCTATAACATCACCAAACTGCTAAGACACCGCCCAGGACGGAGCCAGTCAGTGGAGCCATTATTACATTCAGAGTCAACCTTCCATTGACCACATTTAATTCTCACAAGAATGCAGAGTGATTATCAGGGATAGCCCGGGTTACACTTAGACACACTGAGTCTTCAGGTGATCCAGTCAACTTGTCCACGGTTCTGAAGCTGGGGAGGCAGAGAGCACACCCAGCTGCATAGCCCTGCTGGACCTCTAAGCACCATTTCCATCCAGTGACAATGGATGACCCCAGTGGGCCTGAGAACCAGTTACTCTGAGTGGGGCTGACAGCAGCCAGGGAGCCCTGGGAATCCTGCTGAGGAAGCATCAGGAGAGAGGCGGGGCCCAGCCTGCAGTAAGGCTCAGGAGCATACTCTGGAGCTACAGCCACAACTTCCACTCCCCATCCAGCCCTCTTCCACCTACGTAGAAAAATCAGTTAACTTCCCTTGGCCTCAGTTTCCTCTTGAACACCTCACCATCTGAAACACCGGAAAAGTCATTGAACCACCTTCTTAGCACTTCAGATGAGCTGGTGTTTACAAAGCAAGGGTACAGTGTCTATTACAGGGACTACTGGATGGGATGTGTGACATTGTGTCACTGTTTCAGGCCAAGCCACCTTTGCACCTGGTCCTATTGCTCTGCCCAGTGATAGCATGCCCCATAGGGACTCTGCTTGAGACTCATCATCAGCCTTGGGACAGACCTGTCCCAGGGCATTTTCCTCTGCAAGGTCCCTCAGATGTAGTTGTGGCTCTCTTCCAATATGCTGTCCCCAATTCCATTCCATGCTCATGAGGTATCGTGACTCGGGGGCAGACCTGAGATAGACAAAACAATGGGAAACACTGGTGGGGGTGGGGAGATGAGGCAGGGTTTCATGGACAAGGACTGTCAGGTGACATCTAGGGTCTTGTGGTTCAGGGAGCCCACTGGACAACAGCTTGATGCTGGTGGGCATGGTGACCAGCAAAAGCTTCTGAGAGAGGGCAACCTGCTGTGGGAACAAAAGACACTTCACAGAAGGAGATAAAACCTGGGAGATGGAAGGGAAGCCAGTTGGCAAGGGGCAGATGTAAAGGCCAAGAAGATGGCAACCAGGGGAAGCTGGGTTAAGAAGGACCCTCCCTATCCATCTTCCCATCTTCTCCAGTGTTCCAGTGGTTTCTATTGTAGACTGGGTTTGGATATCCAGTTCTTGTGCATTTGAGACAGTTCTCCCACAGCCCGGCTGCGCTGGAGCAGGTGATCCCTGGCTCTGTAGAGTTACTGTGAAGTCGGCCAATTAATCTCAATTAAGCTCTTGGCAATAGAGAGCAAGTTAAACATAAACTCTGACAGTTATTGCACTCTGGTGATGGCCGTGGATGTGAGCTGACCTTCTGACTTCCTGGCCTTAGCTGGCCGTGCTCCTTGTCTTGCCTTTCCATTTTCTGTAGTTTCTCTAGGCTGCTGCTTCTATTAACTCCATGGCTCCTTTGCCTACCGTGGCTTCTCGAAGACATTGACTGGGTCTCAGCAGGCATTTGAGTCTGCAGTCTTCTCAGCAAAGTACACGACTTCCTGAAGAGTACCAACGCATCTTTTAAAGAAAAATAATTTGTATGTGCAAGGGTGGGGGTGTGCGTGCTACCATGTACATAGAGAGATCAGAAGACACACGCGAGGCATCTGTGCTCCACCTTCTGCGAAACGGCTCTCTTGGGGCTGAAAACAAACTGCCAGACTGCGATTGAACGTCCGTTGTCAGGATCACAGGTGCACGAATCACGTGGCATCCAGCTTTGCATAGGTGCAAGAGCATTGCAAGAAAGCGCCTTCAACCACTGAGCCATCTCTCCAGCCCCCAACTCTTCCTTTTGAGCTGTTTTCCAGCTCCCTGGCTCCTCCAAACCTTCCCGAAAGTTCTCAGCAGGTGCTTAAACTAGCCTCCAGAACCTGCCAGCCAGACCAAACCTACCTCCATCAATGCGCTTTGCATCGCCTCTGCCGTCAGCCCCTGCCGGCGTGCGTCTCCTCTGTAACCTCCTTCCAGCGATGCTCCTGAGTTTTGTACTCCCGGCAGCAGGGTGCAGTCCAGCACACAGCAGGCGCTCTGCGAATGGGAGTTAAGTGAATGCATGAGTGAGTCAATGAATGAACAAATGGGCAGATGGATGGATGGTTTCCTCTGCTGGCCTTCTCTCTAAGCTCAGTCACATTCGTAGCTCAACAAAGACTTCTGACATATAAAAACTAGCAGAACATGAGGCATGGATTTCTAGGGTCTTGGCTGCACTTGTCCCTTAAGGATATTGCCTCTAAGGGACACTCATCACTTCTGTTAGTGAATTTCTATTATTTGTGTCCATGAAAAACTAATCTACAAATGAAACGGATTTGAAAGAGATTGCATCAGAGACCGTGTATCTAGTTTCTTTGTGGTTAGGAAGCAAGCTGAGGTGTTCAGTAAAAAGTCAGAAATGACTGGAAAGAGTAGTCAGTGGTTAAGGTGCTTGCCTGCAAACCCTAATGACCTGAGTTTGATTCCCCAGTACCCATGTAAAACCAAACGCACAACTGGCACATGTGCCTGGAGTTCATTTCTTCTCTCTCTCTTTCTCTCTCCCTCTCTCTGTCTTTCTCTCTGTGTCTCTTGTCTCTCTTTCTCTGTTTGCAAATAAAATAAACTGAAAAAAATCAGAAATGCATTTCAGAAAAAAGGTCTCCAAAAGAATGACTTCCTAGTTCCCAAAGGCATTCCCCTCCCCCAAGATGCAATTGATACTGCCTTCTGTTTGCGGCCCAGCGCTGCAGCTGCAAGCCTGTCATGGGCTCTCCAAGCAGCTGCCTGACCATCCCAGAGGGACAGCAAAGCCAAGACTTTGTACTTGGCATTTCATAGATGAGAGGCTGCGTCCTTCAGCCCAGTCAGCTATGTTCTCTTGTCTCCAGCATGGAGTGACGGTTAGTATGTAAATGAATACAAATAACAGAGCCCAAGCCAGGAAAACTCTCAATTACAGGTGCTCAAGTCCTCACCTTGTGCTGACCCCTTTGTCCTTGTGACTTGATTTTAGCTTCCCATGTGGAAGAAACAGCAAATTGAGAAAAGCATGGCTCTTTGAGGGACATACCTGAGCGTCACTGACAGTAAATACACGTGTGAACCCATGCCTGTCCAGTTCAGTCTAGCATTCTAGACTCTCTGCAGTCCTAGAGAATTCACTGGGCTCCATGGATCTGAAGGCCTCCAATGCTTAAGAATTTTCTTTTAAAAATATTTTATTTTTATTTATTTGAGAGAGAGAGAGAGAATGGGCACACCAGGGCCTTCAGCCATTGCAAACGAATTCCAGATGCATGAGCTTGAGATCTGGCTTATGTGGGTCCTGGGAAATTGAACTTGGGTCCTTTGGCTTTGCAGGCAAGTGCCTTAACCAGTAAGCCATCTCCCCAGCCCTTAGGCACTTTTTATCCCCTTTCTTCTGCTCCTCTGTGCTTTTGGAGACAGGGCCTTGCTGACTTGGAATTTATAATCCTCCTGCCCTAGCCTCCTGAGTGCTGAGAATACGGGTGTATATCATTTTCCCCCTCAAGCACATTCTCCAATTACCTCTCAGAGACATGAACTACATAGAGCTCCGTTTTACAGGTGAGGAAAGTTACTAGCCAGGAGATACAAGGTGCTTTCCAGGCAAAGCCCCTGTGAGGCCAGATGACGAGGAAGTGTAGGAGACTGAGGCAGGAGAAAGCCTGTGTACAAGAGCACTCAAGCACTGTCTCCCTTCCTCTCCAGCTTGTGGTATCTGTCCACGGTGCTCTTGTCCTGTTCAGAGCCTGGAAACGCGGAGAAATCTTGTCTGCTACCTCTAAGCCCTCCATCATATAAAGTTCTCTCAGCAGCCTGAGAACTCGAAGCTATTCTCCCATTGTTGCAAATAGGGAAACTCAGATGAGAGGGTGAGTCCGAGACCACACATGGAGCAAAACCCACGATTTCTAGATCGAGCCTGGAAATGCACAAGGAGGGACCACCCATGCTCATCAGTACCTCTGGTACACACTCATGTCCCTCCCTCTCCCTGAGACTACCTGCTGTCTGGGGACCAGCAGGCAGACACTTTCACTTATCACATTATTATCTATGAAGCAGGCAGAGGCTCTTAGAGTTCTGTGACATAGGGCTGAGGGTTAGCCTAAGAACACCTAGGAAATTTGCAGAGCTGGGCCACAAGGAGCTCCTTTCTTCTCTACCCCGGGGGAGAGTGTAGACCTTCATGCATGAAGTGTTTATTGGCACTGGGGGACTTTCAGACATTCAAATATAGCCAAGTAGCTCCTTTCCTTAAAGTGTTTTTGGGCTCCAAACTCTGCCATTGCCATCTGAATTCTATCCACCCCACCTGGATGTCCTCCATGAGCTGTCCTCTGGCTCTAAGAGTCACCTCCCTGCACTGTGCCACACAAATACTGCATCCCTGTAGGGTCAGACAGGCCATCACCTCAGCACACCATGTTGCTGAGTGACTCTGTTGTGGCTTGAGTCTGAAATGTCCCTAAAGCTTATGTTTTGAATGCATGGTCCCCCAGGCTGTGGTGCTATTGGAAGGCTGTGGAACCTTTAGGAGGTGGACCTAGCTGGTGGAAGTAGGTCACGGGAGATAGGCCTTTGAAAGTTTTGCATACCTCTGGTTCCCGTCTAGCTTCCTCTGCTTCCTGGCCCGCTCCATGTGAGCAAGATATAGGCTCCCGCACCCGCACCGCGACAGAGCCACTTCTGTCTCCACGTCTTCCCCATCACGACAGACGGAAACCATGAGCCAAAGTAAGCCTGTCTTCCCTTAAATTATTCCTACCAGGTATTTTGACAGCAGCAATGCAAGAGAAATTAATAAATTTTGTTTCTTCACTGATGCCGTTCTCATCACAGGGACTCATGACCTCTTTTCAACTGGAGTACCTGTCTTCAAGCCTCGATACTGATATGTGAGGGGCCCTTCATCTCCTTACCACATCTGCTGCATTACCCATGTGTTGCCATTATAATCCAGAGAAGAAATCCATGCGCAGCTCACTTCATAATTACCTCTTCTCTGTCTGGCATTCTCTCTCTCTCTCTCTCTCTTTCACACACACACACACACACACACACACACACACACACACACGCACGCACACAATCTCTCCACTACAGCATTTATCACTGGCATTGTTACCCACTTTCCATTTCCCCTGAGACCACAAGTCCTTGGAGACAAGGACTGGGTCCAGCTCTATTTCAGTTTCCTCCCATCAGCACAGCTCCTAGCACTGGGCTGAACTGAGTGAAACGGCTGAGCAGCTGGGAGAGTCATCCTCTGCTCCTTTGCTCAAGGCAAACACAGGTCAAGGATATTTTCTTCCCCATGTAACACTCTCTTTAAGGATTTTTCTGTATGATTTCTTACAACTCCATATGACTATCATTATCTGAAAATTTCAATAACTCTCTACTGTTTGATCGGCTTCTGTTTTTGTTTGTGGAGACACACTGTTGCCCAGCATGACCCTGAACCTCAGCAGGTAGCCCAGGCTGGCCTTAAACTCAAAGCAGTCCTTCTGCCTCAGATTCCCCAAGAGCTGAGACTACAGGTCTCAGCCACCATGAACCACCATACCCAGCTTCTAGTGCTGGATTTAATGTTGATTTGAATTTAATTAATTAAAGACTTCCACACATTGGAGCCCTGCTATCTTGCAAAGCCTGACATGTTTGTCCTGCAGGGATAAGAAAGCCCATACCCAGAGTCATGACTTGACTCCTGACCTCCAGCCAAGCCCTAATAAGCCCGGATCTGGATTGCTGGGGCATAAAAATGTGTCCTCCTTTGGAAGTGCTGCTGCCTTGACTCAGACTTGCATTCTCCACTTTCCATCTTATTCACTGTGACACTAATCTCCTTGGGAACTACTGTGTCCTATATAAGGGCCATTCATAAATACTGGTGTGTTTCTTCCCTCTAAACCTATCAGCTCTCACCTCTACTCCTTCCCTACAGCCCATGACAGGGATTCTAGCATGCCCTGTGGTTAATGTTCCAAAAGCTTCCAGAACACTGACTGTGACTTGGATTACTGACAAGCACTGCATGTTCAGAACAATGAAGACATGCTTCTCTCACTTGAGGGTTACAGAGGCTCATACAGGAGAGGAAGAAAGGAAGAGATGGTCTCAAATTGTGGAGCTGGGTCCATCTGTATGGCTTACAAGATGCTATGAAAAGACTAGAGAGGGAAGGAGAACAGAACCTTAACTGCACGAGTTGATGCTCACAGAGAAGCTTGGAGGTGATTTGTGGAGGATATGCCAAAACAGGCAAGGGACGAGGTCAGGAAAGGCATTTGAAGGAAAATGAACAGCAAGTGCAAAGTTCTGGGTCAATGTTGCAGTTGCTGGAAAAATAAGGGTGTTGGTCCAACTGGAGGCAAGAACCTGAGATAAGGAAGAAAGAACAGTAAGAAGGGCAGACCACTTGCAGGCACCTGTTCCAGGACCCTGGGTTTCTAATTTACATGTCAGTGAGGGGGATGAACTGATAGTATGGCTTCTGTAGTCCTAGCACTCAGGAGGCTAAGACATGAGGATTGCCATGGCTCAAGGCCATAGGGTTATATAGAAAGTCCCTGTGAATAAAAGAAAGGAAGGAAGAAAGGGAAGAAGGAAGGAAAGAAGGAAATAAGGAAGGAAGGAAGGAAGGAAGGAAGGAAGGAAGGAAGGAAGGAAGGAAGGAAAGGAGGGAAGGGAGAGAAATATAGTCCTTACAGTTTAAAAAGAAATAGGACATAGGTTATCTGGAGATGGTAGTAAATCAGTGTGTGTGATCCTGTGAGCAGCTGAGTCTTTCCAGGTGATGATTGACATGGGTCACGTAATTTCCCGTTAATCCCACATGATGCTGGGAGGATATTGCCTAACAGAACTGCTCTACTGAATTGCTAGGACATTAGGAAGGCTGCAGCCACAGGTGGATTACTGTGACTCCTCAACTGTAAATTCTCCTGACAGTCATGGTGACTCACGATGAAAGCATGGGTATGCCATGGAGTGCATCTCGAGATTGCCATCATGGCCCAAGAAAAGCCATATTCTTTGGGCATCTGGCCAGGGGATCCGGGCATCTGTTGAGCAAATGATCCTCCCTCACACTGGGTGCCATGGGCCTCTTTACTTCCTGAATCACGCTCGCTCACCAGGAATACATATATAAAGAGAACACACCTGCGTTCACATCTCCAGTTCACCACTTGCGAACTGGTTGAACAGTGGCAGGGAACTCCTCAGCCTCCGCTTCCCCATGTGTCATACAGAAATAACCAATGATCTTTGCATCAGAGTATTGCTAAAATGTGATACACGAGCAGCACCCAGCTAGAAAGAAATCTCTGTGGCTGAAGAGATGGCTCAGCAATTAAAGACACTTGCTTGTGATACATGATGGCCCAGGTTCAATTCCCACAGTTCCCAGGTAAAGCCAGATGCACAAAGTGGCTCATGGATCTGGAGGTCCTTAGCAGTGGCAGGAGGTCCTGGTACGCCCATTCTCATTCTCTTGTTCTCTCTCTCTCTCCTTACAAATAAATAAAACTAATTTTTAAAAATCCTGAGAGACTGGCATTATTCTTATTGATGGTCCAATCCCATCTTCAGCCCAGATCTTCAAGATGGCTAAAAGTGAGGAACTGAGGACTGGGAGAATCTCAAATGTTCTCCCAGTGGTGTACCATACATCATTTCAGGGCACACAACAACACAGCCAAGGAGAAGATGGCAGATAGCTGGGCTTCCTGGCATAGGCACTGTTGGCTTGCTGTGAGAATGATGGGTCATTCCCTGGATGACCCGTTCATCTGCCAAGGACCTTGTCAAAGAACTTGAGGTTGCAGGATCAAAGGACCATTCAGAGATGGCAGTATTTCCATGAGTCCATTTAAAAGTCCAAGGTTCCAGTCCAGATACTATAGTGAAACTAAGTTCTCATGGACCCAACCCAAGCAGGAAAGAAGCAGCTAAAGGAAATAAACAGGTATCACGTGGCGACTATGTGTCCCTGTAGCCTACAGAGTCTCGGTCAGGGTTTAACTAAATGACAGTAGCCCTGCATTGATTTTAAACCCTAATGTCAGAGGATGTTAAATACTTTACAAGGGGTGTATAATTAGGCTACAAAGATGCTCAGCCCATACCTCAGCAGGGAGTGATTCTCTTTTACCTGCCTAGTGGAATTCCAATGTTCTTTCTAAAGCTATAACAAAGGATGGCCAGGCTGGAAAAGGACAGATTTCCAGAGTGAGTGGAGATCAGAGTGCGTAAATCTTTGAAAAGCAGCTTATGGGCTGGAGAGATGGCTTAGCGGTTAAGGCACATGCCTGCGAAGCCCAAGGACCCCAGTTCAATTCTCCAGGTCCCGTGTTAGCCAGATGCACAAGGGGGTACATGCATCTGGAGTTCGTTTGCAGTGGCTAGAGGCCCTGGCACGCCCATCCTCACTCTCTCTCTCCCTCCTTCTCTGTCTCTAATAAAGAAACAGATAAATAAAAATAAAATCTTTTAAAAAAGCAGCTTACCATGCCTACTGTCATAGTGAGTAGGGACCATCAGAGGGTAAGTTCAGCTTCCACAGAAGTCAATTGATAGGCATGGTGGCTCATGCCTACATGATGGCACTGGGGAGGTAATGGTGGGAGGATCAGGGTCCAAGGTCATCTTCAGCTATGTAACAAGTTCAAGGCTAGCCTGAGCTACATGAGTCCCTGTCGATGAAGGGAAGGAGGGAGGGGAACGGGAGGAAGGAAATCAGATGATAATGGCAGAGTTCTTCCATAATCTCCTGTGAGTAACCCTTAAACTGAGTAGTTACTATGGTTAGTGAGAAGGGATCTGAATGAAGAATTATGGGCCTCAATGTCCACTTATAAGTCTATATAAGACTGAAGGGTACATACCACAGAACTCCATGCAGAAAAGCCAACATGGGATCAGAGATGGGATCTTACCTATACTGGGCAGGCTCAGGCTCCTAGAGGGCAGTAGCAAGACCATCAGTGCCTACAGCAGGATCATTTTAAAGTTTGGACTTAGTCACCAGTTGTTCTCGGCAAGTCCTTCCGCCACTCTTATAAAGGCCTTAGTCAGGGAGTTATTCCTCATAGAACAACTTCAAGGTAAGTAATAGCTCCCCATGTTTATAGATGGGAAAATTGAGATTCCATAGACTCTTATGCTTGTATATTTTCTATACAAGTTATTAAAATAGTGTGCCCCAAATCCTGCTCCTATGCTGCAATAGCCTTAGGATTCTTTTTTAAATTTTTTTTTTGTTGTTTACTTTTTTGTTTATTTATTTATTTGAGAACAACAGACAGAGAGAGAAGTTAGCAGATAGATAGAGGGAGAATAGGTGCACCAGGTCCTCCAGCGACTGCAAACGAACTCCAGATGCATGCACCACTTTGTGCATCTGGCTTATGTGGGTCCTGGGGACTGAACCTCGATCCAGGGTCCTTAGGTTTCACAGGCAAGCACCTAACTGCTAAGCCACCTCTCTAGCCCAGCCTTGGGTTTCTTGATAGAACTTCATCACCATACTCCCTTGGAAGTTGGGAGAAGGGAGAGACTCTGCATTTTGCATGATTTACCATGCTAGCAATGCTATGTGACATAATTATAAAGAATACCATGTCTAGAAGCATTTGGAGAAGTGTGAGGACTATGAATCTTGTGACAAGAAGGATACCAGGGTCACTGAGTTGAACAATGCAATGAAGTAATGGGTAGGACCCAGTCTTTGTCAAACAAACCAGCAAAAGGGTTTCTTCATTGCCTCAAGTGCTTTTGAATGAATTGATTGGTTAGCCACAGAGACATTTTCCACACTATCATTTAGCACAGCACTGTCTGCCCAGAGCAAGGTCAAGGACAAGGGTCTCTGCACTGCTCTAGCACCAGGGAAGAGATGTGAGTATATCCCCTCCTTGTCTGGGCAGAAAAACTGCTTTTCCCCTCTTTTCTCTTGCTGTCCCACTAATTCAATACATTCCATGGAGGCCTCCTTATAATTAACTCTCCAGCCAACCACTAGGAAGTGACCCTCCCCTCTACAGCCTGTTCTTCCTGTCCCTGATGCTTTGAAAGACCATCCCAATAGGCACAAACTGCACATTGCAGATACGTGCAGTACAATAATGCTTCGGTCAATGACTGACCAGATCCATGTGATCCCATAAGGTACATTGCCTACCGACATCGTAGGCTAAGTACACACAGATGTTCACACAGTGAATTTCCTTGACGATACATTTCTTAAAACATGTCATGTGCTGTTTCCAGGAGAAACTACAGAAGAAGCAGTAACATGATTATTGCTCCCAGGGCAACAAACGTGGAGGTGAACGGACTGAAATATATTGTAACAGAAAGACAGAGGCTGCAGAGAACTCAACACTACAAATAAACTGCTAACACACCCAAGGCTCAGGGGTTACTGTGGTAGGAGGAGGGGACAGGAAGACTATAAGAGCCACAGGGTGAGTAGAAATATTCTGAGATACAGTAACCCCCAACCCCAGAGGCCCTAATTACCCCACAGTGAATACCATAGACCCTACTGAGGAGGGCCCTCGGGGAAATGGGGACAGGGGTGAGAGGACCCCAACACGTCACTGTATCCCAGTGCTCAGAATGGTATGGTAGACTCACTCAATAAAAGTCTCTTTAGTTAAGCTTTACTTAAACATGTCTCAACCACATGCATTCTCCTCCATTTCTCATTTAACCTTGACAGTCATTGGACAAACCATCATCTGCCCTGTTCTGGAGATGAAAGAAAGGGAATTCCAAAGGCAACCTACACTGAAGTCTGAAGAGCCGCCGGAGAGGCACTGGGAGCCAGGCAGCCAGCCCTTCCTTTGCTCCAGGGCTCAGGGGCATCCCTTCATCTCAAGCCAGGAAGAATGTTTGCAAGGCTGTCAGCCATGTTGCCAGTCTGCACAACTCTCCTTAGTCACTACTGGAGATTAACTTTTTTTTTTTTTTTTTTTCTATTTCAAGTCAATGTCTAAAGGCCGCTTCCAGAGCAAACACAGTAAATTCCTTGGATGGGCCAGTCCAACCCAGGTCCCACTGTTGCCACTTTATTACTAGAATTGACTTCTTCACAAAGATTTAAACACATTTTGCCATCAGTTTTTATAGACCCAGCCCTGTAAGAGGAAGAGAAGCAAGGCTCTAAAGTCAGACCCAAGATTAAATCCTAGTTCTGTCACTTTATCGACTTTGTGACCAGAGCAGACTGCCTGATTGCCCTAGCAACACTGTATACTATGCATGAATAGTTCTTATGTGTGACCGCAAGCAGGCTGCCTAATCATCCTAGCAATATCATATAATACATATCATATAAGAATACATATGAATGAGCCTACCAAACTGCTTAATCACCCAAGGCTTTAGTTTTCCTATCTGTATAGTGCAGGCAAGGATGTCTACTTTTTAGGCTTGAGAAATAAGAGAAATAATGAGCAATAAACTAGAAAAACATCATTAACATATAGATTAGATGGCTAGATGATTGATACTGAGATGACAGATAAATGAGGAGATGATAGACAGATGACAAATGATAAACAGATCAATAGAGAGATGACAGCAACACACCGCAGTGCATTTATGTGTGTGTAGTAGGTGAGGCGTATTAAAGGTTAATGCACATGTGTGTTTAGTTGTATGCGCCCTGTGCACACATGTGCAGTGGCTAGAGAACACCGAGTGGCCTCTTCTGTCACTCTCCTACAGAACCTCTGCAGGAACCCGCAGGTCATCATGGAGATATCTCAGTCAGGCTGACTGACGAGTGAGCCCCAGCGAGTGTCTCATCTCTGAGCCCTTCAGCACTGGGGTCCCAGGAATGCAAGGTCATGCCTGGTTTTTTATGCAGGTGATGAGAATGGGATCAGATCCTCATGGTTGCGCAGAAAGAAATCATACACACTGACCCATCTGCCCAGCCCCAAATTTATTTGCTGTCTGAGAAGTTAAATATTAAGAGTTTAGGGAGGTTGGGCATGGTGGTGCACACCTTTAATTCCAGCACTTGGGAGGCCTAGGTAGGAGGATGGCTGTGAGTTTGAGGCCAGTCTGAGACAACATAGTAAATTCAAGGGCAACCGGGGTTAGGACAAGACCCTACCTCGAAAATCCAAAAACTAAAGAGTTTAGGGGGTAAGGGCTTAGAGTGTAGCCAAGAAGTAGAATACCCCGGATAGAGGTTCTGGGTTTGGCCCCCAGAAGTGCATGCATACATACATATATACATATATACATGCATACATACATAGTTTAGGAAAAGGAATAATGATATTATCATAAATACTTCTCCCTTCTTTGGGCGAGGGATCAAAGAATAAAACATTAAATCACCTGCCTAAAGTTACATAGTTAAAATTGCCAAGTCTCAGTGAATCCTGTACTTGCAAGGTGCTTGGCATCCACTTGACATTCAATAATCGTTTACAGAATAAGTGGATAAGTAAGATGTGGTCTAATGCCAGTACCGTTCTAGGGTCTTCTCCAGGCAGTGCCATCCCTACTACATCTAGTTTCGATAAGGACTGTTTCATGAGATTTGTGACCATGGAGGAATTGTCTCTATAGCCTTGAGAACTAATTTAACCTATTCTCTACAGTTTCCTTCACAAAGAGAGGGCCAGAGCTCAAGAACATAGGGATTTTTAATGACCACATGACAATCCCTTAATAAGACAATTCTACTTATCTTTTTGCTCTGGGAATATAATAGAAATAGAATTCCGCTTGGTAACAGTCACTTCTCATTTGCTTTAATCCTATGAATTAAATTTAGTTCTATAAAGAGATCTGTAGTGGTCAATGGCAGGAGGCCAAATACAAAATCAAGATACATGGGTTCAAATCCCAGTTTCTATGAACTGTAGACATAAGGCTGAGCTGTTTCTCCTCATGTGCAAAATGAAAATAATATTTGCCCTTCCCATTACAGCAGTAAGGAGTAAGTGGGGTCCTATGCCACATTCAACATAGAGAGTGCTTGATAAATATTCATTCATTTGATGGAATGCACATGTAGTGTCTGGCACATCATAGATGCATCATAAGATTCTGTCTATTCAGATCAACCCTAGCATTATAGCTGGGTGCCTACGAGGCCCTTAATAGGTATTTATTCACTCAATGGAATGCTTGCCCAATGACTGGCATAGTAGTTGCCTAATGAATGTTCATTCATTCAGTGGAATACTAACACAGTACATAGCACTTAGTCAACACTCAATAAATGTTGGTTGAATCCAAGTAGAGAAAATAGAGCTTTATTCGCTTAATGAGATTTTGCAATCCATAAATATTATACATTGTTGCCAGTGCTTTACAAAGTGAACCAGCCATTGCTGAAATAGTCTCAGCTTGTTCTTGTTAACAAATCGCTGGAAACTATGTTCCAAACATACAGCATTCACATAATCATCGTATGAATGTGCCCTGACAACATGGCAATGCTAAACACCTCCAGGACCCGAAACAAGTGGGAAGAGAGTGTCGTCAAGAAGTCAGGAAAGCATCTGTCTTCACACAGAGAAATGTAGCCTCTCAGTTCCTCCCATGTGCATACAGAGCCCAACTTGACAATTGTTCTGGAAGATTCTAGGGACCTAAGATCCTGAGGAAAAATTCTCAAGTGCAAGCAGAGATTGTCAAGAATTACAATTGCTATAGAGATGTATATATGAGGAAAAATATAGATGTAAACTTTTATAAGGATTATCTGGAAGTTTTGCTTCATTTAAGTACTTTGCAACAATAAAGTTCCCTTGAAGGTAGGAAAGTGGCTTTTCTTAGAATTTCTACTGTTAAAGGCCACATTCTCTAAAATGACCATCAAGCAAAAGACTTTAAAGAAAGGAAAGAGATATATACCTTTAATGTGCTTGTGTTGGGGCTGGGGCTAGAGCAATAGCTCAATCAAAGTGCTAGTCTTGCAAGCATGATGAGCTGAGTTATATCCCTAGTACACACATAAAAAATGCCAGTCATACTGGTGCATGTCTGTAATCCCAGCACTACAGGGGCAGAAATAAGATGACCTATGGGGCTCACTAGCCAACCATCTCACCTGATTGGTGAGTTCCCAACTAACGAGCGACCCTTTCTCAAAAAATGTGGATAGCATTCCTGAAGATAATACCCAAAGTTGTCCTTTGGCATCCACATATTTACACACACACACACACACAGAGAGAGAGAGAGAGAGAGAGAGAGAGAGAGAGAGAGAGAGTATTGTTTTCCCCTGTTAACCAGCAACCCAAAAGAAGCCAGGCATGGTGGTGCATTCCTTTAAGCTCAGCACTTGGAAAGCAGAGGTAGGAGGATTGCCATGAGTTCAAGGCCAACCTGAGACTACCAAGTGAATTCCAGGTCAGCCTGGGCTAGAGCAAGACCCTACCTCGAAAAACAAAGCAAAACAAACCAAAAAAAGCCCCAAAGAGACAAATTCTGTGTGATTCCTGTACAAAGCAGATGGCACTAAGGCTTGGACCTGAAGAAGAAAGGTGAATTTTCCTGGTAGAAAAGGTAGAGAAAGAGAAAGCCAGGCATAAAAGAAAAGGTGAAGTTGAAGGTATGAAAAGGAGGAGGAGGAGGAGTCTGGTATGGCTGGGCTTCAGGTGTAACTGGCCAAGGGTTAGAAACAACAGGGATGCTGAGCATGAGGGGCCATCTCAGAGACCTTTACTGCTGAGACAGGGAGCTTAGTAAGACTTTACTCCATGACCAGTGAGGAATACGCTATTTATATCTTGTTAATAATGCTACATCAGGCTTATTTTAGATTTGGTCCATTATTATTATTATTATTAATTATTATTATTTTGTATTTCCCTCTTCCAGTCTTCCAGTAAACAATTTGGGATCACTATATATGTGCTCATTTTTTAAATCATAAAATGCTTTCCAAGGACTGGATAGATGTGAAAAGTGTTTGCTGTGCAAGCCTGAAGATCAGAGTTCAAGTCTCCAGCCCCCACATAAAAGCAGAGACAAGTAGTGTATGCATCGGTAATCTCAATATACCTATGGCAAAGGAAGATAGTTAGTAGAATCCCAGAGGCCAGCTAACCTGGTGTTTGCAACAGCAAACAATGAGAAACCTTGCCTCAAACAAAGTGTGAGGAAAAGACCAGCACCCCAAGGTTTGTCCTCTGGCTTCTACGTGTGCACTGTGGTACATTCATGCCTACATTTACACATACACCATACATACATATACCATACATACATACATACTTACATACATGCACACGTACAAAAACACATCCTAAACAAGAAGCAGTGACGTGCTTCTAGCAGTTCACCTGGATTGCCCATGTTCTCTGATCCTTTTTGCAGATAGTCTGTGTGTCCCTTTGAGATAGTGCAGGAAACCCAAGCCCCTCTAGGTATTTTTAATTAGGAGCATTCCATCAAAGGAATAAGCCTTCTCTATGGTTCCTGGAAGACCACAGGTGACATTTCAGAGATGACCGGTTCAGGTGCAGCTCCAAACTGAAGATGCAGAAGCTGGGCTTCTCATTCGCAAATTCTCCTTCTCACAAGCTCGGTGACCGTGTTCCATGCCATACATCTGAGTCAGTCCGCAGGCTCGCGTGTAGCCATGACCTCACTTGCCAGCAGCAATGAGATCAGGACTACAGCCTTCAACTCATGGCCAGCATCCACGTCTCCTGGGAGGTCACCTCATTGGTGGATTTGCTTCCAAAACTCCGATGGCAAGGGAGTCACGGAAACGTAGTCTTTACTCATTTGGGCCCTGCAGTAAAGAAAGGCCCATAGCAGCCGACTGAAAAGAATGCCTGGTTCTAATGAACATAACCAGTTCAGTCAGGAATAATTCTGTGCGGTCTGAATAATACAGAAGGTACATTCTCCTTCAAAAAAGGAAGGAAGAAAGTTTTCTTGGGGCTGAGGAGATGGCTTAGTGGATAAAGCACTTGCTATGCAAGCTCAAGTACCCAAATTCAGAACACAGCACCCATGTAAAAAGCCAGACACCCATGTAAAAGATGTGCCATGTGTCTATAATGTGTGTATGTACATGTGTACGGTATGTGCGTTTGTGTGGGCATATTCATGCCACGGCACATGACACATAAGATGTTCATAATCTCAGCCTCACCCATGGGTAAGGAGGGAGGCAGACAGGACAATCTGCTGGAAGCTTCTGGGCCAGCCTAACCTGGTGAAAATAGTGGTGAACCACGTGAGATCCTGTCTCAAAGGAGGTGGAAGGTGAGTACCGACCCATGCACTTCATGGACCCCCACATGCACACCATTGCACAAGCACACACACACTCATACACACTCTCACACATACATGCACACAAATCTTCTTTGAGCATGAATAAAATGATCTAGAAAAATGAAAGATTATTTTAGCAGACTTTGCAGAAGCTTCATTGAAGTATGACAGATCATCTTAATTTTTATATAAAATAATAAAGTCCTGCCTATTCTTAATCCCTTTCCTCATCATCTTTCCTTCTCCTCTCCCTTTTACTCTCCTTTCTGTTTGAAGAATTCAGTTCTAAAACCGTTAGTTGGAACAAAGCCAGGTCCTCCTGGGAGTGGGAATATCATAGGGCCTAAGAGTGAAATATCAGAGCCTATGCCTGCAGAAGGGCAGCCTAGACAGGAGGTCAGAGGGGTTAGCACAAAGCCACAGCCCCAGGTGGAGTCTCAAAGCCTACACACAGTCTACACGAAGCAGAGCAAAAACCAGGAAAGCTGAGGTACCTGCTTACGTGGGGAACAGGTATGAGATCCTGAGTTGGAGCAACAAAGGCATCCCTATAAAAAAATAGTGGCAGAAAGGGAGGATGGGTTATATCATTAGTCAAGAGTGGACAGATTTAGGTAAATGAAAGCAAGGTTAATCACTGTGGGAGAAGGGAGTCAGAAATAAAGGAGTAAATCCCATGGTGGTGTTAACCTGGGACTATGTATGTAAACTGGTCATTTTCAATATATGTAAGATTATGTAAGAGGGTAGATGATAGGTAGGTAGGTAGGTAGATAGATAGATAGATAGATAGATAGATAGATAGATGACAAATAGACAATAAATAAGTTTTTCTACATGTGTATTTTGTAGCTCTGTCTTCACATAGGAACTAGCAATAGTGACACTCCAACAATGAACAGATATATCTCCTATAAATTTGTTTGGTTTGCTGTTTTTTGTTTTGAGATATGGTTTCATGTAGCCCAGGTTGGCCTCAAACTCACTAGGTAGCAGAGAAATACTTTGAACTCCTAATCCTCCTGCCTTCACATCCTGAGTGTTGGGATTACTGGCCTGTATCACCATACCCTGCCTAGCACCTAACGTGTGTGGTGTGTGTGTGTAGACCAAGGGCTGACATTCCAGTATCTGTCTCTCAAGCCTGGCATTACAGGTGGGGCACCACATCCACCTGGCATTTATTTGGGTGTTGAGAAGCTGAACTCTTGCCCTCTGTTTTGTGCAGCAAACACTTTATCCACTAAACTATCCCCCAGCCCCACACATAAATCTTGGCTTTCAAATGACATTCTGTACTCAAAGAAACCAGCGCTCCTTGGAAAAAATGGCTGAATCCTAAGCTGGGTGGGGCAGGGAATAGGCCAAAATCAGCCTGGAGCTTCTTGCTACGCCAGGATGCCAGGAAGGATTCGAAGAATGGTGGAAACATGACAAGGGGACACAGAAACCAGGTGCAAGCACTCTTACTGGTTAAATTTGGGACACTTTAAACATCCAAATAAGCAATAAAAACAATGGATTATAGTTCATTAATAAGTAGGAAACACAAGCCACATCAACGAACAGCTGTGAACATTTAATGGAGAACAGAGTATTTGCATAAAGTATCTCCCTCCAAATTACAAAGGGCAAACAGAGTGGAACTTTCCAGAGGAGAAGTCCAGAGGATGCCACCTTAGGAAGTAGTTCTGGATCCCCATCCCTAGCAGGGCGAACTGAAATCCCGCACCCTCTGAGGGGTGCAACACGAGGACCAGCATCACCTCCAGGACTGTCCCTACCCATGGTGCGCAGCTGCACACACAAGAACAAACACTGGAGAAACTCAGACAGACAGAGGTTTTATGGAATAACTGACCTCTAGTCTTCAAGTGTCCAAGTCATAAAAATAAGGAAAGATTGAGAAACTGGTCCATGCTAAAGGAAACTGAAGAGACATGACAACTAAGTATGATTCTAAATTGGAGGATTTTAAGGATGATAAGAATATTTTGGAGCAACTGGTACAGCTAGAATGGGGCTTGAGAATTAGACAGTAATATTGCATAGATGTTAATTTCCCCAGTTTTGATGTCTCCACTGTGGTTAGGTAGAATGTCCTTGTGTGCAAGAAATACTCACTTCAGTATTCCAAAGCCATAGGGCACCTGTTTGGTAACTTGCTTGCAAATAGTTTAGAAGGGAAAAAAGTACTTTGCACTGCACTTGCTTCTGTACATTTGTAAATATTTCAAAATAATTTCTTTGAGACAGGGTCTTTCTAGGTAGACCAGGCTGGCTTGAAACTTGCTATGCATCCCTGACTGACCTTGAATTTATGATCCTCCTGTCTTAGCCTCCTAGGTGCTAAAATTACTAACATAAGACATCGTACCTGGTTTAAAATTTAATTTTTTTGGTGTTGTTGTTTTCAAGGTAGGGTTTCCCTCTAGCCCAGGCTGACCTGGAACTCCCCCTGTAGCCCCAGGATTGCCTTGAATTTACAGTGATCTTCTTACCTATGCCTCCTGGGTGCTGGGATTAAAGGTGTGCACCACCACAACCAGCTAAAATTTATTTTTGAAATAGTATTAAGTACCCAAGTACGCCCAGGGAATCCAAGTATACGAAATTACTAGTGAAAACCTCACCTGTCTCACTGCTTCAAACTAAACTCCTTTGAAGCTACCCAAACACATGGCAATCCTATATTTCATATGGAATATTGAAAATATAGAAAATGAAACTCTACTGAGGAGTTTTCTGGAACACATAGCATTCCTAGAGATGGCGTTGGATATACATATCTCCAACCTTCCAGCAATGACTGTAAGGTAAGAAAAGAAAACATGCTTGAGAATAAGAATTGTGCAGATGGAAATGTCAGTTTGTTACTTCTTCAGTACGCTACTTTGAACAACTGCTTACTCCTCCTCGGCTTCGGTTTCCTGAACTATGAAGTGGAGATGATGATGTTTACTTCACAGCATTGTTGAGAGAATGAAATACAATGATGGGTGTGGACCTGCCCACCTAATGACTGGCATGGCACCGGAGCACAAGCTTTCTGTTTTGCTTTTAATTGCACAACAATTTAATCTTACATAACCCAATAAGTTCCTATGACCCCGACATAATTTCTCTGCCTGTAGCTGGACACATATGCAATTTGCTCGCTCTTCCTTGCACTGAATGATTGACATACAGGTATTGGGAGCCTATGGTGCAGAAGTCTATTGTTCACGTGGGGAGCAATGAGCTCCAAGGTACTTGTTTTAGCCTACAGTGAGGAAGAGGAAACGGCAAACACAGCGCCACATACAGCCGTGAACTATGAACTTAAATCAGCTCGATATTCTAACCAGACCTGTATGTGTTTGCATATGTGTGTGCACGCACACAAGCATGCATGCACACGTGCCCGCATTTCATTCCCAGTCTCTTGCTGTAGCTGTCGAGTCCACCCACTTCTCTGTCACATACATATTTATTTTCCACTGAGTTCTGGAAACTTTTCCAAGGTAGAGCAAGAAAGAGGGAATGCAGCTGACGTCTGTCTCCCCTGGGAATTATGTCACTCCTTGATTTAATTCCTCTTGACATTTTCTCCATTGTACTTTCTGCTCTTCATCAAAACACATCCCCCTCAGCAAACAAACGTACGTATTGACGACTCAAGACCGTCTGGGAGATGGTTGCATATGCCCATGTGTAAAGTTTAAAAACTACAAACAGACAAACAAAATGTGTGGCCTTATTCCCTAAGCTTACATGAGCACAAACCTGGTGGTTCAGACATTCAACGTTCCAGAGGGTTCTCTGCAAGCACCACTCGGGCAAGGTAGAAGGCTTTATCTTCCATTTTTAGGCCTTTGGCAATTTTGTTTGCTTAAGCTTAATTGTTCCCGGATACTGACAGGGTATGGAAGGTAACTGTTTGATTTTAGTGAGTCTTTCTGGCATTGATTTGCTGTCCTAGCTGAAAAAAAAAAAAGATCACCAAAATACATACATGCAAACTAGGCAGAGTTTGACTTTTTTGTACTTTTTATTTTGTTTTACTGAAAAAAAAATGCTCATGGGGATGAAATGCAGATCAAACCCAGCTGCGCTGCCACTGGACATGAGAGCGGAGCTGGGGCTGGAGAGGGACGGTTCATTCGTCAGAGCTGAACGGACTCTCCTTAGAGAGACAGCAGCTATGCCCTTAGCCAGGCAGCCAGCCACCCAGCCGAAAGTCACCACACCCTTCCCGGCACATCCCGCTCCCTCTCCCGCCTCCACTGTTTCTAAGAAAGGGGTCTGACCAAGTGGAATGGTCCCGATGTCCCCACCTCCCAACTAGCCAACACAGGACAATTGTAACTGGCAGAAGGGTAGCTGGAGTTTGAGATGTAGACCAGAGGCACAAACTGTGAAACAATTGTTGTTTCCAGTTGCATCCAGTCATACAGGCAGGTCCCCTTGGGGTGAGGAAGCCACCTCACCCTCACCCATCCTGGTCCCCTGGGTGTTTAGTCAAATCTGTGCACACCGGGGACACGCACTACCTGCCCATCCCAGGGGCGTGACCTTGGTCCTCTGAACATCATCGCAAGGCCTCTTCCAGCCCCCTGCGCTCCACCCCTCCTGCCGTTCCCTCCATGCTCTTCTTCCTCGGCTCCCCTTGAAATACTGGTACAGTGTAGGACTCCATTCCTGAGCTCTTCTAATTTCCCACATCTTCTCTTCAGTGGGTAACTCTCAAGATGAACCAGGAAGAAAAGTGGGAGAACAAAATGTCAGCCCTGTCAGAATCTCTGGGAGGGGTGGGGATGTAGTCCAACTGTTAGGACCCTTGCTTAGCATGCACAAAACCCAAACTGTGAGCTGAGCTTAGTCCCCAGCACTGCATAAAGCCAGGCCTCTTCTATAATCCCAGCTCTAGGGAGGTAGAAGCAAGAGGATTAGAAGTTCAAGCCCAGCCTCAGCCACAAAGCCAGTTGGAGGAGCCTGTCTTAAAAAGCAAGACAAGGCAGGTGTGATGGTACACACCTTTAGTCCCAGCACTTGGGAGGAGGAGGATCACCATGAGTTTGAGGCCACCCTGAGACCACAGAGTGAATTCCAGGTCAGCCTGGGCTAGAATGAAATCCTCCCTCAAAAAAAAAAGCAAGAAGAGGATGAGGAGGAGTATAGGAAATCAACTACCCCTGTCTCCAAGTAGAGAGCAGAGGAGAGGAGATAGAATTCAGCAAGATCTGAAAGGGAATAAGAGTGGGTATAATGGGGGTAAATCCAATCAAAATGCATTATATACAGGTATGAAGTTGTAAATGTATATATTAAAATATAAAATGTAATAATATATACCAAAGTAAATACATTTTGAAGTATGTTTAATTTTATAGTATAATATTTAATAAAGCAATGGCTGCGATTTATAATAGAAATCACTGATGGATAGCTTGTCACAATCCTCTTGGTGGTAGAGACACAGTGAGCCTCATCTGGGCCCTTGGTACCTTCACAGTGTGTGGCTGAGTTTTCAGACTGAGAAGCATGCCAACCGCTTCCATGGTGCCTGAATATGGCCACTCCCAGAATTCCAGCTCCCTCCTAGACGTCCCTCAGGCCTACCAACCACATATGGATGCTTTAGGGCTGTTTCCACTTGAAAGCCTCACACCTCACTTTCTCAACACCCTACCCCTGTCTCCGAGTGGCACCCATCACTCAGGAGAGGGACAGGGATGGCTCCCTCATTCTTGCTCTCTCCTCAACACCAAAACTGCTTATATATCCATCTTATCTTCATCATAGCAGACACTATCCCAGCTCAGGCCCTCCTTCTAGGAGCCCTCAGAACCTGGATTCTGGGCTTCGAGTTCTCTTTCTTGCCTCTCTTCTGTACTATTGGAAAGTGGCCCACCCAAAATGCAGGCCTACCTCGACAGCTCATTCATTCTTTTGCTTAAAATGCTCTGGTTTCTTAAACAATAGTTTGACATTCTTAGAACTATAAGCCTTTCATCACAGTAGGGGTCTATCCCACCTCCATGGCTTCTCCTCCAAGTTCCTTTCCATATCCCTTATCATGCCAGTTCTCCCCACTCCTTCCCACTTGTAGATTTTTATGGACACAGTTCCCTCTGCCTTGAGGTCCTGCTCCCCACCTGGATATACAGATAGCTCCTATATTCCTACAGAATCCAACAGAATGTCACCTTCTTTGTGGAACCTTTCCAAAATCATCAAGGTAAATTATAATAATAATAATAACAAATAATTGGCTGGAAACTGGCTCAGTGGATAAGAACATTTGCTATACAAGTATAAAGACCTGAGGAGGCCCGAGTCTGGTGCCCAGGACCCAATAAAAAGTTGGGTATGGCCATGCATACCTGTGACTCCAATCTTTGAGGTGTGGGAACCGGAGAATCAATAGGGCTGGCTGGTCAGCCAGTCTGATAGAAAATAAACAACAATATTTTTCATTCCACTTGTTTCCTGTCACATTTCCAATAGGCTTCTTGAAACCCTTAATAATTTATAAATTTAATAGTTTATTAATATCTGTCAATGCATCATGAGTGGAGGAGCCAAAAGATTATATGTGTCCTTGTTTCCCCAGAATCTAATAGAGATTGTTGTTGGGTGGGCGATGAGTAACAAAACCTTGGACAGTGTGTTGCCTTGTTACATCATTACTGTCCCCCTGAGTCCTCTAGGACATAATAGGGCCAGATAAGACAGCACAGAGCTATAATATTTTTACACTAGCTCCCTAAAGCAAATCACCAACATTTAGTAGATTAAAAGGCAATAATTGTTAATGATCTCTCTGTGGATAGGGCATTTGGACAAGGTACATGGGAATCCCTCATCCCTTTTTTATTCTGACTGAAAACTTACTTCAAAAAGCCAAAGACTTGGAGCCCAACTAGCTGAGCACTCATTCTTTTGCATACAGATACTTGAGCTGAGCCGGAGCAGTCAATCAGAACACTTCCGTGTGTCTTCTTATGGGCACTGTGCTTCCTCACAGCATGAGGAATGGATTTAAAGACCAGTCCTGAGAGTCAGGCCAAAAGCAGATGGAAGCTATATCACTTTTAATGACCTAGCCTGGAGGACAGGCAGCATCACTTCTAACATATTCTATTGACCAAATCAGCATCTAAAGACCACCCAGGTCCAATGGGAGGGAACATGGCGCCCACTTCTTTGTGGGAGAAAATTAATATTGCATTGTAATAAAATCATATAAGATGGCCATTTATGTTGGTAGGACCATATTTGAACACTAACTGCCACAGTATTCTTCAAGAAGCACCAGCCCCTGATGTTGTGAGGATACTGGTCTTGACTTCATAAGACTTTGGGAACAAATAAACCAAAACAACTGCCCAACACTGTCATGAGCAACTGTGTTCTGAGTCTGGGAGCTTTCTACCCAGTTAGGCAGAGTCCTATATTCCCAAAGGCATTCTGCTCTGGTAGAAGAAGAAGGAGATTGTGTAGGATCCATTTGCTAAATTCATTCACAAATGACTAAGAACCCAGCTCCTCCTCTCCAGGAGCAAGCAAGCTCAAAATTACTTCTCCTTATCTAGCATCCCTCACCTAAGATGAGGAACCTCTTATTCTTCCTCTTTGATGTGGGGCTTTATTCCATGGGCAGAACAGGTCCTGTAGACGTGTCCCATCATCTCTGGGTACAGAGACAAATGCAATTCAGGCTTCCAAGCTGAGGCCTTCTATTACCCAAAAAAGAATTCAATAAACACCACACATATAAAAGCAAAAAAGTATTAGCTATCAGATATATAGATATTATTAGACAGTTTCCTTAACCCAAGAGATAAATCCTGCATGAACCTACTTTTATAAATAGAGTTTTACTGGAGCATATCCATATCTCTTGGTTTAAGTATGTTCTGACTACTTTCATGTGGCAGAACTGAATAGTTGTAACAGGGAACCATCCAGCCCCACAAAATCTAAACTAATTTCAGTTTGGCCCCATACAAAATAAAGAAGTCACCGACCCTGATTCTTGGTCTAAACTAAATCTGTTTACCTGCTGGCATAACGCCTGGCATCTGCTATCCATCATGGCCCCTGTGTGCCAGGTTCTGTGCTAGGAATCCTACACATGTTACCTTTAAATGGCCCATCTAGACAGATCCAAGGCTTAAAGAAGTTAAAAGATTTGCACAAAGCCACAAGTGGTGCATGATAGAATTCAGACCCTGTTTGATTCTAAAAACGAATGTTCTTTTGTTTGAAGCCTTCTCCTTTCTGCTTCCTGGTTGAGAAAAAAAAAAAAAAAAAAGATGCTACTCTCACTGGGGTCTGGAAGCTGCTCTATGTGATTACTAATGCTGAATATCTGCCCTGAACATCACTACTTTTCCCAAATAACTGCTTGCTGTAGAAAGGGTTTATAATCCAGTGGATTGGGGAATACAGAAACTATCCCTAACACCCTTAGAAGTATGGAGAGAGACGGGACTCCACCACCCACAGCACAGGCCTCCTATGAGCTGAGCCAAGGGATCTGAAGCTATAGACATAAAACTGTGGGACAGTCCACTCTCTCGCTCAGAGCTCCAATTTGGAGTAGCTGCCCAGGCCAGCTGGAGGAGCTGAGACAGCTGACTGTCACAGACAACCTTGTCCTGGGCATCAACGCTGGTACAATGAAATGCCCATAGCACTTACCAGGCCCTATACTCTCCAGTTCATCTGGGAGCAATGCCCCTGAGATGCAGCCGCATTCTGACAATGTGGCTGCCAAACATGCCTTGAAAGCCACCTATCACTTGATTATTGGCAACAAGACCCAAGTCTGAGCACTAAGGGAAAGGAGGCATTGCTCCCAGAATACTAATGGGTTCCTTGATGGCTGCTAATTTTATTGTTATTCTTTTTATTTTTATTTATTTATATTTATTCTTTTTAGTTCTCTTCTTTATATATGTATGCATGTGAATATGTATGTATGTGTGTTGTGCATGTGCATATGCTCACAAGTGTGTCTGCAAATGCACATACATGTGAAAAATAGACTCATTAAGTGTCTTCCTCAATAGCACTCTATTTTTATTATTTGTTATTTTATTTGAGAGAGAGAGAGAGAGGAAGATAGAGAAAATATGGGTGCCCTAGGGCCTCTTGCCACTGCAAAAAAAAAAAAAACTCCAGATACATGTGTCATTTTGTACATGACCCAGCAGGTTTTAGAACAAAAGACTTTAACCACTTAGCCATCCCCCAACTCCTCCCCACTATATTTTTGAACAGGGTTTCTCGTTGAACCTGGAGCTGACAGATTTTGCTAGACTAGCTAGCCAGTGAATCACAAGGACCCTTCTATCTCTGCCTCCCCAGTACTGGGATTGCAAGCATGTGCTACCACACCTGACTTTCACATGGGTGCTGGGATCTGAAATCAGGTCCTCATGCTGAGTACACTTTATTTACCAAACAATGTTCCCAGTCCCTATTTTTTTTAATTCTCTGTCATTTACTGAATGCATATTTATTCAGCACTTACTATGTTCCAGTTTTAGGCATGGAGGATCATTGATATAAAGGAAAAATTATTGCCATTAATAATAATCATCAAGAGCCGGGCGTGGTGGTGCACGCCTTTAATCCCAGCACTCGGGAGGCAGAGGTAGGAGGATCGCCGTGAGTTCGAGGCCACCCTGAGACTACATAGTGAATTCCAGGTCAGCCTGGGCTAGAGTGAGACCCTACCTCGAAAAACAAAAAAAAAAAATAATAATAATCATCATCAAGGACTTATTGTATGTCAAATATTTTTCGTCTTTTAAAAAATATTTTATTTATTTGAGAGTAGAGACAGAGAGACCATAGCTGCACCAGGGCTTCTTGCCACAACAAACAAACTGGAAGCATGCGTCACTTTTGTGCATATGACTTTACATGAATGCTGGGGAATTGAACCCAGGCCATAAGACTTTGCAAGCAAGTGCCTTTAATTGCTAAGCCATCTCCCCAGGTCAGGTATTTTTCTAAAAACCATGGTAACCATTTAAAACTTACAGCAACACTATGGGATAGGTACTAGCATTTTCTCATTCCACAAAAGAAACAACTGGGTCACAGGAATGTTAATACAAAAAAAAAAAAAAAGATTGTTCATCCATTCAAGAAAATACATACAAGCCGGGGGTGGTGGCGCACGCCTTTAATCCCAGCACTCGGGAGGCAGGGGTAGGAGGATCACCGTGAGTTCGAGGCCACCCTGAGACTACATAATGAATTCCAGGTCAGCCTGCACTAGAGTAAGACCCTACCTCGGGCTAGAGTGAGACCCTACCTTGAAAAACCAAAAAAAAGAAAAAAGAAAATACATACACATATAAACATATATACATATTTTCCCCTATGTCCCCTATGTTACTATTCACTGGAGAAGCATTGCATACAGTTGGAGCTGTCAAATTTTTTTTTTTAATTAGTCAGTTCTGTATTCAGCAAATACAGTCAGTTTGGTACCATTATTAGGCTCATCTGTGACCTACCCCCTCCCCTTGGCCCCTCCTTGTTGAGGTATACGGGTCATGCATTGTGAAGTTAGGAGCTGTCAAATTTGAAGACAAACTCCTGCCCACACCATACCTTTCTGCTTGCTACATCATTCCCCTGAAGCCATTTTATAGTGGTAAAATCCCAGAAAGACTCAGTGACTAGTTAGTGTGCGCAACAAGTCACACAGCCAGTTACAACCCATTAGTCCAGTGCTCTCCACAAACTGGACTAAGAAATTCTAGATGAGCCATCAACTTTAGGACCCTGGGGATCAAATTCAATGTGTCCTTAATGTAAGGTCTGGGAGTGACCAAAACCACGCAAGCCACTCTGAGGCAAAGAGGAAAGCTTTTATCCGGGAAAAGCACAAGCTACCGGGCCTGACTCTCAAAAGCGGAGCACAGCCAACCTGAGATTCAGTGAGGGGGTGGGCATTGGTTTCCATGGTCTTGGTCACTCCTGAACCTTATACTCACCTTTCACCTTGCTCCACATCTCCATATTACTCGTCTTGATACTACACTGGGGATCTTGGGGAGGGGGTAGAAATGAAGCATTTACTCAACTACTGAAAAAACAAAACCCTGAAAACCTGACCACCAGGAGGTGAAGAGACCCAGCACCTGCTAACTGGCTTCAAGGTCACATGGCTTCCCTTTGACCTTCAGCTCAAAGCACTGTCACCCAGATCAGTCCATAGGGAAGCTGGATGCCTCCTTGGGAGAGTCACACATGCGAAGCCATCTCTTTTGCAAGCTCATAAGAGCATTGACTTTGAGAGCCACAATGACGTAAGGTGTCACTCACAAGAAGAGGGAAAACCTTCAAGAGGTAAAAAAAAAAAAAAAAACAGAGAAGGAAAAACAAGTAGGGAGCTGGGAAATAGATTGATTATTTAACCTCAAAGAAACTATCCCTGAAAAGCAGCAGCTCTGGGCTCTGGAGGCTTCTAAAAAGCTCTTAGAATGAGCAAAACCAGCTCCACAAGGGGCCTGAGGTCTGTCTCTTCATCCCAGCCCTCCCAAGAAGTTTCACTGCCTTGGTTTAAAAAGCAATAATTCCTTTAAGACAAAAACATATTACTAGTAGATGCCAGCTGTGGGGACAGTACGACAGTTGAGTGAGGAGCCCCTGTGTAATGAAGCAGCTGCTCTGTAGACAAAATGGATTGGTTGTGAAGATCAAATAGATTAAGCTAATGATTTTTGTTTTCAGTGCTGGTAATTGAACCCAGGGCTTCCTGCACACTCAGCAAGGGCTCTAGTTATGATCTTGATATGTCACTAATTTTGCCAGGACTATTTGTTGACTATCTTTCCTTGTGGCAGTAGATAGAAGTAGGAGGAGGAAGATCCAGCCCTGCTCAGACCTGTGGACCTCACACACAAGTACATGGTGACCCACAATGCAATGCGCTGCGTGCTGAGACTGAACCTTGAACAAGAAAGAAAGCACTTGAGTCTTTTTTGATGTGTGTGCTCATGTGTGAGTACAGAGACATACATGCCATGGCATACATGTGGAGGTAAGAGGACACTTTCTTGTTCCCCATGGCATTTTCTAGGCTAGCTGGCCCACAAACTTCCATGAGATTCTCCAGTCTCCACCTGCCATGTCTCCTGAGATGCATTGCCATTGTAGATGGCTGCTACAGCTTCCAGCTTTAGGTGGCTGGCAGCTTTATGTGGGTTCTGGGGATTTGAACTCAGGTACTCAAGCTTACATAGCAAGTGCTTTATCCACTGAACCATCTCCCCAGCCCAAAAAGCCTTGAGTCTTGATAGGGCCAGGAGTGAGCTGATAATACTACTGATACTATCAGACACTTCTAATCTTTTGCAACATGCTTTAATCTCCTCATGCCTCAGGTTCTTAACTATAAAATAGGGGGGAAAAACATTTCATTTCTTTGAAAGTAATAATAAAGGGTAATATAATACATGCATGTGACAGTGTCATATTGTAATTTGTTGTTTTGTACACTAAAAAAAAAAAAAAAAACTTAAAAAATGGCTGGGGTGATAGCTCAGTCAGTAAAGTGCCTGCTTCGCAAGCAAGTAGACCTGAGGTTCTCTCAAGAACCCACTTTCAAACTAGCCAGGCCTGGTGGCACATGCCTGTAATCCCAGGGACAGGCAGATCTCCAGGGCTCTCTGGCCAGCCAGTCTAGCCTAGTTGGCAAGCTCCAGGTCAGTGAGAGATCATGTCTCAAAAAAAGCATTTTCTCTCTGTAACTGCCTCTCAAGTAAATAAAATATTGTTAAGGGCGGGGCACTGGAGACATTGCTAAGCAGCTAAGGTACTTGCCTGTAAAGCCTAAGGACCAGAGTTTGATGCTCCAGTACTCACATAAAGCCAGATGCACAAGGTAGAGCCTTGCATTTGGAGTTCATTTGCAGTGGGTAGAGGCCCTAGCACACCCATTCTCTATCTGCCTCTTTCTCTCTCTAATAAATAAATTAATTTTAATAAGTGGATATTGTTCTTAAGGAATGACACCCAAGGCTGCCCTCTAGCCTCTGCATGTATACCCCCCCACACACACCCACATGCATGCACACAGAGTAAACGTAAATACTTCAAGCAATGACTTGGACATCCTGTCACTTGAGCACTTTTATTATGAGCTGACCAGTGTATAGTGAGTTCCTGTTTAAGCATTTTATATGAGCAACCTACATGGTAGACACTTGCCACTCACTTCCGTATTGAGGAATCTCAGAGTTGCTGAGACATTTTGGGGAGATTTCAGAGTCTGTAGGTATGGGGGCTGGCGTGTAAATCCAGGCAGTCAGACTCCTGAGTCTGTGCTCGTCTTGCCCGAGGTAACACAATTCCGCCTCAGACAGCCCCTGTCATGCTGAGTGGGACTCATCTTGGAAGTCCTATAATTGTAATTGGACTTTGGCAACAGTTGGTTTATGTGAGGATTTGGGTTGTGTGGAGATACCCGTGTTGCATGGCAAGCTTCAAAGGCACTGGTTTGGGAGTTAGAATCCCCAGTCTGCCATTTGCTAACCTCCGGTGTAAATGGGGAACTCCTATGCCCACTGCCAAAGGCTGCTGTACAGATGGTGTGAACTCAGCAACATCAAGAACTTAGGATATTGGCTGGCCTGGCACCTAACAAGTGGGCAGCGAACAGAGGCTATTCCCTCTGAACCCCTCATCCGCTTTCTTTTCCCCCTTCCACACCCCAGCCCTAAGCTATTACCCACCCATTTCTACAAAAGATAGGTCATTTATTTCCCCTTGCATGGCTTCATAAGCCTGGTAAATCCTTTGCTTTCCTGTTGCCCGTGGGACCTCTGGCACCACTGCCTTTTCAGCTTCTCCTTCCTGAGTCCATCCATAGATGCTGGCATGTCTGTGTGTGCCAACACTGGTCACCTCTCCTGCTCCATTCCACACTCTCCACGGGAACTTGCACCTTCTTATATGATAGCCCCAAAATCTGTATGTCCTGTGAAGATCATTCACTTAAACTCCTGACCCGTAGCTCCATCTCACTTCTCCACGTGGATGTCGCAGCAGGGCTAGTCTCAGCTAGAACCATCCTTTACACCCGAAGCCTCCTCTTCCGCTTGCCGTCCCGGTCTTAGCCATTGACCCCATCACTAACCAGTCGCTCAAACTAGAAACCGGGAGTTGTGCTAGAGTAGACTTTCCACCCAACCACCACATCTGATCAGTCTCCTGGCCTTATTGATCCCCCTCTCTGAAGTTTCCCCTCTCAGCAACATATCCCTTCCCAGTTCAGCTTCTTGCCATGGCTACGATCATTTTGAGGGAAGCTTCCGAACACTATCTCTCTCTGTCCCTCTGAGATCCTCTAATCCATCCTCTACAATAGGGTCGGAAAACTGCAAAGAGCCAGATGGCAAATATTTCAGGAGTCGTGGCCAAAAGTTTCTGTTACATACAACTCCACAAATCTGCCATTGTACTGTAAAAGAAGACACAGACAATATGTAATTGAACAAATGTGACTGTAATCTAACACAATTTATTGAGCAAAACAGGAGCCATAGCCTGCCAATCTCCATTCTACATTGTTGCCAACATGATCTTTCTAATACAACTAAAGGCGCATGTCATCCCCATTTGTAGTCCTTTGGCTACTGTATTTATTTGTTTATTTATATGCCGGCAGGGAGAGAGAGAGAGAATGAGCATACCAGGGCCTCTAGGCACTACAAATGAACTCCAGGTACATGCATCACTTTGTGCATCTGGCTTTACATGGGTACTGGCAAATCAAACCTGGATCCTTAGGCTTTGTAGGCAAGTGACTTAACTGATCAGCCATCTATCCAGACCCTTCAACTACTACTTTTTGGTGAAGTTAATATAGAAACCACACCCTTCATAACTCCTTGAGCCCTCTTGTCTCTCCTACTTCTCCTGCCATTCATCACATGGTCCCTGAGTTTTGACTTTTCCCTACTGCTAGAATCTACTGTGATGATTTTCACCTCTGCACTTATACACATATTGTTCTGTCTGTGTGCCCAAAGTTTCTTCTTACTCACTTATCAAACCAGCCCTCGTCCCTCAAGTGACTTCCTGTCAGAAGCCTCCTATCTCAGAACTAGGGAGGGTAAGTGCTTCTGAAGGTGAGTGTTTCATGGACAAACTGGAGATCTTTGAGAGTAAAGTGTGTCCTCCGCATCTTACTTGTTTGGAGGCTGAAGGATAGGCATTTTTATAGGAGAAAGCCGGGGAAGAAGAAACCCACACTGGCAGCTCCTTGGCATGTAGCAAAGAGAATTGGTGTAGGAACTGAAACCTGAACACTTGGACGTTGATTCTAAAACTTCTCCCTCCTACACTTCGAAAGCCACGAAGACTTTGATTCATGCTGTGTCTGCCCAATCGCAGAGCACAGAAATAATGCTGACAGCTTTTCTCCACACCTGCGTGAAGGCTCAGCAGTGGAACAAGGGTAGTGGAGCTCTGCACAGATCCACCAGGAAAACAAGATGGTCTTTCTCCTCTCTTTTTTGAGGTTGCTGGGAAAGGGAGTGAATTCGGCCTAACATGAAGGAGTGTTGGGAATTCCACAACTAGCTGGACAGGTCCTCTTCAGCCATTGGCTTACTTTTCTGGGTCCATCTGTCAACAGCCTTCACAAAGTTGATCACTGCATGTACATGGGTTTTTCATGCCTTATCAGGTGTGCTCTCAACACAAGAACCAATGAAACTCCTGGTCTCCATGGTGACCCACTTTTCACATTATATACCTTTTTTGTTTGTTTGTTTGTTTTTGTTTGTTTGTTTTTTCGAGGTAGAATCTCACTGTAGCCCAGGCTGACCTGGAATTCACTATGTAGTCTCAGGGTGGGCCTTGAACTCATGGCAGTCCTCCTACCTCTGCCTCCCAAGTGCTGGAATTAAAGGTGTGTGCCACCATATAGAGTCTGCACACTGCACTTTGGGCTGTTGATTGATATAAAAAAAAATAATAAAAGAAAAACATAAAGCTTAAATTCATCATTTATTTATGTTTCCATGACTATTATACAATAATGTTTTAAAAAATCTTTTAAGGCTGGAGAGATGGCTCAGCAGTTAGACGTACTTGCTTGCAAAGATTGCCAGCTCAGAAAGCCAGATGCAGAAAGTACAGCATGTGTCTGGAATTCATTTGCAGTGGCAGGAGGTCCTGGCACAACAATTCTCTCCCTCCCTGCCTGCCTCCTTTCAAAGTAAATGAAAAGTTAAAAAATTGAAGAAAAAATTCTAATGATTTAAAAAAAAAAAAATCTTTTAAGAGCCAGGCATTGTGGTGTAAACCTTTAATTCCAGCTCTTAGGAAGTTGAGGTAGTAGGATTGCAATGAGTTCAAGGCCAGCCTGGGGCTACAGAGTGAATTTCAGGTCAGCCTGTACAAGAGTAAGATCCTCGATACCCCAGGACCCCCGTTAGCCAGATGCACAAGGGGGTTCACGCATCTGGAGTTCATTTGCAGTGGCTGGAGGCCCTGGCGCGCCCATTCTCTCTCTCCTCCCCCCCCCAAACTCTTTGTCTACCTGTCACGCTCAAATAAATAAATAAATAATAAACTAATTTTAAAAAAATATATTTTAAGATTTGATGGGTTCACAGGAAAGAAGGCACCATCCCAACTTCAAGCACTTGAGTCTGAAATTTAAGCATTCAAAGATGAGTAAAAGCTGACCTTGGCCTCTTGGCCTGTGGCTCGCTAGAATTCTTGGCTGTGGAGCTCTACAGAATTCTGGAACTCCCCTGAGACCTTCAGGAGTTCTGCAAACAATGAGATATTCGCCACTAATTGTTGAAGGTTTACACTGTGTCCTCTTTGTTTCTATATTGAGTTCTAGATAAGATTTTTGTTTTTGAAAAGATAGTTTTGCTTCTTCTTAGAAAGGAAGGCAAAGAAAAAGCATTATATTCAACTTGACAGGTTAAATTAATGATCTGGGGCATGCATAGGTCTCAACTCTGAACAGAATGGTAGGTAGTTTTGTCAAGAAATCATTTTAGAATAAAAATATAGAAATCATGGCAAGAGAATTGAACAATAAGCCTACTTTCAATGTTCTATGCCACCTATCAGGTGCCACATGCCAGGAGCCTCAGTGCCAGCCCTTTTGTCACTTCTCTGGTCCTAAACCACTTGGGCCCATTTGAACACTGTGTTCCACCCTGCCTGCCTTGTGTGCATTTTGTCTCCTCACTCGGTCTTCTAAATTCAAAGTGGCCACTTATACTTGATCACAATGCCCAGCCCTGACTTCCCAGAAACACAACCTCCCCTTGCGGCCTAGACAACGCAGGCGCTCTTGCATCAAGCCGAATCTTTCATGAGAAGCATCCTGAATCCCTGCTGCGGCCTGCTTTACATGACATGCATTCTGAGTCCACTTGGCCCCGGAAACTTTACCCTGCAATTATGACTGGAATGTTCCATTTAGCATGCTAGCCAAATACATAAATAAATCTCAAAGCATATGATACCAAGTTCTTAGGATGCAAGCAGGGGGTGGAATTATAGTTACTAATTCAGCAAAGATTACGTCACTAGTGGGTCCTGAAGATTTAGAAATGAGGCCTTCCGTTCGCGGTGTAATGATGCAGGCAGAATGATGGAGACAGAGCATGACTACCTGGAAAACTCGTTGAGGTGTGATAGAATCAAGCGTTACAGGGACACAGCCTCAAATGTTGGTTCCTGTTGTAGTGACCTTCTCGTTTCTACCACAAAGCACCTGACCAAAACAACTGATGAGAGGAAAGTCCTTGTTTTGACTTACAATCATGAGGGTGAGCGCCATGATAGCAGGGGAAATACGGCATGAGCAGAGGGTGACATCCCCTCTGCTACAGCAGGTGGGAACAGCAGCAAGAGAGTGAGCCGGCTCACACTGGCAAGCAAGAGGCTAACAATCCTCAAGGCCCACCCCCAGCAACACACCTCTTCTACCAAGGCTCCACCTCCAAAATTACTACCCGGACAGCAAGCATTCAGGACTCAGGAGTTTACGGGGAACATCTGATTCAAACCACCACAGTTCTAAAGAAACATATTTTAGTCACTTTTCTCACCACAATCACAGAATATCTGACTGAAGCAACTTGGGGAGGGAGCGGATTTGTCTCATTATTTCAGAGGCGTACAGTCTACAGTGGTGTGAGGGCAGCGCGAGGGCTCCTTCTGTTCTTGTTGGCAAGAGGGTAAGGTAGCCTGCCAGATCAAAGAGGCTGACCAGAAGGCAGAGAACCCAGCTGAAACTGACGGGTAGAAGTGACCCAGAAATGAAGCGTTGAGAGCGTGAAACCAAGGAAGTAGAATCAGATCAGGTGGTCTGATCCGCCAGGCCATTTGATTGACCTTCTAGAAAGCTGAGGAGCTGTTACTGTGTTCAGGGAACCCAACCAAGGAGAAATGCCCTCCATGTTTGACAACTGTTTCCAAGGCTTTTGAGAAAGCTGGCATCTTGGCTAAAGTTCTTCAGTTGTCAACTGACCATGAGCACCAACAACCGCACACTAGGCCCTTCCTCAGCCACTGTGACGGGACCTGCGCTGGCCAGCATGGGGAGTGTCCTCAGGAAGACACAAACGCAGAACTTGCTTATAAAAGCAGGTGAGACTCACTGACAAAGGGTCTCAGCTATTGGTGTGTGGGAGGGGGGGGGGGTCTTTGCTCCTCAAGCATCCAGAAATCTTCCTTTGTGCTCATTTAAAAGAGTCGTCCAACATCTTCTCGAGGAGTCTCTCCTTGCTAGGGCTCACTGTGCTTATCTTATCTGCAAATTAGAGATAACAGCCAGAGCTACCTCAATGGGTGGTTATGTGAAATTGACATGAAGGTTCTTGGTAAGCCAAGAAGCATTAAGAAATGTTAAAGAATTAGTACTAGTAGTTTAGAAAACAAGAACTTTACTTTGCATTTACTTCTTCATACTTGTGAAAACAATGCAGTCTGTTTCTGTATGGTTTTAAAATATTTATTTATTTGTTTATTTGTTTGAGAGAGAGACAGAGATTGAGAATGCATACACCAAGGCCTCCAGCCACTACAAACAAACTCTAGATGCACGTGCCACCCTGTGTATCTGGGTGGGTACTGGGGAATTGAACTCAGGTCCCCAGGTTTTGCAGGCAAGTGCATCAACTGCTGAGCCATCTCTCTAGCCCATTCTGTATGATTTTTTTCTAATATAAAATAACTTTTTCTCTCAAAAGGATACTGATCCTTGCTAATAGCCAACAAACTTGAGTGTAAGCTTCCTGTGCCACTTAGGAATAAAGAGTCCCTCCTTAGCCATGCGTGATGGGCATGCCTTTAGAATCCCAGCATTTAGGAGGCAGAAGTAGGAGAATTCCTGTGAGTTTGAGGCCAGCTTAGAACTACAGAATGAGTTCTAGGTCAACCTAGGCTAGAGGAAGACCCCACCTCAAAAAAAAAAAAAAAAAAAAAAAAAAAGAGAGAGAGAAAGGTCCTGGTGTGGTGGCGCAAACCATTCGTCCCAGCACTTGGGAGGCAGAGGTAGGAGGATCACCATGAGTTTGAGACCAGCCTAGACTACAGAGTGAGTGGATTCCAGGTTAGCCTGGGCTAGTGAGAACCTACTTCAAAAAAAAAAAAAAAAAAAAAAACAAGGGCTGGAGGGATGGCTTAGTGGTTAAGGCATTTGCCTGCAAAGCCAAAGGACCTAGGTTCAATTCCCCAGGACCCACGTAAGCCAGATGCACAAGTGGCCACATGCATCTGGAATTTGTTTGCACTGGCTGGAGGCCCTGACGTGCCCATTCTCTCTCTCTCTCTCTCTCTCTCTCTCTCTCTCTCTCTCTCCCTGTCAAATTAATTAATTATTAAAATTAAAACAACAACAACAAAAAGGCATCTCCCAGCATCTACAGTGGCTCTGAAGGGAAAGGAGCTAAGGGACTTGGAAATAGGCAAGGAGAGAGACCTTGGCATTACATTTCTCCCAAGCAAGCAGGAGGAGCTGAGCTCAGACCCCCAGTGTCCATGCAAAATGCTGGCATGGCAGCATGCATTCATAATCCTAGTGCTGAGACAGTGAAGACAAGGAATTCCGGAGTCTTCCTGGCTAGCTAGTGGAGCCAGTGTGATGAGCTCTGAGATGAGAGCAAAGGCCAGAAGGTGGAGCTTGAATGAGGAAGACATCCAGTTTTGACCTCTGGCCTCCATAAGCATGTAGACACATGTACTCTCACCAAAACACATGTGTTCCTGCACACAAAACAACATGCTTACACACACACACGTTTACAGGCTAAGGGGAAAAAAGGCTCCATGTCATAGACTGTGTCACTTCTTGTTTAAAGACTATGGCAGGGAATGAAAAGCTGCAGGCCAGGAAAAGCTTTAGAAAACTCATTTGCACTGGGCCTGGTGACACATTCCTTTAATCCCAGTACTTGGGAGACAGAGGTAGGAGGATCGTTGTGAGTTCAAGGCCAGCCAAGAGCAACAGACTGAGTTCCAGGTCAGCCTGGGCTAGAGGAAGACTCTACCTCAAAAAAATAAATAAATAAATAAACAAGGCTGGAGAAATGGCTTAGTAGTTAAGGCCCTAGCCAGCAAAGCCAAAAGACCAAGGTTCAATTCTCCAGGACCCACATAAGCCAGATGCACAAGGTGGCGCATGCATCTGTAGTTCATTTGCAGTGGCTGGAGGCCCTGGCATGCCCATTCTCTCTACCTGGGTTGTTTTTCATTAGGAACCTCTCTTAGCCAGGCAGGGGGTATTGTCCATGGCATTATTATTGCCACTCAAAGAAACTGAAGCTCAGAGAGGCATGCAGTCAACAAATCGTAGGACTGTACCACCGACCCCAGCTCCCAAGGGCTGCACGATGCTTTCTCTAGCTCTTGGTACGCAACCCGATGCTCCCTGGAGACCCCTGTACAACTCGCTAAATAAAGTGTTTTCTTTGCTTCTGTGTGCATTCACTCCACACCTAAACAATGTGCAAGAAAGAAATGCTGCTGTGGGCAAACAGACTTCCAACATGAACTGAACTCTGCTTGAAACCTCGGGGCAGAGTATGAGGTGAAGGAGAGGCAGGTACTCAGCCATTGAAGACTGCAATGCCTATGGAAAAAGCAGGAGTCACAATAGCATTTCGCCGCATTTGGTTAGATGACTTGGTTTAGTTTGGTTTGGCTTTTGTGGCAGGGTCTCATGTACCCCAGGCTGGTTTCAAATTCACTACACAGCTGAGGGTGGTAACCTTGAACTTCTGATCTACCTGCTGGGATTACCGGCCTGTGCCACCACACCCAGTCTTCTGTGGTGCTGGGGATGGAACCCAGGGCTTTGTGCATGTGAGGCAAGCACTCTACCAACTGAGCTCCATCTCCAGCCTGCTAGGTTGCTTTTTCAAAACGAGGTCTTATGTAGCTCTGACTAGACTGAATTGGCTATGTCATCCAGGTTGTCCTCAAGCTTACAGAAATCCTCCTGCCTCAGCCTCCTGAGTGCTAGGATGACAAGTGTGTGTCACCATACCCAGAAATAGGATATTTATAGAGATTGGACTCACTGTCATTGCCATTGATGGGAGGATGCTATCACAATACTGTCTTCTCCTGAGCCAGTGGCTCTCAAAGTAGGACAGGTCCCACAGGTACCCAGGTGATACTGATACTGACAAAAGAGTGAGGCCCACTGCTTTTGAGCAGTGTGTGCGTGTGTGTGCACACACATGCAATACTAGATATTGAACCCAGGGAGTCATACAAGCTAAGCAATAAACGCTATACCAATATCCAGACTTTTCAGTTTTTTTTTTTTTTTTTTTTTTTTTTTTTTTTTGGTTTTTCGAGGTAGGGTTTCACTCTAGCCCAGGCTGACCTGGAATTCACTATGGAGTCTCAGGGTGGCCTCGAACTCACGGCGATCCTCCTACCTCTGCCTCCCGAGTGCTGGGATTAAAGGCGTGCGCCACCACGCCCGGCTCAGTTTTTGTTTTTGAAACAGGGTCTTGCTAAGTAGACCAGGCTGGTCTTGAGCTCATTCTGTAGCCAAGACTGGCCTGGAATTTGAAATCCTCCTGCTTCAGCCCTGAATGTTCTGTTTCCTTCTTAGTCTGCTACAGGAGATGTATTGGCAAGAGAAGTCATTTGAATGCTGCGTATAAGTCACTGTCCACATCTGAAGCCACGGGACTCAGTAGAGATTGCCTGTCTCCAGTGCAGGGTTTAAGGAAGAGGAAGCTGGCTGGGATGTTCTGAGCCCCCTAGGAAGGACATTGTTCCAATTACAGTCTCATGATGCCTTCCCCAAGGAACGATTTCTTCATCTTACTCAATGAAGTCACTATGATGTCCCAAGGTCTGGGCACACACCTACTGAAGCAGAATTCTGCAGTTCAGGAAGGGGATGTGAACCTCAACTTTTGGGTCCATATCCCATTTAGCGAAGAATTGATAAAACAGATTCCAAGAAGAGTAAATTATAAATTACTAAATTTATTTAGGGAGCAATTATAAATTATGAAGCTTACTGTAGGGAGAATTAAGGTCCAGGGAGGAGGCTAGCTAAAAGAAGCAAGCTAGAGGAGAATTCTCCTCCTTACCTGGCTAGAATGGGAGAGGGAAGACGTAGAGAAGATCCCCTTCAAATAAAAGACCAGAGAGGATTGAGAAAAGTGAAGGACTCAGAGATCAAACAAAAATCATGCAGTAAAAAAGTGAGAAAGCTCCCCATTGCATGCCACAGATAGAAGGTAAACAGAAAATACCCAGGCTGAGAGAAACACTCTCCCCTTTCTCTAGCCATCTCGGATGAGATAGGATGAGACTCGAGTTCCAGTTTTACCAGGAAAGGCAGAATGGCTTCTCCTTGTTCCCACTTTGGGCTTCTGTGCCTGAGTAACTGCCTGTAAAAGGCTATCTTATTCCTGTTTCTGCTTCACTACATCACAAATGCTCTAAAAAGAGGTGAGCCACAGGAGGAAAGACTAGCTGAATCTGGCAGGGAGAGAGCCCTAGAGGAAATGGTCTTTGAAAAGTCTGAGGGGCTGAAGACGGCTCAACTATTCAGGTGCTTGCCTTCAGAGCCTAATGACCCTAGTTCAGTTCCCCAGGACCCACGTAAAGCCAGATGTAAAAAGTGGTGTGAGGAGTCTGTTTGCAGTGGCTGGCAGTCCTGGTGTGCCCATTCTCTGTCTCTCTTCTATCTCTCTGCTTGCAAATAAATAAATAAAAATTTAAATATTTTATTTATTTAAGAGGAGAGAAAGGGGCAGAGAGAGAAAAAGCATGCCAGGGCCTGCAGCCACTGCAAAGGAACTCCACATGCAAGTGCCACCTTGTGCGTCTGGTTTATGTGGGTCCTGGGGAATTGAACCAGTGTCCTTAGGCTTCACAGGCAAGTGCCTTAACCAGTAAGCAATCTCTCCAGCCCTAAATAATTTTTTTAAAAAGTATGAGTACACCAAGCATGGAAGGGGACGCAAGATCCTGGTAGGGAATGTAGTTGGTGGCAGGACCAGAGGGTCACCAGGCAGAGCACAGGTGGGAGGTAGTCAGCGGACTGAAAGGTGTGGTGGCAGAGGGCAGAGATGGGTAGCTGTGAGGGGCCAGTCTAGGCGAGTCTACAGGACGAGCCGCCTGCCCGTCCCATTCCCTCCCTGGCTCCCAACTCTGCTTGTCTCTGTCCCCTAACTGAGGCGAGAGGGGACAGGAAAGCAGAGGAAGGAGGGACAGGTGGCGAAGGATGCATGAACAATAAAGAGAACAAGATCATTCCAGCCTCCTTTTCTTTTCCTCCACATTTAAATGATGATGTTTGTGTTTTATATGGAATTATCAAGTCAATGGCTTTCAGCCTCATGAGAGACATCAGTACCTATCAGTGGATGGGTCAACCGAGAAGGCTTGAGGTCATTTTTGAGGGGCCTTAAGTATCTTTTAACCTCCAGAGCCATCCCTCACCAGCTGTGATTTTTATTTGGATTTTTAGTGTGTATTAAAATTGGGGAAATAATATAAAGAAAGGATAATAATATGCTATTCATTCAGACTCATGTTAGTGTAAATTCATATTCCTCATGTAACAGCATTCATAAATAACCTACATCAAAAGACAAAATAGCAAGAGGCTGAGAATGTAACTCAGTTGGTAGAGTTCTTGCACGGCAAGCATGAAGCCCTGGGTTTGATTCCCAGCATTGCACAACCTGGTATGGTGGTACACACTGTAATCCCAGCACTTGGGTGGGTGAGTGAAGGTAGACGGACAAACAAAATTTAGGGTCATCCTTGGCTACATAATTCAATGCCAGCCAAGAACACATGAGACTTTTTCTCAAAAAATGAATAAAAAATAAAATAGCACACTTTGAAAAATATCTGTAACATATGTGGTAGATCAAAGGCTAATGCCTTACTATATAAAGAGTTCTTCTATGGTTTTCATTTTTGGGGGAGTGGGGAGGCTTAGGGGTAGGATCTCACTCAAGACCAGGCTGACCTTAAACTCACTGTGATCCTCCTACCTCTACCTCCCAAGTGCTAGAAATAAAGGTGCCCACCACCACACCTGGCTTAAAGAAAGAGTTCTTATAATTAACAATGAAAACTCCAACAATCCAATAGAAAACAAAAAGAAGAATGGCCAAGGGACCTTATTAATGGTGTTTATAGAAAAGGAAATACATGTCTTAAGTTCTTTTATAAGGAAATATATATGGAATATCACTTTTTTAAGTGGTAAAGTAACAAAAACTCAAGGGCTTGACAATCATAGCATACATAGAAAATGTGTCAGGAAGCAGGAAGAGGTGGCTCCCTCCCCAGTACTGAGGAGGCTGGGGTGGGAGGAGCCTGACTTCAAGGCCAGCCTAGGTTACATTTGGAGATCCTGCCTAAAAATGTGAGGGAAAAAAAAAAAGGTGTCAGGAGAGTACCACTTCCTTCCATCCATCACTGGGAACATATAAATGGGGAGAAATTCCTTGGAACACAATTTAGCCACATTTATCATAATATAAAATATTCTATGGCTTGACACAGAAATTCCACTTCTAGAAATTTATTCTCCATATAAAATCGCATGTGTTCATGGAGAGTGTCAAATGAGCTAGATTTAATAAAGGCCAATCATAATACAACTTTATTTTTCCTTCTCACCTCATGAAGCTACTCACCTGGTCCTTTCATTCCCAAAAGTGGTCTCTGATTTACGAGCACACTCCAGCCACTCACCAGACTGGAAAAAATTTCACCTGAAGCCTTCTTCCTCCTCTTGTCAGCTCAGACCTGAAAACAGGTAAGGGGACTGAGGTTCTCGAGGCTGGTTCCACTGGGAGCAGGCTCAGAGCCTCCCCTAGGCTGGATGCAGTGAAGTTACCCGGGCACCTCGGCTGGCATAGCCAGATGTGAGCCGCCTCCAGCCTGTGGCTTTCACTTCTGCCCCAGGACCTGGGCTTCCAACAGTCTCCTCTCTGTTCTCTCGGAAGGCCCACTGGGAAGTGGCTCTAGTCTCTCTCCTACTGGCTATTTTAGGTCCCCACACACTGCCTTCCCTCTGTGAGTGATCTCTGATTCTCAGTGGCACTTTGTCCCTCCACCACCTCAGGCCAGACCAGCCTCACTTCTCTGTACAAGTCTCACATTCCCCAACCTCTGCTCTCCAAGGGTTCCCTGTCGGCATTTCTCAGACTTAACATGTCATAGGAGATGAGGGTGGTGAGGACCGGGGCACATGGACAATACTCTTCAAAGAATGTTACCACTTCTCACAGTGAAGGGTGTGATTTCTCATGACTACAATGTGTACAAGTTTTGAAAGCAAAACAAATATTTATACAGTATGTTCTTAAGACCATGTCATGTTTTCAGTTTAAAATATACCTAAAAAAATAAAAAATATATATACCTCAGATAAGCTCCCTAATCAGTATGTATAGATTCTCTCTACTCTTGTTTTATTTTGTACATATACGTGTGTGTGTGTGTGAGAGAGAGAGAGAGAGAGAGAGAGAGAGAGAGAGAGAGATGTGCATGTGTTAGTATGTGTATAGAGGCCAGAGAACAACCTTGGGTATCAAGTACACTATCTTTTTGAGACAGAGACTCTCACTGGCCTGGAGCTCACCAAATAGGCTAGCCCAGCCGGCCAGTGAGTTCTAGGAATTCTCCTGTCTCCCCCTCTCTAGGATCACAGGTATCTGCCACCATATACAGCATTTTAAGTGGGTACTAGGGCTTGAACTCATATCCATATACCTGTAAGAGAAGCACTTTATTGACTGAGCTATCTCCTGAGCTCCTCCCTTCACAATTGTTAAACTTTGAAATAATATATATCTGTATGTCCCAATTTGTACAGTGACTAGACCATAACTCAGGCTGATGCTATTGCTGGCCAAGATGTAGTAACCACACGCACACACTTCCTCACTATAACAACATTGCTACCCATCAGACCCCTTAGGCAAGGCTGCAGAACATGTAACATACTGACAGACAGGCTGGGGACTTGCTCAAGGAGTAAGAACACTTACCACGCAAGCATGAAGACCTAAGTTTGATCCCCCAACATCCCATGTTAAAAAATAAAAATGCCAAGTGCAGCTGGGCAGGCTTGTGCCACTTGTCCTGAGGTGGGTGGATACAGGAGGCGCTCTGGGGCTTACTGGTCAGCCAGTCTAACCAAGCAGTGGTGAACTCCAGGTTCATTGAGAGACTCTGTCTCAGGGAAATAGCATGGAACAGTTACAGAGGAGGACACCTGACATCCGCTGGCCTCCACAGACCTGTGCATGGCGTGGGGACAGCAGAACACATGCACTGCACACACACACACACACACACACACACACACACACACAATCTACTATTGTTCTCTCTTACACGTCCCACATACATCACTTCTACTACTGCACATAGAAAAGGAAAATAAACTGTTTGCCAAACTTCATCAGAATTTCATAGAACCCCTTTCTCTGCAAGCCTGCTCAGTAACAGCAGCTAAAGACATGTGAGCCACATTGTTGACACAACTTCTAAACCACAAACCCACTGACCTACATCAGAGCCTCTCTATCAGGCATGGCTGTCCCTGCTGCTATCCAGTGGATAAGACGGGGGCGAGGGGGGAGAGAGAAAAGGGGCTGTTAATTTTATACTGTGGCCATCAGTCAAATTGGGAGTGAAGAGCCAAGTCCGAGCCAGAATCGCTGAAACAAAACATAAAACACCTGTGGAGTGACCTGCATAAAGCCCGCAGTTCCAGGCTTTGCCACAGAGCCCATGAAGGACCCCTGTCCACTCACTTCTGCCCTTAGGTAACCATGTGAAAATTCTCCAGCCTCATGGAATGGTTGAATCAGTAACTGGACCCAGGAATATTCTAAACTTCATGTGAGAAAGGGAGTAGAATCATTTAGGTTTGAGAAAAGACTAGGTTGTGAGTATAGACATATTGCAGAATGGTCATGTTCCCATCAGGTTACACTCTTACGCTCCCTCTCTCCTGCCCATCCTCCACTTGTATTCCACTGAGGGCCCACATCAGTGTGGGGTCCTGAATGCACCAGTGAGTCTTTGCGGGGGGGGGGGGGCAGAGCCTCAGAATACTCCTTCCCACCCCATGGCTCTTACATACTTCCAGTTGCAGTGGGGGAAGATCCTGACATGCAAATGCCCATGTCTCCCCCTTCCTTGAACTTGCAAATTTATTTTAGTCTGGCGTAGTGGCACACGCTTTTAATCCCAGCATTCGAGAGGCAGAGGTAAGAGGATCGCTGTGAGTTCAAGGCCACCCTAAAACTACATAGTGAATTCCAGGTCAACCTAGACTAGAGAGAAACCCTTCCTCAGAAAAATGTATAACTCAAAAAATACAAATAAAAGAATGGCCTGTGGGCGATGGGATTGTCATCAGGGCATGTTATCCACTGTCTAAGCTTTCCCTCTTAGTGTGGTCCTCATGCTATCATGGACTAGGCTTGTGGGATTCCTTTTGAGTAGTCCTGCAGGAGAGTGGAAGCCATCACTTACCGTGGAGGAAGTCCTCCAGAAAAGTTATCTGGCCCTGCCTCCTTGCTCCATGCAAGGACTGTGGGGACACCCTGAGGGCTGTTGGGCTCCTTTCTTTTTCATCCCCATCTCCCCAGAGCCTCCACCCACAGCCTAGGGGACCTCTGCCCAGTCAAGACCAGAACTGAATCAAAACTCTGGATCAGGATTTGGTCATGCCCACATCCCCTCAGCCCTGATAATTTTCCTAATATCCTCTCCGTTGTAAAACCAGGCCATCATCAAAGTCCTCCACAATCCAAGCAGAGGCTGAATCCTACACTCCCCACCTGTGAGGGCTTTAAGGTGGTCCACTCTGGGCAGCTGTCCACTTCACATACATCAGCTCACATTGTCTTTGTGACTACCTAGGGTGCTCAGCTCAAAGAACACAACAAAAGCCCCAGGTATTTCCATAGCTAACCTTAGGCTCAATTGACACCCTCCCATGAGGTGAGCAAGACCATGGTGCCTAGCCAAATTCACATGCCCATATACCACTAAGTCCACCAATAGCTCCTCTCCCCCGACATCTAAGCAGGAACCCTATGCTCCTAAGGATCCGTGGTATAGTGCTAAAACAGAAACCCAGGGAAATGGGCTCAATGTGCAAGTCTCTACCTTTGCCTGTTCACTTCAGTTGTCCTCTTGAGGCTCAGCCCAGCTCACAGTCCCATCTCTGACCGCTTTCCCCCAGGGGGAGGTCAGTCTCCACTGTGACAATGACAGCCACCTCTGCTGTGGGCCTGCTCCAAGCAGACTCCATCTTATCTCATTTAGCTTTTACAGTGGTCCTTAAGGAAAATATCATGACTCATGCTCTCCATAGGAGATAACTGTGACTCAGACCAGTTCAGTGACTGACACATCCGTGAACCAGTATGGAACCAAGATGCCTGCCTCACGGGGCATTGTGGCCCATCAGGACATGTATGTAAAACATTTGAATTTGGAAAGTAGTCAATAAGTAAATCTCTGAGACCAACCAAAGTCAAAAGTACTAGAAAATAGAGGCTGGAGAGATTGCTCAGTGGTTAAGGCACTTGCCTGTGAAGCCTAAGGATGCAGGGTCAATTCCCCAGGACACACGTAAGCCAGATGCACAGATGGTATATGTGTCTGGAGTTCCTTTGCAGTGGCTGGAGGCCCTGGCATGCCCATTCTCTCTCTCTCTCTCTCAATCTCTCTCTCTCTCTCACTCTAACAAATAAAGTATTTTTTTAAGTGCTAGAAACTGGGCTGGAGAAATTGCTTAGCAGTTAATGCATTTGCCTGTGAGGCCAAAGTACCCAGGTTCGATTCCCCAGGACCCACATAAGCCAGATGCATGAGGGGCACATGTGTCTGGAGTTCATTTGCAGTGGCTGGAGGCCTTGGCATGCTCGCTCTCTTTCTCTCTCTCTCTCTCTCTCTCTCTCTCTCTCTCTCCTTTTAAATAAAAATTTTTAAAAAATTTTAAAGTACTAGAAACTATAGGAAATGTGGTGCAACCACATAATGGACTGCTGTCCCACCATGCAAATGACTACAGAGGGTGAGTGCTAAGGTCGGAAGATGTTCTTGAAGCTGACTGAGTAATATGGGCTATAAATGAGAATATACAGTATAATTCTGTTAGGCAGCCATATGTATTAATGTATACACACACTTTATTCATTTTTTGTTTGTTTTTTTTTTTTGAAACAGTCTCTAAAATTGGCTTTGAACTGACTTAGAAAAATATGCCAAAATGTCAACAATGAACATGTCTTTGTGATTAGATGGAAGATGTTCTTTGCATTATTCTTCTTGTGTATCTGGAATTTGTAAAGTTTTCAAACGAATAGTGGCCTATCTGGCCCTGGACGATCATACCTGAACACCACTGGAAGGAACCACATGGAGACCAGGTGCCTGACAATGAATCTAATGCGTGTTTTATTTTGACTTTGGTTTTCAATGTCCTTTAAGTGACTTAAATGTATCTCAGTCGCTCTTGTCACCAATCTGGGATAAACCTTGTTTATTCCCAAAGACTCTAATGACTCAAATGTGGAAGGAATGAGGACTTCCTAAAGCCAGGACTTTGGACATGCCAGTTGGATTTGCTCAATGTCACTCATAGATTGTTTCTTTGGAAATGAGCCTGGGACATCTTTTCTTTCTTTCTTTCTGCTTTTCTTTCTTTCTTTCTTTCTTTCTTCCCTTTTATTTTTTCTGGTAACTGTTTTCCTTCTCAGCTGACTGTTGGGGAAAAGCAGAGGTATCAGTCACCAAGCTCTGTGCGGTTTGATCATGATGTTGTCTGAAAGGCTCTGGGGTCCACAGCTGACACGAAAGAGGTACAGGCATTGAGTGTAAGGGATTCCTCTGAGGCCACATGGCTTCCCAACCTCTTTGAGCCTCCGTCAGGCTCTGCTTTCATCACAAGCATGCACAGACTTTGAACACTTCACCCGGTGACTCTTTGCTAAACCCCAGATGGACCCCCAGGGAAGGAAGTAGGACAGTGGAAAGAGCCCCAGCATCAGAAACCCCCCAATTCACATTCTGCCCTCACCAACTCTGTGACTGTGTGTTAGCTTCTTACAGACTAGTTTCCTACCTCTTGTGACTTTGGGGCCCTCCCTGGGTTGCTCCACTAACTGACATCATCTCTGCAAGATGCTCAGCTGGATGGCAGGGGCCTCTTCACACTTGCTATGAGACAAAATGCCAGGAGTTTTCAATCTGGCTGGGGTAAATAATTCTATTGGTTTATATATACTTGGTGCTGGGTACGGAACCCAGAGCCACCCACATACTAACGCTGTGCTCTACCACTTGAGCTCCAGCTGCAGCCCTCACTGGCTTCTTAACAAGCTACTGGGTGCCATCATAGGTAGAGATGTGGCTTATTCCAGAAATAAGAGAAAACTCACAAAACTGAAGCCAGTTTGGAGTTATATATGTATCACCTCCTTATAAACCACAAATAGCATAAAAATTATATGGGGGCTGAAAGATGCTTTAGTGGTAAAGTGCTTGCTATACAAACATTAAAATGTGAGTTCAGAACCCCAGGTACCCACATAATTATAATGATGAGTTTGATGGTGTGCACCTATAATCCCAGCACTAGGTGGGTGGGCAGAGACAGGGAATTCCTGGAACTCACTGGCTAGCCAGTCTAGCCAAACTGGTGAGCTCTAGGCTTAGTGAGAGACCCTGTCTCAAAGAATAAGGTGGAGTCCATCACTAAGTAAGACATCTCTATCACCCCATCCCAAGGCTAAGGGTCCGCTGCAAAAGAGGTGGCAGAAAGGATGTAAGAGCCAAAAGAAGGGGAGGAATGCTTTCAATGCTGTCTTCCAGACACAGAGTGGCCTTAGTATTCATGACCTCATACTGGCTGGTGCTACTTACACCAGATCTTCATAATAGGAGAAAAAGTGATGACATCAAAATAGAAGAGAAGCTAGTTGGAAAGAAGGGATTCAAGTGGAGGGGGTATTGGGGAGAGAAAAGGGAGGGTGATAGTTGAGAATTATGATGATGGTATATTGTCTATATGTATGGAACTTGTCCTTTAAAAAAAGAAAGAAAGAGGGCTGGAGAGATGGATCAGCAGTTAAATGTTTGCCTGAGAAGCCTAAGCACCTGGGTTCAGTTTTCCAGGACCCACATAAAGCCAGATGTACAAAGTGGCTCATGCATCTAGAGTTCATTTGCAATGGCTACAGGCCCTAGTGTGCCCATTCTCCCTTTCTGTCTCTCTCTCTCTCTCTCTCTCTCTCTCTCTCCCTGTGTGTGTGTGTGTCTCCTTCTCTCTTTCTCTCTTTCTCCCTCAAATAAATAAATAAAGCTAATTTAAAAAAATAAAAGAATAAGGTAGAGATCAAGTAAGGAAGAAACTAGTGTGGACCTCTGGCTTTTACATGCACTCGCTATGCACCCACATGCTTATGAACATGCATGCATACACTGCACCAGCCTACATATGCAAAAGAAACCTGCATGGCTAGGCAACAGACACACTCAATTTTGTACTCTGCCTTAATCAACGTCAACAACACCTTCTGGTGGCACTTCATGTGGAAAAGCTGAATTATAATTCAGTCACTCTGGGCAGTAAATAAAAATAAAGACAACATCTAGGCTGGAGAGACGGCTTAGCAGTTAAGGCACATGCCTGTGAAGTCTAAGGACCCTGGTTCAACTCTCCAGGTCCCATGTAAGCCAGATGCACAAGGTGGCGCGTGCATCTAGAATTCATTTGCAGTGGCTAGAGGCCTTGGCATGCTCATTCTCTTTCTCTCTCTCTCTCTCTCTCCCTCAAATAAATAAAAAAATCAAATAAATAAAAAATATAAATACAACATTTAACAACCTGTCAGTTATTGTCACACTCTCAGTCCACCTATCTCCTCAGATCACATCAGGGTACCATCTTCCAAGACTAGACAGGCCAGAGGAGGCCGTGAGGCAATTCCTTCAAGCTTCATGCCCACCCTTCAGCCTCAGCCCTCCCTGGGAAACTCTCGAACAGCTGCTGGCTTCGACCAAACTTAAGTGCTCACCTTGGAGCCCACTGTGAAGAGGCTGTGGGATGGACTGGATTCCTGTTCTAAAATACAGCGGGCTTTTAAGGAACAGCCAGGCAGGGTGAGGGGCTGGGAGATGGGCTGGTCAGGAAATGCCAGTTTAAAGTTAGCTCTGACCTATTAATCAGCAGCAGGGACAATGATGCAGGAGGGTGGGAAGGCCGGACATGTGCTTGTGCCAGATTTATGGACCCAGAACAAAGGGTGGCCTGCTCGTTTAGAGAGTCTCTTTCCCTTTTCCTCTGGCAGAACGAGGACATTGTTTGAAAAGGCAAAAAGAACAAATATTCTAAGGACTGAGGTCATTTCCAAAGTTGCAACAGGTTCTGAAGGGGAACCATACACACACTGGTGTGAGAGAGAAAACGGCGAGGAAGGATACACGAAGCAAGGACAGAAGCCCCTTCCCTGTGCTCTGAGAACCTAAGACCACCTTCCTGAGGCGACGTCCAAGGAGCTCACTGAGCCCCTCAAGGTGAATCCCGAGGCCCCTGGGGAGGATTGCGAACAAGAACCTGCAAGCTTCTCTGGAATGGAGATCCTGAGGATGGGCAGCCTAGGACACTGTTGATAACAGCTTCCTCCACGCCCAGAAGAATCTCGTCTCTGCATCAACAAACTAGAGAAGGAGAAAGAAATGGAGGGAGAAGGAAGGGGGAAGGGAGAAAGCTCCTGCTGGGAGGTACAGTGATGAAAGAAACCCACCCTCGGGAGAGAGGGGATATGGACTCAGATTCTCAGAAATTAGAGGAATTTGGAGACCCGCTGGCTGGGGCTTCATGACCCCTCCCTGAGCATCCTTGCCATCTTTATTTCTTTGCACCTGAGACCTGCAGAAGTGTCCCCGGACCTCTCTTAGTTTCCTGCAATCCAACATCCACTCAGTTCCCAGCATGGATTTCCTCATCTGTATATCTAACTATCTCCTTTCTGACTCAAACATCCCAGGGCTCTTCACTGTCTTAAGAAAAGATATGCAGGGGCTGGGGACATGGCTTAGTGGTTGAAGGCTTGCTTGCAAAGCCTGCTGACCCAGGGTTCAATTCCCCAGAGCCCACATCAAGTCACATGTGAAGGGGTACATTCATTGGAGTTTATTTGCAGTGGCAATAGACCCTGGCACACACACATAAATAAATATTTATTTAAAAAAAAGAGAGAAAAGCTGTGCAAAGACTTGCACTTATAACCCCACCACTTGGAAAGCTGAAGCAGGAAGATGCAACATGGGTTCAAGGCTAGCCTAAACTATATAGTAAGTTCCAGGCCAGCTTGGGGTACAGATAGGAGCTTGGAAAGAAAGAAAAGAAAGAAAGGAAGTGAGGAAGGAAAGAGATGTATAGAACCCTTACTCTGCCCACAGGGTCCTTCATAGCGTGACTCCACCTACCTTTCCAGTTCATGTCCCATTTCTTTCTACCCTCATGTTCTTTATCCCATGTCTGAGCCCTGAATGTTATATGTCCATTCTTGAAAAATTCTAGTAATTCTTCAGAGCCTAAACCCCAGGTCTGTGGGAGGTAGCTTCCCTTACGTTGACAATCAACTCACATGCTGCCCTTGCTAACCACATCTTTGCCTGGGGTCCCATACCTGAATCCTTACTGCTAACAATAACCTTAGTGCAATGAGGCATAGTGATGCAAGCCTTTAATCCCAACACTTGATAGGCAGAAGTAGGAGGATTGCCATGAGTTGGACTGGAACTACAGAGTGAATTCCAGGTCAGCCTGGGCTAGAGTAAGACCTTGCCTCAGAGAAAAAATAATAATAATAACCTTAGTGCCCTGGTGTCTGCATAGGCCATTCTCTACTTAACTGGGAATTTATTTGAAGGCATAAACTCCAGTGAGGACCTGACTTCTTACAACTAATGACTTGCTAGACAGAGTCCCCTAGGATATGCAAAGGCATAAGGAAATAGTGTGTGTAGGGTCCCAGTATATAGAAGTAACTTGAGTCACCTAAAACCAGTGTCTTAGCACCTTTCTGACAGCCTGATTTTATGTGATACTGCAAAAGAAACATTGTCAGGTTGGCCAAATAGTCGCAGTGACCAAGCAGCCCTTCTGGTCACAGGTTCCTGAGACAAGCTCCCCTGTGCATCTGGTCAGTGATGGATGGTTCTGCTGTTGCCATCTGTGGAGCCTGATCACCAGAGGGACTTAGGAAACACTGGAGACAGCATTCTAAAGTGCAGGGGCCCCATAGAGCAGAGCCCCTTACTTGTACACATGTAATTACATTTTTTTGTTCAACAAATATTTACAACTGAGCATGGCGGTTCATTCATGTAATCTCAGCACTAAAGACACTGAAGTAGAAAGGTCTCCAACAGTTCAAGGCCAGCCTGGGCTACAGAGTGAGTTCCAGGTCATCCTGGGCTAGAGCGAGCTCCTGCCTCAAAAAAGCCATCACAGTGACCTTGGGATGACTCAGAAGGCACCATGGTGCTGAGAAGAAGTGACAGAGGAATGCTCAGCACTGCAATATCTCAATCACACCTTCTAAGGCTCAGGATCCATTGCAGAAGACGGGGCAGAAAGAATGTAAGAGCCAAAGGAAGGGTAGGACTCCTTACAACATGCTCCTCCAGACACAAAATGGCCTGGATATCCATGACCTCACAGTGCCTGACACTACCTATACAAGACCATCATAACAGGAGGAAAAGATCATGACATCAAAATAAAAGAGAGGCTGAATGAGAGGGGGAGGGGATATGAGGGAGAGTAGAGTTTCAAAGGGGAAAGTGGGGGGAGGGAGGGAATTACCACAGGTTATTGTTTAAAATGATGGAAGTTGTCAATAAAAAATTAAATTAAAAAAAAGGAAAACCCAAAGCTGGGTGTGGTGGCAGTATGCCTTTAATCTCAGCACTTGGGGCAGAGGTAGGAGTATTGCTCCGAGTTCGAGGCCACCCTGAGACTACATAGTGAATTCCAGGTCAGCATGGGCTAGAGTAAGACCCTATCTTGAAAAACAAAACAAAATAACCCAAAGATTAAATAGCTAATTTTTAAAAAGAGAGAGAGGGAGAGATTCTAGGGGCTGGAGAGATGATTTAGCGGTTTATTTGCAGTGGCTAGAGGCTCTGGCATGCCTATTCTCTTTCTCTCCCTCTTTCTCTCACTCTCTCTCAAATAAATAAATAAAATATTTTTAAAGGAAGAAAAAAGCAGCCATCAGACATGGAGAAAACATTTATATATATATATATGAAAAATATCAAAAAAGTTGTTAAAATGTACCTGCTTCACACTCAGTACTTTGTTAGAAGCTGCAGTTACATCCCCACTGCATATGTGTTCGTGTGTGCTGGTGTGTGCTCGTGTGTGCGCGCACATGTGGAGGTGAGACAAGGCCACTGCCAGTGCTGGCCTCCCACGCTGCCCCAGGCACGGTCTGTTGTTGGCCTCTGCACTCACCAAAGTCTCCCCGGCTTGTCAGGCGTGTGCCTCCCTGATTCACCATAGCTGCCCTGGGATGACAGATGTCAGCTACCACGTTTGGCTTTACATGTGTTCCAAAGAACCAAACTCAGGTCCTCGCACTTACACAGCAAGTATTTTATCCACTGAGCCATCTGCCCATCCCCCCTCACCATCACCCATTGTTATTACTATGAGTTAACACATTGTCTCTACCGGAGCAGTGAACTTAATGATAACACTTGGGATTTGTAGAGCATGTTTCATAGCTATCATTGGCTAATCAGGAAACCAAGCCCAAAGGGACCATCAGATATTCCATGAAATTCCAACCACGTGCTCTGCTCCTGGGTGTGGTTAGAAACGCAGCTCAGAGGTTCCTGAAAGAAGGCAAAGTGCAACCGATTGATCTCACCTCCAAAAATAAACCAAAACGTGAGAAGTGTGAGGACTTGGGGACCTATTCTGGGATGATGGAAACAATGATTAAAAGGCTCCACACTGTGCTTTCAGAAAAGACAGCCGCAGTGCCAGGCTGCTTTAACTTCTCAGAGCAGAGCAATGCCAAGTACAGAAACCTGAGGCCCAGAGGCAGACATTAGCTTCTCTCCTCTCCCCGAGCCCCCATTGCCCCCCCCCCGTACACTAAGGTCAGGATCTTACGTGTTATGAGATTGAAATGGTACTCAAGGTCACAATTAACCTGCAGACACTTAAATCATGGTAAAAAGGGGCATCTCAAATGCTGGGGAACTTGTTGCTAACAGAGGCAGGGGAATTATTCTGTGACGAAAATTCTTTATCTCCCCAGATTTAAAAAAAAAAAAAAAAAAAAAAAAGGTGGCATTCTACATGTGTGTTAATCAAAGGAAAAACCATCCATTCTCAGACTTACACCCAAGTCCTCTGGTGAGCAACTCCTTCAGTCTGCGCCTGTGCGCCCTCTGCACGCACGTGCACACATCCTCACGTACCCCGTGGCTGGGTGCCTGAGCACCCTCTCCCTACAAGTCATGGTTTTCAAGCCAGGACACATTCATCCACCACGGAATCAACTAGTAATGCCCACAGACATCTAAGATGGTTTCGTATGTGAAGGGAAGAAGGTGGGTTATTTCTGGCATTGATCTGGTATGCAGCCTCCAGTGTCTGGGACAGGCCTCACCACAGAAAAAATTCCCCAGCCAAAAATGTCAATAGTACTGAAGTTGAAGTTGAGAGACAATACAATATGCCAAGCCTTTGTTTATGCTAGTCCCTTGAAGAGAAGCCTTCTCTTTCTTTCTGCTTCTCTTCTTACTTAAATCCTTCCCCTTCAGAGACAAGAAGATCAACTCATATACTGCTGGAGGGGGAGGCTGTTCAGCATTTATGTAATTTAGCCAGAGCTAACAATTATATACACACATGTGCTTGGAACAAGCCAGTCTGTTGCTCACGCAAAGTCCTAAGCGTAAGGATGTTTATCACAGCTCTGTTTCTGATAAGAAACAACTTAACATGATCTAACTGAGCCCTTCAGGGGAGGTTAGTGGCTTTAAATTAGAAAGCTAGGGTTGGAGAGATTGCTTAGCAGTTAAGGTACTTGCCTGTGAAGCCTAAGGACCCAGGTTCAATTCCCCAGTATCCAGATAAGCCAGATGCACAAGGTGGCACATGTGTCTGGAGTTTATTTGCAATGGCTAGAAGCCCTGGTGCACCCATTTTCTCTCTCTCTCTCTCTCTCTCTCTGTATCATAAATAAATAAATAAATTAGAAAGCTTATCCACAGCCCTTGAAAGAACCAAGGTCATTTAAAAGGAGAAGGTCATAAGACCTTCTATTAGAAAGCAATGCATAGGGGCTGGGGAGATGGCTGAACAGTTAACAGCACTTGCTTGCAAGCTGTCTGGCCTGGGGTTCGATTCCCTAGTACACATGTAAAGTCAGATATACAAATAATGCACTGCAAAAGGTCCAGTTGCACCTATACTTACCCCTCCCCCTTCAGCTAGCCATGAATTCATGGTGATCCTCCTACCTTAGCCTCCAGAATTCTGGGATTAATGGTGTCCACCATCTTGCCCTGGGCACTCTCTCATAAATAATAATAAATAAATAAGTCTATTTTGTAATTTTAAAAGGGGTGCTTAGGACAGCCTTATTAATGTGTTACATTTGGCAAAAATAGAAATGTAAAAGCAATATAAATAAATGCATATACATCTACTTAACAAGATATGTAAGAAAATGTTAATAGGGATTATTTGAGGCAGTTAGAAGGGTTGGTTGTCATTTGATTATCCTTCAGACTGCCAGGTTTTTTGTTTGTTTGTTTTGAGATAAGGTCTCACATAGTCCAGGCTGGCCATGTGTAGCTGAGACTGGCTTTGAATGCTTTGATCCTCCTGCTTCTACCTCTCAAGTACTGGGATCATAGGCTTGTGCCATCATGCCTGGGCCAGACTATTAGATTTTTTTATTAGATTTTTAAAAGCCATATCCATACATTTCTTTGTTGTTTAAAAAGAAAGTTCATCAAAACTTTATTAATTGGTAAAACCAAGTGAAGGGCATATATTAATTTGTGGTACTACTCTTGCAAATTTTCTCTTATATTGACTTTTTTTTCTTTTTGATGTAGTGCCTTGCTCTAGCCCAGGCTCACCTGGAATTCACTATGTACTCTCAGGCTGGCCTTGAACTCATGGTGGTCTTCCTATTGCTGCCTCCTGTGTGCTGGGATTAAAGGCATGAGCCACCACACCCAGCCTTTGACATTTTTTTTCCAAAATAAAAGCTTTATTTAAAAATCCAGAAAATAGTTATCTCTCATTACCTTAGAGTTTGTACAGATTTCTCTTTTGAGACAGGGTCTCATTAAACCAGTCTGTCCTTGAACAATATGTAGCCCAGGATGACCTTGAAATTCTGATCCTCCTCTCAAGTGCTGGGATTACAATTGTGTGCCACCAGGCCCATACAGTGCTGGGAATTGAACCCAGGACTAGGCAAGTACTCTATCATCTGAGCTACATCCATAGCCCATGATTTCTTCAACACTACAGCAAAAGAACTGTCCCCAAAAGGAAAACATGCATGTCTCACTAAAACTGAGAAATTCTTCTATCCAAAGTGACCCCAAAGAGTAAACAGGTGGAAGAGTGGAAGAAGAGATTTGCAGAAACTATTTCCAACAAGGCATTTGCATCCGTAATGTATAAGGAACTTCCCCAAAATGATAAGGAAAAGCCAGTCAACAGAAATCTTTTAAACTGAGCCAAAAATTTCAATTGACACTTTACAAAAAAGGATATTTAAATGGACAATAATCATATTAAAAGATGCTCAAAATCACTGGTCAACAGAGAAGTGCAAAAAAAACAATAAAAATAAAAAACCCACGGTGAAATATCATTCCTACTTTGCCAGAATAGCTAAAATCATGAAGACTGACAGTTGAAAGTCAGGAGGTAAAAATGGCTGGATTTTCCCTCCCCACTGGAAGCATACAATAGTATAGTCAGTCTAGCAGTTCCATGACAGCGTCTACATTCCAACCTGTCCTCTGGAAACTGTCCCTGTCTACAAAGATGTCCCTCCCATAATCCCTCTGATCTGCGCATACATTTACCACCCTTTAAATTCTGCCCTAAATTCTTTGGTTTTAAATTTCACTAGTATTTGCTAAGCTCCTACTCTAAGCCAGACACTCTGGAATTTTATGGGGACTAGGAGATGGCCTGTGCTCAGGCCCTATGTAACACTCCCCACAGGAGCCCAGGAACTAGATGGAGATAGAGACAGCAAGCACTGCTTTAGACTAACCATCTCTTCCTACTAAATGCTAAATTTAGATCCTTATCTCACACTTTATTTGTATTCTCTCAGTGCCTGGATCTACGTGACCCAGTGAGAACTAAGAAAATAAACATCTGCATTGATCCAGATGACAGATATTCACAGCAGCAAGACTGGGTGGGACTATGTGAAAAGAACAGATTTGGTCATCATCAGTAAGATGTATTCAGATATTTGAAACCTAGCTGGAAAGTTTCCTATCTATTATGAACAACAAGCAGGTGAAGTCAGTCTTCTTATCACCATCTGACTGTGAGAATTGAGATTAAAAAGACTATGTCATTTGCTACGGTCATATTGCCAGAAAACAGCAGAGCTGAGGGCTAAACTGATCTCTTCATTTCAATTCTAGTTTTCAGCACTGTATCCCACACATCACAAACAACCCAATGTAACTCTGGGCACAGGTGAACCTAAATTTCTCTCTTGTTTTGGTCATTTGTTCATACTTTTCCTTCTCCTGAAATATTTAGTCACCATCTTTTTTATCTGCTACAACTTTAATCTTTCCAGAAGGTTTTTCCTGACATTCTACACAAGTTTTAATGTCATGGTCATGAGCAAACCATCTCTATAGACCTTTCACACCCTCTCTAGGATTTTCTTCCCCTTTAAGCTGTAAGCTTCTGTCCATTGAGTTCCCAATGCCTCCAACATGGTAGGGGTTCAGAATAGGCCATGAATGAAGTAATCAATAGGGAGAGCATTCTTCCAGGTCTAAATTTGACTCCAACTCTTCTCACTAATCCTGTCTATGAAACACAGCGACCCATAATCAAAAGGGAGCCTGCAGGACAAATGGTCAGGTAGACCTAGGAGCACAAAGTCGGCTTCAATACATCCTGAAAGTCGGTTGCTGGCCCCTCCCTTGTCAGCAATTCAGTACCCCCAATTATGCAACAGTGGCATTGAACCAAGCTGCTTTTATAATTCTGCCCCACATGGTTTTGCTCTGCTGCTGTCCTAAAATTTGGCCAGGGAGCTAGGTGTGATGAAGGACACCTATCATCCCAGCATTTAGGAGAATGAGGCAGGAGGATTACAAGTTTAATGCCAGCCTGAGTGACACTGCAAGACCCTCAAAAAAAAAAAAAAAAGATTTGCCCTGTCCTATGTCAAGGAGTCTCTTCTGCTTGAATCCGCCTGCATTCCTAACTGTGGAAGATCAGCTCCCATGTGTGTGCTATGGTTCAGTGGAAATTTCTGTGGTTGCAAGGTGATGTATGGTGATGAAAGGAAAACTCATAAACGACAAGCACGTGACTGCTGACATCCTCCCGGAATGTACTCTTAGAATAATCAGTGGTTCTGAACTATTTCCACCCAGTGCTGCCAGCTCTGCCCCGTCAACTTCTGTCCAGTTGCTCTTGGGAACCCCAATTCTGGGTGGTGTTGAAGTTGTTGGGGCGGGGCTTCTCCAAGAAAAATGAATGCAATTACATTATCAACATACTGTTAACATTTTCCCTGATAAATCTGGAATGGTATTTCATTCTGTTATCCTAGAACTTGGGAGATAGAAGCAAGAGGATCAGAAGTGCAAGGTCATAGATAGTTACATTGCAGGCTAGAAACATGGCTTAGTGGTTAAGCGCTTGCCTGTGAAGCCTAAGGACCATAGTTCGAGGCTCCATTCCCCAGGACCCACATAAGCCAGATGCACAAGGTGGCGCACACATCTGGAGTTCGTTTGCAGTGGCTAGAGGCCCTGGTGCACCATGCTCTCTATCTTAAGTTACATTGCAAGTTCAAAGCCAGCCTAGGCTACATAAAATCAAAATCCTCTGTTGTCCTGGCACAGCCATCCTTTCTGTCGATCATCTATTTATCTATCCATCTATCTGTCTGTCTATCTATCTATCTCTTTCTCTCTCCTAAATAAATAAACAAAATAATTTTTAAAAATACTGTAAACACAGACAAGATCACCACAGAGTTCAACCTTCCTGAAGGGCAGTTTAAAAATATCAAGTTTTTAGCCAGGCATGGTGGCACACACCTTTAATCCCAGCACTCAGGAGGCAGAGGTAGGAGGATTGCCATGAGGTTGAGGCCACCCTGAGACTACAGAGTGAATTCCAGGTCAGCCTGGACTAGAATGAAACTCTACCTCAGAAACCCAAACAAACAAACAAACAAAAAAATCAGCTATTTTTTTGGTCTCACTCTAGCCCAGGCTGACCTAGAATTCAACTATGTCATCTCAGGGTGGTCTCCAACTCACAGCAATCCTCCTACCATCCAAGAGCTGGGATTTAAGGCAGGAGCCACCACACCTGGCAATATCAAATTTTTCATTGCACAACATTCTGATCTAGAAATGGCCCTTCTAAGACTTGATGCTAAGAAGATATAAAACACAAGCACACTGATAAATATGTTGGCTTACGGGCTGGAGAGATGGCTTAGCAGTTAAGCGCTTGCCTTGTGAAGCCTAAGGACCCGGTTCGAGGCTCGATTCCCCAGGACCCACATTAGACAGATGCACAAGGGGGCGCATGCATCTGGAGTTCGTTTGCAGTGGCTGGAGACCCTGGCGCTCCCATTCTCACTCTCTCTCTCTCTGCCTCTTTCTCTCTCTGTCTCTCTCAAATAAATAAATAAAAATAAACAAAAAAAAAATAAAAAAAATATGTTGGCTTAGAATAGCAAAAGAACTCAACAGCTATTGGTTGTCTAAATTGTGGTAAAATGATGCAATAAAATTATAACCAACCATTAAGTAAGATGAACTAGTTGACACAGAAATATATTTGTTACATAGTCTTTGCGTGAAGACAAGACTCATCTTGTACTTTTGGTGTGTGAGCATTTGCACATACTGTCCTGGAGGAGAGGAGTAGAGATGGAATGGCACTTCTCTTGGCTAATTCAAGATGCCTTTTCTTTCCTTCTTTACCTTTTTTGGGGATGCTCCCATTTTTTGTATTGAATAATTACAGTTTTATAATTTTCAAAATAATCGGCCAGCCAGGCCAAATGAGCCAACTGGTGCAATAGTGGCACGTCTATCATAGTGGAAACCAACTGCCCTCCAATTGGACTGGAGGTCCGCTCCATGGGAGGGAATACATCCCTGGTACTGAAAACTTAAAACTGGGGTAGTCAGGAGCCCCAGGGGTATAACATCTGCTGATGTCTGGGTAAATGTATATACTATGCTTATCAAACTGCCCAGTAAGCACTTCTCTTAATATTCATACCCTTATATTAATGCTACTCTCACTTTGGGTAGAGAATCTTCTCATTTCAGATGGCAGTGACCTTGGGATGACTCAGAAGGTATCATAGTGCTGGAAAGAAGTGACTGGAGTACTGAGTAACATCTCGATCACACCTTCCAAGGCTCGGGGTCTAATGCGGAAGAGGTGGCGGAAAGAATGTAAGAGCCAAAGGAAGGGTAGGACTCCTTACAACGTGCTCCCTCCAGACATAAAATGACCTGGATATCCATGACCTCATAGTGCCTGACACTACCTACACAAGACCATCATAAGAGGAGGAAAATATCATGACATCAAAATAAAAGAGAGACTGATTGAGATGGGGAGGGGATATGATGGAGAATGGAATTTCAAAGGTGAAAGTGGGGGTTGGAGGGTATTACCATGGGTTATTTTTTATAATCACAGAAAATGTTAATAAAAATTGAGAAAAAAATAATTTTCAAAATGATATTTTTTTACTGTAAACACAAAGACTGAAAAATACTTTTAATGACCTTTCTCCACAGGTCTCACTTTGGAGCACAGTCTGGTCTTGAGCTCATGTGTATCCTCCTGCCTCAGGCCCCTGAATCCCTAGGATTGCAGGCACATTCCACCACACTGAGCATTCCTTTCTGAGATGCACCTTCCCAATGTTTTCAAACTTTCCTCACATGGAAAGAGCCAGAGGAATCTCTCTTCTGACGCCCTCGCCCTCGCCCAGGTTTCCTCAATCCCCTTTACCGTCCAGTAGCCAGAATGGAGAACAGTGACAATGGATAGTCTCGTGGGCTCTGAGAACAGTGGTGTGAGTAGCATGCATGGCAACACACCCCACTGTGGGTTCACACTGCGCTCCCTGGTCTCCTTTCTGCCTGTGAGGTTATGAAGTCACAGCTATTAACTCATTAACTTATTAACTCAGCTCTTGCTGAGCTGGGCCCAGATTCAGCAATCAACATGTGTCTCTGCAGACAACAGTGGCTCGTCTTTCCAGCCTGCAAGGAAGAGCTTTATAGAGCCTGAATCATCCAGAGAACACCTTTACTGTGTCCTCTGGCCTTCGCCATGACTGTTTCTCCCCATGGTCACTCCAGGCCCTCCTTGTTAAATACATCCCTCTCACTCTTCTTCTCGCTCAGGGAGGTGAACTTGTCTAGTTTGTAAGTCAATATGTTTTACTAGTCCATTATAGCAAAGAGGATAACTCCAGGCAGATAGTCCAGAAAGAATAGGAGGATACTTATTAAAACATTAAATGTGAGGCTAGAGAGATGGCTCAATGGTTAAAGCATTTGCCTGAACAGCCTGGCAACCCAGGTTCAATTCTCCAGTACCCACATAAAGCCATAAACATAGGGTGGCACATGCATATGGAGCTTGCTTGCAGTGGCTAGACACCCTGGCATACCCATTCTCTCTCTCTCTCTCTCTCTCTCTCTCTGCTTGCAAATAAATAAATAAAATATTTTTAAAACATTAAATTGTGAATAAACTTTGACATAAAACTACCACCAGGTGTGTGTGTATATGCCTTTAGTCCCAGCACTCAGGAAGCGGAGGTAGGAGGACTGCCATGACTTCAAGGCCAGCCTGGGGCTACAAAGTAAGTTCTGGGTCAGCCTGGGTTAAAGTAAGACCCTGCCTCAAAAACAACAATAACAAAGGCTATCCACATATATGTACATACCTAAACTCCATAAGCATGAGGCACCACTTGATGAGAGGAATTGTGGTTACATGACTCGGGGGTGTGCATGGGGTAGGAATGATTTGTGGCCATTTTTGCAATCTGATGAATTCTAAGACCTCTGGTTCTGTCTCCTTCCAGAAGCTCTTCCAGGTATCATCCACTCAGAAAAGTGGCTGTCCTACACAGAGAATTCTTGAACATCTCCTTCATCAAGGCCATTCCTAGATCGTTTTGGCTAAGTAGCACCAATCCCAGTGCATCTTTTCCACATCTAGGATGCTAATTCCTTTTGTCACCTGCAGTCAATTGTTGCTCACTCTGGGAAAATGAGTCGAGCAGCTATTTATATATGTCTGCTCGAAATATTTGTGCACCCTCTGGCTTCCTTCTTGCAAACTTGCGCTTGCATGATCAGCCTGCACCACTTTCCAGTCACTGAATTTCCCCTGCTCTCCATGTGTTCATTTTCAGGCCTTTGAAAAATGAAGATTATAAAACTGGGACAGTTCCCATGGCGACACGTCGGTCTCTTTGATCCTCTTGACTCTCACATGGTGAGTGAACCACCCAGACAGCTGAAGCTCATTATAATCCTTCTGTGAAGAGGGTGCTCCACTGCTCCATTCACCCTCCCTCCCCCAACAGTGAACGTGACGCTGCTGGCAGCCTTTAAAAGAAAGACCCATCTTGCTCTTCAACCATCCCCGGTGGAGACACTGAGAACAGCTGAGGTGAGGCAGAAAGCCCATGAAACAAGAGCCAAAAGGTCCAACCATTTAGATCTAGCCTGGAGCACTACTCATAGGAACTAGGCATGTCAGTCATTTTTATTTCTCTCATGGGAAAGCACCTAGCGTAATACAGAGCAAATAGAATGGTCTATAAATGTTCCATCATTCGTGTTTGCACGCCCTGGTAAAGTCCTGTAGGAAGGGGCCAAGACGTGTTCAGAGATCAGGGGAGACAGCAGGAAGCTCACAGTACGGCAACATGGAAAAGAATTTTGCCCAAATCTGCCATTTTTGATTTTTTAAACATTTTTAAAACATTATTTACTTATTTATTTATTTGAGATAAAGTGAGAGAGAAAGAAGCAGATATATAGAGAGAGAGAATGGATGCACTCGGGCTTCCAGCCGCTGCAAACAAACTCCAGATGCATGCGCCACTTAGTACATCTGACTTACATGGGTCCTGAGGAATTGAACCAGGGTCCTCTGGATTGGCCAACAAGCGCCTTAACCTCAAAGCCATCTCTCCAGCCCTACATTTTTATTTTATTGATTCATCTGAGAGAGAAGCAGATAGAGAGAATGGATGTGTCAAGGCCTTGAGCCACTATAAACAAACTCCAGCCACATGCTCCACCTTGTACATCTGGCTTACATGAGTACTGGCGAATCAAATCTGAGTCCTTGGGCTTTTTAGGTAAGTGCCTTAACTGCTAAGCCATCTCTCCAGCCCCATTTTTTGATTCTTAATGTAAGAATGATAGCCAGGCCTAGTGACCCATGTCTTATCCCAGCATTTGGAGAGCTAAAGAATGAGTCCAAGGCCGGCCTGAGCTATAAAGTGAGGTTCTGTTTCAAAAAAAAAAAAAAAAAATGGATAAAAAGCATGATGTAGGGCAAAAAATATTTTACATATTTGTCTCTTTCCAAGTTTAATGAGGAGACATGCACAATGATGATAATGACCTTCAGCCTCGTTCTGTCTTCTGGACCAAATGAGCTCTGAATTGATTCTCGTATTCCAGCGCAGATCCACCAGTAATGGGACTTCCTGCATCCCATCCTTGTTAGGCAATACCTCAAGAGAGTTTGGAAAGCTCAGCTCATCCAAGGAATAGACAGAGCTGGATCATGGGGTTACAGAGCCACAGATGACAACCTCCTTGTCCTGAGAATCTCTGGAGAGAAGAAAATAGGCAGAGAGCAAAGAAGGCTTCTTGTAAGAAGTAAAGGTCATGTCACTTGGCTTGTATCACTAGCTGTTTTATTTTTCTTTTAAAAACAATACCAGGAGAAGCCAAGCATAGTGATGCAGACCTGTAACCCCAAATCTTGGGAGGTAAAGGCAGGAATATCACAAGTTCAAAACCAACCTCAGCTAGGAAGTATTTTCAAGCCCAGGCTGGGCTACATGAGACCCCTTCAAAAGAAAGAGAGGGGCTGGCTGTGCTGACGCGCACGCCTTCAATCCCAGCACTAAGGAGGCAGAGGTAGGAGGATCGCTGTGAGTTCGAGGCCATCCTGGGACTACATAGCAAATTCCAGGTCAAGCCTGGACTAGAATGAAATCCTACCTCCAAAAAAAGAGGGAGGTAGGGAGGCAGGGAGGGAGAAAGAAAAAAAAATAACATGAGAAAATTAGAAACAGTTTAAATTAGAGTTGATTGCAAACCTAACTGTGAGTGATCATAAGTAAGTTAATATAAACTCTCAGAACCTTGGGGTATACAGCCAGGACAATGATCCACATAATAAGCAAATGTGTGGAAGAGGTGCAAGAATCAAGTCAGTCACTTTTTGCTGAAACAACAGAACCTCCAAAAGGAGACATCAGTCAGGAGGGCAACTACAGGGAATGCTCTCACCCAGCACTCTAGCTTTTGCTGCTCCAACTTAGTCAACAGCACCCCACTGAGCCCCCAGCACCCTAGCAGCTGTCCTAACCCTACAAGCTGCTGCTCCACTGAGCTCCACTGCTTCCTGCACCTTCTTTCTGCACGTTCTTCTGTGTGGCTGGAATTCCCAACAGCCTGAGGAAATCCAAAGGGGCTTTGAAATAGGCATCTAAAAGCAAATAAACTGCCTGGAAAACCACGTCGAAGCCAGGCCTGGTGGCACATACCTGTACTCCCAGCACTTGGGAGGCTGAGGCCAGAGTATCATGAGTCTTGGGCCAGCCTGGTCTGCATTGAGAGTTGGAGGCCAGCCTGGGTTGCATAACAAACAAAAACAAAATGAAACGGCGAGAGCAGCTCAGTGGGAGAGACATCATACCTGCTACTAGGAAACAAGTCAGGCTCCCATGGATAGGAAACAAAGTCCAGAGAAAGCCTCCACTGCTCTTTGGCTAAGAAGAATGGGTATACATATAAAAGAGTTTCTCAGAGATAGAGGGATTGCTTAATGGTTAAGGAGCTTGCTGACAAGTCTGATGGCCCAGATACGAAATCCCATACCCATGTAAAGCCAGATGCATAAGGTGGTGCATGCATCTGGAGTTCATTTGCAGTGGCCAGAGTCCCTACTGCCCCTTCTATGTATCTCTCCTCTCTTCTCTCTCTCTCTCTCTCTCTCTTTCTCTTTCTCTCTCATCATTTCCCTGCTTGATAATAATAATAAATGTTTTCTATAGTCTCTCAAATAACTATGCTTATTCTCTTTAATCCAAGTTGCTCTTACTTTTGGTTGAAGAATCTGTTTTATCTTACCGATGGCAGAGAACACTAGGAAATTCAATATATATCAATAAAAGAAAATAAAGCCTACTATTTACCATGAGACAGGTCACTTCCACCACATCTGCCAGGCCCCAGGAGTCATTGCACAGGAAATGGCAACAGGAGTACTCTTCTCACTGCTGGACTGACAACTAGTCCCAGGGTGATGGCAACAGACACTGTGGACACTCAAGTCTCATCAAAACTGAAACCAGAGGCTACAGAGAATTCAACACCAAATCAGATTTCTAACATGCCCACCAAGGCTAAGGCAATGTTGTGGAAGAAGGGGCAGAAAGATTATAAGAGACACAGGCTGGGTAGGATTAGCCCAAGGCACCCCCCACCACACACTCTTATAGTGATAGACAGAAGCCTTCAGGACCCCACAGTGAATACCAATAACCCCTCTGAGGAGGGTCCTCAGTGAAATAAGGACAGGGCAGGGAGAGAATAAAGAAAATAGAAAAGAAAATTTAATTTAAAAAAAAAGACATTTACAGCCAGCTACACAGATAATAAGCAATTAAACATGAGTTAGCATATAAAAAAGTCATTTCTAAAAATTTATTCTAACAAGAGGCTAACCTGTGAGTACAAAATCAAATAGATCAAACTTTTAATGTTAAAAACAAAAAGCAAACGAATGACCAATGTGCTTCATAATCCTTGGTCTTTGTTTCCCCAAAACAGTCCTCAGGAGAGACTTTTCTACCGAAGGCGACTTTCTGTGCAAGAGCCCCAAATCCTCAAGTCTGTTTATCTTCAGTTTTATAGATGAAGAATCTCAGGCTCAGGGACATTTTGTAGCCAGGCCATGACCACAGAGCTATTCAGCAGCAGGTTTTCCTCACTCCAAGATGAATACTCCTTCTAAGTCAGTTGCCAAGTAGTATTAACCAGAGCAGAGACTAAAACACAGTAGGGATTTTATAAGAGCTTGGCTAGGGGTCCTGAGACAGGGGGTATCTGGCCTGGCAGATGGAAGTCTCTGTCAGGCACCCTGAGGCGCAGTATTCAGTCTGACCCCAAGCACAGTCTGCACCCATGAACGGGAAGAAGGCTATAATGAAGTTCACAGATGCTGGGGACACATTGTAAACACCAGTGGGTGTGGGTGACTTGGTGGGTGGAGAGCTGACAATGAGGCCGCTCTCGAAGTTCAGAGCCAGTAAAAATATGGGCAAGAGGTAAGGAAGGAAACCCCATCCACTGGTGCTTGTATGGAAACAATAAACCAGATACTCTCGAGCAAGAGGCAAGAGTCCAGGGAGGCAACTGTGGTCCTGAAGCCAAAAGGAGAACTCCCAATGTTGATACCGTAACCTCAGGCCTTCACCCATGAGGAAGCGTTCACGGAACACCTGCTGGTGCAGTGAGCAGCCAGTCTGTGTCTAAGCGCTGTCCATCCAATCACAGCATTAACATTAATCAATTCAAATCCCGATTCCCCCACTTGCCAGCTGGGTAATTTGTCTGGTCATGAATAATTTTAAGCTCGACTTTTCTCATCTACAAAATGGGTATAGTATTTAGTCCTTCTCACAGAGAGTCATAGTGAGGACTAAATGACATACCACACCTAAGAAAAAGAGAAAGCACTTGGCCCAGCTGAGCCGTTAATGAAGAGTAGCTAACAGTGTCATGCACAGGCACCAGGGATGACATTGCTCCTCCGGTATTGACAGGAAGCTGACGACACACTCACTCAACATACCTAAAATAAATTTGATTAACAGAACCAGATGTAGAGGCCTGGGTAGGACTAGTTAGAAAAACAATGGACTTTGAAACACCCAGAACACTAAGGCATTAATTCCTCTCCTTCCCACACCTGGCTGAGGGCAGAGCCCAAGGGGATTGGCCAATCCCACCCCTGAAAGCTGTGGCTAAACCATGGAAGACCTGGCATGGCCACTGACCAGAACGGAGCTGAGGCAGTGAGAGGAGCCTCCCTCACCTCCCACATGCCCTGCCTTCTGCTTGCACGTCTCACCGGCAGGGTTCCATGGAAAGGAGGTCTAGGGCAAGGGATGCTAGTACAGTCAATCTTCCAGGTACCAGGGGAGCATTGCAAAAAGGGTGGCGAGCAGAATTGGGGGACGGGCGGGACAAATAGAGTTTGGGCTCTAGAATCCCACTTCAGCTTCATTAATTCTATGGAGGTTGGTGTTACTGCCTTCCTTTTTCAGATGAGGGCATGACGACGGAACCAACCCTCTATCTCACACACAGCTAGAACAATGGTAGAATTCCATTTGCATCGAAATTTGACCTGCTACACACTGGCCTCCATGGGCCCACAGTTGTGCCTGACATTGAAAGAGCTAAGCTGGGAGGCCCCTTGTCCATATGGAGTTAGGAGAATTTTCTACATGAAAACAAAGGCTGCACAGAATCCTAAATTATCCTGAGCTAAGGGACAATCTATCACATGAAGCAGAGTAAAGAAAAGCAGAGGTTGCATGTCCACTTGGTCAGGAGTTCACTGGGCCCTCCACAGACCCCTCCCCAAGCACTTTCACACTCCCACAGAGCTGGCAGGCAGAGCACAGCCTGGCTCTCACGTAGCTTGTGCTCCCCAACACCTTACATGTGCTCGTACCTTGAGAGAAGAGATTTAACTCACCTAATCATCATTAACTCCTTTAATCAAACATCGGTGATCCCCTGAAGACCTCCTGCAGTCCTGGTGATTTCACAGTGTGACAGTTTCTAAGGCAGAGTGGCAACCCTGATGTTGGAGAACAGGAAGAAGTTAGCAACCCAGTGGGGTGCTGAAGGTGGTTTGGTCCAGCTTCCAAGGACCAACTGTGTCTATCTCCCTACGCATGCAGTGACTTGATGCTGTTAACTGAACATCAGTTCAATGAAGGGAATCAGCAGACACCATGAATATAGGCTTCCTGGCTGCAAGGATGGCTCAGCAGTTAAGGTACTTGCCTGCAAGGCCTAACCACCAGGCTTTGATTCCCTAGTACCCATGTAAAGCCAGATGCACAAAGTGGTGCATGCATCTGGAATTCATTTGCAGTGGCTACAGAACCTGTCGCACCCATATTCATTCATTCATTCTCCCTCTTTCTCCCCTTACAAATAAATAAATAAAATATGTTAAAAATATTTTATTTGGTTAGTTATTTGAGAGAGAGAAGCAGACAGAGAAAGAGAGAATGGGTGCGCCAGGCTCTCTGGCCCTGTAATGAACTTCAGACACATGTGCCACCTTGAACATCTAGCTTACATGGGTCTTGGGGAATCAAACCTGGGCCCTTTGGTTTTGCAGGCAAATGCCTTAACCACTAAGCGATCTCTCCACCCTAATGAATATTTTTTTAAAAAAATAAAAATAAAGGCTTTCTTTTGTCTTTAGTTTTTCTTTTGACTGTGATGTTCTGCATTTACCAGCACACTGTTGTCTGGAGGGTCTCCCAAAGGAGGAATTACACAGAAGACTTACTCCTTCCCTGACTTCTCCAGCCACAGGGAGCTGAGCAAGGCACTCTGCCGTCCCCATCTTCCAACTGTTTTCACTGGTGCTCCCTTTGTCCTGGTGACCCTTTTCTTACCCTCCACAGAAGTTCTCAGTGCTATGGGACGCTTTCTATGCCAACTCCTGCCCAGGTTCCAACGCCAGAGAACTGACCTTGGGCCATCCTTGACTTCTTTCAGCTTAGTTTTTCTAGGCTCTAAAATGGGAGAAATATGAGCTGGCCCATCTACTATGCAGACTTGTGGCAAGAAAATAAGATGGTCCCGGGAGAGGTAAACACAACAGAGACATAACATGAAATACTGGGAGTCAAACCGGAAGGAAGCTCAGAAACAATCAAAGCCAACCTTCTCAGCTTACAAAAGGGAAAACCAAGGGGTTTGTGGCCTCCTTGAAGACATCTCTTGTTTGCCCACCATGGGCATGTGGGCACCATCAGGCCAGACCTCCCAGGAATGAGGCTGGAACCAAGGCAGAAGCAACAACTGCCCAGAACATTCCTGGCTACCAGCCAGCAAAGAAGGGGACATATCTGAGGGAAAAGGGACGGAGGTGGACTGCTGCTACACAGAGACCACGTGGGCCCTTGCATGCTGCCGGTGGGAAGGCATGCACTGATTCACCCTGCATCTCCATCACCTCCTACCCCAGCTGATGAGAGGAAGTGGAGTGGAAAATTTGTCTTTCAGCGTGAAGATGGTAAGGTACTGATCACTCCCTGGGGCTATGAAACTGCATGGAGCCATTGGCAGGAGAGTGGCTATTCTGCTCTGTGTTCCTATGGTGTCCTCTGTATAGCATATGGGGAGAAAACAGTTAAGATGCAGATTAGTCTGTGCAGTCCCATTCACAGAAGACCAGATACAAGGCCCCATATCTCCCTCATGAGCATCCATGGGCACGGAGTCACATCCAAAGACTTCCAAGCAATGACATCAAAATGGGCCTCTGGGGAGAGTGATGGGATGGGGTGGTCTCACGGGAAGTTCCTGCTCTGTATGTAACATGTGCGTTGTTTGCATTGAGAATGCACTGGAGCTTTGCTTACATGATGAGAAAGTGATTTAAACATAATGGAATCCTCCCTCTGAGTTCCTATGAGGAGATGCTAAGAGCCACAAGCCCCTGCCTTCCTTACCTTTTCTCCTGGAACTCAGCATCCCCCTTCCCCGCCCCCCCGCCTCAGACTCTTGGCATACACTGCTTGTCTTAGACCCTCACTGATGCCACATGCTCTGGGATCTTGGCCTCTGTGGGCCAGTCTGTAAGACTTAACCTGGCCTTGACCCTCCCGTCCCCTCAGGGCTACAGTGTGGCAGTGATGTCCCCTCTCCCCTGGGCCCAGGCAGAGCTGCCTTCAGAGCCTCAGCTGGAGAGTCCCATGGGCTTCAGATCTTCTCTTCTGTTGGTTCTTTCATTTTCTGCCTCACCTCAATCCTACAGGTCTCCTTTGTCACCATGCCTCCTTCCAAATAGTGCACAGGTGACCACCTCTCCACAAGCCTGTGAACCAGCAAGCAGAAGGAAATTACGCTTACATCCTCAATTGAAGCACTCCGGAGACTGAGGCAGGAGGACTGCCACAAGTTCAAGGACAGACTGGGCTTCAGAATTCAACCTTATCTCAAAAATAAATAAATAAATAAGTAACCCAAGAAGAAAGAAACTTTTATTTGGAAGAAGAAATTTATATCAGATATTTTATTGCATATATTTATGTAGGAAATTGCTCTTGGGGCTGGGAGATGGCTGAGTAGATAAGCATGCTTGCTGGGCAAGCATGAAGACTCGAGTTCGATCCCCAGCACCGACATAAAAATCTGTGCGTGGCTGTACATGCCGGTAACCTCAGCATTGAGGAGGGTGGAGACAGGAAAATCACTGGGCGTCACTAGCCAGCCAGTCTGAGAGATGGCAAGCTCAAGGTTCAGTGACAGGCTCTTTCTCAGAGAAATTAGGGGGAAGAGTTGATAAAGGCAGACTCACAGCCTCTCCTCCTCTAGGCTCCACATATGTGTACAGGTCACGTGCACCTGCACATACACATGCACACACCACACACACTTGCACACTACTCTATTCTGAGGTGAGACTCTCCTAGGAAAATACTGTCAGGAGCCGTGACTGTGCGAACCCAAATGGGACCAAAACTTTTAATAAGTAATTTCCATCTCCACTTGCAAGGCTTTTGTGTGTTTTGTGCCCCTTTAGTCATCATTTGGGTGAGTTCTACATATTCATGCAAGCTCTTCTATTCATCTGTCTTCATAAATCAATCCGCACAGCCTCCTAATCAAAGCCAGCTTTTCAAACGAAACTGTAGCTGGGTGTTTAACTAACTAAATATTGGTTTTCCCCCAGCACTAACAGAGAGAGAGAGGGTGGGATGCCTGGCTGACAATGGTCCTCTCCTCCCAGGGGACCCCAAAAACCATGTGCTGCCACCACACTGTGGACTTGGGGGTGAGCAGTGTGAGGTTATCCTTGGCTCTCTGGCTTTTGGTTTGGTATCCTGGGATGACCGGGAAGAGGGTCTCCTTTCCCACTGCTACTCTGAAGAAAAGAGGAAATCAGTGCGCTATGGCTACCACGGCGCCCAGCAGCCATGCTGCCCTCCCTTAGAAGGTATCGCCTGACTTCCTTTTCCCCAGGGACTTCCAGCCTGGGGTTACTTTCAGAGAACATCAGACCAGTGCCCTCGACTCTCCTTAGAAACATCACCCAGCCTGGAAGCAAAAATGACTTAGTTCATTTTCTCCCGAAAGCTGCCCTAGGGACTCACCTTGACCTTGTGCTCAATCCTCCAGTTGCTGATGTCATACAGCAGTGGCCCTTGAAGTATGTTCCCAGACTGTCATCATCAGTGTCCACTGGGAATGTCACAAATGCGGTTCCTCAACTAGGCTGACTAGATCTGAATGTCTAGCATAGGGACCTAGTGATGTGTTGTTTTGTTTTGGGGAATGTTTATGGGGGAGGTTGTTTTGTTTTGTTTTGTTTTGTTGAGTTGGGGGGCGGTGCTAGGGATCTCCCCAGAGCCTTGCACATTGTAGGCAAGCACTCTACCACCAAGCTATCTTCCAGCATGTTTTGGTTTTGAAGACAGGATCTCACTAAGTAGTCCAAGCTGGTGTCAAAAACAAGACTTCTTCTTCTGCCTCCTGAATGCTAAGATTATACACATGTGTGTACATATATACATATACTTATGTACATGTATCAGTGTGTGTGTGTGTGTGTGTGCATGTACATACATCCTCATCCTTATGTATGCAAGAATCCTTCTGTGCCTCTTCCAGCTGATTTCAGCTGCTTGCTGTATAGAAAGTCAGCAATGAGAATGTGTTTGCTGCTGCTTCGCTGTGTGACCTTGAGCACATACATAACCTCTGTGAGCTTCAGTCTTGTCATCGTCACCCCTCATTTTACAGCCACAAAAGCAGCAGAAGCTCAAGGAGTTAAACAGCATGCCCAGGTTAGTGAGTGGTGAGGTCCAGATGAGCCCCTGGTTCTGGGGCCCTTGGCCACTCTGCTGTATTACTCCCCTCATATGTCCCACCCAGATCCTGACCCGAGGCCCTCAGGACACACCTGCACCCACAGCCCCAGGACAGCCTCTCCAGCAGGTGGGAAAGACTCTCATGCGCCACCCAAGGCTGCTCTTCTCCAGGGCTTCCTTCACCCGCCTCCCTGTGACCTGACCCATCCGTGCCACGGCTGCCAGCCCCAGTGCCACAGCTGGCTTGGGTAGGAGGAGGCTCTCCTTCCCCTCTCATTGGCTGCCTCTGCATTCTCCTGTTTCCTGTTTCAGATTACAGGGCTCCTGCCTTCTAATGGGGAACGATGACATGACATGTTTTCGAAAAAATCTCATTTTCTAAAGGCATTTCCTATTGATTTCCTTCCCTTATAGGATAGGGGCCCCTCCCAGCCTGCCTTGTGTCAAAAAAAAAAAAAAAAAAAAAAAAAAAAACAGAGAGGGAAGAGGGAAGGAAAGAGGGAGAGAGGAGAGATTTAGAAAAATAGAAAAGAAGAAAGAGATTTGTATTTTTCTGAGCTCAGACTAGTATGAACCTTCCTGCCATCTTAGCTGCTACAGACGCTGCCTAAGAACCACATGGATGGCGCCAAAATTCCTCTTCAGGTCCCGTTCATTACCTAATGAGTAGAAAAAGTTTCTTCACAAGGAATTCTCTGGACAAACCATATGCCTTGAGACCACTTTCTCTCTTCCCAGGCTGATCTGAACTTTCTCATCCTGGAAAACCTCTGGTTACATCTCCTCCAACTTCTTGCTGGCCAGGGTTTGAGTGCCTGCTAGGGTGTCAGATAAGCCTGACGTTGAATTGTAGCTCATTATGAGTTGGATGTCTTTTGGGTGCAGTGTTCTTATTTGTAAAAGAAAGATAAGGCTGGTCAGTGTGAGCTTCCTAAAGCTGTTTTAACAAATGAACACAAACAGCATGGCTTAAAAAGGAGAGACATATGTCAGTGCACACCTTCAATCTCAGCACTCAGGAGGCAGAGGTAGGAGGATCCCCATGAGTTTGAGACCAGTGTGGGACTACAGAGTGAGTTCCAGATCAGTCTGGGCTAGAGTGAGACTCAACCCTGGGGAAAAAAATAAATAAATAAACATCAGCCCAGGCATGGCAATGCATGCCTAAAATCCCTTAGAAACTAGAAACTTAGAAAATAGAGGTGGGAAGATTGCCTCAAATTCAAGGCAGGCTCATCTCCATGACAAGTTCCAGACCAGACAGGGTACATAGTAAGACCCCATCTCAGAAAAATAAAAACATATTTTCTCATGGTTCTGGCAGCCCAGAGTTCTCTATCAAAGAATCAGCAGAGCCACACTCCCCTGAAGTATACAGAGAGCTGATCCTCAGCATAGGATGGGGCTGTGTTCCCATGCCCACTGTAAACTGACTGAAAGTCCAAAGCACGTCTCATACAACTAACCTAGTGAACATCATAGCTCAGCCTAGCCATCTTCTGACATGCTCAGAACATGTACATGAGCCTAGGATTGTGCAAAATCATCTCACACAAAGCCTATGTTATAATAAAGTATTGACTATCTTATGCACTTTAGTAAAAATGAAAAACAGAATGATTGTAGGGGTATGTTCCTATACTTCCTGGGTCTTCTCTGAGCTTCATCTGAACATGACCACCTCCTCTTCTTCTGTCTCCTGTGTGACCTTCATCTACACATGACCACCTCTTCTTCTTTCTGTCGGTCTCGTCTATGGGCTTCTTAATAAGGATGCTTGTAAATACATTTCAGTTCCACAGGATAGCTCAGGATAATCTATTCAAGAGCTTCAATTTTTTTATTTTTTATTTTATTTTTTTTGGTTTTTCGAGGTAGGGTCTCACTCAAGCCCAGGCTGACCTGGAATTCACTATGGAGTCTCAGGGTGGCCTCGAACTCACAGCTATCCTCCTAGCTCTGCCTCCCGAGTGCTGGGATTAAAGGCGTGTGCCACCGCGCCCGGCTTCAAGAGCTTCAATTTAATGACATCTATAAAGGCTTTTTTCCAAATAAACTTATGTTCCCAGTTTTGGTAGGGTGGGTAAAACATGAACATAATTTTTTGGAGGCTACCATTCAAACCAACACAAATACCCTCTTCAGGGCTGAGGAAATAGCTCTTGCCTCTTAAGCATGACAGCCTCTCTGCTAGAGACCACCAAGTTTGACTCCCCACATAAAAAGCTGGCACAGGGCTGGAGAGATGCTTCGGCCATTTAAGGCGCTTGCTTGCAAAACCTGATGGTCCAGGTTTGATTCCCCAGTACTCACATAAAGCACATGCATCTGGAGTTCATTTGCAGTAGCAGGAGGCCCTGGCGTGCCCATAACTTACTGTCTTTGTCTCTCAAATAAATAAATAAATAAATATTTCTTAAAAGTCTGGGCATGGCCATGCATGTCTGTTACCCTAATCTGTAGGAGAGCAGGGAGGCCTAACAATTGCTGGGGCTCCCAGACAGAAAGCAGCTTTGGGTTGAGAGAGACCCCCATGAGCAGTAACAAATACATGAATGAAAAGAATAAAAGAGACATACAAATTATCTACACACACACACTCACACACACACACACACACTCACACACTCACACACTCACACACACGAGGAGAAGGAGAAGGCCTAGTACTTCTTTCATAGGGTAATGGTGTCATGAAATGAAAGCATGAACAGAAGGGGCACCAGCAACTGTTCAGACCTAGTTCCCCCTTTCTTCCCCCTGCTTCTAACCCCCACCCTGCTGCTCCCTGTCACACTCCCTGGGAAGCTGACCATTTGTGCTGGCTATACAACTGTCCAAAGCTAGTCATGGTCATGTTTACAACGGGCATGTGGTCATGATACCTAGCCCTCATTCACACTCACAGACCCATCTGACTCATACCCACAGCCTGGTAAAGGAGGCATGTGGGTGCTTCATTTATTCCTTTTTTGCGTGGGATACACGGAAGCCCAGAGAGGTACCACTACCTGCTAAGCCAACTTACCTGGTATGCTTCATGAAGCTATTGGCTTTCCCTGGGTTCTAATGTGTGGACATAGGGTAACCCCAAAATAGGATGCCCAGTGTTCTAGAAAGGATAAGAATATGAGGAGATCTGTCCAGGAAACGTTGTTCCTGCAAGGATCAGAATGGCGCCTGTCTTTGCTGTGAACCAGACTGTCAGTGAAGACCCCACGTCATTCGTTCCCCTGGACTGGTATCGGGTACCTGCCCACCTCACCCCTCCAAGGATGACTGATGAAAACCTCATAACTGAAGCTTCAGTTTCAGATTCTTGTCATGGTTAAAAAGGTCAAATGGGAAATGATCTCAAAACTATGACTTCCTAGTCTGATGTAATCAACGCTCAAAACAAATTCTTTTTACAGGAGAAAGTGGGGAGAACAGGAGGAAAACAGATCTGCCTGGGTTGTAGCTTAGATATTAATTCCCAAGCTGTGTGATATTAGGTACATACCTAGCCCATTCTGTACCTCAAGTAGGGCATCTGTCGACGACCTAGTAGGTAGGATGAAGGTAAGGTAATAGCCCAGTCTTTCTACCCCACATATTCTAAGAACCCTAACTTCAGCATCTCTGTACCACCAGTACCACCAGGCATGCCTGACATGGTGTGTCTGAATTACAGCATCAAACATTTTCCATTCCTCTGCTTCTAAATGCTGGGTTGCCCTGCTTGCTTTCTCAATGAGACGACAGTGAGAATGTACTTTTCCTACTAGGCTGGGATCTCAAGCAACCATCCAGCCCCTCAGGGCCCCAGCTTCCTCACATACATAATAGGATAACATGTGCATTATGAGGTTAGTGAGAGGACTAAGAAAAGAGTGTGGCATATATAAAGCCCATGACAAGTGTCAAGTGCTTGGAAAGTACTTGGTCACTTTTATAATATATACCATAGAGTATATATTAGCATTGTCTTACCCCGAGGTCTCTGCCCGACGGGTCGTAGCACTCAGGTCGGTCACTGAATCTGCCTTTGATCTCCTTGCTCCCTCTCCAGAGTTAGCTGAGGAGCAGCCTTTTTTTTTTTTTTTTTTTTTGGTTTTTCAAGGTAGAATCTCACTCTAGCCCAGGCTGACCTGGAATTCACTATGTAGTCTCAGGGTGGCCTCAAACTCATGGCAATCCTCCTACCTCTGCCTCCTGAGTACTGAGATTAAAGGCGTGTGCCCCCACACCAGGCTAGGAGCAGCCTTCTTGATGCCTTTCTGGGTTTTGAGGCCAGGAAGATGTCCTGGGTACCAACCTACCAGGGAGCTCCAAGCACAGAGCCACAGGCTGGTTGGGCAGGAAGCCATGACAGGAACCAGCTAAGCCACCTACCACAGGGATTGTTCTAGCCAAGCTGAGCTAGAGCTGGCCACTGTCATGAACCTCCAGAGATGCGGCGAGCCCCCTGACCCGCAGGGAAAAACGACCACAAGACAAGGATCCTTCTTGATCACACTTTTATTGGAGAGCTCTTGGTTAACAGGAGGGTTGATGGCGAGGGGCGCAAGGCGGAATGTGCAGCTACTTTTATAGCGGGGAGTGCAACGAGGCGCCCACTGATTGGTTGCTACCAGCTTGCCACCACCAGGCGCCACGGGATAGGCTTGGGACAGGTTGCATCAAGCGCATGCGCATACCTTGAACACGGCGCCAAGGCACTGCCTAATATGGAGTTGTTTACCTCAACACAGACAGGAAGCCAGCGCCATCTTGTAATGGCGACTGCTTGCAGCTCCCTGCACAGAGAGAGGTATTGGTGAGGGGTGTGTGTGTGTATGTGTGTGTGTGTGTGTGTGTATACATGTGTGCTTGGTGGGACAGGGATGTCCAAGTTCACTTGAACCTGGCTCTCCACTTATGCACTAAGAAACTTTATCCCGGGGCTGGAGAAATGGCTTACCAGTGAAGGCACTTGCCTGCGAGGCCTAAGGATCCAGGTTCAATTCCCCAGTACCCACGTAAGCCAGATGCACAATGCATAAGGTCACACGTGCATCTGGAGTTGTTAGCAGTGGCTAGAGGCCCTGGCGCACCCATTCACTAATTAATAAAAATAAAATACCTATGAAAAAGAAACTTTATCTCTTCCTCTTCCCCCAGCCCCATCACCCTCTGGTGGGAGATGGGGAGGATACTAAGTGGCTAGAAGTAGGAGCTTAATTACACAAATAACTTCATTCTCACATTCAGTCAGGTCACAGGTGGAGTTCTGGAAGTTGGGGTCTAGGGGGAATTGCAAGGGCATTATGAGATCCCAGACAAACCCATCCTAAGATATAGGTGGTGAATGTCTTAGAGAGCAGACTGCTGGGTCATTCATACTTACTCAACAACATTCCTTGAGCCCCTTCCTGAGTCAAAGCTGTGCACATTCTTGGGACCCAAGTCAGGAAAGACCGGCCCCTGTATGGGGAAGCCCATTGACCACTGAGGGAGACAGGCACACCCAGAGAACTCTGCATTCTGACTAATATCAGCATAGAAGCAACGGTAGAGAACCGAGCGTAGAGGTGGAGGGCCACACACTCGAAGGGAAACAGTCTACCTGAGGAGCAGCAATGAATTTTCATGCCAGAGAACAACTCAGAGGCTGAGTTCCACCCCCACCCCCACCCCCGTGCACCCCCAAACATGCACACATGCGTGAACGGTCCTGTGCACCATACTCGGTCTACGGAGGCAGCAAACATAGACAACGGAGGTCCAACTCTGAGGTCAAGCAATGGAGAAGGTGCAGCCACCATTACCTAACACCAGGACATTAGCAATAAATGGGGAAGAAATTAAGCTTCCCAGAGGGATTTTCTGATCACACAAGAATATCAAAGATGACATGCATGTCCAGAAGAACTGGATCACAAAGTTGTCATCTACCACTTGGTGGGTGGTATTACCACAGTTTGTGCTGGATATGGCCAAAAAGTATATTGGGTTCAAATTCTCATTTTAAGAGAGCCAACCACGGCAGGGGAAGGGACGTCCTCAAGATTGATCAGCGTGCAGAGGAGGGAGTTCATGGTGGGGACATGGTTCTCAAAATGAGCAGTAGTGAGCTGAACCCAGGTCTCTGGAACTAGTCCCATTCCTCTGAGGCTATACAAACTTGGCCTTGATGTGACCTTGTCTCAGAAAGAAAGGGGGCGGGGAGGAAAACTTGCCCTCAAGGTACGGAGGTGGCGGAGCCATTAATAAAACCTGCTTCGAGGTGAAAAGAGCCATCAATAAACCAAGCCCAGGGCTTCTGAAACATCCCACACAGCCAGGTGCTGCGTTCACCTGCTGTAGAGACAGAGCACGGGCTCTTTGGGCTCCTATTTGAGCAAAGCTGGACATAAATCATTCTTTGAGAGGGTGTCTCGGTGCCTTTTCCTTGCAAGGGGCTCAATCCCTTGCCAAACATTGCCTCCTTTAATCCTCACAAACACAGGGGAGTGAAAGCCTGGACAGGTGGCACTTTTTTGAGTCATTGAGCAAATGAGGCTTGGCCTCCAATTTAAAAGACACAGAAGGTTCCCTGGGTGATGAAGGCGGGGGGGGGGGGGGGGGGGTGTCCCCACCACCGTTTCTGCCACTGGCTATTAGCTACCTGGTTCTGTGGGCTGGCAGAGCGCATGTCAAGTATTGCAACCTGCAGTTCTAACCTCAAAAAAAGGGGGTGAGGGCGAACAGACTCGATCGGCAGACCCTCGTGCTGTGCTGGTCCCCTTGAGGCTTGTTGACTTGAGTCGGGTTTACTATTTGCAAGTGAGGAACAGTGAGCGTGAGGTGTCTCCGAAATGCAAGTCTGATGTCTTGCCCTTTCGTCTTAGTAAAGAAGGGAAGGGAGGGGGGAGAGGAAAAAGAGAGAGGAAATAAAAAGGGAGAAGAGAGAGAGAGTGGAGAGGGAGAGTGAAGTGGGGTGGGGGGAGAAAGAGGAAGAGCGGAGCCAGCCAGCGCCCCCAGCGCACGAGATCCGGGCTTCCTACCCCGAGCCGGGAGAGCCGAGCACTTTTCCGCCGCCGCCGCGGGCTCGGAGCTTTTAAGGGTTTCTAATCCTGGAAGGCTGTCTGACATCACCCCGTTTCTTGTCGGCTGATGTTTCGTACAAGCCTCTCATTTCCTCAGTGTTTTCGGAGCCACCAATTACTGCAAGCATCTCGTGTTTATGTTTTCCCCCTCGGCCGGCTGGCCCCGCGCCCGCCCGCCCGAGCCTGCGCTTCCCTCCGCGCGCGGCCCACGGGGGTGGGCGCGGGGCCTGGACGCTGCAGCCTGGGAGGGGTCCGCCTTCATTTTTTTTCATTGACTTCAGCACCATGTGATCAGGAAGTCTGGCCTCCCTCCATTTCCCCTCCCGACTGAAGGGAAACATTGTGTAGCGGGCCCGCCGCGGCCACTGGTGGGATGGCCTTCGCTGCCTGACGTAGGGAGATAAAAATAACCGGCATATTTAAGGCCCGAGCAGGAATCCCGGCCTGGTCAGTTCCCTGGGCCCGCCAGCAGCGAGCCACTGCAATGCACACGCCAGCCTGGCCAGCGAGCCCCGCTCACCCTGACCTCGACCTTGACCTAGAGACCCTGGTTGGATCTGGCAGCCCAGAGCCTCGCGGCACCCTGGCCCTGCCTGCGCTGGGCCGGGCCTGGGTTCTGTGGCCTGCCTCCCTGGAGATTGGAAGAGAGGATGAGGGACAAAGGGAGGGAAGGAAGGGTGACTGGATGCCTGATGCGCCCAGGGGAGTGTGAGCCTCCGCCTCAGGGGAAGGTGACAACAAGCTGCCATTCAAAATGCCATCTGTCCCCAGCCAGTCCCCCCCCCCCACACACACACACACTCAGACCTAAGACTGGGTGTGTGCACACATCCTCAGTTCTCAAATCAGGTCTCTTTTAGCCTGTTTTTACAAATTCAAGCTGCATATTGCAAAGATTTGCAAACATGTGGCGGGGATAGAAAAAAAACAACAATAAGCATCTCTTCTTAAGGGCACCCTCGTCAAACAAAAACAAGAGGAAACACAGGCAAAAAGTCTGGTAGTCTCTGAGAATATAGATTTCTCAGTAACATGTCCGGCTACTCAGCTGATGCCCCAAGCTTTCACTGCCACCACCTCTATGCCAACCAGGGACCCAGGAGGTGCTTTCTGTGTCCCAGGTGAACTCAGATCTCAGGAGCAAAACCCATTTTGAATTGCATTTGTGCCCCCTCCCCCATGATACTGGTGTGCTTCCATGTTTAATGCCCTCGTTTAAACCTTAATCTGTGCCATGCACAGGAGGTTCTACCATCCTTATTATACACAAAAGGAAACTGAGGCTGGGGAGAGGAAGTGATACACGGAGATGTTTTCCCCATCACCTCAGGGGCCTCCCACCATTGCATTCACAGTGCCACGTTGATTCCTCCCTCTGGAAACTAACTCCCTTCTGTTGTTCCTCCTCCCCAAATAAAAACCACCAATGGTGAGCTTTTCACTGACCTGTGGAATCTCAGCTCTGCCCTTGCTCTGGGCCACAAACAAGTTTTTACTTCCAATTAATAATGGGAAGTCTCTCTGCCTTCCGATGTCTACAGTAACAAGAGATTTCAAAATCTCTGGCAGAGTTTTCACTGTAAAGCCAGATGTGCTGATGAAAAAAGGAATGGACACTTGCCCCTAATTTTTCCCTTCTTTCTTTTGTTTTGGGGGGGCGGGTATTACAAAGATGGCAAGTAACTATCTGGGTAGAAGAGACAAAGAATTCTGTTTGTGTGTGTGTTTGTTTGTTTGTTTTCGAGGCAGGGCCTCACTCTAGCCCAGGCTGACCTGGTACTTACGCTGTAGTCCTGGTCTGGCCTCGAACCCACATGATCCTCCTATTTCTGCCTCCCAAGTGATGAGATTAAAAGTGTGAGCCACTACTCCATAGCAAGACAAAAAAAAATTCTTGCTTAAGGATGTTTGAGAATTGAACCACCTTAGGATGGAGACTCCATGGTCTGATATGGTTTTGCTGAATCCCCAGCACCCAGCACAGTGCCTATTACTGTACTTGACCCATAGCAGTTGGACTGGCGGACAAGTGGGTTGTGGGAAGTGAGGCACATTTGAAGACACAGAGGGATGGTGCATGCTGGTCATATCTTTAGTGACTGTGGAAGCATGACCCCCAGCCAGAATCCCTGGGCGGTGTCATCTCTATGCCTGCTGTGTATGCAGGGAAGCTATAGAAACAGAGAGTAGCCACACCAAGGAAGTCTGAGCCCAGGATATGATGTTTCCGGAAGTTCTTAACCACCAGGCTAAATCTCAAAAGGTGACTTATGAGGTGTCAGAGTAACACCCTCTATTTTCTAAACATCTCCTTGATGTGAATGCTGTGCTGGTTCCCAGAGACGTGGCTCCGTCACCACGGGCTCCACGGTCTCAAGAGAGGTCAGTCAGTGAGCAGAACCAGACTGCAAGCTCCTTGGAAGCAGCCCTGGCATGCCTTCCTTTCTCCGCCCAGCATGCTGACTCATGGAATACCTGTTGAATAGATTGGTCCTGAGAGAAGCTGCCCCCTGCACAGCCAATGCCCCTCCCCACATCGGCTCATGACTGAGGTATCACAGCTCCTGGCTTACCTGCCTGCCCTTACACTGGCCCGGGAGCCCCTGAGGGCAGCAGTGGTGACAGGCCAGGTCAGCATGGGAGGGAACGGTCCCGCTCAATGGATAGTTGTTGGATAAAGACGAAATGCAACCCCTCAGTCCTTCACCCTCCTTAGCGATCAACAGTGGCCCCTCATTGTCACCACCCTTGATCCCCTTGATTTTTTTCTATCTCAACACTTCATCTGCTGCCTCATAGAATTCGTCACAGTTGTAATTTGCTTCCTTCTCCTCCCCCATAAATTCATGAAAGCAGGAACCACTTCTGTTGGCCTGCCATAGGATTCCCCACATGGCTTAAAGTACCACACACATTGCCACCCTAAAGAAACACTTGGGAAATAAGTAAGGAAATTAATGACAGAGTGAATGAATGAGTGAGTGAATGAATAGATGGATGGGTAGATGAGGGAACCAACACTCCTTGAATTAAGCTTTATCTTTCAATGTACACTAAGTTTATTCCAAAGTCAGTCCTAACTGTGCAAAGCAACTTGAAATAATGTGAGTCCCCAGATTGTATTCATAAAGTGCTTTTTTTTTTTTTTTTGTTTGTGACCACTCCAAATCCAAGAATCATCCATATTGATGATAAAAAGGACTTGAAAGTGGGGTTGTTGAATGAGGGCGTTCTTCTCATACAATGTGGGCTCCAGTGACCACTATCGTTAGAGCTACACACAGGCTCCCTTTATGCCCCTCTGTTTTCATTAGCTCGGGTAACTTGCCAAAGAGTGATCCTTTGGGGCTGAAATTTTCCATGCTGGGTCTTGGCAAAAGGTGAATTTTGGGGAAAAGTTTGAATAAAATCCCTTCAGCCATTTTTTAGTTTGATGAGGATGAAAAAAAATACATTTTTTCTTGCTTTTAATTGAAGACATTTTTAGTACACAGGAAACACCAATTCAGTTGAACTTTGAAAAACTGAAACTCAGATCTAATCCCATCTAAGGAAACTGTGGAGATCATTTGGGGCTCAAAAAAAATTAATTTAAAAATATCCTAAAAGGTAATTGAAAAATCTCCTAGCAATCATGGTATTTTCCCCCCACACATGGGCTACATAAGTCGTACTGTGATTCTAGTAAATCGCAAAAGCTCAACGCTGTTTAGAAAGGATTATAAAACTTGGATTTCAGCTCCTATGCCATGACATATGATATTATTTCCCACTTTCTTTTGTCTCAGGAATCTTTCTTCAACATTGTACCAGGAATATACAACTTGAATGATAGCCTCACAAAATAACCAAGCTGAGGTTCCTGGAATAAAAGGACCACTCCTTCAAAGCCAAACATACAACTTGCTTTCCAAAGTTTTCTTAGACAAATGCTAACCAAAATATTTTATCTTATATTAGATTTTTCTCAGTACTCTGGTCAGAATCAGATTCTTGCTTTGTTATTCACTGGAAACTACCTTGGACTTACATATTAGCTGTTTTTTTTTTTTTCTTTTCTTTTTTTTTTTTTTGGTCTTTCGAAGTAGGGTCTCACTATAGCCCAGGCTGACTTGGAATTCACTATGTAGTCTCAGGGTGGCCTCAAAGTTCCATCAATCCTCCTACCCTGGCCTCCTGAATGCTAGGATGTAAGGAACCCACCACCACGCCCAGCCATATTAGTTTTCTTGACGCAAAATTATTTTCAGAAAGTCATCCTGAGCTGGACAGTTAGAAAGACCTAGGTTTCATTCTTTACTATGATGTTTACCAGGCAAATTCCATAGTCTCTCTAAGACTCAGTTTGTTTGCCTGGGAAATGGAATAATGAAATTGACGCACTGGTTTTTATGACAATTAATTCAGGCCAAATGTTTATTGACAACAGTCCTGGTACAAAGATCAGTGCTCAGCAAGTGGTAGTGCCCCTTTCATTCTCCTCTGTCATTCACATGAATCCTGCTATTTGGTTGGCACCTTGTGTCTTCAATCTCTCAGTCCCTCACAGTGTTTTGTCCAATTGGAGGCTCATGGTGAACTCTAGAATCAAAGTAATGTTGATAGCACGTTTCCATCCGGATGGGTCTTTCCAGTGATACCAGCAAATGTGTTTTCTTCAGTAGTTCCTGTATCCTCCTCTCCTAGAAGGAGCTTTCCCACCTTTGAAACTTCAGGAGGGAGCTGTGATGGACAAATGAATGGACAAGTTAGGACCTTACAATAACTGGCACATTCTGGGTTCTGATCAGGGCTTGAATTTTATTTGTCTGTTTCTCACTCGTGTGTATGTATGTACAGGAGGTTTTGTGTGTGTGTGTATATGTGTGCTCCTGTGTGTATGTAGGCACACGTGTGTTTGAGCACACATATATGTGTGTGCATATGCATCTGGAAGCCAAAGGCTAACCTCTTATTTCATACTCAAGTACATGGGCCACCTCTTATTATTTATTATTTATTTATTTAATTGAGAGAGAAAGGAAGAGACAGAAAGTGAGAGAGAGAGAGAAAGAGAGAGAGAGAATGGGCACTTCAGGGCCTCTGGCCATTGCAAGTGAACTCTAGACACATGCACTATCTCGTGTGTCTGGCTTTACTGGTGAGTACCGTGGAATCAAAGCTGGGTCCTTTAGCTTTGCAGACAAGTGCCTTAACTGCTAAGCCATCTCTCCATCCCCTCCATTTCTCTTTGAGACAGGGTCTCTCATTGGCCCAAAGCTCATCAGCTAGCCTAGACCAGCTAACTAGTAAGCTCCAGGGGTCCTCCAGGCAGTTTACATGGGTGCTGGGGATCGAATGCAAAACCTCATACTTGTGAGGCAAGTGCTTACCAACTGAGCTATCTCCCCAGCTCAGGGCTTTAATTTTCAAGCAAGTTTTATTTTAACTTTGGCCGTGTGAGAGCCAGGGTTTGTCTGGAATGTACACTTGTCTTAATGTTTGTGTTTGTCAAGATCTACCACATCTCAGGTCATCGTATTAACCCATACAGTTCTATTTAGCAGGAAGTAGGCAGGGACCTTCCAAAACTCCCTTGTTAGGCCCCAAAGTGCTCCCAGACAAATTTCCTACTACATAGGTACACAACTGGTCGAAAAGAGGAGGGCGCTATAGAAATGAACAAGAAAAAAAGAAGGAACGGAGGAAGGGAGAGAGGGATGGAGGGAAAGAGGAAGGAAAAAGGAGGAAAGGAACCAGCTAAACCAGAGCACCTCCACCTCTTCTGAGTAAACTATATGTGACTTATCAGGTTTCCTGCCGCAAGTTTGGCCAGGCTTCTCTGCCTCCTTCTTAATAGTTCACTGTTCTTGTTAAATTCCAAGATGACTGAGTTCCAACTATGTGCCATTTCTTTTGGCGCATCTTTTATCATTCCGTCCACATCTCATTTTGCAGATGAGAAACAGGCTCGGAGAGGTTAGGAAGTTGCCTCCAGTGACACATCGACACGATGCCGCCTCGTTTTAAGAACGCTTTCAATTCACAGGTTTTCTCCAACCTTACCCTCCCCCCGCTCACAGCCACCCAACACATGTGAGTGTGTGTGCGTGCAGTCACACTCATATATGTTTAATTGGTTGTTTGACAGAAAGGCCCAAGGCTGGAAGAAGCCAATCTATGAAATAAACAAGGGTGTGAGTATCATCTGAGACAGGCACACAAGAACCTCAAAGCAGGGATGACCACTGGGGGGGGAGGGGGGCCCATCAGGAAAGAGGACAGAACGTTTCAGCTGTACTTATCTCCCATGCTTGTGAGTATTCTCATGGGGGGTTACGCTGTATTCTCTAAGTGCTCGTTTGTCACCAATGTGTCACAATATACAATATACAATACTAAGACTTAGCAGCATCACCTAGTGCTCACTCCCATGACATTCACATACACATCCTTAAACACACACCCATGAACAGAGGCATGCTGGGCACATAATCTCTAGCAAGTACACACAGCTTGGACACACATGATCCTACTGTAACACAAAATCCACTTTCTTGAACGTGTTGTGTCATAAGAAGCCATGCACTCGCTTGTTGGCAAGCACACTTCACACACACACCCTGCTAGCCACAGCTTCTGACCACCACTCCTCCTTCAGTCAAGGGCAACCTAAAACCTGAGGTGTTGAAATGACACCAAGTGAGCAATGGGACCACCTGGAATTGGGCAGAGAGAGGAAGTATGGAACCTGCTTCCAGGAGCAGTCAAAGACACATGCTACCAATGACCAGTCTGTCTTACAGGGGCCAGAGAGTGGCCCCAGACCCTGGAAGATGATCTGCTACCGCTGACTGGCTGCTTTGGGAAGACACAGAGTTAAGGGCAGAGGGAGACGTCTCTGGTCTTTCACAGTTCGGGTGGGAAGCAGTAAATGTGTGGGAAACAACCTCCTCAGAAACCATAGCAACACCCACTTGGCGGCTCTGGATTGGACCCTGACCAGACATTTATTAAGCAGCCTCATGAGCTGTGGTCTCCAGAAGAACAATACCAAACTGATCAAATGTTAATAGCTTCAATCTGTTCCTGCTAGCTCAGCTCCCATCCCATCCCCCGGCAGCATAGCACACTGCTGCTTCTAGCCTAGGCTGAAAACTGTCCCTGCGGCTGCCCCAGAGCCTAAGGGCAAGGCCAGGACTATGAGGCACGTGCAGGTGACTTAGGGCATGGAGATGGAAGACCAAATAGGAGGCTCTTAGGGAAGAAGCTTGGCAGGGCCATTCTTTGGTTATTGATTTGCCTAGATAGAGGTCTCCAAGATCACCTCCCTCACTGAGCAGTTCTCAATCTGGCTGCCTTAAGAATTACTTGGTGAGCCTGAGAAACAGTGTGAACACTGGCACTCCACCATACCTAGACCAGTCAAACTGAACCTCCAGGAATGGAGCTGATTGTTTATAATTTTTTAAGGCTCCCCAGACAATTCTAATATCTAATAGCCAAGGTTGAGAACCACAGAATAATTTCTTCCCTCTGTTGGACGAGGGAGCCCAGGGAGGGGCATAGACTTGCCTAAGGTCACAGAGCTGGTGAGATACCATGGTCAGAAGGGAACCCAGACATCCCAACCCCCAGTCCAGAGTTCTGTACATGTTCCTGAGATAATAACACTCTGGGCAAGTCTAAAATTCCATCTCTCTTTCAAATGTTTTTTTTTAAATTTTTTATTAATTAGGAACTTTGTTGTATGGACAAATAATGTGTTGGTCCCATTCTCCTCCTCCCTGCCCTCATTTCACTGAGGACCCTCCTCAGTGTGGTTATTTACCATGGGGTGATGGCTTATGAGTTATGAGAGCAGCAGTCAGTCATTGTGTTGGGGGGGGGGGGACAATGTCTCTGGATAGTCCTTCGCACCATGTGGCTCTTAAAATATTTCTTCCCTCTCTTCCTCAATGTTCCCTGAGCCTTGGCGGGTGAATTATAAGTCTACTTAAGTGTTAAGCTCTCAGCAATGTCTGGATTTCTGCTTTGATACGTTTCAACTGTCCTAGGTGTCTATTATCATCTCCCTGGTGCAAGTTGTCAGGCTCCTCAAGACAGTAGACTCTTGGTTAACTGGAACATTTTTCTGTTGTTTCACCTGAACCCTGGCTGAAGTGTAAGAGAGGGTTCATCTCATAGTGTGGAGTCCGATATCTTTTCTTGTCATGTTGATGAATTTTGGTTCTCCCCTGTTTTCACTTCTTTCTGTAAAAGAGAAAATGGATTCTCCAACAGAGTGGGAACAATATGGGGTAAAAGGGATAGACTGCTAATTAAAAGAGATTTTGATGCATGTAGCCTCTATTTTAGCCAAAGACTAGTGGGAGCTTCTCACTGGAGACCATGACCCTCATCATCATAGGATTCTGACTTGGATCCCAGTATCAGCCATGAGTTCCTTCCCAATGAACAGACCTCTTAGCCAATCAGAGAGCCATTGGTTACCTGCCTAGGCAGAGTGCCACTGTTGCACCCGTGTGTATACCGTCTAACTGGTTGATTTCCTCTCCAGCAGGATCCACTGTTTGTTCACAACATTGGCGGCCATTTTCCCCCAGCAGCTCGTGTAGCACTTTCCAGCTCTACAAAGGCCAACGATTAGGGAGCTGGCTTCCTTTCAAATTCCAGAATGATGTCTTAATATTGTATGTTGGCAGTTTGTAGTGTCTTTAGCAATAGGGTCTTGCCTTTTAGCTCAGGTGGGTAATCAAGTGCTTTGACAAAAAGCCTACCTTGTTTTAGGGAACCTCATAGGTCCCTCCAACCAATAACTCACTGTGAGGTGTAACCCATTTCTGGCACTTGAAGTTACAAGCCAGAACAAATAGCTTTAGGATTAGGCTTCCTTCTGCCCTCTCCAGAGCCCCCTTGCCCAGAAAATGCCCCCACACTCCTATTGAGGGTTATGCCTTTTGGTTTGCTATCCAGGAGAAAGGTTTCTCTGGTATTAATTCATGTTGGCTTTAGTTTTGTGTGTATCTCCTCCAATCCTTCCTTCCTCTGCCCCCAAACCCTTCCATCCCTATTATCTGTCCCTTGAGTTGCCTGTCAGATATGCTTGCAACTCAAGCTGTTCTAGATTAGGAACCACAGATGAGGGAGAACATGTGGTGTTTGTCTTTCTGTGCTTGTGTGAGTTCATTTAGTATGATTTTTCCTAAGTCCATCCATTTTCCTGCAAGTTTCACTATTTCAGTTTTTCTTACTACTGAGTAGAATTCCATTGTGCATGTGTACCACATCTTCATTAACCCATCGTCTGTTGGTGGCCTCTGGGTTGATTCCAGATCTTAATTATTGTAAATAGAGCAGCTACAAACGTAGCTGAGCAAGTGTTTTCTATAGTGGAGTCTTTAGGATATACGCCCAGGAGTGGTATAGCTAGATCAAATGATAGGTCTATTTTCAGCTTCTTGAGGAGTCTTCATACTGAGTTCCATAGCGGTTGTGCAGGTTTGCACTCCCACCAGCAGTAGATGAGGGTTCCTCTTTCCCCACACCCCCACGAGCATTTGTTGTGACTTGACTGTTTTGATGGCTGCCATTCTGACTGGGTGAGATAGGATTTCAAAGTTGTAAGACATTTTTATTCATTAATTTTTTATTTACTATTTTTATTTACTCGAGAGAGAGAGAGAGAGAGAATGGGTGCACCAGGACCTTCAGCCACTGCAAATGAATGCCAGACACATGCACTACCTTGTCCATCTAGCTTTACATGGGTACTGGGAAATTGAACCTGGGTCCTTAGGCTATGCAGACAAATACCTTAACCACTAAGCCATCTCTCCATCCCAGTAAAACATTTTTACTAATAATTTTCAAACATGTACATAATGCAGTTTGATCATAATTCCCTCCCATTATCTTCTTTTATCCTGTTTCCCTCATCCCCCTTCTCCTGAGTCCCTTTTTTTCCAGTTGGTCCCTCCCGTGTGGCAATGTCTTTTTCCCCTCCTTCATCCATAACAAGATGTTGATGACTCAATATTATGGAGATTTTGTGCAAGTAATGACAATTGCCATGAGGTCATAAATGCAATGGCCATTTTATGTCCAGGAGACAGCATTTCAAAGCACTCCTTCCGATCTTGTGACTCTTGCAGTCTTTCCTCTTTTTCTACAATGTTCCCCGAGCCTCGAAGGGTGTGACAGAGACATCTTGTTTAGTGTTGAGCACTCAACAGTCACTTATTCTCAGCACTTTGATGAGTTTTGAGTCTCCCTAGTAGTCATTGCCATCTACAAAAAGGAGGTTCTCTGACCAAAGGGGTGTGTGTGTGTGTATCTCCCTCTCCCTCTTTCTCTCCCTCTCTTTCTATAACTCATCAGGATCCAGAACTGGGTAACATGGTGCCACTGTGACAGACTCAGTAGTCGAGTTTAGAAAGTCAGGCAATAGTCAAGTGGACACATTACTTAGCTAGGCTATTATTTCCATGTCTTGTAGAAAGACTCAGACTTGGCAGTTACGTGCATACAGATGGGAATGGAATGCTGATAGTGGATTTAGCAATCTAGAGAGAGAGTGAGAAGGAAAGCTGACAAGAGGATCTGTATTCCAGCCGTAAGGAATGCCAGTAGGTAAAGAACTGGAAGCCAAGAGTAAAGACCAACAAAGAAAGCTGAGAGAGAGAGGAGAGGCTGGGGCGTCTGGAAGCATGAAAAACAAGTGGCTAGCAGGACAGAATCATCGGATCTAAGGACTGGGAAATGCCTATGATTTAGGACTGTGGAGGTCATGGGTCGTGGAGACGCTGTGAAGCAGTCAAGGAAGAAGTCAATGGGGAGCAAGTGGGAGGGAAGTGAATGGAGTCTATTTACTGCAAGAAAAGATATTCAAGAAATTTAGCTTGACTACAAAGCAAATTGATCAGGCAGGAGCTGTAGAGATGCACGTGGTCCAGGGAGGATGGGCTCTAAGGTGAGAGGGCCCAGCACAGTTCATGGTGATGGAGGGATTCTGTGGAGAGGAAGAATCCAGTGACCCAGAAGGAAGGCTCTTCAGCACTCCTACAGGGCACCGGCCACTGCAGCACTTGGCTCCAGCAAACACTCCATGTAGTCCTTGTCTGGAGGATGCTTTCCCTTTGACCACAACCCCACCTACATTCAAGGTGATGACTGCTTCTGATATCACTGGGTGACCCCCAGGAAGCCTTCACTCCCCAGCACAAATGTCTTACCACAGTGTCCAAATATGGCTGGTTTCCATGGCATCTCTCCCACTGAATGGTAAGACAAGAAATACGTCAAATCTTCCCCCACCCATGGCTTGCCCAGAGCACCTGCTCAGGAAACATTTGTGGAATGGAGAAATGAATGAATGAATGGTGTCCCTAATGAAAAGTGGGCCAGGAGATGTGTATGGGTACCGATGAGGACCAACTGGATTGCTCCCCCAGGGGCAAGGCCACAAAGCACTTGGTTCCCGCCATGCCTGGAAGGGAACATGCCACAGGAGGCCGGGTGGGGTGGACTCCTCACAGAGATCACTTTCTTCTCTTCTATTGTTCCCAAGGACTGCAGGAGCAAACACAACATTCACCAGGCCCATTCCTTCGCCTCCTCTCCCTCAGCAGGGAGCAAACAGATGGGCGTAATTTATGTCCACACCCTTCCCTTACAGGCCTGGCACTCAGGAGAGGGGATGCAGGGGCAAAGACCCACCCAGGTTCCACAAACTTCTCTGGGCATCTCGGCAAGAGAGCCACAGCGGGGAAGCAGGACCAGGCTGGGAGCAGAAGAGGACAAGCAAAGAGGGAGAGGGAGGAGAGACAGAAGGAAACCGGGGAGTGTCCATGGCACTGCAGTCCATGGGTCAGCTGGGAATACACATTATTATCTTACTCAGTTCTCAACTCCGCAAAAAATAGATTTTATTTTTTTGAGACAGGATCTCATGTAGTCTAGACTGACCTCAAACTCCCTATGTAGCTGAGGATATCCTTGAAGTCCTGAGCTTCCTGACTCTGCCTCCCAAGTGCTAGGATTATAGGCGTTACCATTATGCCTGAGTCAAGAAGCAGACTCTTGAACTTGCTTCAAAGACTGGGACACTGAAGCCCAGAGACGGGGAATTGCTCCAAGGTCACCCAGGTGGTGAGTGGCTGCACAGCCAAGTTTCCAATCTAAGTCTGTCAGGATCCAAAAGCTATGTCCACTTCAACAGTGTCCACCCCTTGAGGAAGGAAGCCACATCTTTAGGCCACCCTTCAACTTCCCTCTTGTGGGCCAACTATGGTGATGGGTAGAAGGTCCCTTAAGCCCCAGGGCTCCTCCACTAAGAGGCTTGACAGTAATGTCAAAGCTATGGAAAATAGGCAAGAAAGAGCAGAAGACAGTGCTGGGGGAGGGAAAGGAGGATGTAATGAGATGAACTGAAAGGGAACAAGGAGCAAGGTTGGGACAGCAATCCTGTGAGGCCTCTGCAGATGGCTCTAAGCACCCCTCAAACACAGAAGAGGCCACGGGTGGTCGTCCGTGGCTGCATAGTTGAGTGATACAACAGAAACATAAGAGACCCTCAAAGTATTTGCTAAGAGCACTTCACAGAAAATGTTTGCCTGGCATGGTGACTCAGACCTATACTTCTCATACTCAGGAAGCCGAGGCAGGAGGATTGCTTCAAAGTCAAGGCCAGTCTGGGTTCAGAGTGAGATTTTTGTCTCAAGCAGAGAGAGAGAGGGATGGAAGGGGAGAAAGGAAGAAAGGCAAGGGAGAGAGGGGATTTGCCCCCACTTGCTCTTAACCACAGTTCCAAGCATTGTACCTGCATATGTTCACTGCTTTCATGGAATTTATACCAGCCTAAGGGACACACGAGTTTTAAACATATATCCAAAAGACCCTTGACATGGTAGAGTGAACTAAATGCCCAGAGAAAGTGTTTGAAAGGCCACTAAGCTTAGATCTGAGTAACAAGATGCCAGTCACAGAGCCATTGAACAGCTTTCCTTCCTTCCTGGTAGAAGACCAGCTGAGACAAAGTCCCTTGGGGGGACGGGGGTAGCACTAGGGGTCAGGAACAAATCGGAAGGCAGCATGCTTGGAGCCTTGGGTGGGAGCAGGGAGTGTGGGCAGAAGAGTCTGGTGTAGAAGACTTCCTGCAAACTTGTGAGCTACATGGGCCTGGACGAAACTGAAGCCCCCTCCCTTCCCTGGCAGGGCCTCTTTCCCCTGAGCTGTGAAGTGCGTTGTCACTGTGGGCCACCCTCCTGGGACTGGCGTGGTCAGCGGCCAGCCATAAAACACGGAAAAGCCCTTTGCATCAAGCCCAGCAGCCCCAGCATGGGACGGGTGGCCCTGACGTGAGTGCTGAAGCGAGCTGGGAGGTTGTGACTTTGGAGAGCTGCAGGACCTGGGAGCCAGCAGTCCCCAGACTCTAGCCAGCAAGCCAGGCACTCCCTCCCAGCCAGGATGACTCATGGTGCAGCCTCACACAGTGGACTTCACCGAGTGGCTTCACTGGGCCTGGAGGCCTGGAACTTCCTCTTCACAGGACCCGTAGGAAAGGTGGCTGGTGGACTGAGGCGATGAGAGACCAGGGTTAAGCCCCGGGAACTTCACTGTACACAGGGACCTCGTTTGCAGAGGAAACAGAAGCAGCAGTCAAGGACCTGACCAGAAAGCGTGGGGAGGGGACCTACACAGGTGTGCTGGCATGAGGGTCAGAGATCAAAGAGGAGATGCCTGGATAACCTGTGACCCGAGTCAACCAGGTTTCTTGCTGTCCATTACCAGACGCGGGTGTTTTTTCTTAAGGTAAGCAGCACTTCCCATGGCTGGCTTGTCCAGTCTGGAAGACCTTGAAAGCAAATGAATGAATGAATGAATGATGTTAACTGAAATATCTACAGTCCAACACGCCAAGCTGGCTTCCCACCTCTGTCTTAGTATGGTCACCTTTGGAAAGTTACCTTCCGCCTGCATCTGGGTGTCCCCTCTCTAAAGTGAGAATACCATGTCCTACAAAATTTGCTTCAAGGGCCATATGAAACAGGACTAATTAGACACAGTACTTACTGGAGGACAGGGGAGCAACTCTTCTCAAAAATATCAGTGACACATAGATCGTTGTTAGAAAATTTTCAGTGCCAGGGATGGGATACCTCCACTGAGTTGCTGGCCAGGGAGGTCCCTGATGCCCCTAAAACATTATAGGTCATTGCCAAGGCTCTTGGTTTCCCACCAGGAATAGATGGCAAGACCCTATTGCTGAAGACTCCACATACTTGGGCTGTAAGGCCACTGAGAAATCCTGCTGGAACTGATAACCTCCTCCATGTAGACCAGCTGACAGAAAGCTGGAAGAAGCCATCCTGCACGCAGTTCAATGGGAGAAAGAGAAATCACCAGTGAAGATACTCATCAGTGGACAATGCAAGCCTTATAATTGGCCAGCCAGGCCAAATGAGCCAACTGGTGCAATAGTGGCACATCTGTCATGGTGGAAACCAACTGCCCTCCAATTGGACTGGAGGCCCACTCCATGGGGGGGGGGGGGTGGGGAATACATCCCTGATACTGCAAACTTAAAACAGGGGTAGTCATGAGCCTTAGGGGTGTAACATCTGCTGATGTCTGGAAAAATGTATATACTATGCTTATCAAACTGCCCAGTAAGCACTTCTCTTAATATTTATACCCTTATATTAATGCTACTCTCACTTTGGGTAGAGAATCTTCTCATTTCAGATGGCAGTGACCTTGGGATGACTCAGAAGGTATCACAGTGCTGGAAAGAAGTGACTGGAGTACTGAGTAACATCTCGATCACACCTTCCAAGGCTCGGGGTCTAATGCGGAAGAGGTGGCAGAAAGAATGTAAGAGCCAAAGGAAGGGTAGGACTCCTTACAACGTGCTCCCTCCAGACATAAAATGGCCTGGATATCCATGACCTCATAGTGCCTGACACTACCTACACAAGACCATCATAAGAGGAGGAAAAGATCATGACATCAAAATAAAAGAGAGACTGATTCAGATGGGGAGGGGATATGATGGAGAATGGAATTTCCAAGGGGAAAGTGGGGGGAGGGAGGGTATTACCATGGGATATTTTTTATAATCATGGAAAATGTTAATAAAAAATTGAGAAAAAAATAAAAAATAAAAGTAAAATATCAGGGACAGCTGGGCATGGTGGCGCACTCCTTTCATTCCAGCACTCAGGAGGCAGAGGCAGGAGGATTGCCATGAGTTTGAGCCCACCCTGAGACTACATAGTGAATTCCAGGTCAGCCTGAGGTAGAGTGAGACCCTACTTGGACTCTGGAATCTATCCTGGTGCTGGCAGTCAGAACCCAAGGGCCTGGTTTCTGCAATCTGTGTGTCTAACGCAAAAAGGTCTGGTCCTTCCGATACAGAAGAGAGTCTTGAGAAATGGACCTATGATTTAGAATCATCCATTCATTAACCTGACCAAAAAAATGTCTGGAGCATCTGCTCTGTGTGGACCCTGCAGGAACAGAGGGGATGCAGACAGGAGTAACAGAAGAAGTGCTGGGTGCTACCCGGTTATCCCGCGGAGGGTAAAGGGGACACGGCACACACCGTCGCACCGCAGCTGAATGCGCACACAGGCAGGCAGCGTCTCTCTGTGCACAAACATCGCTTGCACACAGTGAGCCTCAAACACGAAGTTGACTGGGAAATGGAGCGGAGGGAAGAGTGGGGAGAACAGAGAGTAACTGGGGTTGGGGTTGGTGACTATTACCAAAGTATATTGTATGCATATGTGAAAATATCAAGGAAAACCATGATTTTGTATAATTAATATACAATAACAATTTTAAGTATGTCAGGTGAACATTGTAGGATTTCGTTTATATTTACTTATTTTTGTTATTGAGTCAGAGTCTCATGCTAGCTCAGGCTGGCTTCAAACTCATGGCAATTCTCCTACCTCAGCCTCTTTTTTTTTTTTCCAAGATAGAGTTTCATTCTAGCCAACGCTGACCTGGAATTCACTATGTAGTCTCAGGGTGGCCTCGAACTCACAAGGATCCTCTACCTCTGCCTCCCGAGTGCTGGGATTAAAGGCATGCGCCACCACGCCCACCTCACTTGCTTGCTCTCCCTCTCTCTCTCTTTTTGAGGCAGAGTCTCACTCTAGCCCAGGCTGACCTGAAATTCACTATGTAGTCTCAGGGTGGCCTCAAACTCACGGTGATCCTCCTACCTCTGCCTCCCAAGTGCTGGGATTAAAGGAGTGTGACACCACGCCCAGCTCTTTTGTTTTTTTCTTTTTGGTTTTTGAAGTAAGGTCTCCCTGTAGCCCAGGATTAAAGGTATGAGCCACCACACCCAGTTTATCTCGGGTGTTATCTTGCAGACAGATAGATGTGGGTTCAAATCCTATCTCCTCTACTCTAACTCTATGACTTGGAGCAAGCCATTTACTTCCCTGATCTCTGCGTTTTCTTAAAACTAAATCAAAGGACCAGGCATATAGCTTAGTGGTAAAGTACTTACCTAGTGTGTGTGTGGAACCCTAGGTTGGATCTTCAGCACTAAAAAAAAAAAAAAAAACACGAAAACACAAAAACTTAAGTTGGGGACAACAATCCCAGCATTCAACAGGCTGAGGCAGGAGGGTTGGGACTTTAAGGCTAGTATGGGTTACATAGCAATGTAATGTCTCAAAATAAAATTTTAAAAAGCAAAAAATCAAACTGTATTGACAATAACATCTAACCCTTCTGGCCCAGGGGTTTGGAAGGTGGAACACAGGACATGTTCGCATGTGTGGTACTGATTCGAATTACCTTCCAGGTCTCTTCCTTTCTCAATAACAGAAACTCTGATATTAACTGAGTATGCCACCACCTAAAATAATTACAGCCTTCCTTGCTACCATATTTTAACAAGACACTAAGTTCTGACCAATGAGACGCAATTAGAAAGGATCTATAAAGGATTGGGGAGATGGCTTAGGGCTCAAAGGCAGGTGCTTGCAAGCCTGCTAGCCCAGGTTTGATTCCCTAGCACCCATGTAAAGCCAGATGCACAAAGTGGCACATGCATTAAGAGTTAGCTTGCAGTGACAAGAGGCCTTGGTACATCTATATTCTCTCACTCTTTCACTCTCCACCCCAGCTGAAACCCCAGGGACAGTGTCCTCACTGCCTATGAACAACCTTGCCTATTTATTCTTCCATATCTTGTTCTTACTTTTGCCTTTTATATGTCTTATTTGAGACAGGGTTTCATGTAGCACAGGCTGACAGGAGACTCCCATGTAGCTGAGGATGACCTTGAACTCCTATCCTTCTGCCTTCCATCTCTCACACAGTTTATGTGGTGCTGGAGACTGAACCCAAGGCTTCATGTGTGGTAGGCAGGCACTCTCTTGACCAGCTGAGCTATATCCCTAGCCCATTTTTATCCTTTCTTAAAATTTTAAATATTTTTTATTTATTTATTTGCAAAGCAGAGAGGAAAGGGAGTGGGAAGAGAGATCATGGGCATGCCAGGGCCTCTTGCCACTGCGGTCAAACTCCAAATGCATGTGCCACTTTGTGCATCAGGTTTATGTGGGGACTGGGGAATTGAACCTGGGCCATCAGGCTTTGCAAGCAAGCGACTTTAACCACTGAGCTATCTCTCCAGCCCCCATTTTTATCTTTTAAAAACTCTAGTGAGGGCTAGAGAGATGGCTTTGCAGTTAAGGCACTTGCCTGAGAAGCCGTAAGACCCCAGTACCCACGTAAGCCAGATGCACAAGATGGTGCATGCATCTGGAGTTCATTTGCAGTGGCTAGAGGCGCTGGCATGTCCATTCTCTATCTGCCTCTCTCTATATATCTCTCTCTGTGTGTCAAATAAATAAATAAAATATATTTTAAAAAACTGTAGTGAGCCAGGCATGGTGGTGCATGCCTTTAATCCCAGCCCTCAAGAGTCAGAGGTAAGAGGATTGCTGTGAGTTTGAGGCCTGGGACTACAGAGTGGGTTCTAGGTGAGCTTGGGCTAGAGTCAGACCTTACCTTGGAAAAGAAAAACAAAAACAAAAACAAAAACAAAAAAACAGTACTGAAATATGCATGTTCTACCAAGTCTTGCCCCCTGGTCCTCCATTTCCCCATTCAGCAAGGACAGACTGGCCTACATGGGTCACCCTGCTTTGCCTCCAGGTGTGTCCCCTGGATGGAGGTATAGGCCACCAGCCAGTTGAGGTGGGCAAAGCTCATAGCCTCCACCAGGCCTGGGCCAGGCCAGGAATTAGTCAGAGCCTGCAAGGGCACAAGAGCCATCAAGGCCTGACCCAGTCTCACTCCCAACAAAGAGTCAATCTCAGGGCCCAGCCATGTCCAGGAGTCTCGTTAAGTCTGTTTTATAACTCTTTTTTGACAAGTGAGGCCTTTAAAACATGTTTCCTCATTGTGCGAGGGTGAAGTACAGTGCAAACATTTGTACACAGAAGAAAATCACAGGGCGGGGCGAATGGCCAGGGTCCTTGGTGAACCCCACTCACGCCCTGGAGCCTCCGGCAGGACGTGCTTCTTCAAGGCTCACTGTTACTGGCTCTGCTAAGAATAGGAACACAACACAAAGAGGGACTAACCCACTGTCCCAGAGACTCCGGCTTGTCTCTGCTTCCTTTAGCCTCAGCCTACCAGCATTAGCATCCAAGCTTCCTGAAATATAAACTGTGTTTAGCCAAAGCCACTCAACCAGACAGGGTTAAACCTGGGCCAGCTGGTGCCAAAGCCTCAACCCATTCTAGTCCACCAGCCACCTGGTTTCTGGGGATTGAACTCAGGTCTTTATGCTTGCAAGGCAAGCACTTTACCAACTGAGCCATCTCCCTGGCCCTTGGGCAACAGTGTTTAAGTCCTTGTCTTCAATGTTTCTTGGGGCCAGATCAGGTGAGCTGGGTCCCCTCAGTGACTGTTCAGACTTGGAGCCATTACAGCCATACTCTTGCCAAAAGGAGGAAGCAAGACCCTGAGGGGTGAAGCCCGAGCAGGCCTATGAAGGGAAACTGCACCTCCCATCCTGCAGAGGAATGTACGGATCTCACATGACCTAGCCTTAGAGGAAAGGAGTGAGGCTGCCTAACGCAGAACGCACGCGTGCTCTGAGAACTGAGCAGTCACTGCAGGGCAAACATCTCCCAGCCAGTCCTCGCCGCCTGCCCTTGGCCGGAATTCCACCTGGCGGGAAGGCGAAGCAGCTCCCAAGGCTCTGCTCATCCTGGAGCCGTGCTGCTGGCTTTATCCCGCGTGCACGGCTCCTCTGCTCATGCCTATGATGCGCCTGTGCAGCGCTCAAGACAAGGCCGCCACCACTCACTTGATGAGAAGTTTCTGAGTGCCCTGGTCCTTCCATCTGCCAGTGCCCATGTCCCTACATAAATACCTGGCCACTCACTCTGACCCTATTCCCATCTTTCAAATTAGAGATAGCAATGGTACCATTCTCGTGGGGTGGTCATAAGGGTTCTAGAGATGCAACAAATTAGTGCTAAAGTTGGACCTGGACCAACCGGTACCTAATGCATGAACTGTCACCATCACTTCATCCACCGTGAATTCCAAGGACTCCAAAGGGAATTGGCTGCCATTATCCCTGACAGGAGCTATTTCTGAGCCCAAATGCTGGCCGCTTTGACAAGGAAATAACAGCAACAGGGAAATAGATCAGATTTTTTTTTCTTCCCATCCTTCTCTGCAGAAACCGGCTAATGGCAAAACAAAACTCCAGTTAGAAAGGGAGTAGATAACAGGCTTAAGTAAACCATTCATCATTTTCCATCCACCTTGATCTTGGATGTAGGGAAGGGAAGAGCTTATTCTAGCTTGCAGTTCTAGAGGGTAGAGTCCATTACGGCAGGAGAGGGATGGCAGTAGCCTTCACATCATCACATCATCAGACAGGAAGCAAAGGGTGATCAGCAAGTGGGGGTGGTTACAAAACCTCCAGGCCTACCCCCAGTGATGCCCTTCCTCCAGCAAGGCTCCACCTCCTAAGGGTTCCACAGCCTTCCCAATGAGCACCACTTAGGTGGGGACCAAGTATTCAAACCCATAAGCCTGTGGTGAACTTTTCACATTCCAGCCGCCACAGCCAGAAATATGAAAGGTCTGGGGCTGGAGAGATGGTTCAGCCATTAAAGGCACTTGTATGGAAAGTCTGACTCCCAGGTTCAAGTCTCCAGCGCTCATGTAAAACTAGATATACAAAGTGGTGTATGCAACTGGGGTTTGCAGAAGCAGGAGCCCCTGGTGCCCCATCTCTCTCTCTCTCTCCTTCATTTTCTCTCTGTCAGATAAATAAATATTTTAGAAAAGAAACATGAAAGGCGTTCAAAGCCCAACCTCCCTGCTGGCTGCTTGAAGAACCAGTCAGTCTAAGAGCAGAGCTCCAGTAACAGGGCACACACTACCTGCCAAAATAACCCACGCCCTATTTGATCTCTGACCATTATTGGGTTTCCCTTGTGTTGATCCACAGCTCTTCGGCATGCTCATGCCCTGAAGCCCCACAGACCACCCCTCTCCCCCCCCCCGCTTCCTCTTCCTAGGAGAGAAATTTTGAGACAAGGTTCTTAAATCCTCAGCCCCTTGCTTCCCCTAGACAAACTCAGTTTCTTCTGAGTCAAAGGCTTTAAGACTCTCTGTGGCCTAGTCATCACCTTCCATTTCAACCACTTCTCCTCAGTCCCTACCATTCACAGTGCAGGACCCAGAGCAGTAGGCGGAATGTCTGATAGGCACAAAACACAAGTTACTCTCTTAGAACCAGAGATACTAGAAATCACCCAGATACACTCAGCACCCCCCACCTTGTGGATGAGATATTCAATATTTTCCCAAGTGCCCTGACATCCGATAGAACACAACCACAGCTGATCTCAACAATACACAAGGCCATCATTGTTGTGGTACATGTTTGCACTGTTAGCAGTATGGCAGAATAAACTCATGGTAGATTTTAGCCTAGGAATGTTGATGTCTTCCTTAATGATGTCAGTATTAATCTTAGAAGTCCCCCTGGTAAACAAGTCAGTTAAAAAGAAATTGAGCCAGGAGTGGTGGCACACGCCTTTAATCCCAGCACTCGGGAGGCAGAGGTAGGAGGATTGCCATGAGTTCAAGGTCACCCTGAGACTACACAGTGAGTTCCAAGTCAGCCTGAGCTAGAGTGAGACCCTACCTCAAAACACTTAAATAAAAAAAGAGAGAAAGAAAGAAAGAAATTGAATAAATAAAGGATATCCTTTCAAACATCAAGTACATTAGTGACTGCCAGAGGCTGAGGGGAGAATGTTTGCTAGTAGGTCTGAAGCTTCTTTGGGGGCTGATAAAAATGTTCTGACATTTTATCATGGTAATGGTTGCAAACTCAGTGAGCATGCTCACAACCATGCACCCATTTCCTTACAAAGGACGAATCTTATGCGTGTGAATCACATATCAACAAAGCTGTGCTTTCTAGAACATAAAGGCAATGGAGTCAAGTCTCTCCAACTTTCTGTAGCTTAGTCGCCGTCCCTTAGTGCCCTGGATCCACAAAGGCTAGCTATCACCAGTGAGACAGACCTTGAAAATTCTTTCTTGGACGGTCTTTTTAAACTCCTCTTGCCCAGAAATCCATTATTCAGCCTTCAAAACCATGGATGCCATCACAGCTTGTTGAAGTCACAGATGTGAACTCCCAGGCTGGGAGTTATGCTTCAGAGTCAAGTGCCTTAAATAATCACCTCACCTTTGCTTCCCAGAAGTCATTCAGGTAGTGGTTCTCAGGCTTCGACACTCATCAGAATCATCTGGAAGACTTGTTAAAACAGGTTGCTGAGCTCCACCCTCTGAACTTCTGATTCGGTGGGGCAAGTTTCCGGGTGATGCTTTGACGCTGCTCTGGGAACCACAGGACACACTTGGTAAACCACTGCTTAAAGGAACCATCTTTCTGCTTCACAAGGAGGGCACTGACCCGAGCATGATCCAGTCAACCACCTAGAGCACGTGATGTGGCCGGCACTATTGTGAGTAGGCCTCATAGCATTTCTCGGACCGCTTTTCTCTCGCTGCTCTTCAGGACAGTGCTTGCAAACAGTCATGATCTTTTTTTCAACATTTCTTGCAACTGGCGATGGCTAGACAATGTGCTTTCCAGCAGTATGCTCTTCTCCCTCAAATACAGACATGAGGTGTTCCCCTCTTCCCTGAGAACAACATGATAGGAACATGTGATGGTTAATCTTCTCTTTTTATTTGATTTGATTTGTGCTGTGTGTGCCCATGTGTGTGTGCTTGTGCGTGTGCGCACGTTCACATATGTGAGGTTGCATACATGTGGAGTCTGGAGGACAACCTCAGCTGTCATTGTCAGGAACACGGCATATCCCCTCTGCGACAGGGTCTCTCATTGGCCCGAAGCTCACCAGGTAGGCTAGGCTAGCTGGCCAGCAAGCCCTAGGGATCCTCCTGTCTCAGAGACACCAAGTCTGCCCTTTTTTTCTGGGTTCTGTGATGGTCATTTTCAATCTAAGTTTGGATCACCTTGAGATAATACTTTTGGGCACGTTTGTGAAGGTGTTTTCAGAGAGTTAACTGAAGTGGGGAAGACCCACCCTGAGTGGGGCTTGCACCATCCCATGGACTGAGGTCCTGGACTGAATATAAAAGAGGAAAAGGAGGAAGCCAGCTGATCACCAGCATTCATCTATCTGCTGCTTCCTGAGGACACAATGTGACAAGCCACCTCACAATCCCATCATGACTTCCTCACCATGATACAATACTTTCTTAAACTGTCAGCCAAAATAAACTCTTCCACACATACATGACTTTTTGTAAGGTATTTGGTCACAGTGATGAGAAAAGTAACGAATACAAGGTAGAGAGCTGAACACAGTGATTCCTAACACTTCCAATGGGCTTCTTGTTGTGCATGAAAAATACACCCCTATTTTCTTACAGTGAGGACTCCAACTTATGGTCCTTGGGACACATATGGTCCCAGATAGCTAAGGATGCACCCCCAACAGTTGTAAATTGTGCAGTTCTCAAGAGCATGCACTTTGTAGGTGACAATACCTTGTCACAATGTCATACAAAATAGACGTGTGTATGTTCTCACAACCCCGTGGGCTGGCAGTGGCCATTAATCAATCATTCTGCTGTTCATAGTAGATATGATCCCTTTTGATACACAAGACTGATCTGTACTGGGGCCAAGATTTATACCTAAGTCTATCTAAGTTTAGACTAATTGTTTACGTTCTCCATGATACTCCTGGAAATGAAAGTTTAGGCTATGAGTTACTCAACACTTCCTAAGAAATCTCTTAACTTCCCTCTAATTGTGTCTTCTTCGTCTTCAAGGGAAGTGGCTTAACTAATTAGCCTTAATCCCAAGCAAAGGAATTGGGTGTGGTTTGAATCTAACCAATGCCCTGTGACTGACCCAGATGAAATACAAGCCTTTAGCCAAAACCTACCACTCAGAGCATGGTGCAGCCGCCATCGTCACCACCACCAGCGGCAGCAGTGGCCAAGAGCAGGTTAGACACACACACAATCTCTTGTCCCTTCCCAGGCTGAGCCAAAATCCACACACTAACAAGATCCCCAGGGATTCATGTGCTCATTGACGTTGGAGAAGCTGCATTCTGGGTCAATGGTTCCTGAGCATTAGAAACACCTGGAAATCTATTATAAACAGCAAAAATATAAATAAGAAAGAAAAAACTGGGATGAGGCTCTCGCCCGACTTACTAAAGCAAACATTGCTTGGGGAGAAACTAGAAACCACGTTGCTGCCTTACTGAATTTTGCATTACTTTCCTCAGGGATCATTTTAAGAAAGTGATTAAAATTATGGTATATATACATTACACACACACACACACACACACACAATCTGTACTCAATTTCGAAGAGTCACAGGTCACTGAAGTCCACCCCAAGAGACCTCCTAGGACCTGTGAACTTCAGAACAGGAGCCTTGTCTACATGTCTGGGCAGTTACGAAAATGCATTCAGTATCCTAATAAGAAGAGGCACCCAGCTCCTGTCAGCTGGGTGAGACCTGCATAGTTCTCACCTGAAGATGATTTATGTAACCAGTAGAGTCCAAGGTCATGACTCAATTAGCAACTTCTGCAGCCAGTGCAGCTTTGTCTCCATGGGCTTTCCTACCTATCATCCCAGATCACAGTGCTATTCATTTCATTTCCACCAGATTAGCTTAATTCACATGGAAAATGACTTCCTGCTTAATCACTTCCCACACGGATGCCACCAAGGCAGGTGCCTTATTCAATTAGGAGAATTTGAAAACTAAGCGCAGAACGCACCTCACAGCAAAGCACCCAACAAGCAGGGACAGAGGATCACCCCAGTCAAGCGGTCAGACCTAACCTCCTGCCAACTGTATATTTCCATCGTCATATCCATGTCAGTATCTTATGGCATCATTGGTTTTTGTTCATACGATCGACCACAGGTTCCTGGAGGCAAATGCGTTTTTCATTACTGTGGTGCTACATGTAGACATAAAACATAACCTGCTATAAAGTAGGATGGATGCATGGATGGATATTTACATAGATGGGCGGATGGGTAGATAGGTGGATACGTGAGTGCGTGGATGTGTGGAAGGATGCATGGATGGGTAGATGGCTAGGTGGTTAGATGGAAATGGGGACTTTATTTCTTAAGCAAACATGGTAGAATAGAAAGAATCACAAGTTCAAATCTAGACAATACAAGTCAACTTCAACCATGCACTAGACACGTAAGTATAAGGGCGCAGTGAAGGCATTTAACATCTGGATTGAACTTCCTGTGTAAAATAGGTTTCCTGGACTGGAGAGATGGTTCAGCAGTTATGGTGCTTGCCTGCAAAGCCTAACAACCCAGATTTGAATCACCGGTACCCATGTTAAACCAGATGCACAAAGTGGTGCATGCACCTGGAGTTCATTTGCAACAGCTGGAGGCCCTGGAATGCCCATTTTCTCTGCCTCTCTTCTCTCTCTCTCTCTCTCTCTCTCTCTCTCTGCTTGCAAATAAATAATTAAAAAATAGATTTACTAAGGTAGTGAGAAGGGGTCAAATAAGAACAATGTATAGGGAGGGGATATGATGGAGAATGGAGTTTCAAAGGGGAAAGTGGGGGGAGGGAGGACATTACCATGGGATATTGTTTATAGTCATAGAAGCTGTTAATAAAAAAGTTCGAAAAAAAGAACAATGTGTAGTGATATTTATGTATGAAAATGCCATAAGTAAACCCATTAATTTATAACTAACTTAAAAATTTGAAATAAATGGGATTTATCAATATAACTTAAGGGTAAGAGGGGTAAGTTATAAGAATTGTGCTGCTGGGCTGGAGAGATGGCTTAGTGGTTAAGCGCTTGCCTGTGAAACCTAAGGACCCCAGGTTCGGGGCTCGTTTCCCCAGGACCCACATTAGCCAGATGCACAAGGGGGTGCATGCATCTGGAGTTCGTTTACAGTGGCTGGAGGCCCTGGTGTGCCCATTCTCTCCATTTCTCTCTATCTGCCTCTTTCTCTCTGTCGCTGTAAAATAAATAAATAAATAAAAGGCAAGGAGTTACTAAAAAAAATAAAAAATAAAAAAGGCAAGGAGTTACTAAAAAAGAAAAAAGAAAAAAAAGAATTGTGCTGCTAAGGTGATGCAGAACATTAATAACTTAACTAAACCTGTTATTTTTTTAATGCAAGAGAGTGTGAGAGAGAATTAGCATGCCAGAACCTCCAACCACTGTAATTGAACTCTAGTCATTTGTGCCCTTGTGCACATGTCACCTTGCTTGTGTTACCTTGTGCATCTGGCTTACATGGGCTCTAAAGGGTAGAACATGGGTCCTGTGGCTTTACAGGCAAGTGCCTGTAACTGCCAAGCCATCTCTCCATCCCTATATTCTTATTTTTATAGCTATCAAGGAAAATTTGATAAAATGTATTCCTGATTTTAAAACCTAAAAATAAATAACACAATAAGCTGGACATAGTGGAACAGGCCTACCATGCCAATACTCAAGAGGCAAAGGCAGGAAGATTGCCACAAGTTCAAGATCAGCCTGGTCTATATAGCAAGTTCCAAGCCAGCCAGAGCTACACAGTAAGACCATGTCTCAAAAAAAAAAAGAAAGAAAGAAAGAAAGAAAGAAAGAACGAAAGAAAGAAGAGGAAAAAAAAGGAAAAGAAATTTTAGAGCAATAAAAATACACACTAAGTAAAACAAAGCAAAAGAAGGTACTAAGAACCAGCACCTTAGTTCCTAAGGCTACTATGGTGGTTTGATTCAGGTGTACCTCGTAAACTTAGGTGTTCTGAGGGCTAGGACCCAGCTGATGGTAATTTGGGAATTGGAGCCTCCTGGAGGTAGTGTATTGTTGAAGGCGAGCTTATGGTGTTATAGCCAGTTTCCCCTTTCCAGTGTTTGGCACACTCTCCTGTTCCTGTTGTCCACCTGATGTTGGCTGGGAGGTGATGTCCACCCTCTGCTCATACCATCGTTTCCCCCTGCCATTATGGAGTTTCCCCTTGAGTCTGTAAGCCAAAATAAAGCTTTTCCCCCACAAGCTGCTCATGTCGAGTGTTTTCTTCCAGCAACAAGAAGCTGACTGCAACAGCAAATTGGTGCCAGAACTGAATCATTGCTGCTAGAAACCTGACTGTGTGGCATTTGGCCTTTTGGAGCTGATTTTCAAGAGGAATATAGAAGGATTTGAAACCTTGGCCTAAGAGATGCCTTGCAGTGCTCTAAGTATAGCTTGATGAACTATTCTGGTCAAAGTTGAAAGACCTGAATGCAGTAAGAACTATGGACTGTTAGGTTTGGCTTATTAGGGGATGAAAGGGCTTTGCCTAGTCTGGGCTAGAAGCAGAGAGGCTTCTGTGAGGCTTGTGTGAGAGGCTTGCTGATATTCCCATGTCCTGAGAACTTATGCAGGGTTGCATTGCATAGAAATGGAGTGGTGTGAGCAGAGGGATATGGCACAGAAAACAAAGTAAGTATTTGGGCCCAAACTGCTGCCCATTCAGCTGCAATTGTTTGAGAGATTACAGCCATTGAGATTGGGTCAGCTGATCTACATCGGAACAGCAGGAAGAATACAGACTCTTTTGAAGTGAGAGGCCTGAATGCTGAAGGTATGTCCTACTCTTCAAAGTTGGATCTATCCCCCCACCAATTAACAGATTGCTAGCCCACCTGGTATTATGGAGTATAATAAATGCAGGAAAGAGAAGGCCTTTGAATTTGCAACATAGTTTGGTGTGTTTTGGAAATAGCCATGGGCAGTATGAAGCAGACTTGTTGGATTACCTGTGTGGAGCCCAGTGGAGCCATGAGGATGAACTGTGGGTTGCAGTGGAGACCTAATGGTGATGTCAGGACTACAGAATAGCTGTTAAAGAGAGCGGCCTGCACTGGATGAAATTTTCCAGGACTGTGAGTAGCCTAGCTGGAGGGGCGGAATTGGAACTCCAGAGACTTGTCGCTGGTTACAATTATCGGACTTGGAGACTTGTCACTGATTACAGTTGTCAGACTTGGAACTACAGAGTTTGATGTTTGCTCTTTCTGTTTTAAATCTTATATTGGTTGAATATTTCTTTGCTGTGTCCAATGCTATCTTTTGCAGTGTAAATGTTTGTTCTATGCCATTATTATTATTATTTTTAAATACAGCTCTGTTAAAAAACCTCGGACTATGGGGCTATTTGAATAGCATTAGCATTAATAAAAACTATGGGGTTCTTTTTAAGTTGGACTGACTGCATTGCATTTACATCATGGATGGTGTGGTGGTTTGATTCAAGTGTCCCCTGTAAACTTAGGTGTTCTGAATGCAAGGTTCCCAGCTGATGGAGATTTGGGAATTAACGCCTCTGGAGGGAGTGTATTGTTGGGGGTGGGCTTATGGGTGTTATAGCCAGCTTCCCTTTGCCAGTGTTTGGCACACTCCCCTTTTGCTGTTGTCCATCGGATGTTGGTCAGGAGTGATGTCCACCCTCTGCTCATGTCTTCATTTTCCCTGCCATCATGGAGCTTCCTCTCAAGTCTTTAAGCCAAAATAAAGCCTTTTCTCCCACAAGCTGCTCTTGGCCGAGTGGTTTCTCCCAGCAAGGAGCTGACTGCAATAGTTACTGCGATGAAGACATTGCAGAGTGTTTGCATAGAAAGCAGGACAATGTAAGGAGCTGGGAGCTGGGATATGACAGCGTTGGGCTCCAACTCTCCATTCGTCATTATCAGTTACAAGACCTTGGGCAAATGGCATGTGCCATCTCTTTTGGATACGGGAGATGGCAACAACCACCCCCCCCCAAGAGGTTAGAAAGGAGACACTTAAATTATGGCCCACTTCTTGGATGGCATGTATAAGTTTGCAGAACTGCCAATAACAGATGGTCAATTAAAAAAAAATGGCAATTTCAGTCAATCTGATTAAGTTGTGGGGCAAGTGTGATCTAACAGCCAGATCTCTAATTAGAGACTGGGAAGAAGCTGGGGTGTGCTGGTAGAGCCCTCGCCATGTGGGCCCCACAGCCTCCCAAACACAAAGCTGTCCAAGCCAAGTTTCACAATTTTCCACCACATGAGCAAATTTCATCTGCCTCGATGAAGCAATAACTGCATGCATTTCTTTCTATATTTCCCTGTTCCTTCCCTACCCCACCCTCCTCACCAGTCCATTTTCTTTCCTTCATCATAGCCACTGCTTGAGTCTTTCAGCTAAAAGGGAGAAAGTTGTATAGGGCTTCTGGATTGGAGTCCTGAGTTCAGATCCCAACTTCTGTTTTCTGTCTGCAAGACTTGGGTGAGTCAGTTCACCTCTAGGAGTCTCAGATGCCCCCACATCCCTCCTGTCACTCACTCTAACCTGGAGTTGGGAGCTACTGGTAGGATGCAGGGAACAAGCGGCGACTGATCGTAGTGTCTCTCTTCCTGTATGGGTGGAGGGGCAGGGGGACAGGCAGTCCTAGCAGAAGGAACTCAAATGAATCTGATTCATTTGTTCAGGAATTAGATCAAGTGATAAACTCCCAGATGCAAACCAGTCTTAGATTGAAAGCCCTTTAGGCACATGCCTATAGAAACATCCTGGTGTTTTATGAGGCCCTGGCGCCTTCCCCAAGGGCTAGGAGTCTGATTGGACTGGGAGGGCCAGCAGTTCTCAGAACAGCCCATGATATCCATCCTTCTCTTCCCACCTGTCCGCTTCAAGGCAGCTGCGCTGGAAGTAGCATTCTTTGTCCAGAACTCTCAACTCAGACCAAGTCATGGGAAGGAAGGCTGTGACCACCATGAGCTGTCATAGCAGAAAAGCAGAAGCGAGATGACAGGATCCTGTTAAGCCATGGAATCCCAGCTCCGTGGGCCAGATACACCATCCCCCATTGACAACACAGCACATTAGCCTGCCACGTCCCAGCTCCGGCTCAAATGCGTGAGGACTTCTCCCATGCTTTCAGTTCTTCTTGGGATGAAGAGAGACAGAAGAAATGCTGTGTGGCTCTGAACAGCTTGATGAAAGCCTACATGCGAGCCATGTAGCCCAATGTTGCCCATGTAACTCTCAGGCTCTTTCACGGTCTCATTTCTCCTCTCCCCTGTAAGGAAGACCCTACTCTGCCCATTGGCAAGTGAACAGAGGGCAGACTATGAGGTGCCTAAGTGCACACAGCTGACTTCATCTCCAGTGGCCTTTCCACACATATCCTCAGGAGCTACAGGACAACCACATCCCTTATTTATAACTTTTCAGTCCTCTTCCACCAAAGTTTTCAATTTCCTGGGTCCAACTTCAAGGGCAAACATAGAAAGAATGAGGTGCCTTGTCACAGTAAGCACTTGTTGAGGAGGGCTGAGGCTTTGCTTCTGCAGCGATGGGGGCCAAGACAACTAGACTTTGCCTGTGGCAGAAATATAACCAGATTCCCAGAAGGCATCCCGTAGCAGGAAGGGGCGTACAGAGCTGGATGTAGCAGCATAGACCTGTAATCCTACCACTTAGGAGGCTGAAGTGGGAGGATCAGGAATTCAAGGCTTGGCCTACATAGTAAGTGCCCGGCTAGCCGGGGCTATATAACAAGACCTTGTCCCACAAAGGAGCAGTGGCTGGGGAGACAGCTCAGTAGGTAACTGTTTGCTATGCAAGCTTGAGGACCTGAGTTCAATCCCCAGCATCCACATAAAAGCCACGCATGGGTTGGGGAGATTACTCAATGGCTAAAAGTACTAGTTTACAAAGACTGATGGCCCAGGTTCAATTCCCCAGTACCCACATAAAGCCAAATGCTCAGTCACACATGTGTCTACAGTTTGTTTGCATTGGCAAGAAGCCCTGGTGGACCCATACTCTCACTTTCTCTCTCTCTTTCAAATAAATAAAAATATTTTTCTAAAGCTAGGCATGGTGGCACATGTCCATAATCCCAGTGCTGGGGAGACAGAGACAAGGGAACCCATGAGGATTGCTGGTTAGCTAGTCTAGCCAGATCAATGAACCCTAGATCACAAAATCAGGTGGAGCACAAATAAGAAAGATAGCTGATGTTGGCCTCTGGCCTCCTCACGCATGTGCATACACATCCATGCAGACCTTTACACACATGGATTCACACATATGAACACATACACACAAAACTGGGGCCGGGCGTGGTGGTGCATGCCTTTAATCCCAGCACTCAGGAGGCAGAGGAAGGACGATGGCTGTGAGTTCAAGGGCACCTTAAGACTACACAGTGAATTCCAGGTCAGCCTGGGCTGCAGCAAGACCCTACCTCAAAAAACAAACAAAATACCTGGATGTAGTGATACTCACCTATAATCCCCAGAGTTGGGAGGTGGAAGCAGGAAGGTTAGGAGTTCAAGGTCATCCTCAGCTACATAGCACGTTCAAGGTAAGCCCGAACCAAACAAGAACAAATAAATAAATAGCAGCACATGAGCAGTCCCTACCAATGCCCCAAATAACCACAACTCCCAAAGCTCCCTCAATGAGAGAGCCTCAGGTCTGGGAAACCCTCTTCACTCACCCTGCTTGAGCCAAAGGAGTGCCTCCCAAAGGTTACAGTTTTGGCAAATGAAAAAGACGGATTGGCTAATACGACCAGAGCCTATAAACCAAAAAGCCCAATGTTACTAAAGGGAGGAAATAATTTATCACAATATGATAGAAAGTCCATGGGTAAAACTAGAACTGGATTTTCTCACCATGCGAGTGGGTGTGCAATTCCCTCCCGCCCCCCACCTCTCTGTAAATAAGGGGCTAGTGCTATCGGTGAAATGATTTACAACCCAGTGCGTGCCCCGGTAAATGGCTGCTGTGTTTGCCGGCTGTAAAAACGTCTCTGAGCACACTGACCTTCAGCAACCAAGCTTCGGGTTTATAGCAGCAAAGAATCGTTTTACTGCCCCAGCACAGGCAGCTAGCACACCGGACACCTGTCAGGAGGGACAGGTGGGGCATGAGCCCTCTGGGATTTCAGAAAATGCAATTCCATGGAAGAACAAGGTGCCCTCATGTGATCCAGCGAGGTATAACAAACCACGAAGTGCCAGGTCGTTTGGTCCCTAAGAGACATCCTCATCCTGATGAGACAACTGAATATTCTGGAAGGCCCCAGGCCCAGATAGCAGTTGCAGGAGCAAAGAATCGTATCAGTACTTTCAGAGTGACATCAGTCAACAGGATGGGAGCCCAAGGCAGGCACCCGGGACTAAGTTGGCATAACCTAAACACGCTGGCAAGTATGAGAGGCACACAAGAGAAAGATCAAAAATGAAAACTACAGCCAAAGGCCCGGCGCTGAGCAACTCTGGGACAGAGGCAAAGCCAGAAGCATCTGCAGTGCGCGCCAGAACCGACCGCGGCATGCATGAGTACAACAGGCTGCGCTCAAGAGAAGCATTCTCCCTCTTCATCCTTTGGCTTACTGTGACACGGTATTATTATGGTCCCCATCCATGCCTCTGCATGCAGATTTTGGGGAGTGCCCCTGTGGAACACACTTCCTCTAAGATAACTAGCACATCTCCATGAGGACCCGTATGTGCCATCCTTCATGAAGCATGCATTCAAGTCTCCACCAGAAACTTAATGTGATCCTTGATAAACCTCTTGTGTTGTGATCCAAGTGATCAGGCCTGGGTCAACCGAAAACAGAAATGTACAAAAGAACAAAGATCACCCCACTGGGAAGCACACTTGGAGGGCCCTGAGCCCTTCAAGGCAGTGACGAAATCGAGGGCTGTTGTACAGTTTGTTCACATGCAGGGCCCTACAAGAAGGCTTCCCTCTTAGCTGCAGCCTGTCTGAATGAGGAAGAGTCAAATGGACAGGCCTGCGGTTGCCCAATACTCGGGCCTCTGGGGAGGAATAAAAAGGAAGTAGACCATTGTGTCCAGACCAAGTGAGAAACCTAGTGATTTCCATTCCTGGTGTTTTTAATTCTGTGCCTTTGAAGGTCGTTTTAATTTTTTAATTGAGAAAAACATTACAGTGGATGACCTGCCAGTTCTTCACACACATACTAATCACTGAAAGTCAGAGCCCCGCCCCCTTTGGGTAAACAGACAAAACTGTCTCTGGAAGGATGGAGGGGCCTTTGTTCCTATCCCTGCTCCCATGAATACACACACACACACACACACACACACACACACACACACACCTGTGACTCCTCAAACTGGGCTTGTTCACCGTCATAACCCAGCACCTAACCCTGGTGCTGAAACAGTGCAGCTACTCCTGGGTATTTAGCAGAACAAGTTTGAATAATAAATAAGGATGTAGGACTGGGGATGTAGCTCAGTGGTAGTGAACTTGCCTAGCATGTGTAGGGCTCTGAATTGCATCCCTGACACTGCAAAAAGTGTGTGGGGGGACAGATATCTAACAGGATACACACGGAACTAGAAACTAGCAATAAGGCATGCAGGGAAGAGGGTACAAAGCAGTTGCAGCTTGGAACCCTACCTACCCCCCAGAGAGCTAATGATCTTCTGGCAATAACAAGGTGACATTGGCATAATACCCTGCGGATTGCCGAGCCAAGCCACATCCCACTTATTTTTGATTCTCACATCCCCCAGGAAGAAAAGACTCTTGGTCCTGATGCTAAAGAAGAAAATGGAGCAAGGGAAAGGTCTCCTGGCTGGTCCTAAGTCCATGGCAGCAGGTCAGGAACTGAACCCTCTGAAGACAAGGCTTGAGCCCTGTAGGCTCCAGGGTCTGTGGACTAGGGATGCCTGGTGGGAATCCACCCTAATGGTTCACCAGCGTAACCCTGAGCCAACACTGGGGTGGCATAAGTGAGGCTACTCAGTGAATATTTACCACATAAATTTGACTGGCAAATAAGGATGTAGCTCTGAGGATGTAGCCCAGTGAGTCATTACAACCCCAAATATGGGAAGCAGGAACAGCCATCCCTTCATTTCACTCTCTACACATCTAATGAGCACCTGTACGTCACAAGCTGTGAGCAAGGCACTAGAGAGAGTGCAGGAACAGGGCAAGTAGGCATGGATCCTTAGGTTTCCTAGGGGAAACTAGTGGGAGAAATAGAGACCCAAAACAAAGGGATGAACAAAATAATTATAGACTCTTATGAATGTGATGAAGAAATAGCCAAGGGGATAGAAGAGAAATTACTGGTGAAGCCGGGCGTGGTGGCACATGCCTTTAATCCCAGCACTTGGGAGGCAGAGGGAGGAGGATCGTGTGAGTTCAAGGCCACCCTGAGAATGCACAGTGAATTCTAGGTTAGCTTGGGCTAGAGCGAGACCCTACCTCAAACCCATGTAGAAATTATAGGACTCAATAGTGCACACATCTATAATCCCACATGCCTACAGGCAGGCTGGGAGGTAGACCAGGAGAATCATAGGAGCTTGCAGGCCAGCTAGTCTGATGTACACAGCAGTAAGCAAAACAAGGTGGGAGGTGAGGACTGACACCCTAAGGCTGTCTTCTGACCTACACACACACACATTGTGACACATGCCCACACCCACACACACACACACAATAAAAAGGTGAAGGGAGGGCTGGAGAGATGGCTTAGTGGTTAAGGCACTTGCCTATAAAGCCAAAGCACCCAGGTTTGGTTCCCCAGTACCCATATAACCCAGATGCACAAGGTGGTTGTGGTGGTTTGATTCAGGTGTCCCCCATAAGCTTAGGTGTTCTGAATGCTAGGTTCCCAGCTGATGGAGATTTGGGAATTAACGCCTCCTGGAGGCAGTGTATTGTTGGGACGGCCTATGAGTGTTATAACCATTGTCCCCTTGCCAGTGTTTGGCATACTCTCCTGTTGCTATGGTCCACCTTATGTTGGCCAGGGGGTGATGTCCACCCTCTGCTCATGTCATCATTTCCCCTGCCATCATGGAGTTTCCCTCAAATCTGTAAGCCAAAATAAACCTCTTTTTTTTTTTCCCCACAAGCTGCTCTTGGTTGGGTGATTTCTACCAGCAATGCGAACCTGACTGCAACAGTGGTGCATACATTGGAGTTCATCTGCAGTGGCTCAAGGACCTGGAGTACCCATTCTCCCTCTGTGTGTCTCTCTTTATGTGCCTCTCTCTCTCTCTCTCTCTCTCTCAAATAAATAAAATATTAAAAAGCTGAAGGGAGGCTGAGGAGATGGCTCAGTCAGTGAAGTGCTTGCTGTTCAAACATGAAGGCCTGCATTCAGATTGCCAGCACCCAAGCTAGGTGCAGCATTGTCTACCTGGGGAGGCAGATAGAGAATGACCCCGGGACTTGCTGGAGACCTTGTGTAGCCAAATTGCTGAGCTCCCAGTTCAGTGAGAAACCCTGTCCCAAAAGATAAGGTTACTCCTCAGCGGAATGAAAGCAGAGGAGAGGGGACAAAAAAAGGATGTTCTGATGGAAACACAACCAATTGACAGTATGTTCATATATTAAAGTTCTCAATGAAGGTTTTCTAAAAAATGACAGAGCTGGAGAGATGGCTCGGAGGTTAAAGGCAATTGCTTGCAAAGCCTGCCAGTCTGAGTCAGATTCCCCAGTACCCACATAAATCCCCACACATAAAGTGGTACATGTGTCTAGAGTTCATTGGTAGCCACAAGAGGCCCTGGCACACCCATATTCACACACTCTCTCTCCCAGCTTTCAAATAAATAAATAACAACTTTAAATGACAAAAATAAAAAATAAAAATAAAGTAAACTGGGTGTAGTGGTGCGCCTTTAATCCCAGCACTCCAGAGGCAGAGGTCAGGAGGATATCCATGAGTTTGAGACCACTCTGAGACTACATAGTGAATTCCAGGTCAGCCTGAGCTACAGCAAGACCCTACCTTAAAAAAAAAGATAAATAAATATAGAGCAATTAGGGAAGACACTGGTTTTGACATACATTCACATATGTACATGTGTACCTGTACACACATGTATGTACTAAGAGAAAAAAAAATAAGTTAGGGCTGGAGAAGTGACTTAGCAGTTAGGGCACTTGGCCTGCACAGCCAAAGGACCCAGGTTCAATTCCCCAAGACCTATAGAAGCCAGATGTGTTCATTCACAGCAGCTGGAGGCCCTGCCATACCCATTCTCTCTCTCTCTTTCTCTCCATCTGCCTCTTTCTCTCTCTGTATCATAAATAAATAACTAGGCTGGAGAGATGCCTTAGTGGTTAAGGTGCTTGTTTGCAAAGGCTAAGGTCCCAGGTTTGATTCCCTAGGACCCACATAAGCCATATGCACAGGGTGGCACATGTGTCCAGAGTTTGTTTGCAGTGGTTGAAGGCCCTACTGTGCCCATTCTCTCTATATATCTGCCTCTTCCTTTCTCTCTCTCTTTCTCTCTTTCAAATAAATAAATAAAATATTTTTTAAAGATTAATTTTTTTAAAAAGTGAAAGGGCAGGGATGAATCAGCCATTCTGACAACAATCCAGGAAGAGAAAAGGAACACATGCCCAGGACAGGAAGCAGAGAGGAATTCAGAGGCCATGGTGAGAAAGGAAGCTAATGCGGTGGGAATGTGCGAGAAGAGACTGCAGATGCCGTGACAAACTAGACACAGAGGCACAGCATCTCGCTTTCCCTGCCCTGCTTCCTGCCTCCTTCTTCAGCAGCAGAGTATCATTTTCCTTTGACATGAGGCGTGGATGGTACTGACCTCTCTCCCAGCACCAGAGATGGAACAGCCATCTATGCTTGGCTAACTGATCTTACCTCCTCCTACACCTCCACCATCCCAACTTCTTCATCTGCATAAGCCCACTTCTGCCCTGGCCACCAAGTCATCCAAAAATAATATTATCCATGATGGTAATGTACCGTATGTACATATGCTAAAAAATATTTCCACCATAAAGAAATGATAGCATTACCTTCATTTGACCATTACACAATGAATACACGTATTGAAACAGTACAGAGAGCCAGGTATGATGGTCCATGCCTGTCATCCCAGCACTTAGGGGGCTAAAGTAGGAGGACTACAAGTTTGAGGCTAGGCTGGGCTACATAGGGAGACCCTGCCTCAAAAATGAACAATGGAGCTGGAGAAATGGCTCAGCCAGTAAAGTCAATTGCTTGTCAAGCCTAACGGCCTGCGCTTGATTTCCCAGTACACACATAGGCCACATGCACAAAGAGGTGCATGCATGTAGAGTTCATTTGCTGTGGCAAGAGGCCCTGATGTGCCCATTCTCTCCCCGCTCCGCCTTGCAAATAAACAAATAAAATTTAGAAAATAGACAGGCATGTTGCATATGTTTGTAATCCTAGCACTTGGGAGGTAGAGGCATAAAAATAGGAAGTGCAATCATCTTCAGCTACATAGTGAGTTGAAGGCCAGCCAGGGCTACATGAGATACTATAGAAAGAAAGAGAAAGAGAGAGAAAGGAAAGAAGTAAAGAAGGAAGGAAGGTAGGAAAAGAAGGTAAAAAGGAGAAAAAAGAAAAAAAGGGATGGAGGAAATACACATGATATTCCATGAATATGTATAATACTTGCTCAACCATGTTTATTGCCACTCTATTCACAATACCTAGGAAATGTAACCAGTCTAGATGTCCCTCAACTGATGAGTGGATAATGAAGATGTGGAAAACAATGTAGTTCTACTCAGCAGTAAAGAAAAATGAAGTTATGAAATTTGCAGGAAGATGGATGGATCTAGATAGGATTATACTAAGTGAGGTAACCAAGGCCCAGAAAGCCAAACACAGCATGTTGTCTCTCATATGTGGATTCTAGCTACAGATGATTGGATTTCTGTGTGAGTAGGAAGAAAACAGTAGCATAGGCCAATAAGCTAGAAAGGATATATAAAGGAAATAAAAAGGGAGGGAGGGGGGACTTAATAGGATTGTATTGTATATATGTAAGTAGAAGAACAGATTAATGAGGTGAAAAAGCCTAAGTGAGGTCAGGGTAAGAGATTGAGTAAAGGAAAGGTGGAGAGAGGGCTAATCAAAATCTAAGAGGAGAGCAGGGTGTGGTGGTGCACGCCTTTAATCCCAGAACTCGGGAGGCAGAAGTAGGAGGATCACCGTGAGTTCAAGGCCACCCTGAGACTACAGAGTGAATTCCAGGTCAGCATGGGCTAGAGTGAGACCCTACCTCAAAAAACCAAAAACAAAACAAAACAAAAAAAAAGTCTAAGAGGATATAAATAAGTCATATGGAAACCTACTTTTTTGGACAATGGAACACACAGGAGCCATAGATTGTTGCTAGAAAATTTTCAGTGCCAGGGATGGGATACCTTCCAATGAGTTGTTGGCCTGGGAGGACCCTGATGCCCCCAAAACATTACAGGTCATTGTCGACGCCCTTGATTTCCCACCAGGAATAGATGGTTAGACCTTATTGCTGAAGACTCCACATACTTGGGCTGCAAGGCCATTAAGAAATCCTGCTGGAGCTGAGCTGAAAACCTCTTCCATGTAGACCAGCTGACAGAAAGCTAGAAAAAGCCATGCTGCATGCACTTCTATGGGAGAGAGAGAAATCACCAGTGAAGATACTCAACAGTGGACACTGAAAGCCTTATATTTGGCCAGCCAGGCCAAATGAGCCAATGGGCACAATAGTGGCATGTCTGTTGTGGGAGAAACCAACCACCCTCTAATTTGACTGGAGGCCCACTCCATGGGAGGGAATACATCCCTGATACTGACAACCTACAACAGGGGTAGTCATGAGCCCTAGGGGTGTAATGTCTGCTGGTGTCTAGCTGAATGTATGTACTATGCTCACCAAACTGCCCAGTAAGCACTTCTCTTAATGTTCATACCCATATATTAATGCTACTCTCACTTTTGGGTAGAGAACCTTCTTTTTTTAGATGACAGTGACCTTGGGATGACTCAGGAGGCACCATGGTGCTGAGAAGAAGTGACAGAGGAGTGCTCAGCACTGCAATATCCCTATCACACCTTCCATGGCTCACGGTCCATTGTGGAAGAGGTGGCGGAAAGAATGTAAGAGCCAAAGGAAAGGCAGGACTCCTTACAATGTGTTCCCCCCAGACACAAAATGGCCTGGATATCCATGACCTCACAGTGCCTGACACTATCTACACAAGGCCATCATAACAGGAGGAAAAGATTATGACATCAAAATATAGACTGATTGAGAGGGGAAGGTTATATGATGGAGAGTGGAGTTTCAAAGGGGAAAGTGGGGGGAGGGAGGGAATTACCATAATATATTGTTTACAATTATGGAAGTTGTCAATAAAAAAAATAAAGATAAAAATAAAAAATGTATAATTTTTAGGCTTCCTTTCAAAGCAAAATAATAAAATAATTTTAATAATGTAAACATAGATAATCACTACAAGTAAAAGCTGTCCAAAAATAGAACTCTGAGTGAAGGAACAATAGTACATCCACAGAAGGCTATTATAGTCTAAAAAAATTAAAATTATCAAGTTTGGGAGGAAATTTCCCAAAACAATGTCAGGTGATAAAAGAACAAAACACTGCTTGGATTGTACCAATATTTAAAAATGAATATATGCTCACAATCAAAATCTAAATACACACGGATAACTACAGGAAGGGAGGTACAAAAATAAACAGGTGATGTGGAAAGTGAATAGATCCGGGGTTTCTTTTATAGCGCTTTTTATTTTCTTACAAGTTGATTTAACAATAAGTAGGCACCACGGAGTTGTGCAACGTGCTGACTCAGAATAAGATGCCATAGAATGCTGGGGCTGTGGGAGTCAAGCCAACCTCGAGGAGCCGGGCGAAGGTCAACTGGGATCCTGGACTTAGAAGTGCCCAGCTCAGTGGCCAGGCGTGGAGGTGGCATGCCTAATCACACTAGTACTGAAAAGGCTGAGATGGTAGAATCACGAATTTAAGGCCAGCTTAGGCTACGTAGTGAAACCCTGTCTCAACGACTCCTCCCCCTATGAAGGAAGTACTAAGTTCAGATCTGGTATAAATGTTTGATGAGCACAATTAATAAAGATAATGATAATACAATAGAAGCTCATAAGCATCCTTATCTAAAGATAAGAAAATGGCCCAAATGCTGCTGGCACTACCTATATGACTATGCAGAAATAGTCTATCTCTTTATCTTTTTTGTTTTGCTTTGTTTTTTGAGATGGAGTCTCCTGGATCCCAGACTGGTCTATAACTCTATATAGCTAAGGAGCACCTTGAATTTCTGATCTTCGTGCCCTCGCCTCCTGAGTGCTGGGATTACAGGCGTGTATCACCATACCTGTATCACACAGTGTTGGAAATGAAACCCAGGGTTTCGTGCATGCTGGGCCAACACTCTACCAACTGAGCTATGTCCCAGCCCCATAGATACCTGAGTCTTAGTTCCCTATGTGTGTAAAGAAATGGTGGAAGCATGGACCTTACAGAGCGCTTATGAAGATGCCTGAGCTGTAGCTCTCATCAGCTATCACCACTGTCATTGTCATCGCCACGACACAGCAAGGGTCAAGAAAACAAAAGCTTTAATCAAGCCTCGTTTTATTCAGCTCCTTGATCTGGTCAGTGCTGACAACTCCCTGATTGTTCTGAGAGCCAGGGAAAGACCTTTACTGAGCAAAGAAGGGAAGAAAGAAATGAATCACTGTGTCCTTCAAGAGAGGGGATTTTTTTTAATAATTATTATTCCTATGTAACATCAAAGGGGCACTTAATAGCTACAAAACAGTTTGCAACCACTTACTGACTACTCACAAGGCGCTGTGTCAGAGGAGTTAAACCCTACTCTTTCTCTTCTTACAACCTGCTGCGTGCACAGGGCTCTGGACAGCTGACAGGTCGGATACCAGCTGTGCCCACAAAGGTCTACCTTTCAAGTTCAAGTCATGGACAACTGAAGGAGCAGCAAAGGACAATATTGTCAGGCAGCAAACGAGACTCGGAAAGCTGTCCGGTGGGACACACGTCCTGATGATTCATCCCCCTCAATGTCTCAACCTATTGCTCTTCAACCCTTCACTCTGAACAGTGGGAAGCAAGCCCCAGACAGCCCCCTCCTAGTCATGGGAACAGGTTTATAGTCAAACTCTGTCTATATTTAAGTTCTAACATGACCCTTTTCTTGCTGTGCCATCTTGGGCAAGTTGTTTAAACTCTCTGAGGCTGAGTTTCCCATGAAGTTTATTGTGAAGATTAAATGAGACATTGGCAGAATGCTTAGCACAAGCTTGCAATCGGGAATGCATTGCAAAAAGTGGAAACAATTAGTACTATTGTAAGGACTGGAGAGAAGCTAGTGAAGAAATTATTTAAAAAAAAAAACTGAAAGAAATGGCTGGGCATGGTGGCACACGCCTTTAACCCCAGCACCCGGGAGGCAGAGAAAGGAGGATTACCGTGAGTTCGAGGCCACCCTGAGACTCCATAGTGAATTCCAGATCAGCCTGGGCTAGAATGAGACCCTACCTCGAAGAAAAAAAAAAAAAATGAAAGAAATGGAAGGGAGAAAATCTGAGCCTATGTGGAGAGAATAAAATTCTTGGGGCTGGGAAGATGGCTCAGTCAGTAATTAAAGTGCAAGCATGAGGAGCTTGTAGAAAAGCCAGGTGCAGGGCTGGAGAGATGGCTTAGCCTTTGAGGCATTTGCCTGCAAAGCCAAAGGACCCAGGTTCAACTCCCCAGGACCCATGTAATCCAGATGCACAAGGGGGATGCATGTGTCTGGAGTTCATTTACAGTGGTTGGAGGCGCTGAGCACCCATTCTCTATCTGTCTCTTTCTTTCTCCTTGCCACTCTCTCTTTCAAATAAATAAACAAAAATAAAAATATTTAAAAAAAAATCCAGGTGCAGCAGCAGAAGCACACAACCATAATGCCAGCCCTGGGGAGGAGGCAGGAAGATGCCCCAGAGCTGACTGGTAGCAAGCACAGAGAGCCAGTGAGCGGCAGGTGCAGTGAGAAGACCCATCGCAAATAGTAAGTCACAGAGCAGTTGAGAAGACACCCAGCGTTGATCTCTGACCTCCACACATATGCACACATGTTCACACATGCAAACACGCACATACACCACACACGCACACACACACACAAAACAACTCTTCAGTTGGCTGGGGGTTGTAGCTCATGGTGGACCATAGACTAAGCATGAACAAGGCTCTGGGTTAAATCCCAGCACAAAATATCAATGTGATTCAAACCTCTCATTTGTCCCCAGGATGAAGTTTGTGCTCTACCCACATCCATTCAAAGTTCCCCGTGGCACAGCCCAAGCCTCTCCTAGCCTCCCCTCTTCTGCCATCAGTGCCAGTGGACAGTCACACGCTGAGTGTTTGTGCCCTACCCTCCACCCTGCTCAAAGCAGCACGTTGCAATCCTAACCCGAAGGTGACGAGGCTGGGAGGGTAGGTCCTACGGCAAGTAATCAGCATCCCTATAAGTGACTTGCTCACCTCTTCCACTGTGTGGGGTCCCAGCACGAAGGCATCACCAAGAAATCACAAGATGGGTTCTCAGCAGACCCTCCAGCACCCGAGCCTTGATTCTGGAACTCACTTCTCCCCAGCCGGGAGAAATAACATTCTGTTGTCTATATCCCTTCCTGGCTCATGGTGCTTTGAGATAGCAGCCCAAGATGGCACCTAGGAAAGAGACCCCATGGGTGTCCTCTCATCTTTTCTCAGCCACAAGGACATAATGAAAAGCTGCCAGTGTGCAGCTATGGCGACAACCTCACCATGTTGGCTTCCTGATCCGGGGACTCGAGCTTCCAGATTTGTGAACAGCAAGCATGTGTTGTTAAGCCACACAGTGGTTGCTTTTTCATCACTTCTAAGATGTCCACACTTCCTTGGTCATACTGACCTCTTAACTGTTTCCACCAAATCACCATGCCTTCCCATGGCTGTACTGGGAACCCCATCTCTGAGCTCCTTCTCCCCTGAGTGTCATCCTCTGTGTTTCAGACACTTAGAGGCGGAGTTTTCAGGGTCACTCTGTTAGGCAGCCTGCTAGGACTAGTGTGTGATTTATTTGCATGTTCCTTGTACCTCTCACTCAGCCCAGCTCTTTCAATATGTGTTGGATTGAGTGGAAATAAAATAAACTGTCCATTGTACTGTAGAAACAACACTAGTAATCTGGGCCTGGTGAGAAGAATTCCAATAATCCCAGCTACTCAGGAGCCTGAGGCACAATCACAAGTTCAAGGCTTGCCTGAGATACAAAGTGAGATTAAAGCCAGCCTGAGGGCTGGAGAGATTTCCTAGTGGTTAAGGCACTTACCTTCGAAGCCAAAGGACCAGGTTCAATTCTCAGTACCCACATAAGCCAGATATACAAGGTAGTACATGTGTCTGGAGTTCAGTTGCAATGGCTAGAGGCCCTACTATACCCATTCTCTCTCTCTCTCTCTCTCTCTCTCTCTCTCTTTCTCTTTCTCTCTCTCTCAAATAAATAGATTTTAAAAAACAGAAAGAAAAAGCAAGCCTGAGTAACTTAGAAGGACTCTATCTCAAAAAAAAAAAAAGCTTACTTTTAAAAAAGAGGGCTAGAGAATACAGTTCATTGGTAAAGGGCTTACCTAGCATACATGAAGCCCTATGTTTAATCTGTAGTACCACAGAGAAAGAGAGACAGAAACAGAGAAATAGACACAGGGACAGAGAGAGAAATAACACTAGTGATATATAAAAAGGAATGAATGAGAAACTTTCGAAGACCAGATGTCAAGGCAAGGCTACATAGGCCCCGCACTCACTCACAAAGAGCCCTGGGTTTTTTGTTTTGTTTTGTTTTCGAGGTAGGGTCTCTCTCTAGCCCAGGCAGACCTGGAATTCACTATGTAGTCTCAGGGTGACCTTGAACTCACAGTGATCCTCCTACCTCTGCCTCCTGAGTGCTGGGATTTAAGGCATGCGCCACCACGCCCGGCCAGCCCTGGATCTTTGCAGCCAGGCCAGCTCCGCACTTCGGGGTGCAGTGGAGCCCCTCCCTCTGCAGACGCCCTGCACTGAGAACTTCATGTCCTCTCGTTACCTGCCTGGCTTTCCTGGGCTAAGGCTGAAGGAAGGGAACATGAGCAACTGCCTCCCCTAGTCCAAACTCTTCCCAATTACCATCCCCAAGCCCTTTTCTCTCTCTCCTGGCTCCGATGCTCCGCAATCTCAACATGCAGGAATGAGCCAGGGATGACTGCTGATCTGGACTCTCCAAAGAAGCAAGGGCAAATTCCAGCGAGACGGAAATGAAGATGGGCATCTGGGACTCAGCTATCAGCAGGAGGCCTCCCACATCAGATGCTCCCACGCTTGGTACGCTGGCCGTGTGCACCTGCAAAGACACTGTCCTGAGGGTCAGATTGTCTGGTGCTCCTCTGCCAGGCCTTGGATAAGATTACCAGACAAATGCATGGGGACCTGTAAAGAGTTTCTGAGGATAGCCATTGCTGTCTCTATGGTGGGGCAGAAAGCTGAGTGGATGTGCACTTGGGGATCAAGAACCACTGGTACTGATGTCAGATGTTTAGCACACATGTTTAAACACAGCAACGGCAGGGCCTTTGGGTCAGTTACAAAAGAGTGCACTCTCTCTCCTCTCTCTCTCTCTCTCTCTCACACACACACACCAATTTATACACACTTTCCGTATAAGCCCCCATTTTATCATTCTCATTGTCTAGATGTAGAGAATTTTTATTAAGCACACAATGCAGATGACAGTCACAGCTTATGCTCCAGACTTCTTCCAAGCTTCCAATGAGACTCAAAGAGCTGAAGGCTCTTGCCACTAAGCTAGAAGAAGTTACCCTACCCTCCAGGGCTTCTACTTAGGGAAACATTAATTAAATACATAAGGCCAGTGGTGGTGGTATGACCTGTAATGCCCACACTGCAGAGGCAGCAGCAGGATTGCCTAGTCTATACAGTGAGTTGCAGGCCAACACACAGCACAAATAACTCCATTTCCAGGAAGAGAATAGAATCCATGTTCAGGGATACTCTAAATGGGACTCTCTCTCCAGTAGTGCATCATACCAGAAAACTCATTTCTTCTTGTTTTATTGGCAGATTTTTTAATAGAGAATGCTAACAAACACAATGATTACAAGTTCATTCCCCAATTAGTGCCACATAAAAGACAGAGGTAGAGAGACTTCAGGATTGAATGACTACTTCATCCAGAATCTAGGTGGTAGCCAGGCGTGGTGGCACACGCCTTTAATCCCAGCACTCAGGAGGCAGAGGTAGGAGGATCACCGTGAGTTTGAGGCCACCCTAAGGCTCCATAGTGAATTCCAGGTCAGCCTGGACTAGAGTGAGACCCTACCTTGAAAAACCAAAAAAAAAAAAAAAAAAAAAAAAGAATCTAGGTGGTTTTATTTTCATGCCTTGTTCCCAGACTGACGTTCCTCATGGTCACAAACCAGCTCACGTCCCATTACGGGGGTCTGTCACGGACTGTGGCTGTTTGGGTGCCAGAGGTGCCTTCAGGCAGAGAAGCTGTTACAGAAAAAGGCCTTAGAACTGGGGTCACCATGGGTTCTCAGAGAGGGCATGGGGGTGGGCTTATTTTCCTGTCACCTTCTTATGCTTTCAGATCTCAGGGGATACAACAGTCAAACAGTATGGACAGAGGCGTTTCTTCAGTACCTACCACAGCCAGGCACATATTACACGCTAGATCATTTGATTCCTATGGTCACTGTCTCCTAGAGATGGCTGACACCCTATTCTACATGAGGAAACTGGGGCATGGTGAAACAATCACCTAACATCATCCCATGGCTACAAAGTGGCAGGGATTTCCCGATTCTACAAGCTGCAGCCTGTGTGGTAGGAGATAGCAAGTGCCCTCCTATGCAGACACCTCGCAAATAATGGAAGACGAGCACACCAGAAAACAGTGCTTCGTGGGAATATAACTTAAAAAGCAAGGACTCAACAATGCTCAAGGGGGGCTGGGGAGATGCTTCACTGGGTAAAGTGCCTGCCACACAGACGAGGACCACGTGCCTATAACCCCAGTGCTGGGAAACAGAGACAAGGGCATCTCCAAGGCAAGCTGGCTAGCTAGTGTCGCCAAACTGGTGAGCTCAGGTTCAGCAAGAAGCCCTACCTCAAAAGAAAGATGGAGGGCTGGAGAAACAGCTCAGTGGATAATGGCATTTGCTTACAAAGCCCAACAGCCTAGGTTCAAGTCCCTAGTGCCCACATACAGCCAGATGGCACAAGTGGTACATGTGTCTGACATTCATTTGCAACAGCAGGAAGCCCTGATACACCCACACTCAACTCTCTTTCTCTCTCTCTCAAATAAACAAACAAATATTTTTTTAAATGGCTGGAGAGATGGCTCAGCAGTTAAGGTGCTTTCCTGCAAAGCCAAAGTACCCAGATTTGATTCCCTGGTACCAACATAAAGCCAGATGCACAAGGTGATGGATGCATATATCTGGAGTTCGTTTGCAGTGGCTGGAGGCCCTGGAATGTCCATTCTCTCCCTCCCTCCCTCTCTCTGTCTCTCTCTCTCTCTCTCATAAATAAATAAAATATTTAAAAAGATAATAAGGTGGACAGCTACTGAGGAAGAAACACAATGTGAACCTCTGGCCTCCACACACGTGTGTGCACATACACACAACCTAGACAGACATGCAAGAAAGAACACTCAGGACACACGAGATCTGCAGTGCACGGTGACCCCTAAACACAGAGCACGAACACGGGTTCTCAGGAGGCACCCCACCTCCTCTGCCAAGGCTGAGATATTGATTGCTAACGTCATGCTGCCCCAGTGCTGCTGGGCTCACACACTTGTGTCGTGTCCAGTCCACAGCATCACTGGACGAGAGTGAGTGCCCCAGCCCTTCTAAATCTTAGCAGCGCTGTGACAGTCACACGTGACGTTAGCTGGTTACCAGCAGTAGGGTCGAGAAGAGAAATGAGAACGCACATGACCCAAGCTGCAGGCTGGTATAGCCAATAAGGGACTGGAAAATTAAAAGCTCAGGCAAGTGGGGCTGGAGAAGCAGCTCAGTTGTATGGAGCTTGGCCAGCTTGCACTGGAGCCCTGAGTTTGAACCCTAGTACCACAAAAACAAAACTAAGACAAAAAAAAAAAAAAACTGTAATCTTAAGAGTTCAGGGAGCTGAGACAGGACTAGCTAGACTAGCTCTGGGTTGAAGCAAGAGAATCTGCCTCAGTAAGTAATGTGGAGATTAAGAAAGAGCCTTTAAACACTGAGCAATCTTTCAGCCCTGGAGAGTAATTCAGGAAGACATCCAACATCAACCTCTGGCTTCCACATGCACGTACATCCACATGCATGTCCACCCCACACATGCATGCATGCACACACACACACTACACATATATGTTCATGCAAAAAATACTTGCCTTGTTAGGGGTTTCCCTTTTATTTTCCTAGAGGCCAGTCACTAAAATTTTGTGGTCATTGTGACATTTTATTTGATAAGGAATTCACTAAAGCAAATTATAGTGTGTACTAGTTCCCATTGATGGTGTAATGAATGCGAGTTTCTATATGTTATTTCCTAGAAGTTAGTGAAATTTTCTGAAAAGATTAGCTTTTTAAAAAAACTATCTCTAATATTCCCAAAATATGGCCTGTAGTTTTTATCTAAATCCCTATTTTAAAATTCTGGTTAGACTGATGGGGGGGGGGTATGATGGAGAGTGGATTTGTGAAAGGGAAAGTGGGGGGATTACCATGGTTTATTGTTTATAATTATGGAAGTTGTTAGTAAAAAAAAAAAGAAAAAGAAAACTTTGGAACATGGATGTGATGGTGCATATCTGTAACCCCAGCACTGGGAAGTGGAGGCAGGAAGTCAGGGTTCAAGGTCATCCTTGGATATGTAGCAAGTTTGAGGCTAGCCTGGGCTACTAGAGCCTATCTCAAAAAAAATCAGACAAATAATTTTTTTTTAAATTCTAGTGCTTCTCCACAGCTGAACAAACCTCACCCTGCAGGTCCGCTAGTTGGACAGATCCCCCGCAACTTACAAGTGAGATACAAGGAGTCACTTGCCAAAGGTCAACATCACTGGCAAGAGACTGGATAGAAAACTGCGCTAGTTCAATGACAGATGAGGAGAGCTCTGAAATCTCTCAGCAACTGATACCAGAAAGCATGTTGGCAGCAGAGGGCTATAAAAAAAAAAAAAAAAGAAAGAAAGGTGGAGGCTTACAGGAAAGAAAAAGCATTTCCCCAGCTTGGCCTTGGCGGAAGAGAGTACAGCCGAGTTATGCTGCTCCTGACAAGAACCACCTGTGAAGAGAGGGCAGGCGTGAGAAGGAAGTGGACAAGCTCCTTCCTGGCAGAGGGCAGCCCTGCCCATCCAGAAACACTAAGTGCCACTGTACTTTCCCTGACACCAACCACCAAGGACCCTTGGACAATCTACCAGCCCCATCACTCACTCTACAACCAGCCAGACTAAGCCTCCCACCTCCTGAGAGCTGATGCTGACCCTTTCTAGAATGTTCTAGAAAAACCTCTTTAGCTCAGCCAACACAAAACGTCCCTACTTCTCTGAAGAGTTTTGGAACAGGGTATTGTTATGGTTAAGACTTATGGTTAAGACTATGGGTTTTAAGAACAAATAATCAAGTTTATTTTGTTGTTGTTGTTGTGACTGGTTCCATGCAGCCCAGGCTAGGCTCCAACTCACTATGTAGCCAAGGATGACTTTGAACTTTTGATCTTCCTGCTTCAGCTTCCTGAGTGCTGGGATTATAGCCATGTACTAGAACGGCCAGTTTGTGGTGCTGGGAATCAAACCCAGTACCTCATGCATGCTGACAGACATCTACCACCTCAACCACATCCTCAGCCTAATGGAGCTTGTTGTTAAAGAAGGGAGGGACTGTCCATGTTCACCCATGGACGTTTCTACACTGGGGACTAGGTTGCCACTGTCCTCCAAGAAGCCAGCTTATACTCCAACACTTCCCTCCATGACACCTCAGCTGCTTTCTTCCTGTCTTTGCTGTGCCCTCCCAACCTTAGTTCCACCTGCTAGCTACGTAAACGGAACACAAGAACCCAAGAACCCATCGGATGCAGCCTTCTGATCCTGTCCAACTTCCAGAAACAAAATAAGACTCCCCTCCCCCGCCCCAAATAACTGCCGCTCCCACAGCACATAACTATAAGCCCATAGGGAGTACCCACTGAGGAGTGTCTCCAGCAGAATGGGGACAGGGACAAGGGAAGAGGGTACCAACACATGATGTAGCCATATAAAATATGTTGTTAACAATAATAATAAATTTTTCTCAAATTTTTATTAACAACTTCCATGATTACAAAAAATATCCCATAGTAATACCCTCCCCCCCCCACTTTCCCCTTTGAAACTCCATTCTCCATCATATCCCCTCCCCATCTCAATCAGCCTCTCTTTTATTTTGATGTCATGATCTTTTCCTCCACTTATGATGCTCTTGTGTAGGTAGTGTCAGGCACTGTGAGGTCATGGATATCAAGGCCATTTTGTGTCTGGGGGGAGCACGTTGTAAGGAGTCCTGCCCTTCCTTTGGCTCTTACATTCTTTCCGTCACCTCTTCGACTAGACTCTGAGCCTTGGAAGGGGTGAGAGATATTACAGTACTGAGCACTCTGGTCACTTCTTTCCAGCACCATGATACCTTCTGAGTCGTCCCAAGGTCACTGGCATCTGAAAAGAGAAGATTCTCTACCAAAAGTGAGAATAGCATTAATATATGGGTATGAACATTAAGAGAAGTGCTTACTGGACAGTTTGGTGTGCATAGTATATACATTTAGCCAGACAGCAGCAGACATTACACCCCTAGGGCTCATGACTACTCCTGTTTTAAGTTCTCAATATCAGGGATGTATCCCTCCCATGGAGCGGGCCTCCAGTCCAATTAGAGGGCAGTTGGTTTCCACTGTGACAGATGTGTCACTATTGCACCTGTTGGCTCATTTGGCCTTGCTGGACAAATATAAGGCTTGCAGTATCCACTGTTGAGTATCTTCACTGGTGATTTATCTTTCTCCCATTGAACTGCATGCAGAATGGCTTCTTCCAGCTTTCTGTCAGCTGGTCTACATGGAGGAGGTTATTAGCTCAGTTCCAGCAGGATTTCTCAGTGGCCTTGCAGCCCAAGTATATGGAGTCTTCAGCAATAGGGTCTTACCATCTATTCCTGGTGGGAAACCAAGGGCCTCTGCAATGGCCTATAATGTTTTGGGGGCATCTGGGACCTCCCTAGCCAACAACTCACTGGAAGGTATCCCATCCCTGGCACTGAAAATTTTCTAGCAACAATCTATGGCTCCTGACTGTTCCATTGTCCAAAAAAGTAGGATTCCATATGATTTATTTATATCCTCTTAGATTTTGATTAGCCCTCCCTCCACCTTTCCTTTATTCATTCTCTTCCCCTGACCTCACTTTGGGCCTTAAAAAAAATTTTTTTTAAAGAAACCAGTTGGCTGATCTCATTTTTACAGACCAGACAATAAGAATTCCCAGAATACCTACAAATCAGCTCTTCTGAAGTCCAAGTTCGGGCCTGGAGAGATGGCTTAGCGGTTAAGCGCTTGCCTGTGAAGCCTAAGGACCCCAGTTCAAGGCTCAATTCCCCAGGACCCACGTTAGCCAGATGTACAAGGGGGCGCACGCATCTGGAGTTCCGTTTGCAGTGGCTGGAAGCCCTGGAGTGCCCATTCTCTCTCTCTCTCTCTCTCTCTCTTTCTCTATCTGCCTCTTTCTCTCTGTCACTCTCAAATAAATAAAACTGAACAAAAAATAAAATAAAATAAAGTCCAAGTTCAAGTCTCAAAAGCTATTGCTAGGAAAGCCAGGTATATGGTTTGGAGAATTTCTACTTAAATAAAGGAGACTAGGAGCAGGTAGACAAACTCCACTCACACTAATAAACTCCTACTTAAGCTGCAGTTCCCGACCCAAGTGACACCTTCTCTTGGTGAGAGGATCCTCTATAATTCCCCTGGGTTGATTTTATTTCTGATATTCTCACAGCACAGTATGAATCCCTTGGAAGGAGCTCTTGCCACGTGAGCGGGAACTCTTTGCTGTTCTGCCTTCCTCCATAGACCCTGAACCTGGACCACTCCAGTCTCCTTTGCATGTAGTGTGGATCTTGGCCGGGCACAGAGTCACTCCATAAACAGCCTGGAGAGGAGCACTCGGTGGAGTGGGTGAAAAGCGCTGTTCTAGATAAACTAAAGTGAACTTCAAGGTCAGCGTCAGAGAGGTAAGGTAGAATTAAGAGATAGGAAGATCTTACAAGGAAACTGAAAAAGAAAGAAATTTGCCCCAAATGAATGAGGCAGAGAAGTGGTTAACTACGTCCAAGTGGCAGCATCTTTTACTTCTAGATATTTCCTTGGGTGGTTTTGGATTGTCCAGAGACGGCAGGTAGGAAGCCCAGATTAAAGTTTCCCTATCTGTAAAATGGAGATGACAGTGGCTTTGTTGTGTGGCAGGAGGAATAATCATGACACCAGAGGCACGCCCAGAGAGTGCCTGAGACAGGTCATAGGGCCTGTGTCCTCTGTGTCACAGGAGCACTTTCAGAACTGGCCAGACCCCACCAGACCCCCCTGGCAGGAGGGGGCACCTCTGCAGGGGCCTTTCACAGGCAGGTACCGTCTTCATTAAAGCGTCCCCTGCTCTGGGATCCAGAGCGCGAGGCAGTAGGGCTGCTGCCACTGCAGGATTGACAGCAGACCCCTGTGCAGGCCAATAACGACGTTACGGTGTTAATAACTACAGTGCTGTGTCTGTTTTTGTCTGGGAACCAGGCATTTTGATCTTTGTTCTCCCTCTATAAAGATGAAAGGTGAGGTGCTACTGAAAGTGACTAGTCCTGAGACCCAGCCTAGAGGATGACATGCCTGCCCCACCCCCCAGCTCCCCAACCCCTGGCATTCTCCATGGACTCCCTGGAGAGGGGGTCTGAGTCAGTGCAGGTGGCAGAGGAGAGCGGGCAGATTAGCTTCTCCGGGAGACTGGGCAAGGGCATCCAAGAGTCTCCTGGCGCCGGTTAGCAAAGCGTTAAAAAGCATGGTGAAGATAAATACCCAGGAGAAATGAAAATACGTCCACATGAAAAACTCGAATATGGGTGTTCACAGCAGCGTTGCTCACAATAGCCTAAAGGGGGAAACGACTCGAGAGGTTGAGGCAGGAGAATAACAAGTTCCAGGCCTGCCTAGGAGATAGAACGATTTCAAGGCTGGCCTGGGCAACTTACTGAGACCCTGCCTCAAACTAAAAAGTAAGAACATAGGCTGGGGATGATATAGCTCAGTGGTAGAGCACTTAGCTAGCATGTGTGAGGTCTTAGGGTTTATGCCCAGTACCCCCCCCACACACACACACAAAAATCCACTGGGGAACATATATGACCCATGTATATGAAATGTCCAAGCTAGGCAAATCCATGCAAACAGATGGTAGGTTAAGGTTGCCCGGAGCCGTGGGAGAAGGGAATAGGAGTTGACTACTATTAGTGCAGAGTTTCCTGATGGAGTGACAAAAAACGTGCACTTAGACTTAAAAAATTACATTTTCTACTTTAAATATTTTTATTTTATTTATTTATTTGAGAGAGAGAAAGAGGCAGAGAGAGGGAGAGAGAGAGAATGGGCACTCCAGGGCCTCCAGCCACTGCAAATGAACTCCAGACACATGAGCCCCCTTGTGCATCTGGCTTACATGGGTCCTGGAGAGTCGAACCGGGATCCTTTGGCTTTGCCGGCAAGCGCCTTAACCACTAAGCCATCCCTCCAGCCCCACATTTTGTACTTTAAATAGATGAACTTGTGGCATGTCAGCTATGTCTTTAGTCAAGCTGCTTTACCAGCTCACACCTACACTCTGTCAAAATCATAGCCCTGAGATTTTTTTTCCACCGCTTTGGGAAAATATTAAGTACTTACTCAGCACTGACCACTATTCTAGGTGCTGGGCTCATGATGCTGAACAGAACAGATGATGTTTTGCCCTCTTGGTTTTTATGGTGTTTTGTTTTTGTTTTATTTTATTTTATTTTATTTATATTTTGATTTTTTGAGGTAGGGTCTTGTTCTAGCCCCAGCTGACTTGGCATTCACTATGTAGTCTCAGGGTGGCCTTGAACTCATGGCAATCCTCCTACCTCTGCCTCCTAGGTGCTGGGATTAAAGGCGTGTGGCACCATGCCTGGCTTGCTTGCTTGCTTTCTTCTTCTTTTTTTTTTTTTTTTTTTTTTTTTTTTTTTTTTTTTTTTGCAAGCTGAGAGAGAGAGAGAGACAGACAGACAGACAGAGAGAGAGAATGGGCACTCCAGGGGCTTCTAGCCACTGCAAACAAACTCTAGGTACATGTACCACTTTGTGCCTCTGGTTTTATGTCAGTACTAGGGAATCGAACCCAGGTCGTTAGGCTTTGCAGGTAAGCACCTTAACTGCCGAGCCATCTCTCCAGCCTGGTTTTTACTGAGGAACCTGCAAAACTATTTTAAAGTAAATAAGGCCCGGGGAGATGGCTCAGAGGCTGAAGCGCTGGCTTTGCAACTCTGAGTACCTGAATTTAGATTCTCAGGCTCCATGTAAAAGTTGGAAGCTGTGGTGTGCTCTGCTAATCTCCAAGAGCCTACTAGAAGAAGAGAGAAGACAAGAGAATTTCCCAGAAGCTTCCCAAATGAGCAGTGAATCATGAGACAGGACTCAAAACAGGCGGAAGGTGTGACTGACCAGAAAGTACCCCTCTACCCTCCACACGCACACCTGTACTCACACACATGTGAACACACAACAAAAATAAATAAATTTGTGGGCTGGAGAGATGGCTTAGCAGTTAAGCGCTTGCCTGTGAAGCCTAAGGACCCCAGTTCAAGGCTCGATTCCCCAGGACCCACGTTAGCCAGATGCACAAGGTGATGCATGCGTCTGGAGTTCGTTTGTAGTGGTGGGAGGCCCTGGCAAGCCCTCCCTCTCTCTCTCTCTCTCTCTATATATATATATATATATATATGTATGTATATCTGCCTCTTTCTCTGTCACTTTCAAATAAATAAATAAACAAAAAAATTAAAAAATAAATAATTTTTTTAAAAAATGTAAATATTGCTTGGGTGTGATGGAACATGCCTTGAATCCCAGCACTTGGGAGGCAGAGGTAGGACGATCACTGTGAGTTTGAGGTCAGCCTGAGGCTACATAGTGAATTCCAGGTCAGCCTGAGCTAGAGAGAGACCCTACCTCAAACACACACACACACACACACACACACACACACACAAGCAAATATGGGAAGTGCAATGAGACTCTAGTGCATATATAGAGTTTAAGGACTGAATCATTGAGAACACAGAGAAGCCCATCCAAAATGGGAGGGGTCTCTCCAGGCAGAGACCAGCATGCGCAAAGGGAATGCAGTAGGAAAGAGCTTGGTGTTTTTAAAGGCCCTGAAATAAAGCCAGGACAGCCGGAACATCACTTCTCTATGTGTGACCTTGGACAAGTCCCACCAGCTGAGTCGTTATGCAATATACTGGGGAGAGGATTCACTCCTGGAAATACTGTGCTCCAAGCTGGACATAGCATAGGCACCCAAATATGACTTCCTTCCTCCCTCCCTCCCTTCCTTCCCTCTGAGCAGGCAAGCACAGGAAACATGGAAGCTTAGTAACCTAGGACACCTTTCCACTAGGCAATAAATATACCCTTTTCCTAACAATACACTTAGCAATCCGTTGGCAACTTGGGACACCCACTTGCTGTACCCCATTTCAAACAGTGAAATAAGGATCTCCTCCCTAGAGACCATTAGCAACCCACTTGGGGTCAGTTTCTATTCAATATGTCCAGGATTGGAAGACAGGGGAGCATGTAGCCTGGGCTGGTTTAGGGTGCACACACAGTAAGACAGACTGTGTCCCCTAAGTGTGCCTTTAGAGAGAGTCCTCTACTTAGCATCTTATGCCTTTGCATAATTGGATGCACATATGATTAAAATCAGATGTATTATGGGAAGGGACATGAGCAGTAGAGAAAACTCAAGTCTGTCAATCAAAATAGAGAAACAACCAAACCATGCACCTAAGAACCTGGCCCCTCCTTCTCATAGACTATTTTAAAGAGAATCAATTCCTGAGCAATTATCTGGGCCCTCCGGTTCTTTCCCGCTCAGGTGGCACACTGCCCCTTTCAACGGCATATTCAAAGCTGCGCTAGTGCTTTGCTCTCAATAAAGTTCGAATTCTTTAAGCAAGGCATGAAGAACTGGGAAACACCAAGACAGCACTAAACCGGCACATCACCCTGACATGTAGGTGAGAGTCTCCTCCTCCAGCTTGGATTGACTGCACAGTCTTCCTTTCTTCCCCTCTCTAGAAGGACAGTTACTGCATTTAAAACTCCACAAAGGTAATAGCGTTGTCCACGCGGCTCTCCTGACAACAGAATGAGCCTCATGTGTGGCCCTGAATGCCTACATAGTATAAGCTACTGAATTAACCTAAGATGGCCTGTGGACTGTCCCCCTCAAACAAATGTGAGGCAGCAGGTCCTTGTTGAGTCTTCATCAACCAGTGTGTTCACAGGAGTCTGGTTTCAAACTCATCAACCGCTTGCCTTATCCTTCTGAGTTGGAATGTAGGAGCACGCCACCATATCGGGCATTTTTATCAGAGACACGGTTCACTATGCTGCCCTGTCTGGTTTTTACTTCTGGGGTCAAGTGATCCTCCATTTTACCCTCCCAAGTGGCTGGGACTACTGGCCCACACTACCATGTCCAGCTCTGTGCTGAATTTTATATACACTTGTGATATACTCTTTGAATCATCTCAAATGCTCTATGAGATTTAAAAAAAAAAAAAAAAAAAGCTTGGCCTGTTTTGCTGATGAAGAAAAAGAGAGAGAGAAGTAGCTGTAAGATTGCATGGTGAGCCGAGCGTGGTGGCACACACCTTTAATCCCTGCACTTAGGAGGCAGAAGCAGGTGTTCGAGGCCATAGTGAAAGGCAAAAGGCCAGCAAGTCATTAGGCAGGATTTGATACTGGTAATGTGGCCTCAGATCCTCTGTCTAACCTGACTCCATTCTCCAGAGACCTCCTCTGCCCCTCCTCGGGGAACCACCCCATCAGCCCCAAACCAGTTCATGTTCAGTTGTCCACACTTGGTGACTGGCCAGTGTAGAGGATGAGTAAGACCACACAGTGGCTTTTGGCAGTTCCAGCACCTTGTGCAGAGTGGCGACATAGCCATCTCTCACTGAACCCTTTCAACAGACCTGGGAGACACATCAGCTACTAGCCCAGGTAATATCATCAGGCAGTCTGAAAAGAAATTCAAGCCCACTTCATCCCTAGGCTGGGTTTCAGAGAAATAGTTACTAGATAATAAGTTATCTTGCCCTTGGAGGGCCAGGCAGCCTTGTGTCCACACAGGAAAACCAAGGTAGATAAATGCAGGAATTCACAGCCCTATAAAAAATGAATTAAGATAAAACACATACCCTTAGTACTTAATGAGGGAGGTTTATGAACACAAATTCATGACAATGACTCAGAGGAACATAATTATCTTATCATAAGTTAAAGGCAATCGATTTTCATTTCTAAGTAAATATCATATTTCCTCCATCCTAACACACCTATTTTTTTTCCACATTTAGCCATTTCTGTAGACTGGGTGCAACTTACCACAGATGGGTACATTGACTATGTGTGTGTCTTTCTTCCTTCTGAAAGGACAGTATGTGACTAAGAATGTGACTTTCAATGGATGCTACTTTAGACTTGAGGTCCCCCTTCCTAGGTCACCTTTGTCCTAAGCAAACTCACCCTGCCCTCCCCCACTGTCCTCCCCTCAGTTTATGTCAGAAGAAGCCCTCTTTTTTTTTTTTTGAGGTAGAGTCTCACTCTGGCCCAGGCTGACCTGGAATTCACTACGTAGTCTCAGGGTGGCCTCGAACTCACGGCGATCCTCCTACCTCTGCCTCCCAAGTGCTGGAATTAAAGGTGTGCGCCACCACGCCCAGCAGAAGAAGCCCACTTTTTAAAAAAGTTATTTATTGATTTGAGAGACAGGAGAGAGGCAGAGAGAAAGCACCCAAGGCAGAGAGAGAGAGAGAGAGAGAATACATGGAACACCACTCCTGCCTCTGCAAATGAACACCAGATGCATGTGCCACTTTGTGCATCCGGATCTACATGAGTACTGGGGAATCAAACCTGTGCCAACAGGCTTTGCAAGCAAGTGCCTTTAACCACTGAGCTAGCTCCTCAGCCCAAAGTTGTTTTTGTTTGTTTGTTTGTTTGTTTCAAGGCAGGGTCTCACTATAGCCCAGGCTGGTCTGAAACTCACTCTGTAGCCTCAGGCTGGCCTTGAATTCATAGTAATCCTACCTCCTGAGTGCTGGGATTAAAAACAAGCATCACCATGCCTTCTTTTTTATTTATATTTATCTAAGAGTAAGGAAGAGAAAGAGGCCAGAGAGAGAGAGAGAAAGAGAGAATGGGTGTGCCAGGGCATCTAGCCATTGCAAATGAACTCCAGACGTATGTGCCACCTTGTGCATCTGCTTTACGTGGGTCCTGTGGAATCAAACTTGGGTCCTCTGGCTTTGCAGGCAAATACCTTAACAGCTAAGCCATCTGTCCAGCCGACCGTGCCTTCCTGAAGAGGTTTGAAGCAATAGCCAGGCACGAGGCCTCCTGGCTCTGGGTCTTGCAGGGGCAGACTTGTGGAAGAATTAAGTCGTTAGGGAAAGGGGAAAGAACTTCTCTCTCCCAGGACCACCCCAAACCCTGACCGCTAATGTGAGGAATGGTAATGGTTGACTGGGCCCAGTTCCAGTGACGTGAGGCAGTAGCATGGTCTCTGGAGAGCGGGGCTCCATGCGGCAGGGACGAGAGTGTGGGCCACGCAGCAGCTTCACGTAGAGCCACAGCTCTGAGCTCCAAGAATGGGAGCTGCTCACTGTGCCGCCTCGCCTCTGGGCTCACAGCTCTCTGCCCCAGGAGCCCTGGGCTTGTTAGATGGGGGGGGGGGGACACTGCCTGCCTAGAAGCAGCACGGCCACATGTCCCCAGGGGCAGGTCACCTCACCGTTCCCTTGTGCCCGGATCCCCTCCACCTCATGGCATGCTACACATACATCTCCATTCTAGCTGTGGGGCTATGGTCATCGTGCATCACTGGGGTCGCCTTCTCTCCTGGAGTTTTAAAATATGGGATAAGGGCTGGAGAGATGGCTTAGTGGTTAAGGCACTTGCCTGCAAAGCCTAAGGACCCAGGTTCATTTCTCCAGGTCCCACGTTAGCCAGATGCACATAGTGGCCCATGGATCTGGAGTTCATTTGCAGGGGCTAGAGGCCCTGGTGCCCCCATTCTCTCCCTCTCTCTCTCTCTCTCTGTCTCTCTCTCTCTCTCCCTCTGTATCTAATAAATAAATAAAAAATAAAATAAAATAATAAAAATTGGGATAAAATGTGAAATAAGGACAGACAAGTAGGCACAGACCTGTAATGCCAGCACTCAGAGGTTAAAGCAGGAGGATTGCTACAAGTTCAAGGTCAGCCTGGGCTACCGAGTGAGATCCTGTTTCACAAACACAACACAAGCTGGTTCACACCTTTAGTCCCAGCACTGGGGAATCTAAAGCTGGAGGATCACCACAAATTCAAAGCCAGCCTAGGCTACAGAATGCATTTCAGGTCAGCCTGGGCTAGAGTGAGACCCTGCCTCCAAAACAAAGCAAAATAATAATAACAAGCCGGGTAAGGTGGCGCACACCTTTAATCCTAGCACTTGGGAGGCAGAAGTAGGAGGATTGCCATGAGTTCGAGGCCACCCTGAGAATACAAAGTGAATTCCAAGTCAGCCTGGGCTAGAGTGAGACTCTACCTCGAAAATAATAACAATAATAACAGTAATAACAATAATAATACATGAATTTTGGAGCTAGAGAGATGGCTCAGTCATTAAAGGGTCTTGTTGCAAAGCCAACCCAGGTTCAATTCCTCGGCATCCACATAAAGCCAGACACAAAGTGGAACATAATATCTGATTCCACATGCCTATGACAGTGGGAGGCAGAGCCAGTGTGATGTTCATTTACAGGCCGTCAGTTCGTTTGCATCAAGAGAGCCTGTCTCAAAGAAAGTGGAGCATCTGCTGCCGTCTGGCCCAATGTATGTACTATGCTCACCAAACTGCCCAGTAAGCACTTCTCTTAATGTTCATAGCCATATATTAGTGCTACTCTCACTTTTGGTTAGAGAACCTTCTCTTTTCAGATGGCAGTGATCTTGGGATGACTCAGAAGACACCATGGTGCTGAGAAGAAGTGACAGAGGAGTGCTCAGCACTGAAATATCTCAATCGCACCTTCCGTGGCTCAGGGTCTAATGCGGAAGAGGTGGCGGAAAAAATGTAAGAGCCAAAGGAAGGGTAGGACTCCTTACAATGTGCTCCTCCAGACACAAAATGGCCTGGATATCCGTGACCTCACAGTGCCTTGACACTACCTACGCAAGACCATCATAATAGCAGGAAAAGATGATGACATCAAAGTAAAAGAGAGACTGATTGAGAGGGGGAGGGGATATGATGGAGAATGGAGTTTCAAAGGGGAAAGTGGGGGGAGGCAGGACATTACCATGGGTAATTGTAGACAATTACGGAAGTTGTCAATAAAATAAATAAATAAATAAATTTTTAAAAAGTGTAGCGCAGACCTCTGACTTCCACACGTGCACTGTGCTGCATGCCTGCACACACATACACACACATACATACACGCAAGTAAAATAAATTTTGAAGAGTACTTTGGGGCGCTGTCCTCCTGACATGAACTGACAGGTACGTTCATGACCCCACGTCATTGCTGGTACCCTCACAAGACCTGAACTGGCTGGTATTCTAAGTCCATCAACATTTCGACATGGAAGACAGAGAAGGAGAAAAGGGATGAGAAAGGAAACGGAGGAAGGGGAAGGAAAGACGGACTGAAATATGATCGAATTACAACATGCTATGTATTAAAATTCATAACAAAAGTAAGTAAATAATAAAAACACAACAAAAAGTACAAGGCAGAAAAGCATAAAAGAAATTCCTTGGTTCAGAGTGAAGAGCAGCAGGTATCAGCTACGTCCTTCATCCTCCATCTGCAAAGTAGCCCTATCTTCTGCCAAGCTCCAGGACAGCTTCCTGGTTCCTTTCCAGCCTAGCCTGAGGCCTGTAGATACTATGGAGTATCCACCCTTAAGTATTCCATGTCCCAAAAGCTGAAATCTGATGTCCTTTTCCAGGACAGTTACAAGGTTAGTTCGTGTCTCTTAACAAAACATCTTTCGAAGATGCTCTTCCCCCGTGCCTCGGTGCCGAACTAAAGCACAGCTCCAGGTCCCCAGCGTGAGGTGTGTGCCAGGTGTGGGAAGAATGGGAAAGAAAGAGCAAGGAACGGTGACACCCCCATGATGGCTTCACGATGAGGCCCATAAGCCAGATAGCTAGCAAGCACCACATCAGCTGGGAAGAACTAACCCCAAGGAGTGCTCAGCCCACAACACCTACATCTCCACAAGGCTGGTTCTCGCCTGGCTGAGAACCAGGTGCCTGGACTCATGATGCCAGCTCTGCCACCCACAAGCTGCCTGACTCTGGACTGTGACTTCCCCACCTATAAAATGGTGGCACTCAGCAGCGCCTGGCACCCAGGGTCGAGGAATGATTGGAACAGCGCCCTACCCATTACTCATCCTGTGTTGTTCCCTACGGCCCAGAGCTCCATGTACGTCATTATCTCATAGAATCTTCACAAGCCTGGGAAGAAGTAATTATTCCACACGTGAAAAACCCGAGCTTCACATCACCCTGCTGCTCTGCAGCAGCACTGGAGTTGAAAGGCTCTCTGTTCTTGCTAACTTCCATTGCCCAGTACCACACACCCTCCCAGGGAGATGGAATAGCGAAGGGCAACATCAGCGGGAAGGGGATTTCAAAGATATGGAAAGGAAACAGACGCTGCTACCAGGAAGAGCAGGACAGCTGGCCACGGGGCTTGCCGAAAAAAGACAGGATTTCACCTTAAACCCTAAGAGCAGCTCCCAGGGAGGATGCTGGCTCTACGCTAGGGACCAATGGAGACCTCTGAGTCTTTCGCAGAAATGCTGTAATCACTGGGTCTCCAAAGAAATCCTCCTCAAGCCTAGAGATATGGCTTAATGGTTAAGGTGCTTGCCTGTAAAGCCTAGGGACCCAGGTTCAATTTCCCCGTGCTCACATAAGCCAGATGCACAGGGTAACGTCTGCGTCTGGAGTTCATTTGCCATGGTGGAGGGCATGGCTTGCCCATTCTCTTTCTATCTACCTCTTTCTCTTTCTCTTTTTCTCTCTCAAATAAATACATAAATAAAATAATTTTAGCTGGGCGTGGTGGCATATGCCTTTAATCCCAGCACTCAGGAGGCAGAGGTAGGAGGATCACCGTGAGTTCAAGGCCACCCTGAGACTACATAGTGAATTCCAGGTCAACCTGGGTTAGAGTAGGACCCCACCTCGAAAACCCAAAAACAAAATAATAATAACGATAATAATTTTTAAAAAACAGAAATTCTCCTACAGATGATAACAAAGGCCAGTAGTCATGAGAGGGGGCAGAGATGGGCAGAAGGGACAGGCCCAGGCAGGACTCTATAGGAGCCCTAGGGTCCAAGGGCTCAGGGCTCAGAAAAGCTTTGGCACACCTTGTCATCCCTAGGCTCCCGAGGTTCCAGATTTCTCATCACGACTGACCAGACTGAAAGACCTTGCCCAGAGGGGGCAGAGCCCCGAGGCAGCCAGCAGCCACTGACCACCCATCCTGGAATCCAGCAGGGCAAGCTGCCAGCACCTGGTAGACCGACAGGAGCCGAGGGGAGCTGTGACCACAGCCCAGCCATCTTCCTGGCCACAGGGGTTGGCAAGAGAGAGCAGACAGAAACCTCCCTCCGCAGATGGGAGAGAGGAGTCTCGTCTGTGTTTAGAAAATTCCCACCTGGGACCTTTTGCCCATTCCCAGACTCACCAAATGTTAGGTAGGAAAGGGCTTCCTGAGGTCAGCCAAGACTGTCTGGTAGCTTGTAGGGGAGGAAGACAAGGTCAAACGAAACTGAAAGATGTTATCAACAAGACCAGAATGTATGTGCCCCAATGCCTACTCCCAGTCTCAAGAGAACACACAGAGACTTGGAGTTGGGCCGCAGCTAGTCATCTGTATTATTCTAGAATTTTCTTTTTTCTTCAGGGGGAGGGCACCATCCTACTGGAAAGGAATTTATCCTCCTGTGGGAATATAGCAGGGGCACTTCAGATAAGTCTGTACCTAGACTTGTGTTAGGTGGGGATGACCCATGAATGCTCTCAAGAGCTACAACTCTTTCATGGTCCTCAGGTACTTCCCAGAGGTTTTGAACAAACCTTGCATAAACCATTCCTGAGTACCCCTCCACGTGTACCCTAACTCCTTATACACACACACACACACACACACACACACACACACACACACGCTTCTCCTGGTCCTCTGTGCGCTGCCCTGAAAACAATAACTCTTGGAATCACTGCCTCCTGGTCCCCAGCACCTGAACGTTTGCGACATGAAAGGATGGCTCACTGAAGCAAATGGTTCTGGGCTCTGGTGGCTGCTCTGGGACACAGTTGTGATAACCATCTGGACTACTCTTGACTGTCCTCCCCATCAGATGAGACGTAGGAGATGAAAGGACCTTGGAACCAACATGCCAGCAATGATATCGCTCTTATTATCCCCCATAAAAAAAAAAATACTGTTACCAGTTAAGTGTTTCTCTGTGACAAGACTTGGCTGGGAAGGTCCTGCTCTTATCTGGAGTGTGGACTTGTGTGTGAGGATGACTGCAAGCTTGGCCAGGGAAACCCCAGCTCAATACCAAAAGAAACTCTGAAGCTTCAAGCAGCCTTCAGCGACAGCGGCCTCCTCCCTGGCTGGCCTGCCAGCCCTAACCCAAGGGCGTACGGCTGCCCAGACTCCTCTAGCCCTTGCTGAGTCAGCCCCAAGCAGAGGGGGAAAGAAAGGGGAAGGAAAAGGCACCCTTAGTCCTTGTGGCTGTCCAGCTGTTGGTCAGCAGCAGCTAGTGGCTCTCACCAAGCAGGACGGAAGCATTGTCCGGCCATAAATGACCACTGGCTCCAGGCTGGCCACCCGCCCTGGCTGCCCGCACGGAAGGGCCGGACTTTACCCAGCAAATCGGGAAGGAACTGAAGCCTCTGAACTTGGGACTTGGGCTCCATCGATAAGGCCTAGTGGACAAACAGAGGGCAGGGGCCAGGGCTCCCCTTTATACACACAGAAGCTCGGCTCCAGGCTGATACAGCGAGATCTTTGCCCTTTAGTTCAAACAGGAAATCTTAAAATGGAAAATGAGCTTCATAAGGAAGGGGCGCGGCCGATGGAGCAGGTTGCTGGAAGAGTATTCTAGGCTTAGTGCAGAGGGAGCTGTGCAGCCCGGGACATCTGCGAGGAGAGGAGAACTCACCACCTGCCAGCGGGGTAGCACAGAGCAGGTGGACAGCAGAGGACGGCTGGTGGACAGCCGTAAGACAAAGGGACAGTCAGAAAGCTGACTTGAGTCACCATTTGCAGTGTTACCCATAGGAACCTCCACGGTCTCCATCCATGACTGGAGCTGGCTGTATCACCTCCCTCGAAGCGCACTGAAGTGCCGTCCTAACGAAGCCGTGACATGAAAGTGACATGGACACAGGCACAAAGTATTCCCCTGGCCAGCCTTGCATCCTGATGAGGTCCTCTCCAAGAGATATTTCACAATCGAGAGGGAAAATCCAAAATACCATCTCAGGCTCCCCATCCCGCCCCCGCACGCCCCCGCGCTTGGCAGTTCAAAGAAGAGAAGATTGGAAGAAGGTAAATAATTAGAGAAGCCCAGCGGTCTCCCGACCCAGGCTTCCAAGTAATTACTCACCTGTAAATGACTCCTCTCGTCTTAATTCCATCTCCAGATCCTGTAGACAAGGAGAGTTCATTTATTTACGTCTTTAACCATCTTGCTTTGGTAAACATTCCAACAAGCTTGGATGGCCCATTAAGGTGGGGGGGGGGAGAATGGAAGAAGTGAGGCAGACAGAAGAGAGAGAAATTAACTCCTGGTCATTACTGGCATTTACAGAATTACCTTTGAGTGTAATTAATGAGGAATCAAAGCCAAGGGTAAACCTCAGTCTGAGCTAAAGGGAGACCCATCTCAGCCAGGGGGGCACTGCAGGAAGCCCCTTTACTGATGCTCTCACTTCCCATCTGCAGGATGGAACCTTCCAGCAATTTTCGCTTGGTCCCAGGCAGTGGCATGAGATGAACTTTCACTGTAGAGAGATGAGGACACTCAACTCTTCCCACTCAAAGACCCCAGATCTTTCCATAACGCCCCCAACTCAGCCGGGCCATTTCTGGATCCAGCACACGTCGAAGTGGTTACTAAATGAGTGAGTGGATAAGCCATTCATTGCAGTGCCACAAAGGCTCTCGAAGGGCTAGGGAGATGGCTTAGTCAGCAAAGAGCCTCTCAAATTTGCCAGACTCCAAAGTCACACATACACACCCATGAAACTGAAAGAGAGAACGGGGTAATCCTCCAGCTCTGACCACTGAAGGAAAAGTTGTAATTTAGACAGTGGTCCCTAGAGTCAGACAACCTGGGTCGGAAGTCTGGTAGAGACACACGCCACCCGTATAGCCTTGGGTATGTTGAATAACATTTCTCAACCTTAGCTTCCCCGTCTATAAAAAGGAACCTAAAATAGCACGTGTCCCTCCTCGCAGTCTTGGCGTGCATTGTGAGCTACTGAAAAAACGCTCAGCGCTGAACACTTGGCGTCAGCAACACTATCGTCATCATCATCACCCTCGCCAAGATACCTTCTCAGTGTCCTCGTATGAGACACCAAGCTGCTCTTCCTCACGCCTCATAAGCCTGCCTGCCTCTCAGACTTAGGCCTCACCATTTCCCAGCCCTCCCCAGTCTAGCCACAAAGTCCTTCCAATTTTCCAAATGCCCAGGTCTTCACTTCAGCTCCCAGCCCAGGTTGCACCCCAGGTCCTCAGCACCCACACAGGACAGCATCGGGGAAGGGGCCTCCCAGAGACCAAGCCACAGAGTTGGTGTGAGGCTCAGGATGGGAGGTCTCAGCTGACCTTCCTAAGCACAAACATCCTCTAGAGGAGCTTTCCAACAGTCCTGTGAACAGGCAAGGTAGCTGAGAGTCACCCCAGTTTTGAGATGAAGGAACTGTGGTCCCTAGACGACCAGCGACTTAATACCAGTGGAGATATAGTCTAAAGCTTCCCAAGATAGCAGAGTATGTATGGGGAACTAGAACAAACGTGGAAGGGGTCCGAGTTCCAAACTGCAACCAAGGGCAGATGGCAAGAGGGAGTGCCTGAGCTTGAAGCACCTCACCCATGCAAAAGGTGAAACGTGTGACTGACGGCAGCTCCTGTAATTTCAGTGCTCCAGCCCCGACTCCTTACACATGCCTTGGACACTCCCACACACAGAGATACCAAAACCAGAAAAAAGGCTGGGCATGGTAGTACACACCTTTAATCCCAGCACTCAAGAGGGGAAAGAAAGAAAGAAAGAAAGAAAGAAAGAAAGAAAGAAAGAAAGAAAGAAAGAAAGAAAGAAAGAAAGCAGGAAGGAAGGAAGGAAGGAAGGAAGGAAGGAAGGAAGGAAGGAGAGAGGGAGGAGGGGGGAGGGAAGGAGGGCGGGTGGGCAGCCAAGACCTTTAGGCAAATTTCCACCTCTCTAAGCTTCTGATTTCTTCATGTGTAAAGTAGAGGTGATGGAGACTTTCATGTAAGCTTCTTTGGGAAGATGTGCTGAGACACCCACTTCATGAGAAAGCACTTGTCCCTGGTCCTAGAGAGGAAGTCTGAACTGAAGAGCTGAGGGATGGAGGGAGGGAGGGAGGGAGGGAAGGAGGGCGGGCGGGAGGGAGGGAACTCAGGGGTAGGTTTGTGAGGACCTGGAAGAGGCAATTGAGGGGTGAAGGCAGCCACCAGGAGCCTCCACTCCTAGACTCAGGGATTTTTACAATCTTGACTCATATTGATCAAGGGAAAATGGTGTTCTCAACAGATAATCACAGATAACTAAGACGGACCTGACCTGGCGATGTAGACCCGGAACCCCAGCTACACTGGAGGGTAAAGGAGGATGCCAAGTTCAAGGTCAGCCTGGACTTCAGAGTGAGTTCAAGGCCTTATGAGATTCTATCTTGAATATAAAAATAAATAAATAAATAAATAAATAAAGGAAAAGAACATTAGAGTTTCTATTTTCAGATGGTGGTAACCACTAGAGAACCTTGAAAGTCATTAAAGTGCTGAAAAGAGAAAGTGGTGTGTTTAGCACAAAGCAAGACATCTCTGTCACACCCTCCAAGGCTCAGGGACCATCGTGGAAGAATGCAAAAGCCAAAGGAAGGAGAGGAGTGCTTTGCAATACTGTCTTCTAGACACAAAATGACCATGGTATTCATGACCTCACAGTGGCTAACACTACTTACACAGGACCTGCAGAATAGGAGGAGGAAAATGATGACATCAAAATAGAACAGGAAATAGTTGGAAAGAAGGAAGGATTCAGTGAAGGGAAGATAGCTTAGGGAGAACAAAGGAGAGTGGTGGGAAGAGAATATATCATGCTATATTTTATATGTGTCAATATGTAAGTTGTTAATACAAAGTTTAAAAAGTAAATTAAAGAACAAGGGAGATTGCAGTTCTAGCTCAGTGCTAGAAGCCACTTACCTGACATGTACAGGACGTATGCTCAACTCACATTACTAATTTTTTTTAATTTGCCAATAAATTTAAAAGGAAAGGCTGGAGCTGGGGAGATGGCTGAGGCCCTAACGGCACTTCCTTGCAAAGCCTGTCAGCCCAGGCTAGATTCCCCAACACCCATGGTATTAGTTTGCAGAGGCAAGAGACCCTGGCATAACCCCACACACATACATGCAAATGAATAAATAAATTAACTAGTTAAAAAGGAAAGGATCAAGCAAGGTAAGGTGTAGAAACAAAGGGAGGGCTGGGGACGTAGCTGTGGGGGAGCTGGCACTATGAAGTGATGGGAAGAGTTAAAACCTTCCCAGGGGAACAAAGCTGGTGATCAGAACCTGCAAGAGACTTCGAGCCAGGCGCTAGGGAAAGAGATGTGGAAGGGCAGGGACTGAACACACACAATCACCGACAATAATAGCAAAGTTGTCACCACGACAATCAGCCCAGAAATAGCCACTTTTATTCAGCATTTCCCTCCGAGTGTATTCTATGAGACTTTTGTATATCTCACTAAAGGAATAAATGATCTCACAGTGCTAGCTGGCATGTCAGCAGGCATGAACTTTACAAGGGCAAAGCCTTTAGTCAAACCCAGATCCAGCCCAACCCAGCACCTGGCCCTGTGCAGTCAGTAGATACAATGAATAGAGGGAAAGAAAAGAAGGAAGAAAGAAAGAAAGAGAGAAAGGAAGGAAGGGAGGGAGGGAGGGAGGAAGGGAGAGAGAAAGAAAGAAAGAAGAAACAAAGAAAGAAAGGGTCAGCTAGCACTAATATGCAGGAGGAAATCCCCAGAATGTCCTCAAATTCTTATTCACTAACAATTTTAAAATATTACTGTTTTATCTTATTTTCCAGGTGGCTTAATAAGCAATTACATAACTTAAAAAAATAGTTTAATTGAAACTGAACTCTCAGAACCTCAGCTTTTTAATCTGCCAAATAAACACTAAAAGAGGAAAACAATTATATAGATGAGGTAATGATTAAAAAGATAATAAAAGTGCTACAATGAGGGATGAGGGAGACTGCTTGCCTGGCCTGGATGATGCCCTATATTCCCCAGTAATGGGGGGGGGGGAGATATTATAAATGACTGTATGTCAAACAAATTTCAAATAAATAAAAGAGAACGTATACTTTTATAGAAGTATAACCTACTGATTTGACTTTAAAAAATTATTCAGGGCCAGGTGTGGTGGTACATGACTTTAATCCCAGCACTTGGGAGACAGAAGTAGAAGGACCTCTATGAGTTTGAGGTCAGCCTGGGACTACATAGTGAATTCCAGGTTAGTGAGACCTGACCTCAAAAAAAAAAAAAAATTATGCCAGGCATAGGGGTGCACACCTTTAATCCCAGCACTCAGGAGACAGAGGTAGGAGGATAGTTGTGAGTTCAAAGCCAGTTTGAGATTACATAGTGAATTCCAGGTCATCTTGGCTTAAGTGAGACCCTACCTCAAAAAGCTAATAAAAGCCGGGCGTGGTGGTGCATGCCTTTAATCCCAGCACTTGGGAGGCAGAGTTTGTTTACAATGGCAGAAGGCCCTAGCACACCTATATACATTCATTCTTTCTTTCTCTCTCTCTCTCTCTCTCTCTCTCTCTCTCTCTCTCTCTCTCTTGTGTGTGTGTTTGTCTGTCTGTCTCTTTCTCTCAAATAAATAAATAATTTTTTAAGAATCAGAAAATTTATCTTTTTTAACTATTAAAAAAAAAGGAGAGCCAGGTGTGGTGGCGCACACCTTTAATATCAGCCCTTGGGAGGCAGAGGTAGGAGGATCACTGTGAGTTCGAGGCCACCCTGAGACTCCCAGTCAGCCTGAGCTAGAATGAGACCCTACCCTGAAAAACCAAAACAAATAAAAAAGAGGAAAGAGTGTTGGAGAGATGGCTTAGCGGTTAAGGCACTTGCCTGCAAAGCCTAAGGACCAGGCTCAGTTCTCCACCCACATAAACCAGATGCTCATGGTAGCTCATGAATCTGGAGTTTGTTTGCAATGGCTAGAGGCCTTGTCATGCCCATTCTCTCTCTCTCTCATAAATAAATAAATAATTTAAAGACATTTGTAAAAAGGAAGTGGAAGCCAGGTATAGTAGAGCAAGCATGTTATCCCAGCATTCGGGAGGTTGAATGAAGTAGGAGAATTGCTGTGAGTTCAACATCAGCCTGAGCTACATGAGACCTTTCCTTTAAAAAAAAAATTTAAAAACCAAAAAGATAAAAGAACATGCCACTATTGCACACACATCTGTACCTCTTGCCTGGCTGTCAGTCTCGCAGCTCACAGGGTCCTCGGGTAAGACTGCTGATGAGACGTTTCTTCCCCAGCAGCTTGCAGTGCCAGGTCAGCTAGGCAGCAAAGAGGAGGCTTCCAGCCCAGCCCCGCCTTGACTTCTCAGTGTCCTGCAGCCAAAGCAGGTGGTGTCTCTTGCAGTAGGGTCTTACCATTTAGTTCTGGTGGGTAAAAGAGAGAGAGAGAGAGCAGGATGTCAACAGGTATTCGAATAAGCTTAAAAAAGAATAACAAAGTAGATAAATTTGCCAAACATAACAATCGACTATTTCCGGGTGTGGTAGTGTACCCCTTTAATCCTAGAACTCAGAAGGCTGAGGTAGGAGGATTGCCAGCCACCCTGAAACTATATAGTGAATTTCAGGTAGCCTGGGCTAGAGTGAGACCCTACCTAAAATAAATAAATAAATAAAACTTCTGTAGCCATATGCAGTGACACAACTATTCCAACACTTGGGAAACTGAGACAGAACTTCCAAATTAAAATAATAATAACAACAATAAAGAGTATATTGGGGCTGAAGAGATGGCTTAGCAGTTAAGGAGCTTACCTGCAAAGCCAAAGGACATCAGTTCAATTCCCCAGTACCCATGTAAGCCAGATGCACAAGGTGGCGCATGCATTTGGAGTTCATTTGCAGTGTCTGGAAGCCCTGGCTTGTCCATTCTCTCTCTCTCTCTCTCTCTCTCTCTCTCTCTCTCTCTCTCTCTCTCTGCTTTTTACCTCTCTCAAATAAAAATTAAATAAATAAAATAGTAAGTATATTGATGACTTCAAGATAGCAAAGGACTTCTTAAATGAGGCACACCAAAAATAAATAAACTTTTATCAAACTGATACATTCAACTAGTTATGTTCATTAAAATACAATCTAGAAGCCTGGGGTTGTGGCTAAGTGGCATGGCATTGGTTAGGTCCTTGGGTCAATCTCTAGCATTGAAGGAAAAAAAAAAGGCAAAAGGACAAGGGCAAAACTGAGAGAATATGTCTACAATATGGACAAGGAATAACATTTAGACTCAAGTCTCTCTAGCCAGGTTTGGTCCACAGTAAATCTGAAGCCATCTTGAGCAAGATAGCAAGTTCTATCGTAAAAATAAATAAATAAATAAATAAATAAATAAAATAGCAACTATCTCCCCTGCAAAAGGAAAATTGAATGCAAAAAAATGTCTTTAAAGGTAGTGAATTTTATCCGAAAACAAGAGATATCATTTCCATTCACTAGAATGGAAGTCTGACAATACTCAGGCATGCCAAAGGTCTGGAGCAACAGAACACCTTCCATACTTTCCAGAAATTTAAATCATTTCTGCAATTGCTATGAAAAACTCTTTGTAACTTCTGGCACAGTTGAAAATGTGCGCTTTCTCTGAGCTAGCATACACAAGTGTCCTAAATTAACAACTCTCACCCAGTGAGATGGAGACATCCTCCAGGATGCTCAGGAATGCAACCTTTGGCATTGCTCCAACACCAGAAATGACCTGAAGATCTATGGACAGGGTGGTGGAGGAGCGCTGTAAGTGACACACTTGACACCAAAACACTATACAGCAGAGAAAATGAAGGAACTAGAAATAAACACATAGCCATAACTGAGTTTCATGAACTACATTTTTTATATGTTTTAGCTTTTTATTGACAACTTCCAAACATATAGACAATAGACCATGACCATAATCCCTTCCCATCACTCTCTCTTTTTCCTCTTCCCAAATCCCCTCTCCACTGAATTCCTTCTTTCCAGCTATACTCTCTTCTATTTTGATGTCATTGTTTCTTTTCCTCCCATTATGATGCAGGTCAGCATCAGCCACTATGAATACCATGGACATTTTATGTCTGGATGAACTACATTTTAAAGACTTAAAAAAAAAATAAAACAAGATTCTCCATCTTTATGTCTTGATGCATATAGAAAATGATCATCAGGGTACATTGGGTGAATGGGGGTTGCCAGTTAGAAATTTCAAAGAAATAAAAATAAAGTTTGTAGAAAGTGGTTTTCTTTTCTTAAAGAAAAGAATCTTATTTGGGGGCTCAAGTTGTAGCTCAATCAGCAAAGTATTTGCCCAGCATGCAGGAAGCTGGGGTTTGATTCCCAGCACCACAGCCACCAGTACATGGGAGCTAGAGGCAAGAGAGTCAAGAGTTCAAGGCCAGTTTGGGCTACATAGTGAGTGACATAGTAAGTTTGAGGCCAGCCTGAGTTATGAGTAAGTTCCAGGTTAACCTGGACTAGAGTGAGAGCCTGCTAGAGAGAGAGAGAGAGAGAGAGAGACAGACAGACCGACAGACAGAGAAGGAGACGGAGAAGGAGGAAAGACAAGATAAGAGAGTCATATTTCTGTTTATGAAGCCCACCAGGACCAATCAATCTGACCCCTCAGGTGACTACTCAGGGTCTGTAAGTGATCTCTCAGTCCTTGTAAGATTTCCTGAGAAGCATGGGCTTCAACGTATGGTATGCTGACACTTATATGAAATGAAAATCAGGCAATATAGAATGACATTTTGGTTAACAACATCTAAATTTGTGACAAACAGTGAAGAAAAGTGAGGGAGTGATAAGCAAAGTAGGCCAAAGCCTCTGGGAGTTAAGCACACAGGTATATCCTGCCACGCACTGGGGACGGACAGGGAGACAGCAAAGTCCAGTCACGCACTGGAGATAGTCAAGCGTGATCTACAAAGGCAGATGCATCTTCCGGACTTAACAATTTCAAAGAAGCACAGGAGCCACTGTTACGTTGCGTGGAATGAACTGTTACCCCATTCTAGACTCAGAAAAGAAGCCCATTCCTGGGAATGCAGCACAGTGCTAGGACTTCCCTTCCTAGTATGCACAAGGCCCTGGGTTCAATCCTCAACATCACAAAAAAAAAAAAAAATACCAATTAAAATTTTAATTTAAAACTTAAATACAACTGGGGTCATAGCTCAGGGTTAGAGTGCTTGACTAACACACACAAAGCCCTAGGTACTGTGAGAATAAACGAATACAATTTGTTTTTTAAGCATAGGGCAAAAAGACTAGAGCCAACTATACTGAAATGTTGACTGTGGCTATCTTTGAATCACAGATATTATTTTTTGTCCTGTAGTTTCTAATTTTCTACAATGAACATGTATATCTTTTATAATCAAGGAAAGGACAAAAAGCACTTTGTTTAACAAGACAAACCCCTTAATTGTAAAGATAAATACCAGGCAGTTGAAAGAAGAAGGAAAAAATAAAAACCTAACCAACCCACTAAGGTATAAAAATAACTTTCCTTGGTTTTGATCTTCAAGCAATCAGCTACAATCTCAGGAACTCTTTCTCCCCTGAGCTTTTCTGGGTCCTGCATAACAAAATTAGGCCAAATGTGCCTGTTGGATTATATTGTTCCCTAGGCAGGTAGAAAGGAGAAATCTTTTGTGCAGTTAAGGAAAAAACACACGGGACCTTATTTTTAGATTGGTTGTAATTTGCTCTCCCGAAAGGTTTGCCGACAAGTGAACTTTGAAAGCTTGTTTTTCCTTGCTCAAGCATCACACATTGCTCTTGTTAATGTTGTTGTAGGGTTGGTAAGTGTGTGTATCTATGCATACGTGTGTGTGCATGTGTGCAATCTGGCACAGAGCACAGGCAGGAACTTCCCTCCATATTAGCGCTCTATCTGGCTCTCTCTTACTGATCTCATCTCCTGGTTGGCCTCGGCTATTGGTAAATTATCTCATGGAGATCGGGATCTTGAGCAGTGATCATAATAGCAACAGTGACAGTCAGCTAGGGCTGTGGTCCCCAGCGTGCAGATGCAGAAACTGAGATGCCGAAAGGTGAGTGGTCTGTATTTTGTCAGAGGCAGGAACGACGTGTGGGATTAAATGCCACCACGGGGCTGGAGGGATGGCTTAGCAGTTAAGGCGTTTGCCTGCAATGCCAAAGGACCCAGGTTTGATTCCCCAGGACCCACATTAGCCAGATGCACAAGGGGGCGCACGCATCTGGAGTTTGTTTGCAGTAGCTAGAGGCCCTGGCACCCATCCTCTCTCTCTTTCTCTCTCTCTCTTTCACTGTCAAATACATAAATTAATTAATTAAAAATATTAAATGCCACCACAGGCTGCTGCTGCTTTCCTTGTGCCTTGCCCTGCTGTAGCCAGCCCCTCTCCTTTAGCCCCTCCACTTAGATGCCAAATCTGGGTCCAGAGCTCCACTCAGGAGCCCTTAAAAATCTTCTCATGAAGTCCAGCATCGTGGCACACACCTGCAATCCTAACACTAGGGATCTGGAGGCTGGAAGATCAAGAGTTCAAATCTAGCCCGGGCTACAAAAGTGAAACTCTGTTTCAAAAAAAAAAAAAAAATGGCCGGGCGTGGTGGCGCACGCCTTTAATCCCAGCACTCGGGAGGCAGAGGTAGGAGGATCGCCGTGAGTTCGAGGCCACCCTGAGACTCCATAGTGAATTCCAGGTCAGCCTGGGCTAGAGTGAAACCCTACCTCGAAAAACCAAAAAAAAAAAAATTGAAACTACAAAACAGAGGCTGAGGAAATGGCTCGGTCAGTAAAGTGCTTACCTTGCAAGCATAAGGGCCTGAGTTCAGCATCTAGAACCTACATAAGAAATCCAAGCATGGTAGCATGTACTTGCAACCCCTGCGCCGGGGAGGTGGAAACAGGGAGACTCCCAGCCATCCTCCTAGGAGCTCCCTGATCCCTCTGGAGCTCACTGGCTAGCCAGTGACTTTGTCACAATAAAAGGTGGGTGGCACCTGAGGAACAACACCCAACCTTGTCCTCTAGCCTACACATACCCAATTTAAAAAATTCATTTTTCCAGCTGGGGAGATGGCTCAATTGTTAAAGGCATTTGCTTGAAAAATATACTGGCCAGGCTAAGATTCCCCAGTACCCATGTAAAAGCAGATGAACAAAGTGGTGCATGCATCTAGAGTTGGTTTACAGTGGCAAGAGGCCCTGATGTGCCCTCTCTCTCTCTCTCTCTCTGTCTGTCTCTCTCTCCTCCCTTTCTCTCTCTCTCTCTCCTTGCAAATAAATAAAAATTTCTCATTACATGTTAAAATGTTCATATTTTAATATATCAGATTAAGTCAAGTTAGTAAATATTATATAAGGAGCTAAGGATGTAGCTCAGTGGTAGAGCACTTACCTGGTATGCTTAAGACCTTAGGTTCAAACTCTAGCAAAAAACACATACCATATAGCATTAAATTAATTTCCCCAACACTGGAGAAATGGCTTAATAGTTAAGGTGCTTGCCTGCAAAGCCTGAGGACCCAGGTTCAATTCCCCAGTACCCACGTAAGCCAGATGCACAAGGTGACGCATGTGTCTGGAGTGCACTTGCAGTGGCTAGAGGTCCTGCCGTGCCCATTCTCTCTCTATGTGTGCCTTTTTCTCCCTCCCTCCCTCCCTCTCACACAAATAAGTAAAAAATTTTTTTTTTAATTTTGCCCTACTCCTTTTCAGTTTTATGTTGTGGCAACCATCCAACTTAAAAGTACCTATGAGACTCATTATAATTCTCTTGGGCAATGTTCTCCAAGCAGTCAGAATTCCACCCTAGTGAGGGCCAGATTAGAAGAGATCTTACTTTTGGACCCCAGTTCCAGACCCCTTTGTTATATATTTAACAGACATTTAAGAAACAGGTGTAAGTGTGGTGCATGCCTTTAATCCCAACACTTGGGAGGCAATGGTAGGAGGATCGCCGTGAGTTCGAGGCCACCCTGAGACTACATAGTGAATTCCAGGTCAGCCTGGACCAGAGTGAGACCCTACCTCAAACAAACAAAAAGAAGAAAAAAAAGAAAAGAAACAGGTGTAAGGCTGGGGGTGTAGGGCTCGGCAGTTAAAGTACCTGCTTGCAAAGCCTGACAGCCCAGGTTCAATTCCCCACCACCTATGTAAAGCCAGATGCACAAAGTGGCACTTGTAGGAGTTGGTTTGCAATGGCAAGAGGCCTTGGCATGTCCATTCTCTCTCTCTCTCCCTTGTCTCTGACTCTTTCTCTCTACTTGAAAATAAATAAATATTTTTATAAAAGTAAAAGTGTAAAAAAAAAGTAAAAGGGTACAGAGGTGGTTTGATTCAGGTGTCCCCCATAAACTTGGGTGTTCTGGGTACTAGGTTCCCACCTGATGGAGACTTGGGAATTGATGCCTCCTGGAGGGGGTGTATCGTTTGGGGAGGGCTTATGGGTGTTACAGCCAGCTTCCCCTTGCTAGTATTTGGCACACTCTCCTATTCTCGTTGTCTACCTTATGTTGCCCAGGGGGTGCTGTCCACCCTCTGCTCATCATTTTCCCTGCCATCATTTAGTTTCCCCCCTCAAGCCTGTAAGCCAAAATAAAATAAACCTCTTTTTTTTTCCCCCCACAAGCTGCTCTTGGTTGGGTGATTTCTACCAACAATGTGAACCTGACTGCAACAGGTACAAAAGTAAAAGAATTCAAAATTCACTTGAAGCCTACGAAAGAATGATCTTTTCCGTACCCACATGCCCGCATCACATGCGAACATCCGTCCATACATGCACACCACACAGAGATGCAAAAAGTAACATAAAGTAAGGTGAATGACCTTTTCTGCCCCAGGTGAGAAAGCAGGTATCAATATCCCAGGAGGGATTGTTTGTTTCCACCCCAAAGTCAAAGAAATGGATGAGTTTGAGGAATGCACACACCCGGGTTCGGATGTCGGTACGCAAGTAACCAGACAATTTCATCCAACTTGGTTTCAGGCCAAAGCCCAGTGAGTGCCCGGTGCCCAGCCGCAGGAGCCCCCGGGAGCTGAGGAGGCCACTGGCAGGGCTCTGCAGCAGACTCACTGCCCCGAAGGAGACGAGCAACGGCCGCGTCCTCCACTCCCCCACCCCAGTTGTCTGGCCTAGATTTTTCTGGACAGCTACAGAGTGTGCAGACATTGTGTTCCCTGGATTTATAGCTCGTTTTACAATGTTTGGGGTGAGGCCCGAAGCTTTACATGCCCTGTTGCTTCTTTATCTTCACGCTAACTATGAGTTCTCCGTGCGCGGCTCAGGAAGCCAGGACAACAGGGCCTGCGGGGCAGCCGAGAGAGAACTGCCCCCTTCCTCTCGGCTTCCCAGGCTTGGAGCCCATGGCTGAGAAAGCCCAGGGACAGCCGTGTTCTTAGAGCTGAAAGCTTACAGATCCCCAGATTTCAACAGACCACTCGATGGCCACTTCAACAGTTCTTTCCTGCCTGCCGGTGCTGGTTTTCCACAGCACTCAAGGCTTGTGTTTACAAATCTACCTCCTAGTAAGGCTTACTGGGAAGCCTGGAGTCAATACTTCCAGTATGTACTATGTAGCCCAGGCTGACTGCAAACTCTAGGCAGTCCTCCTGCTTCAGCCTTCTAAACGCTAGCATTACAAGCGTGAGCCGCCACACCCACCCGCCTATGGCGATTTCATGGTCATTCGCGGATCTCCAAGAGCTTCAGGTCACCCGCCCTGCTTCAGCTGAGGGTGAAGGAGGAGGCGCTCTGCGTTCTTGTTTCGGCTCTCATGCTGTGAATGAGTGCTCTTTGCACGGTCTGCTTAGTACCGCTAGTGATGGTGGTTTAAGATGGTCCCCGAGGTGAGTGTGCTACGATCCCACCTACGACCCCACCACTCAGGGTGGGGGTGTGGCACAAGTTCAAGGCCGGCCCCAGCTACAGAATGAGTTCCAAACCAGACTAAACAACCTAACGGGACTCTGTCTCAAAATAAAAAGTTTAAAAAAAGAAAAGAAAAAGAAAGAAAGAAAGAAACAAGGGCTGGGGACACAGATCAGTGGGAGTTTCTGAAGCCTAGGTATAAGGAGGGTGAGAAGAAAGAAACAGAGATAGGGAAGGGAGGAAGGGAAGGAGAAAGAGAGAGAAAATTGATTCCTAGCAGAGGCAAATACGCCCGTAAGACAGACAAATGCTTTCTCAGAAGAGGGCGTTTGTTCTCAGGAGAACAGGTAGAGGCTGGAACAGAGCAAGGCTGCTCGGTGCCTCGTCTCTGCCTCACCCAGCAGCTTCCCCTCCAGTGCTGTGCCGTGTTGTGACGCAGAGGACCCCGGTCCAGCTGAACAGCCTTGGACGTCCAGCCTCCAGGTACATGCCTGGAAGCCCAGCATGTGGCCATTTTTTAATTTATTTTCAAAAATTACTGAATGGTAAATTAGCAAATTTTAAATTTTTAGACAAAAGTAAAAGTAGGATGATATTCTGTATAAAATTCTTTTGTTTCTTTGGTTTTTCCAGGTACGGTCTTGTTGTCTCTAGCCAAAGCTGACCTGGAATTAGTCTCAGGCTGGCTTCAAACTCACAGCAATCCTCCAACCTCAGCCTCCAGAGTGCTGGGATTAAAGGCGTGTGCCACCGCACGTGGCTTTTTATTTTATTATTTATTTATTTACTTATTTATTTAAGAAAGACAGAGAGAGAGAGAGACAGAGAGAGGCAGTGGGTGTGCCAGGGCCTCTAGCCACTGCAAATGAACTCCAGACACGTGTGCCTCCTTGTGCATCTGGCTAACGTGAGTCCTGGGTATTAGAGCCTGAGTCCTTAGGCTTTGCAGGTTAGTGCCTTGAACACTAAGCCATCTCTCCAGCCCCTTTATTATTTTTTAATTGTGTGTGCATTTGTGTGTTCACGTTGTATTGCAGGCATGCATGTGTAGAAGTTAGGAGACAATCTAGTGTTGGCCCTCGCTTTCCACTTTGTTTGGAGACGGGTTCTCTCTTGTTGGCAGCCCAATTTGCCAGGGTAGTTGGAGGTGTCTCCATCTCCCTTCTCTTTGTAGACACAGTGCAGTTACGGAGGCTGGCTCTATGTGTCAGGCTTTATGCGGGTCCTGCAGCTCTCAACTTAGACTAAGTCATATCCCTAGGCCTCCAGCCCACGTTTTCTTCACTGGGTCTCCCTACGTAGCCCTCACTGGCCTGAACTTTGAGTTCGGTATGATCCTTCTGTCTCGGCTTTCCAAGTGCTGGGCTTTCCGTGTCGTGCTGGTTTTTTCACAGTTTGTTTGTCACTTCAGTAACATGTCACAACACACTGTCAATAGCAGTGAACATGGAGTTTCACTCACTGTTAACAACTGTGCAGTACCCCCACTGAACCACTGTTCGCTGAGCCTTTCCCTCTGAAAGAATTTAGGATGCACCTCTGCACATGAAGGACAGTTCTAAACCAGGCAAGGTGACGCACCTCTATAAGCCCAGCACTTGGAAGGTGAAGGTAGGAGCATCAGGGGGTCAAGGCCTTCCTCAACTACTAAAAAACTTCAAGAGCAGCCAGGACTACATGAGATCTTGTCTCAAAAGACAAAATAGGGAGCTGCGAAGATAGGTCAGGAGTTATAAAACCACCTGCTTGTTAAGCCTGTGTCCACGCAGGGCCAGATGCACAAAGTGGCACATGCTACTGGCGGGAGGCTCTGGCATGCCCATTCTCTCTCTCTCTTTCTCTCTGCCACTTTCTGTCTCTCTCATGAATAAATAAATTAATTTAATTTAAAAGACCAAATAAATTAAGTGAATGAATACAAAGTGCCAACTACTATGAAGTGAATATTTGGTTACATAGAGCATATGAGTTTTAGCTTTCTCTTTACAGTGGTTTTTGGATGAGTATAAGCAAGCTAGAACCCCTAGGACCTGGCTGACAACTGCCGTTACTCCATGTGCAAGAAGCCTGGGACCTGCAGGAATGTCTGTTTGGTGTTGAGCCTGACCAGGCCTGCTTTCCCGAGAGCTGACCTCAGCCTGCTCTTCTTCCTTGTGAAGAATCATGCTAGAGCCGCATTATATAAAACTTGAACTGTCTTGGGCTACAAGTATTCTTGTCACCCAAGGAAGTGTGCAAGAAGGGAACAGGAACGTGTACAGTTGCTTCACAAATAGTTTGAAATGACACTGTCACACTAAATTGATTCTGGAAATGCCTTTTAAAGGATAATGAACAGTGGTTAATACAATTTTATTCAATAAATATGGTAAATTTTGGCTTGTTTTGTTTTTCTAGGTATGGTCTCACTCTAGCTCAGGCTGTCCTGAAATTCACTATGTAGTCTCAGGCTGGCATCAAACTCACAGCGATCCTCCTACCTTGGCCTTCCCAGTGCTAGGATTAAAGGTTTGGCTTCCATGCCTAGCCTGAATATGTAAATTTTTATCAGAACAAAATAAAGGTCTGTGGCTGGGGAGATGGCTCAGTGGGTAAGGGCACTTTGCTTACATAGCCTGCCAGCCTGGGTTGCATTTCCCAGTACCCACGTAAAGCCAGATGCAAAAAGTGGCGCATGCACCTGGAGTTCATTTGCATTGGCAGGAGACCCTAGTGTACCCATTCGTCCCTCGGCCTTAACCTCTGCTCTCTTTCTCTCCTTGCAAATAATTTTTTTAAAAAATTAAGTAAAAATAAAGATTTGAGGCTGAAGAAATGGCTTAACAATTAAGGTGCTTACCTGCCAAGCCTAAAGACCCAAGTTAAATTCCCCAATACCCACGAAGCCAGGTACATAAGGCGGCACATGCGTCTGGAGTTTCATTTGCAGTGGCTGGAGGTCCTGCTGTGCCCATTCTCTCTATATATCTGCCTCTCTCAATCTCTCTCTCTCTCTCATAAATAAATTAAATATCTAATAAATAAATGAAAGTTTTTCCAGGCTTACTGATACAATGAGGCTGAGGCAGAAGGTATGAAGTTTGAGGCCAAAAAGTGCCAAGCCAACCAGTGATTTCTGTGATGTTTTTGACTATTTTTAAAATTTATTTGAGAAAGCAGCAGATATATATATATATATATATATATATATATATATATATATATATATATATAGACAGAGAGAGAGAGAGAGAGAGAATGGATGCGCCAAGGCCTTCAGCCGCTGCAAACGAACTCCAGATGCACCTGGCTTACATGGGTCCTGGGGAATTAAACCTGGGTCCTTTGGCTTTGCAGGCAAGCGCCTTAACTGCTAAGCCATCTCTCCAGCCCCAACCAGTGTTTCTTAATGAGACCTTGTCTCAAAAGAAGTTAATTAATTGATCAATTAAAGCTTTTTCAGAATTTTGTTGTTTTCAAAGTTGGTGTCTCATTCTAGCCCAGGCTGACCTGAAATTTACTCTGTAGCCCCAGGCTGGCTCACAGCCATCCCCCTACCTCAGCCTCTCAAGTGCTGGAATTAAAGACAGGCACTATCACACCAGCTAGGATTTGTTTTTGCATTTGAAAAGTTGGACAAAAATAAAATCGCTTGTTCTCACCTCCTGCTAACATTTCGGGTGTTTTCCTGGATGTTTTTCTTTGCACACTTAGTAGCCTAGTTTTAAACAGTTGGGATTATAGTATAAATACAATTTTATATCTAATTTATGTCACTCATAAGAAGTTGCCATTTTTAAATTTTTGTTTTGTTTTGGTTTTTGAAGTAGGGTTTCACTGTAGTCCAGGCTGAGCTGGAATTCACTATGGAGTCTCAGGGTAGCCTCAAACTCACGGCGATCCTCCTATCTCTGCCTCCGAGTGCTGGTATTAAAGGTGTGCACCACCATGCTTGGATCATTTTTAAATTTTTCATTAAATTTTTGCATGCATGTGTGTAGTGTGTGTACACATGTGTATTGAGGTTAGTGTTAATATTGCCCCAGGGACCCACCTGTCAATGGCTGCACATGCCAACACCCCTGGTGTTTTATGTGGGTGCTGGGGAGCCAAATTCAGGCCCTTGTGCTTGTCTAGAAATTGCTTTACTCACTGAGCCATCACCCCAGGCCCTTCATAAATAGTTTTAATGGTTGCATACTATTCCACTGAGCAGTATGTAATCCCTTCCCCTTGGTTCAAACAGCTTAGGCTGTTCTGAGCTTTCCTCCATTATGCATGAAGTCTGGACCTTGGAGCAGGAATTTGAATCTGCACTTTGAATTATTTCCGCAGGACAGATTCCCAGAAGGGCAGTGACTAGCTCAAAGGCAATGAATATCTTTCAGGCCTGGGATACGGATTGCCAAATTCCTTTCCCAAAAGGGCTGTACTATTTCACACTCCCACTAACACTGTTGCTCATTCCATTTTAATGGCATCATGTGACTGAGCTAGCCAATAGGAAGGTCGAAATACACTATGATACATCGAGCCAGTGAATTATACAGACCATGAACTTGAGCATGAGGCCTGTGGAACAGCATGGAAAAACATTATGCTGCAATATTAAAGCAGAAAAGGCAGGGAAGTGGGACTGAATGGAACCCTGCTGCACAGAAAAACAGCGTTAGAAACGTCTAAATAAGGATGGGATGTTGAAAAGCAAAAATTCAAAAATCATTGGCATGTAGCCAGTCGTAGTGGTGCACGTCTTTAATCCCAGCACTCGGGAGGCAGAAGTAGGAGAATTACCATGAGTTTGAGGCCACCCTGAGACTACATAATGAATTCCAGGTCAGCCTGGGCTAGAGTAAAACCCTACATTTAAAAACACATACACACACATTGGCATGTAAGGATAAGCGTGTCAAGGTCCCTATAGGTTTTATTTTCAATTTTTTTAATTAATTAATTAATTATTTTTTTGGTGTTTTAAGGTAGAGTCTTGTTCTAGCCCAGGCTGATCTGGAATTCACTATGTATTCTCAGGATGGCCTCGAACTCACCATGATCCTCCTACCTCTGCCTTCCGAGTACAGGGATTAAAGGTGTGCACCACCATGCCCAGGTCAATTTTTTACATAGGGTCTTTTTAGCTCAGTCTGACCTGAGGATGACCTTGGATTTGGTTCTTCCTGCTCCCACCACCCCAGGTACTAGGATGCCAGGCATGTACCACCACACCCAATGTAATGTGGTGCCTGAGATGTAAGTGAGGGTTTCAGGCATGCTAGGCGAGCACGCTACCAACTGAGCCACAGTCCAAGTCCCTCTAGTTTGTTTTGTTTTTTCTTTTTTTTTTTTTTTTTTTTTTTTTTTGGTTTTTCGAGGTAGGGTCTCACTCTAGCCCAGGCTGACCTGGAATTCACTCTGTAGTCTCAGGGTGGCCTCAAACTCACGGTGGTCCTCCTACCTCTGCCTCCCAAGTGCTGGGATTAAAGGCGTGCACCACTATGCCCGGCTCCTTCTTTTAATTGCTTTCATTCTCTGGGGTTATGTCAGTTTACATTGCTATTAGCATGAACTAGTTAGTCCTACAGCACCACTAAATATTTCAAAAGCTACTTGGTGATATACGCCTAGAATCACAGCACTTGGAAGGCAGAAGCAGGAGGTGAATCACCCCGAGGATGAGGCCAGCCCAGGCTGCATGGTGAAACCTTGTCTCAAAAGAGAGAAAGAAAAATCTTTACATACTGTGGTGGTTTGGATTAGAGATTCCCATAAACTCATGTGTTCTGAATGTTAGGTCCCCAGCTGATGGTAATTTGGGAATTGGAGACTCCTAGAGGTGTGTTGTTAGGGGTGGGCTAATGCGTATTATAGCCAACCTCCCCTTGCCAGTGTTTGGCACACTCTCCTGCTGCTGTTGGCCGCCTGATGTTGGCCAGGAGGTGATGTCCACCCTCTGCTCATGACTTTGTTTCCCCTGCCATCATGGAGCATCCCCTCGAGCCTGTAAGCCACAGTAAACCCTGTCCTCCCACAAGCTGCTTTTGGTTGGGTGCTTTGTCCCTTCAAGAAGCAGCTGACTGCAACTTACCAAAAAAGAGGGGGAGGTAAAAACTTGCATAGTACAGGGTTTCTCAAAAGCTGCTCCTGCAAGATTCTAGCATTTTTAACAGACCAAGCATTTTCATGTCTGGAGGATCATGGTGGTCTTTTCTGAATTCCCAGAAATAATTAAGTCAATGAATGGAATTTTCTCAAATGTAAATTCTCCCATGATTTTTTTTTTTTTCTCCTCCAACCTCTGGCAACTGCCACCACTCTTCTACAAGCAGATGACAAGAATGAGGACTTCACAAATAATAACAGAAAACCACTGGGCCAGCTGATCACATCCTATGGGTTCTACACTTGGGGTTTTGGGGTGTGACTGCAGTGCGGGAGAGTCATCGTTTCTGCTGCCAGAGCCGCTCTGAGTGCTGTGAGCAGTGACTATCAGCAGGCCCCGACTATCCCCCCAGAGCATTGTGATGTCAGCTGCTGAAATTTGCCCTCTGTAGAGACGTGAGCTAAGCTGAGCTGACCCCTCCTTGTCTGGGCTCTTGTAGGGGGAGGGACACAGTGAATGAGGGCCCCAGGGCTGGCGGAGTAGGCTTCCCAACACTAACAGGAGAAGCCACAGTCTTCTTCCGCGCCAACACCTAGCCCGTGCCTTGTCTCATGATTTTCCTGCTTCCAGCCTTGAGTCCCCTCAGCCCAACTTCCTCACGGCTACTTAAAACCTTCCTGGGCTGGGGGCGGTGCTGCACACCTCTAATTCCAGCACTCAGGAGGCAGATGTAGGAGGATCGCTGTGAGTTCAAGGCCAGCCTAGGACTACAGAGTGAGTTCCAAGTCAGCTTGGGCTATAGTGAGATCCTACTTCAAAAAAAAAAAAAAAAAAAAAGACTGGAGAGATAGCTTGGCGGTTAAGGTGCTTGCCTGTAAAGCCAAAGAACCCAGATTCTATTCCCCAGTACCCACATAAGCCAGATGCATAAAGTGGCACATGCGTCTGGAGTTTGTTTGTAGTACCTAGAGGCCCTGGCGTGCTCGTTTTCTCTCTCTCTCTCTCTAATAAATAAGTAAATAAAGAAAATATTTTTTAAAGCTTCTTTAAAAAAAAAAATAAAAATAAAAAAAAAAAAAAAACCTTTCTGGGGCTAGGGAGATGGACCTGTGGGGTGAAGTGCTTACCACACAAGCATGAAGACCCGAGTTCCAATCCCCAGCACCCATGTGAAAACCAGGAGTGGCAGGACATGCCTGCAATCCCAGTGATTGAGAAGGGGACACAGGTGCATCAGTGGAACTTCTTGGCATCTACCTCAGTCCATGAGCTCAGGTTCCAAGAGAGAGCCTGTCTCAAAAAGCAAGGTGGACAGCCAGGCGTGGTGGCGCACGCCTTTAATCCCAGCACTTGGGAGGCAGAGGTAGGAGGATCACTGTGAGTTCAAGGCCACCCTGAGACTCCATAGTGAATTCCAGGTCTGCCTGGGCTAGAGCGAGACACTACCTGGAAAAACCAAAAAAAAAAAAAAAAAGCAAGGTGGACAAGTGATAGATGAGGTCACTAAACATCCACCTCTGGCCTCCATACACACATGCACATACATGTGCACATGCATACATGTGAACATGCATGTACATGTGCAGACCACTCACACACTCACACAACGAAAAGAAATGATTAAAGCCTGCCTACTTGAATGTAACCAGGAACTTGTTTGGAATGCAGGATGTCAGGTCCCTCCCCAGACACATGGGACACATCCACCCTATAACAAGATGTCCACATGGCCTGCTGCACACTTGATTTGAGAAGCCCGGCTAAGCCACTTGGCTGATGTCATCTTCGCCTAAACCTTTCAGTTGCTTTCATTGCCTACAGAGAACCACCCACTGCTGGTCATCGGATCCCAGGCTACCTGTCTGACTTCTTCTCTGTGAACCCTCACATGCTTGACATTCCCTGAAGGACCAGCCCACAAGGCTCAGCTTCCCCGGTGGTACTCCCTGCAGGAATGCCTTTCCATAAATGGTGAAACCACACCAGGTCTCCACAAGCCAGGCCAAACCCTCCTCCAGGAAGCCTTCTCAGACTCCTAACCCACTTCATTCAGGGTGTGTGTGTTTCCTCACAGTTGCCTTGGCAGACACTTAGTCCATGTTTGCTAAGCAGAAAGGGAGGGAGGGAGGGAGGGAGGGAGGGAGGGAAGGAAGGGGGGAGGGAGGGAGGGAGGGGTGGATGAAAGAATACGCTACAGAGAATCTCTAATGTGATTTCCCACACGCCTATCTCATTGGAACTTTGTGAAAATCAAATGTTTCATGTGTGGAAAAAGTGCCTTGTAAACTGAAAATAAATATTAGTTTTTTGGGGGGAAATGCTAGGGATTGAGCTTAGGGCTTAACCCCTATTTTTCACTTTTTGTTTTGGGGTGGTTGGGAAACAGGGTCTCCTTATGTAGCCATGGATGGCCTGGAAGTCACTATGCAGCCGAGGCTGGCCTTGAACTTGCAGTGATCCTCTTGTCTCTGCCTCCCTAATGTTGGCATTGCTAGGTTTCCACTACCATGCCCAGCTTCACTTTTTATTTTCACACGTCTCATTAAATTACCTAAACTAGCTTTGGCAAGGCTGTACAGTACAGGCAGAACTTGAACTTGAGATCCTCTGGAGGAGCTTGTGACATCTGGTCTGGCACTCTGTTGGATTCAGATAAGCCCATATCTCTGCATCTGCTTGGGGTAGGCCCCATAATAATGACCTGAAGAGATAGATACTGGTTCATACCAATGGTGAGTCTTCACCCCCAGGGATGCTGGCTAGAGGAATCTTGCAATTTTACAAATTTTTTAGGCGATTTCAATGTGAGGCCAGACCTGGTAAAGCTGACTGAGATTCATCCCCTATCCTGCGTCATGGCAGGACCTGGAGTGGCAGGTGCAAAATTTAAGGAGGCTCTGCCTCTCCAGGGTGCACAGTGCAAGATGGTCCCCTGAAAGAGAAAACTTCCTTAAAAAGCTTGTACCTCAGGCCCCTGTGTGTCTTTAATACCAGTCGGAAGGCTAAGGTAGGAAGATCGCTGTTCTAGGCTTGGAGCACAGAGTGAGTTCCAAGTCAGCCTGTACTAGAGTGAGACCCTATGTCAAAAAAGAAAAAAAAAAAAACTACTTTGAGCTGGAGCAATTGCTCAGCAGTTAAGGTGTTTGCTTGCAAAACCTGACGGCCTGGGTTTGATTGCCCAGTACCCACGCAAAGCGAGACGCACAAGGGGGTGCATGCATCATCAAGTTCGTTTGCGGAAGCAAGAGGCTGTGGCACGCCCATTCATTCTCTCTCTCAATAAATAAAAATACATTTTTTGAAAAAGCACACACCCCAGGAGCTCTTCGTGTTTTGACCACTCCCAGTGTGCACTGCGCATCCAGTGTGACCAGCTACCATGTGCCTGGCCCACTGTGCCAACCCCTCAGGAGAACCCAGCCTGGGACGCCTCACCACATAGGGAACTCCAGAGCCTCAGCCACAGGCTGACCCAGGTAAGTTGAGGATAAGGTGCCCACAAGACCTTAGAATTCCAGGCCAGACCACTACAGCCCAGCAACTGTCTGTTTTCCCTTAGTGGGGAAGAGGCAGACTGATTCTAACCTCATACCCCATGAAGTCTGACCACCTCAGGGCACCAGGGTCCTTTGAAGAGCCCAGGCCTTGGCACCCGAGAAAACAAGCTCTCCCTCAGTTCCTCAGACCCTGATTGCCGGGCTGAGCAACTGTCCCCTGGCTGCCATTTGTGAGCGTGGAGAGGCCTGCTTTCTGAAACTGTTCCCTACCCCTCCGACTTCCTACAGAACCCCAGCTCGCTCGGCTCTCCCCTCTGTTCATGGGATCGCTCCAGCTGGGGTCCAGCTGGGTGGGAGGGGCTCAGCAGAAAGCCTGTGACATATTTGGTTCTTTTCATGGCCATGGGGACCCCCCCGCAGGTGGGTCCTATTTTCACAAGTTCCTAATCGTTCACAGGGGAAGAGGCTGAGACTCCCAGAGGAGGGGATTTGTCCAGAAGCCCAGGGCAAGTCCATGGCAGAGCTGGTTCTTCAGTCTCACTTTGGTTTCAGTTAGGTTCAGTTTCTAAGATAAAGTTTTTTTCTCCCCTGCTTTGGTAGTGGTTGGGAGTTTTGTTAGTTGGTTTTAGTTTCAGGTTTCAGTGTTTAGGAATAAACCCGGGGCCTTATGCATACTAGGCAAGCACTCTACCCCTGAACCATATCCCCAACCCCATCTCCCCTGCTTTGAATTTCCAAAATCGTTCTTGTTTTCCTGGAACATCTGCAGATAACAGTAGTCAGCAGCTTGGGTTCTCCTACTTTCCCCTTAGGCTGAATTCTACCTAGTGGGGTTTGGAGGTATGTGTGTATGTGTGTGTATGTGTGTACTCTGTGGATCTCATTTCAAAGTATGTTTACACACATTAAACATACATGAGGAAAAAGGAAAGCAATTGTACCAAAACATTCAGAAACAAATTTGAGATATAGGCTGAGTGTTCAAAAAAAATAGTCATATAGGCCCCTTTATTTGATAAATAAATCTGTTGGGGATCCAGGCATGGTGATGCATGTCTATAATTCCAGCACTCTGAAGGCTCAGGTGAGAAGATGGCTGTGAATTTGATGTGAGCCTGTGGCTACATAGTGAGTTCCAAGCCAGTCTACGATTCGTGAGATCCTGTCTCACGTCCAGTACCCAGGCTAGGCAATCACTCAGGCCAGGTCAAACAGCACCTTATCACACCTGAGCTGAACTGGGCAGCTCATTATCTTGGTAATGGAGAGGTAAGTACCTGGGCGTGGGGAGGAGGTCAGTGCTGCCACCGCAGTTAAGCCCTGATACCCCCCCCCCCACCTGCGGAATCTGTTGGAGCTTCCTAAGCCTCCAAACCCTTATTCCTTGTCTTGTGCATCACCAAGAAATGCTAATTTCCAACATCAACCTGGATGCAGATGAATCAAAGACCAATCCAAGCCTTGGCCGCAGGAGGGAGGAAACCCAGCTGCAGCAAACTGGCCTGTTTGGGTGCTGGGGACAGGGTGGAGAGGACAGACAGATGGCGGGGCTTCCTCTCGTGACAGGGAAGAGGGCTTGGGAATGTCTGTGAACTGAAGAAAGCAAAACTGGAACCCCTGACAATGTCACCCACAAGCAAGACACCTCATTGAACACTCACTCCCAGGCCATGGAGCCCAGCACAGGGCAGCAAACAAACACTTCCTGGGGTGCACGACTCACAGGCGCAGGGGCCCAGGGCTGGGGTGAGGACGGCAAGAAGAGAAAGAGAAAAAACAGGGCTCAAGTGATCCCCAGAGTCTGACAGGTTCTGTGACAGAAAGGAGCTCTGGGAAGGCTACTTAGGAGGCAGACTTTGAAAGGTGGGCTGGACGTGAGCTGGAAAGGGACAGAGGCTACAAGGCCACTATCACACAGGGACTTCTTTGGAAAGGGGGACAATGGGTGCAGGTATAGCGGAGATGCCAGGCACCATTCATCTGAGCCCCAGGTCCACTCTGCACATTGCTTTGGGACCCAGGAGACTGCCCCTCCTGGATCATATCAGTGATAACCTTGACCATGGCTTCTGGTCTGGTTCAGCATGTGGGAGTCACTGAGGGGAGAGGCTGGTGTACTGATCACCCCCTTAGCTTGTCCCTTCCAGGCAAAGAGTGTCTATTGTCACTAATCCCAAAGTATTCCACTGGTGTGTTTTGGCTTCTGTAGACTCCAACCACTCTTTGTCAAAGTCACTTCATGAAACATCTCCAAATGCACACTCCATGCCCTGATATAGGAGGCACAGAGGAGGTATTCCATTATCAAAGTATGACAATACAATCATCTAAGCAAGGGGAGGAGCAAAGACATTCCCTCATCAATGCAAAGCACTCAATAGTAAGCCGGACGTGGTGGCACACACCTTTAATCCTAGCATTCGGGAGGCAGAGGTAGGAGGGTCGCCGTGAGTTTGAGGCCACCCTGAGACCACATAGTGGATTCCAGATCAGCCTGAGCTAGAGTGAGACCCTACCTCAAAAGAAAGAAAGAGAGAGAGAGGGAGTGAGGGAGGGAGAGAGGGAGGGAAACAACAAAGCCCCTTTCCCAGACACAGAACTGTTCATGCCTCACCCCTACCTTGTAAGCATCAGGTAGGTTAGAGGCCATCAACTGCATCCCCAGATCCACAACAGTGACCCAGAGAGCAAATGAAGACTTGCCCATGAGACTTGGCTGATCAGGAGGACAGCTAGGGCCTAGAGCCTGAATTTCTTTTATTTTTGGTGTGTGGGGGAGAGCTTGTTAATCTAGTCCCTCTTCTATAGATGCAAATGTATGTAAGCCTGGTACAGTGAAAGAAATTCAAGAGGACTGTAAGGTACATATACACCTTTAATAGAGGTATGATTCATTCCACAAATATTTATTGAGCTGTGACCAGGTTTGCAGACTTATATTAGAGTTGGAGGGATGATAAAGATTAGATATGATGGCAAGTGAGTCACAAGAATGGCTGCCAGCACAGGGTGGTGGACGGCTAGCTCTGGAGACCTGGCTCCAAGATCCATCATCAATAAACTCAGAAAGTTTAGGGAGAGCTACATAACCAATCAGCCAGGCAGGATGTGCCCACTGCAGCAACAGTGGCATGACTACTATTATGGGGTAGCCATCTGCCCTTTGGCTGGATTTGAGGCCTGCTCCACAGCATGGAATTCATGCCTGGTACTGAAAACCTAGTCAAAAGGCTGGGAAGGTCATGGGTACTAGGAGAGAAGCTACGACTGCTGTTTGGCTAAATCCATATGTTGTGCCCATCAAATTTCCTTCTAAATATTAATGTTGATGTCCATAGATTAGCGCTGCTCTCACCATTGGCTGAAGAAGCTTCTTTTCGCAGACATTGACTATTGGAAAGACACAAGCTCATCAAAGTGCTGAAAACAAGTGACTGTTGAGTGCTCAGCACTATTTGAGACATCTCTATCATCCCCTCCAAGGCTCAGGGAACATTCTGGAAGAAGGTATGTTGCCAAAGAATGGGGATGATTTCTACAGAACACCGAATTCCAGACACGAGGTGGTCATTGCATTCATAACCGCACAGCAACTGTCATTACCTGCACAAGACCTGCTCAATGTTGGGCCTCAACATTCTGTCATGGATGGCGGATCAGGGCAGAGGGAAAAAAAGTAGCTTCAAAATGGTTTGGTGTGGTGACGCACACCTTTAATTGGAGCACTGGGGAGGCAGAAGTAGGAGGATTGCCATGAGTTTGAGGCCACCCTGAGGCTACACAGTGAATTCCAGGTCAGTCTGGGCCAGAGTGAGACCCCAGCTCAAAAAACCAAAACAAGAGAAAAAGCCATCAAAATGGAAGAGAGACTTGGGCGTTAGAAGGGGTTTGGTGGAAGGAGGATTATGAGGGGACAAGACAAGAAACAGTAACAGGAGGGGATTCTGATCAAATTATATTATACACATGTATGAAACTGTCAACGAAAAATGTTTTTTAATATTTTTATTAATTTATTTGCAAACAGAGAGAAAGAGAGAGAATAGCCACACCAGAGCATCTTTCCACTTGCAAACAAACTCCAGACGTGTGCACCACTTTGTGCATCTGGCTTTACATAGGTACTGGGGAACTCAAACTCAGGCCACAGGCTTTGTAAACAAGCACCTTTAACCATCGAGCCATCTCCTCATCACAGTAAAAAAGTTTTTAAAAGAACAACTAGGGGGCTGGAGAGATGGTTCAGTGGTTAAGGCATTTGCCTGCAAGCCTTTAGACCAGAGTTTGATTCCCCATTGTCCACGTAAGGCCAGATGCACAAGGTGGCATATGCATCTGAAGTTTGTTTGCAGTGGTTAGAGGCCCTGATGCACCCATTCTCTCTCTCTCTCTCTCTCTCTCTCTCTCTATGTCTCTCTCTCTCTCAAACAAGTAAATAAATAAAATGTTTAAAAAAAAAAAAAAAAGAGAACATCTAAGCCGGGCATGGTGGCACATGCCTTTAATCCCAGCACTCGGGAGGCAGAGGTAGGAGGATCGCCATGAGTTCAAGGCCAACCTGAGACTACATAGTGAATTCCAGGTCAGCCTGGACTAGAGTGAAACCCCACCTTGAAAAAAAATTAAATTAAATTAAAAAAATAAAAAAAGAACATCTAGAAAGTTCAGCAGCTAAGCAGGGTCACATCACTTTCAGATGCAGCTGCAAAGCAGAGTGCCCGCCGACAGCTCTGGACTTCTCAGCAGGAAGCCAAGACCCTCTCCACCCTCTAGTTACGATCACTGGGGACCCTGAGCTCCCACTCTGCCACCCTGACAGAGGAGTGACCCGCAGATCCCCACAGTCCTACTTCTCACCACCAACACTGTACTCACCGTTCCTCGTGTCCACCAGGATTCTCCTCACTTGTTCCACTGCTCTCTTCACGTAGAATGCTTAATGAGCCTTCAAGAATCAACTCTGGATAGTTACTCTACTCTTCATACTCACTAACAAAATAGTAGGCAGAGGTATGGGCCCCAGCTTTATGGAATTCATGATTCAACCTATTAAATAATAATAAAGTACTAAGTATGGCTCCGTGGTAGAGTGATTGCCTAAAATACATGAGGTCTTGAGTATGATCCCTTACCACCCTCAAGAAATATTTTAAAAACCACCAATAGTAACTGAGCTAGTTAGAATTCATGAATACACTTTACCTGCATGGGATAGTAATAAAAATAGCAATCTCTTTGGAAAGCAGGAAGTCAAATGTGGCTGAGGAATGATTGAGTAATAAGTAGTCACACAGGAGGAACGAATGGGTGGAGAGATGGAGAACTGGGGATGGGTGATAGTCAATAGATGAGTGGAGAATGAGATGGATGGTTTCACGGATGGATGGATGAGAAGCTTGCATCAATTAAAATGTGTTTGGGAGACGTGCGGTAATCTTAGGACTCAGAAGGAAGAGGCAGGAAGGTCTTCAAGGCCAGCCAGATTATACAATGATACTCTTGTCATTAAAAAAAATGAATAAATAAACCTAGGGAATTCAGTCTCTTGGTATTTAGGTTGAACTTAAGGGAACATTAATAAGCTCCCTAGTAAATGTAATGTTTGCTGGCTGGGTTGTAGCTCAATAGCAGATCAGTTGCCTAGTTGTCTAGTGCCCACAGGGCCATGGTTTCCATCCCCAGTAATAACATGAAGGATAGACAGACAGACAGATAGTGTTGCAGTTGCTTTCTTATTGCTGGGACAAAGTACACAACCAAAATCAGCTGATGGGAGGAAAGTATTTTATTGTGTCTCACAGTCTCGAGGGGAAGCTGCCTGATGGCAGGGGCAGCATGGCATGAGTGACTCCCTGGCTTGCTGACCGTCAGGCTGGGCTTACTGGGTTTAACCCGACGGAAGCCCAGAGGAGTTAGGTCAAAAGACCCTCTAGGCTTATGGGGACTAACAAAAGCTATCTTTTAAGTGAGTGATTCCTGTATGAGACAACAGTGAAGCCATAGATGAGAAAGGAAAGGAGGGCATAGACTGCTGCTAAAACAAAGAGAATGTGACTTCCACATCTTGCACACTGCCCCGCTCCCCCCACCCCACCCCATCCCGTGCCCCTCAGCATGCTCCCCTACCATGGGATTTCTTCCATCCCACAGGACTCTTAACAGCCATGTCCCAGCCTGCCCTGCTCCTTGCAGGCTCGGCCTTCAAGTTAGCTCTGCCTGCTCCATGGCCCGCCTTCTCCTCTCTCCATGGAGGGTGCTCAGTGACTTGTCAAATCCCTGCCTTCCAGAGCCTCCACAGGGCAGAGGGGAGGGGGGCAGTGCTGCTAATGACCAGACCAATGTCAGCCTAGGAAATCAGCCATTCTGAGTTTTATGAGGGTTGGTATGGGTTTCTTTTTCTTTTTTTAAAATATATTTTTATTATCTATTTGAATGAGTGGAAGAGAGAAAGAGGCAGATAGAGAAAGAGAATGGGCACACCACTGCAAACGAACTCCAGGTGCATGTGCCACCTTATGCATCTGGCTTACATGGTTCTGGGGGGTTGAACCTAGATCCTTTTGCTTTGCAGGCAAGCACCTTAACCACTAAGCAATCTCTCCATACTCAACTTCTTTTTTTAATATTATATTATATTTATTTATTTACAAGCAGAGAGACACAGGCACAAAGAGAGAAAGAGAAAGTACGGACACGCCAGGGCCTCTAGCCACTGCAAAAGAACCCCAAATGCATGTGCCACTTTGTGCATCCGGCTTATGTGTACATGGGTATTAGGGAGTTAAACCCATGTAATTAGACTTTTCAGGCAAGTACCTTAACCACTGAGCCATCTCTCCAGCCCTGAATGGATTTCTTTACAGCCAGAAATGGAGCATCGAGAGACTCTTGTGAGCCAGTAGTGGTTGTGCATGCTTGTAATCCAGCACTAGGGAAGCTGAGGCAGGAGGATGGCTACAAGTTGGAGGCAAGCCTGGGCTCTATAATGAGTTCAAGTTCAGCCTGATGACATAGCTGGGTTAGTAAAAAAAAGAAATTAATTAGTTAATTTTAATTGTTGTTTTCATTTTCTGAAGGTCTACACTGAAAGATGGTTTGCCTTTTTAAAGTATGAGAGTTTTGATTCACACCTGTAATCTCAGCATTTGGAAGGCTGAAGCAGGAAGAGTGCTTCAAGTTCGAGGCCAGGCTAGGCTACAACATGGGCTATAGGCCAATATGGGTCTCAAAATAAATAGATAAATAAATAAATAAATAAATAAATAAATAAAGCATGAGCTCTTTTTCTTTTAAAGGCAATCATGAGACAGACATGATCACACACACACACGCACACACACACACACCATGTTCCCAACACTTGGAGGTTGAGGCATATTTATGACAGTCGGAAACCAGCTTGGGCCACATAGCAAGACTGTCCAAAACAAACAAGAAAAAAAAGGAAAATAAAATAAAGTAAAGCAGAGAATTTATAGCTAGCACAAGAAAACACTAAGCTTTCAGAAGTATTTCACTCACAAGGTACAGGTACACAAGGTACTGCTCTCACAAAATCCTGCCATAAAGTTCTTAACTTTGAGCTACATGATAACATCAACTGGAGAGGGCTCAGAAACCCTGATACCCATGATGGATCTCAGAACAATTCCATCAATATCTCAGTGATGGGGCAAGGTACGGTGGTACCTCGTCTGAAACTCTAACACTCAAGAGGCTGCCCTCACAAAGCCTTTACTCCAGAAATGACAACAAAAAACAACATGAAAAGCCAGAAGTTGTGGTGTACATCTTTAATCCCAGCCCTTGGGAACCTGAGGATCACTATGAGTTCAAGACCAGCCTGGATTACAGAGTGAGTTCCCGGTAAGCCTGGGCTTGAGTGAAACTTAAAAAAAAAAATCAAGCAGGGTTGAAAGTGTGTACCTTGAGCCCAGGAGTTTAGGATCAGCCTAGCAACAGAGTAAAACCCCATCAGGTTTATTGATTTTTTGTTTGTTTGTTTGTTTGTTCATTTTGCTTTTTCAAGGTAGGGTCTCCATCTAGCCCAGACCGACCTGCAATTCACTATGTAGCTTCAGGCTGACCTCGACCTCATAGTGATCCTCCTACCTCTGCCTCCCAGAGTGCTAGGAGTAAAGCTTTGTGCCACGTGCAGGCTGTTTGCTTTGTTTTGTTGAAACAATCTCATGTAGGTTACGCTGGCCTCAGACTTGTATTCCTAATCCTCCTACCTCTATGTCCTGAATGCTAGAATTGTTAGACATTCACCCCCATATCTTGTGAAACCCCCTGTTGCAGTCAGGTTCACATTGCTGGTAGAAATCACCCAAAGAAGAGCAGCTTGTGGGGAAAAAAAAAGAGGTTTATTTTGGCTTACAGGCTCGAGGGGAAAGCCCTATGATGACAGGGAAAACGACAACATGAGCAGAGGGTGGACATCACCCCGTGGCCAACATAAGGTGGACCATAGCATCAGGAGAGTGTGCCAAACACTGGCATGGGGAAACTGGCTATAACACCCATAAGCCCGCCCCCAACAATACACTCCTTCCAAGAGATGTTAATTCCCAAATCTGCATCAGATGGACACCTAGAATTCAGAATACCTAAGTTTATGGGGGACACCTGAATCAAGCCACCATACCCCCTTCTCTTAACTGGGGTGGGGGGACACCAAAATATGACTTGTAGTATTATATCTGTAGTGGTTTGAATGTAAAATGTCCCCTTACTACCATGTGTTTGTGATTAAACTTCCTACTTATCTCCAGCCCATGGGGCCTTTGGAAGGTGGAGCCTTGCTGGAGGAGGTGTGTCATTGGAAGAGGGCCTTGGGATTTTTGTAGTCCTGCCCTGCTTGCTGGTGCTAGCCAGCTTCCTGTCTTCTCCTCTGTCCTCCCTGCTGCTGTGGAGATGGGTGCCCAGCTGTCTACCCCTACTATGCTTTCCTGCCTTGAGGAAATTTCCCTTGAAACTGCAAGATGGGAATATGCCCTTCTTTCCTTCTATTAGCTGTTTCTGGTTCAGTGACTTGTCCCAAGAAGAGAAGGCAACTGTGACAATATCCATGTCACTGATAAAGAGGTCAAGGCGCATAGCAGCTAAACACAGCTTAGAATTACTGGGGTTTCAACTCTGGTCTGTCTAAAGCTACAGTCCATGACCTTTGCTATAGTTACCTTCATGCTGCTATCACAAAACACCTGGCCCGAAGCAGCTTGTGGGAGGAAAGGGTTTATTTTGGCTTACAGACTCGAGGGGAAGCTCCATGAGGGTAAGAGAGAATGTGGTATGAGCAGAAGCTGAACATCACCTCCTGGCCAACATCAGGTGGGCAACAGCAATAGGAGATTGCGCCAAATACTGGTAAGGGAAGCTGATTATAACACCCAGAAGCCTACCCCCAATAACACACCTTCTCCAACAACCTCCAATTCCCAAATTGCCACCAGCTGGGAACCTAGCATTCAGAACACGTGAGTTTATGGGGGGCACCTGATCCAAACCACCACACCCTTCATTATCATGTTGTATTTCCTCAAATATTTGATACCATTTCTGCTGCTTGGTCACGTGTTTAAGTCACAAGACTTGTAGAAGGAGACTTACATACGACTCACTATATCACCTTGATTTCTTTGACAAATTCTTCTATCTGGAACCAAAGGAAGAGTGATATGCAAAGAAGAAATGTGTGTACACACACACATATGCGTACATAATTTATGATTTGGTGTATGTATTATATGCACTGAGATTCTCATTCAGCTATAAATTCCTCTTTCAGAGCAAACCAAGTGACTTTTCACATGTTATGTCATTTATCTCTGCACACTTTGGAGGTAGCTTCTGGAATTTCTACATTCCAGATGAGGAAACTCAGCTCAAAGGGAATCAAGTGATACAACTTCTATCACCAGTGACAAAGCCTGGCTGACCTCAAGCCAACCTGGCTTGAAAACAAGCTATGCCTCCCTCACAACCATAGCCTGATTACACCCTCAGCCTAGTTTAAGCAGAACTAATGAGCCTTAGGGGACTGTTTTCTTTTGAGATAGAGTCTCATGTAGCCCAGGATAGCCTCAAACTCATTATACAGCCAAGAATGACCTGAAATTCCTGATTCTCCTGCCTCCACTTACCTAGTACTGGGATTCTAGGCATGTGCCACCATGCCTAATTTATGTGGTCCTAGGGATCAATGCCAGAGTTTCATGTATGCTAAGCAAGCACTCTACCAACTGAGCTACATACCCAACCCTGACACTATGTTTTCACAATCAGTTTTTAAAAAATCTATTTGTGTATATTCCAAATGCATAATCATATACAGATTTGGACTAGAAGTAGAGAATTTAGTAGTACAAAGATCAAAATTATTTTGGTATAGATTAAAGCAAAAGTTTGTGGGGACTCGGGATATAGCTCAACAGTAGAGTGCTTGCCTAGCATGTCAAAGGCCCTGGATTCAATTTCCAGTGTCACATATGTACATAAAGACATGCAAGCTTATATACACACATTAAGTAAATGGTTAAACACCAAAAGAGCTGGTTCTTGTATCCAGCTGATGTGGGTTAGTGCTGACATTGGGCTGGAGTGATGGCTTAGTGGTTAATGCCCTTGCTGGCAAAGCTAAAGGACCCAGATTCAATTCCCAGTACCTACCTAAGGCCAGATGTACAAGGTAGCACATGCATCTGGAGTTTGATTGCAGTGGCTAGAGGCCCTGGCATGTCCTCTCTCTCTCTCTCTCTCTCTCTCTCTCCATCTATCTATCTGCCTCTCTCTCTTGCAAATAAAAAAATTTTTTAAGATGCTTAACTTAAGAAAATAGATGGAAGGAAGGGTACCTACATGGCAACTGTGTCTAGACTCAAGAAAAGAACTGTTTTTGTTTTCATAATTTGAGACAGGGTCTTGCTATGTAGCCCAGAGTAGCCTCAAAGTAATCCCCTGCCTCTGCCTCCTGAGTGCTGGGATTATAGGCCTAAACCACCACACTCAGCTTAGCTGTTTTTCACAGCAAGGACAGTTGTATATGAGCACTAATGTGTGCAATGTGTGCCTCAATTTGCACTGGACTGTAAATTACACCCAGGACTCTGATCCTTAGCACAGCCCCAGGACTGAGCTTCAGCACCACCATTCCCAAGTGAAGTATCAAGGCTTGGTGGTGAACAAAGAGACGGGCCCACACCACATGTCAGAGTGGGGAAGTGGCCCTTCCTTTCCTCATTACAAGCCCGGGAAAACAAGCTCCTGCATTTAGGTATTATTCTTCACATGTTGCCATGCCTTTCACAAGTCCAGTCTAGAGAGAACACACACCCTGCTCTTCCTCTAAGATCCTTGTCCTCCAGTGGACAGTGATAAGTTGCTGTCACCACTACGGTCTGTTCTTGGACTGCATTCAAGCCATTTTCAGAAATGAGGACCATTAGGGTATCTGTTCTCCTTCCACTCAAGCCCAAAGCAAATCCCAGTGAGGGGCTGGAGAGATGGCCTGGCAGTTAAGGCACTTGCCTGCAAAGCCAAGGGGACCCAGGTTCAATTCCTCAGGACCCACATAAGCTAGATGCATGTGGTGGCTCATGCATCTGGAGCAAAATGATGAATGAATAGGTAAATAAATAAGTAAGCAAGCCAATAATCCCTTCACCTCAATTCCCTCCAGGTATGGTTTTATCTCTCACTGCAATGAGTACAACTTCCCTTTTCAACTTTTGCACAGTCTACAAATTGGCCTTTGGTCCATCCTGCTAACCAAAACAGTTTTACCAAGGTTACAGTGATCTTTAGCCAAACCCAGTCGTTGGTCCAGATATCCAACCTACTTTAGGCTGGATGCTCACTGCTCTTAGTTCCCAGCCACAGCAATACCCTGGCCCCTTGAGGACCGCTAGCTGATTGTCTCTCCACAGACAGACCTGCTTATGGGAACCATATTGCAAGCAGAAGTCCTGGGTCGTGGTGACCTGAACGTTTAGCGGGTTTGAGCTAACGTGGCTGGAAACACTCTCTTCACATACTCAGAATAGAAGACTGGGGCAGAGACACCATCAGCCTGAGTAATCCCCATTTTCCAAGATTCCAGGAATGACCTGTCCCCCTTCAAACTAGCCCAGTGCTTCTTTAGAAATGCTAAAATTCCCGGAAGACCTTCCTTCATCTGCTCGCTGCTCTATCTCTTTTCAGTTTTGCATATCTGACCACATCCCACCATCCTCCTTTGGAGTCAGGAGGAAGCTTCATTTGCAAGTGGCTACAATATGCCCTAGCCTCTGGGTATCACCCACCAGGGGTCCTTTCCCTGTCATGAGATCACACACCTGGACAGCAGTTCCTGATCCTTCCACCCACTAGCTGTCCACCTGCTCCCCTACTCCTTCCCCAGCCCCACCCCCTGCAGCTCCTTCTCTCTCTTGATCACAGTGGGAGAACTAATGGCCCCCCACTGGACTGCCTCCTGTGACTGTAAACACCATCATCCTGTATTGATGGCCCTTGACATTCTATTAGGGCCATTTGGGGCTTATCCTGACACTTATTTTCATTTCAAAACAGGGTTAAAAAGTGATCTATAACTGCCTGATACCTAAACAAACATCCAGACCCATTATGTCAATAAGTTGGTAAATGTTTTACGCCCTGGTCTCCAGCTGCCGCTGGGATAAAGCCGACCATTTGCCAGATGCTATGATGCTACCTGCAGAACCGTTCGTGAGGGTTCTAGGCCCTAGAACAGGAGCAGAAAGAAGCCCAAGTTTGTATTTAGAAACAGCCAAGCCTGGTAATGCCTTCCAGGAACTGATGGCGTGTGGATGTATCTAGATCTGAGCAATGATTTTGCACAACTTTGAGATCTTAGGTTTGACTCCTGTGTGCCTCACTAGTGGTGACAATTTGCCTGATCGCAAACTATTTGTTTAATCTTTTTGAGTCTCTGGTTTGTTCTTTGTAAAAAGAACACGACTGGGGATATAACTTGCCTCGTATGCACAAAGCCATGGGGCCCATCCCTAGCTCCACATAAACAGAACAGGCCTGGTAGTGCAGGCCTGTAACCCCCAAATTGGGGAGATGGAGGCATGAAGACCAGGAATTCAAGAGCAGCGTGGACTACATGAAACCTTGTCTTAAAAAACAGCCGGGCGTGGTGGCGCACGCCTTTAATCCCAGCACTCGGGAGGCAGAGGTAGGAGGATCGCCGAGAGTTCGAGGCCACCCTGAGACTACATAGTGAATTCCAGGTCAGCCTGAGCCAGAGTGAGACCCTACCTCAAAAAAAAACCAAAAAAAAAAAAAAAAACAATGATAGGCCAGGCGTGGTGGTGCCCACCTTTAATCCCAGCACTTGAGGGGCAGAGGTTGGAGGATCACCATGAGTTCGAGGCCACCCTGAGACTAATTCCAGGTCAGCCTGGGCTAGAGTGAGACCCTATCTCAAAAAAACAAACAAAAAAATACTAATAATAGTAATGATGATAAGAGGGCTGGAGAGAAGGCTTAGTGGTTAAGGTGCTTGCCTGTGAAGCCAAAGGACCCAGGTTTGATTCCCCAGTACCCACATAAGCCAGATGCATAAGGTGGCGCATGCTCCTGGAGTTCATTTGCAGTGCTGGAGGCCCTGACATGCCCATTCTCTCTTTCTCTTGCTCAATGATAACAGGATTGCCATGCAACATGCAGACCTGTCTTCAGATCCCCAGTACCCACATAAAATGCTGCGCACAGGCCGTGCGTGGTGGTGCACGCTTTTAATCCCAGCATTTAGGAGGCAGAGGTAGGAGGCTTGCTGTGAGTTTGAGGCCACCCTGAGACTACATAGTGAATTCCAGGTCAGCCTGGGCTAAAGTGAGACCCTACCTCAAAACAACAACAACAAAATGCTAGGCATAGTGGTATTGCCTTTAATCCTCAGGAGGATCACCCTGGCAAGATGGCTCGCTGGACCAGCTGAATCAGTGAACTCGGAGTTCAGTGACAGACTCCGCCTCAATCAATACACACAGCAGAAAGTGAGTGAAGGAGTCACCCTAGCTTGACCTCTGATCTCCAAAGGCATGTGCACGGATGCACTCCCACACACACATGTGCAAAGAAATTAAAAACAATATGAAATGCACCTACCTTGTGACAGTTATGCTAATTATAATCTGCAAAACAGTTTGCACAACGCCTGTCTCAGATTCTGACCAGCTGTGTTAATAGGTAAGTGGGCTGGAAAAAAGGAAAGGAGTGAATGTGCTACTAATGAATCACATCTATGTGGCCAAGACTTATCCTCACCACATGAAATATAGAAAACATGCATGTCAGCAAGTCCTGGACCACTGCAAAAAGAGATGAGCATGCACGTGCTGCAAGTCGTGGTAGAGGAGTAGAGAAGGGGTTGTTTTTTCAGTATCTTTCGTCAGTTGTTTGCATATGTGATACAGCTGGGGTTTTCTTTCTTTAAGAAAAGGCTGGAGAGATGCCTCACTGGTTAAGGCGCTTGCCTGGAAAGGCTAAGGACCCCAGTGCCCATGTAAAGCCAAATGCACAAGATGGCACATGCATCTGGAGTTCATTTGCAGTGACTAGAGGCCCTGGCATGCCCATTCTCTCTCTCTCTCTTTCTCCGAAATAAAAAAAAATTAAAGAAAAGGCTGGAGAGATGGCTCAGCAATTAAAGGTACTTGCTTGCAAAGCCTGATGGTCTGAACTTGATTCCCCAGTACCCACATAAAGCCAGATATACAAAGTGGCACATGCATCTGGAGTTTCTTTGCAGTGGCAGAAGGCCCTGGCATGCCCATATTCACTCTCTCTTCCTCTTTCTGTCTCTATCTTTCTCTCTGTGCCTCTCTCAAATACATAAATAAAATATTAAATAAGGAAAAGCTAAGCATGGTGGGCCACACCACTAATCCCAGCATTCAGGAGGCAAAGGCAGAGGCAGGAGAACCTCCATGTGTTCAAGGCCAGCTTGGGCTACTCAGAGAAGCCCTGGCTCATAAAAAGGGGTAGGAGGAGGCAGAGGAGGAGAATGGCCTGCTCAAAAAGGGATGAAGGAAGAGGGGGAAACACTAAGCAAGGTATGTGGCTCACCTTGGAAGTACTGGGCTACACTGTGAGATTCAGTCTAGCCTGAGATACAAAGTGAGACCCTGTCTCAAATTCATTAATTAAAGCTCAGTTGGTTGACCCTGAGGATAATATCCAGACAGGAATCTTAGGCAGATAGAGAAAGACACCTCGGGTCTGGGGGGATAGCATAGAGGTTAAGGGCATCTGCCTACAAAGCCTCCTGTCTCAGGTTCAATGATTTTTAAAAAAAAGAAAGATAAGGGGCTGGAGAGATGGCTTATGCCTGCAAAGCCGAAGCACTTAGGTTCAATTCCTCAGGACCCACATAAGCCAGATGCCTAAGGCGGCACATGTGTTTGGAGTTGGTTTGCAATGGCTGGAGGCCCTGGTGTGCCCATTCTCTCTCTCTCTCTCTCTCTCTCTCTCTCTCTCTCTCTCTCTGCCTCTGTCTCTCAAATAATAAAAATATTTTAAAAAGAAAAAAAAACAGAAAGATAAACCAGGCGTGGTGGCACACGCCTTTCATCACCCAGCACTCGGGAGGCAGAGTTAGAAGGATCGCTGTGAGTTCGAGGCCACCCTGAGACGACATAGTGGATTCCAGGTCAGCCAGGGCCAGAGTGAGACCCTACCTCAAAAAACCAAAAAACAGAGAGAGAGAGAGAGAGAGAGAGAGAGAGAGAGAGAAGGACATCTACAGCTTGCAGAAAGAAAGGGTGGAAAGATGCTAAAGCAATAGAGTCCCATTACATAAGAAAAAAAAAGAGAGAGAGAGAGAGCCATGCCACTTCCATGGATAAGATGCTCAAAGTTGCAAGCTGCTCTTCCCCCACCTCTCCCAGAAGCCTCTCTGGCGCAGCCCTGGCCCCCAGGTTCCTTTCCTGCCCCCACACACCCCTGCGGTGTTGTCTGTTACAGAGTCCATGGTCTCTGCTCAAGGTTATCTCCTTCCAAGAGCCCTGCTTATTCGCTCCTATTATCTTCTCTTCTCAGAGTGCAGGTATGTTATCAAAACCAATCTCATTTATTTACATGCTCACTATGTCCCTTTCTTTCTCCAGAAGATAAGCAGCAGCAGACAAGGGACCATGTCCATCTCACTGGACCGCTCTATCTCCAGCCAGCATAGAACACTGACAAAGCACTCAGAGTACTGGATTAAGAAGAAGGAACAAATGAATGAATAAATGACAATAGCTAATGATGTGCGGTGGATAAGCCATCTGAGTCCCAGTTCCCAGCAGGCTGAAATGGGCATGCAATCATACCTGGGCAGAATTTCAGGCATTTCATGCAAAAAGCAAGTGGTGGAAAAGATCAAGATGTAGACTGTAATTGTTGTTGGAGACTTCTGCTTGTGGCAAAACCCTTCAATATTAGCCCTGTGCGTTCATAGGCATAAACCGGCTGGCTAAACTCGCACTTGCTGCCTAGGCAGGCAAAAGGCATGTTGTTCCCAAAATATAAAACAAAAAAAGACAAAGTCTGACTCAAGGGAAACAAATTCTGGGGAAATGTCACAGCTCACTTTGATTGAACTCGTATTTGCTGGGTCAAGTCAATCCACTCCCATTTACTAGACTCTGTCATGATGAGCAAGATTCAGTGTTTGCCTCACTGGGTAGAAACACTCTGAACAGGAAGAAAGAAGAATGGGCTTGAAGTAGAAGTGCTAAGAATGGAGTACTAAGTTCTCCAGGACAGAAGGATGTAGAAAGTCCCAGCTACAATAAACACCAGAAAAAACCTTAGTTTCTCTACGCATGCGAGTGCATCCCAGAAGCAATCAGATCAGCATGCCAATATCAAGGTCACATCAAGGTGCCTCAGGAAGATCTGACATCCTTTCTCTAGCACCACAAATGATGGTGGCAGGCTTGGGGACAGATCCTGATCAGACTACATGTAAACTACTTCCCCCAAGCTGCTAGCACCATCCAGTTTCTTTTCTTTTTTTTCTTTTTTTTTTTTTTTTTTTTTTTTTTTTTTTTTTTTTTTTTTTTTTTGGTTTTTTTGAGGTAGGGTCTCACTCTAGCCCAGGCTGACCTGGAATTCACTATGGAGTCTCAGGGTGGCCTCGAACTCACGGCGATCCTCCTACCTCTGCCTCCCGAGTGCTGGGATTAAAGGCGTGCGCCACCACGCCCGGCGCCATCCAGTTTCTTAAGAATAGCTATCTGGGCCTGTAATCTCAGCTACTCATGAGACTGAGGCTGGAGGATCTCAAGTTCAAAGCCAGCCAGGTTACATACAGAGTTTGAAGAACTGGCTGGGTAACTTGGAAAGATCCTGGCTCAAATTTTAAAGATGTGAGGGGTAATGGGCTGGAGATGTAGTTTAGTGGTAGAGCACTTGCCTGAGTTCAATCCACAGGGAGAGGAGTGAGGGAGGGGGGAAGAAAGAAAAAAGAGCTCTTCTAACCACCACAGGTTGGGCAGGTCCAACTCAGCCAGCCAGACATGAGACTGTGATTAAAGAGGCTCTGAAGCCCAGAGGAGGATGTAATGGTGCCTCCTTTGTGCAATGGGCCTATTGCTTACCTAGAATTCACTATGTAGTCTCAGGGTAGCTTCGAACTCTTGGCAATCCTCCTACCTCTGCCTCCCAAATGCTGGGATTAAAGGTGTGCGCCACCATGTCTGGCTGGGCCTGTTCTTAAAACAACTGTTACCTAGAGCCTATGAGGACTTTTCATAGTAATAAGTCCTTTCTAGCTTACTTTATTGGAAATCACACTTTTTTTTGTTGTTGTTGTTCTGAGGTAAGGTCTCATTCTAGCCCAGGCTGACCTGGATTTCACTATGTAGTCTCAAAATCTCAGAGTGGCCTTGAACTCTTGGCAATCCTCCTACCTCTGCCTCCCAAGTGCTGGGATTAAAGGCGTGCACCACCATGCCCGGCTGGGAATCACACTTTCCAATAGGAGAGTCCATGCAGTGGTCATAGAAAACAGCCTCAGCTAAGAAGCTCACACAACTGGGTTCTTCCTTTTCCAACATCCCTGGGCCTTAAGTAACCCTTCACCTCAGTTTCCTCAACCTGAGGGTCTATATGCAAGCAGTGTCTTTCACTTTGGCGATTTTTATTCATTAATAAATTATCAAAAGACAAGTGTGGGGGCTGGAGAGATTGCTCAGTGGTTAAGGCGCTTGCCTACAAAACCTAATGACCAAGGTTCAATTACCCATTACCCATGTAGAGATGGACAAAGATGAGCATGCATCTGGAATTCCTTGGCAGTGGCTAGAGACCCTGGCATGCTCTCTGCTCTCTCTCTCTCTTTCTCTCTCTCTCTGTCTCTCTCCTTTCAAATAAATAAATTTAATGAAGAAAAATGATAGAGGAAGACACTTGGCATTGACCTGTGACCTCTACACACATATACATACATGTATATGCACACCTGCACACATGCATACACATACCTCCACACACAAGAACACACTCATACACATGCATGACATATACAAATGCAGAACTAAAAATAAGGGTTGGAGAGATGGCTTAGCGGTTAAGGTGCTGGCCTGCAAAGCCAAAGAATCCAGGTTCCATTCCCCAAGGCCCACATAGACTAGATGCACAAGGTGGTGCATGCATCTGGTGTCCATTTGCAGTGGCTGGCAGCCCTAGTGTGCCCATTCTCTCTCTCTCTCTCCCTCTTTCTGTCTCTCTCAAATAAACAAATAAAAGATTTAATATTAAGAATAAATAAAAGTAAAATTGGGGTAACATAGAATATAGGATAGCAGGATATAGGGCAGTATTAGTTTATGAAATTTGTTTTGTCTATAAATGCATAGATACTGATAAAAATATAAAATGCATTTCTCACTGTGGGTATGATTTGAATAAAGGAAGGAAAATAGCCCCAAACATACTAATCATCTCGTGGTTTCAACTGGAGTTTCCCAAACCAGATAGACTAATCAATAGGTCAGTAGTACTCCTTCCTTGATTGCCTATTTCCCTTGTTTGCCCGAGAGCCGAGCCTGGTTCCAAGTGAGCTGAGATTTGGCTCAACTCTCTAACTGTGGACACAGTGACCTAGAAAGGGAGACGCTCAATGCTGCATGTATTGTCCAGCATGACCTCAGCCAGAAAGCACTGTGAAAATAACATTATGATCATTGAAGGAAGGTGTGTTACGCTCCAGACTCAGTGCTAAGTGACTTATGCGTACTCAAGTTCATTCTCACAATAAGGTATCCGTTAGTCAAGCTATGTTTGTTTTTGTTTTTTTTTTTTTTTTTGAAAAAGAATCAGAGACAGAAAAATTATGAAGGACCCGTAAGGGATCAAGGTGGCATTGGAGCTCTCTCCTATCATTGCGTCTTTGGAGTCTTTTGGGGGGAAACACTGTTTGCACCAGGCTGAGATGCTGTGCCATACAGTGGCTTTGAACTAGCAGCTCATCCCATCAGTGAGGAACCAATGGGAACTGTGTAAGTAACCAAGCCATCCCTGCCAGGCTCTCACCCGCACTGGGTAAGATCCAGTTGGTTTACATTTCTAAGGGAGCAATCAAACTCCCCTTCATGAAGCCAGGGGGCAGGGCAAGTTCCAGAAGGCCTGAATTAAGCTGAGTGGTCTAATTTGGGGACATTCTTAATACACAAAATTTCTTCCAGAACATTTGGTCCTTTGAGATTTCCCCAAATTGCCAACGATTAGACAGAAAATTCCATCTCCTTCTCCCTGGTTGCCTCAAAGTATCCTTTGCACACCGCCCCCCCCCAAACCTCACCTATGAGTAGACTACATTTGTGGATGGCTTGGGCCCTTCCGGAACTGTGTTTCATCACTTCACTGGTGAAGCTACATGTGGCCAGTGATATTGGTTCACTGTCCCCAAGAATACAGGAGAAAAGGACCCATGTACCAATTTTCCTCATGTTAGAGAAGTTCCAGTTTTTAAATTCTCCATCCAGATTACAACATCCCCACTACCCAACAGTTCCAAGGAAATTAGTCAGGGCTTAAATTAAACTTTAACCTTGTTTCAAATTAAAAATACAATTTAGCACATTAGTTTCATATGTTTCCTACTTCCTAGCCTCAAAAACACTAACAGCTCTTTGATAGCAGGCCTTGAGGTTTTACTCAGTGCTCAGTCACCAACGCCGGGTCTCAGGGCCCCAGGCAAGGGGCTGGAGTGGGCCTTCTGCTCCCATAATGTTCTATGACTGCTTTGGCTAATGCTTCCTCCATCCCTGGACTCGCTCCAACACAGCCCCACTGGTATTCATACCTTCACACAGGAGCAGGATGAGAACCTTCAATAAATGTCACCATGCATTTTTTTAAGTTTGTTTTATTTATTTATTTATTTTTTTTTTTGAGGTAGGATCTCATTTTAACTCAGGCTGACCTGAAACTTGCTATGTAGCCCAGGCTGGCCTGAAATTCACAGTGATCTTCATACCTCAGTCTCCCCAATGCTGGGAAAGTTCGGTTAGAGAATATTTTATTATTTTGTTTTGGTTTTTTTCTTTTTTTTTCTTTTTTTTGAGACAAGGTTTCATATAGCTCAGTAGCAAGACTTGAATTCACTATATTGTGGAGACTGGCCTTGAAATATATTTTTTTTCTTTTTTAAAATATTTTTTCAGGCATGGTAGTTCATGCCTATAATCCAAGCTCTGAAGACATTGAGCTAGGAGGATCACCATGAATTCAAAGCCAGCCTGGGCTCCAGAGTGAGTTCTAGGTCAGTCTGGGCTAGAGAGAGATGTTATCTTAAAACATAACAAAAAGATCCCTTTTGACTGGGGAGATTGCTCGGTGGTTAAAGGCATTTGCTTTTACTACTGGCCTGGGTTTAATTCCCCAGTACCTCTATCAAGCCATATGCAGAAAGTGGCACACGTGTCTGGAGTTCATTTACAGTAGCAAGAATCTCTAGTTCTCTCTCTCAGTCAAGTAACTAAATAAGATATTTTTATTTACTTAAATAACTGCTATAAACAAATGCCACATGCTTGCACCACTTGTGTGTCTGACTGTATGTGAGTGCTGGGGAATTGAACCCAAGCGGGCAGATTTTGCAAGCAAATGCCTTAACTGCTGAGCCAGCTCCCCAGCCACCACCCCTTATGCATATTTTTTTTTTTTTTTGAGACAGTGTCATGTAGCCGAGGTTGGTCCTGAACTCACTATATAACTAAGAACGATCTGGAACTCCTGATCCTTCTCCTTCACACACCCCAAATGCTAGCATCATAGTCAGGCACCACCACATCGGCCTTATGCAGTGCTGGGGACTGAACCCAGGGTCTTGTGCATGCCAAGTCAGCTCACTACTGACAGAGCTTCAGCCCCAACCTACAGCAAACAGTTTAAACACGCTCGTAGAAACTGACAGGCTGATTCGAAAGTTTCTATGAAAATAAGGAGAGCCAAAAAAAAAAAAAAAAAAAATCCAATCTTGAAGAACAAAGCTGGAGGTCTCACACGGCTATATATTATAAAACTGCAATAATTGTAACAGTGTGGTTAGTTGGCACAAACAAACCAGTGAATTGGAAGAGAATCCAGAAATAAACTCACAACTATAGGCCACTTGATTTATAATATAGATGACATTGAAATGAGAAAGAATGATGCATTCAATCAATAGGGTCAGGTCAACTGGATAAACACATTACAAAAAAAAAAAAGTACACAAGAAAATTAATTCCAGGTGGATTTATAGATCGAGATTTTGCTATGTCTCAAGCCAAACAATGAGGTTTTGTTATATATTTTATGTGTATGTATGTGCGCACACACACACACACACATATATATATTAGACTATGACTTGTAATAAGCAAAATTTCATAGGGAGAATAAAAAACTGCCTATGCCAGGCGTGGTGTTGCACGCCTTCAATCCCAGCCCTCAGAGGCAGAGGTAAGCGGACCGCCGAGTTTGAGGCCACCCTGAGACTACATAGTGAATTCCAGGTCAGCCTGGACTAGAGTGAGACCCTACCTCGAACACCCCCCCAAAAAAAAAAAAACTGCCTAATAAAGGGGCTGGAGGGCTAGAGAGATGGATTAGTGGTTAAGGCACTTGCCGACACAGCCTAAGGACCCAGGTTCAATTCTCCAGTACCCACATAAGCCAGATGCACAAGGAGTTGCATGTACCTGGAGTTCATTTGTAGTGAGTGGTCAGAGGCCCAGGTATGCCTATTCTCTCTCTCGCTCTTTCTCTCTCTCTCAGACAAGTAAATATAAAAAGATGGGCTGGAGAGATTGCCCAGTGGTTAAGGTGCTTGCCTGCAAAACCTAATGACCCAAGTTCAATTCCCCAGTACTCACAAAAAGCCAGGTGCCCAAAGTAGCACATGTATCTGGAGTTTGTTTGCAGTGGCTGGGGGCCTTGGTGTGCCCATTCTCTCTGTCTCTCTTCTATCTCTCTCTGCTTGCAAATAAATAAATAACAAAATTATTTTTTAAGTTAAAAAAAAAAACTAGCCATAGGTCTGGAGAGATGGCTTAGCTATTAAGGTGCTTGCCTATGACGCCTAAGGACCCAGATTTGATTCTCCAGTACCCACATAAGCCAGTTGCACAAGATGGTACATGTGTCTGGAGTTCATTTGCAGTGGCTAGAGGCCCTGCTGTACCTATTCTCTATCTCTCTATATCTGCCTCTTTCTCTCTCTCAAATAAATAAATAAAAATTAAAAATAAAAAACAAAAAAAATTTAACTAGCCAGAAAAGAAAAAAATTGAGGGGTTAAAAAGATGACTCAGAGGTTAAGGTGCTTACCTGCAAAGTCTAACAACCCAGGTTTGATTCCCCAGTATCCACGTAAAACTAGATGCACAAGGCGGCACACGCATCTGGAGTTTGTTTACAGTGGCTGAAGGCTCTGGTGCACCCATTCTCTCTCCCTCTTTTAGTCCTTGCAAATAAATATTTTTAAGAAAAGGATAAAATTGATACATTGTACTATGGAAGGCTGGAGAGATGGCTTAGCAGTTAACTTGCTTGGCTGCAAAGCCAAAGGTCCCAGGTTCAATTCCCCAGGACCCAGGTAAGATAGCTGCACAAGGTGGCGCATACATCTGAAGTTCATTTGCAGTGGTTGGAGGCCCTATCATGCCCATTCTCTCCCTCCCTCCCTCTCTCTCTCTTTCTCTCTCCCCCTCAAATAAATAAATAAAAATACAAAAAGAAGAAGAAGAACTGGAGTTGGGGAAATGGCTCAGAGGGTAAGAGTGCCTGTCGCGCAAGCATGAAGGCCTGAGTTAGATCCCCATCACCTATGTCACAAGCTGGGCATGGCCACACGTGCCCGTAATCTCAGTCCTGTGGTGGGGGCAGAGATAAAAGAATCATAGAGCCTCGTGGTCAGCTGATCTGACCAAGAAAACAATGTACAGCTCCAGGCCCACTGAGACACTCTGTCTCCAGGAGACAAAGGGAAGAGTGGATGAGAAGAGCACTGTCCTTCTCCTCTGGCCTCCCTATGCATGGGGCACAGGGATCTATGCACAAACGTCATACATTATACATACACATACCACGCCACACACCACATAGACATCTGTAGTAACAGCACTCAGAGAGGTAGAAGCCAGAGGATTTGAAGTTCAAGGCTAGCCTGTCTCAAAACAAAACAAAACAGTATGACTGTTTATCAAAAGATTCCATCAAGGAACACTGGGCGTGGTGGTGCACTGTTTTAATCCCAGCACTTGAGAGGAGGATCACCATGAGTTCGAGGCCACTCTGAGACAACATAGTGAATTCCAGGTCAGCCTGAGCTAGAGTGAGACCCTACCTCAAAAAAAAAAAAAGATTTCATTAAAAAATTGAAGACACAGATCAACGAATAAAAAACATAATTGTGAAAATATATCCAGAGCCTAGAGTGGTGGAGCACCTTTAACCATAGCACTCAGGAGGATCACTGTGAGTTCAAAGCTAGCTTGGGCTAAAGTGCGACCCTGGCTCAAAAATAATTTTTTAAAGTGTATCCAACAAAGGACATGTAAGCAGAATAAATGAAGACCTCCTACATGTGAGCTACAAAAAGTATAGATAGGCCAATAGGAAAAAAAAAAAAAAAATAGGGGGAAAAAGAAAAACAAAAAAAGGAAGAGAATGGATGGGCACAGTCTCTCTTAGCTTTTTAAATTTATTGTTAACTTTTGTATGTGGCAATTTTCATATATGTACCTAATGTATGTTGATCATGATTTCCCCATCAGCCTCTCTTGTTCCCTGTCACCTGTACCCCTTCCACTGAGCCCCTTCTTCCCTCCAACCATTTCTCTTATTTACTTGTCTGTCTTCCTTAATCATTCGTGATGAATGACATGTTGAGACAGGTGTCATGAAGCCCACGCTCACTATGTAGCAGAAGTTGGAGGATGGCTTTGAACTCCTGATCCTTGTCCAACTATTATTTTTTATTTTTTTATTTTATTTTATTTATTTATTTTTTTGGTTTTGTGAGGTAGGGTTTCGCTATAGCCCAGGCTGACCTGGAATTCACTATGTAGTCTCATGGTAGCCTCGAACTCATGGCGATCCTCCTACCTCTGCCTCCCGAGTGCTGGGATTAAAGGCGTGCACCACCACGCTCAGCTTCCAATTATTTTTTAAATGTTTATTTATTTATTTGTGTGTGTACCATGGCAGACATGTGGAAGTCAAAGAACGACGTCTCGGTGTCTGTGCCTCGTGTTCTTTGAGATCCAGTCCCTTGCCACTGCAAACACACCACACTAGCTACCAGCCAGCTTCAGATTCTCCCGGCTCCTCTTCCCATTGTCATAGGCACATTTGGCACAGATGCATGGGCGGCCTTGCACACGGCTTTACATGGGTGCTGGGGAGTGCCAGACCCAGCGGCTGTGCAAGCAATCAGCTATAACTGCTGTGCCATCTCCCCACCCCCAACGAAGTTATGTTTGTTTGTTCGTTTGTTTCAAGGGTCTCATTCTAGCCCAGGCTATCATGGAACTTACACGGTAGTCCAGGCTGGCCTCAAAGATCCTATTGTAAGAGAGAAACTGGGATCTGAGTTGGCTTAGAATTCCCCAAGCTAGTGGCTCTCAAAAAACTCTCCAAGAGTTGGAGAGGTGGCTTAGTGGTTAAGGCATTTGCCTACGAAGCCTAAGGACCCCGATTCGAGTCTCCAGAACCCACGTAAGCCAGGTACACATGGTGGCGCATGTGTCTGGAGTTTGTTTGCAGTGGCTGGAAGCCCTGGCACCCGGTTCTCACTCTCTTTCTCTCTCTCCCCCTCGCTCTGTCTCCAATTAAAAAACAAAACAAAACAAAAAAAACCCTCTCCAAGCCATCAAGCCAGTGGCTTTCAAGTTCTTGTCTATGATCAGCAAAGAATTGAGAAATGCAGCCGGGCTGGTGGCACAGGGGCTGGAGGCAGAGGTAGGAGGATCAATCATGGCGAGTTTGAGGCCAGCCTGAGACTACATAGTGAATTCCAGGTCAGCCTGGGCTAAAGTGAGTCCCTACCTCTGAAAACAAAAAAACAACAGCAACAAAAAATTGAAAAATGCAGACATAAAGAAGGGTGAATCATGAAGGATATATTTGAGAGAGTAAAAATAGGATAGGAGAAAAGCTCCCAAGGGGAGAGGAGTCTCCTCCTCCTACCAGGAAACCCCCTTGGCAACCTGGATCAGGTCCTTTGATAAATTAGACATCCAATGGGGATGAACCTCATTGTCAAGTTGAAATGTATATGAAGGACCTTGATTGGTTGCCGGCCCCAGGAAGAGCGTGCAAACTCAGAAAGAGCCCAGCCACTGGTGCCAAGCCCAGGAGGTGGGAGAAGAATTAGGAAGCTGCTCTTTAACACCATCTTGGATCAGACAGGAGTTCTAGTCTCAGCAGGACAGGGCAGCGTCCATGTTCTTTTGGGCCTGTGTCCCTAGCTGATGACTTGCAAAGGAAAGTTACCTTGCTTCTAATCCACATCAACCCTACTATCTCAGCCTCCCAGAGCTGGGATTAAAGGCATGCCTACTACATCTGGCTGTCTAGAAATTTTTTAAAAGATGTTTCTGGTCTCTGGGCTAAAAACAAGATCTTTTATCTTTTCATTACCACTCTAAAGAGCACAGAGAAACAATGAGTTGCATCATATTGACTATTGGAAGTAGTCTAGCCAGGATTTAAGGTTTTTCTGATGTTCTAGGTCATACCCAAACATGACATCGTGACACTTGCACATCCATGGATTTTGGTATCAGCCAGGGGTCCTGAGGACACTCCTCTACAGGTAGAGAAGGAGAGCTGTATATCCAGGTGGGTGAATAACACATGAGAAGGTTTGCAAGGGAAATGTGCATTAAACTTGCTGCAAGACCTTGCACACCAAGAGAAGGGCAGAAAGGATCACTCAGTGTTGGCAAGAATACTGAGCGGCTCATACCTGCCAGGGAAGTGAGTATTTGTCTACCCGCTGGGTTTTTCTTTTCACACTGGATTCAGTGAAGTGCAGAAAGTAATGGAATCTGCCCACATTGTTTGTCTCTCCCCAGCCTCAAGGGGCAGTGAGGTGGTGGTGGCCAGGAAGCTCCAGGACTGTCACCACCATGCCTGTGCGCTTTGAGCTGCTGGCGGCATCTGCTTTCTCCATCCAGGACAGAACCCTCTCTTCAGTCTTTGTCTTCTTCCTGCTGCTTTTCCAAGACATGAAACACTCCCATTTCTCCCTGCGTGGCATTTTGCTAGAGTCTGAAAACACCCCTGGGAATGACACTCAGTTCTGACTGGCCAGAGAAACAAACAGGCCCACAACTGCAAACAACATGTGTTTCCAATTGCATCAGAAGGACGTTCTGAGGAGTGTCCTAGTTGTCAAGGTTATGGCCATTTTAATTCCTCTATAGGTTCAAATGACAAAGAGATTAGGCCAGTATACACTGGAGGCATGTTCCCCTCTCTTGTGACTTGTGAATGGAGTGTGTTGTTTTCCTTATCTTTGCTTCTTTGTTGATGTTTATAGTGTAAACTGGCCTTGAACTCACTATAGCCCAAGAGGACCTTGAACTACTGAGTCTCCTGCTCCCACCTTCCAAGTGCTGAGATTATAGGCATATACCACCCTGCCGGGCTCAGTTTTCTTTATTTTTATTTATTTATTTATTATTATTATTATTTGGTTTATTAAGGTAAGGTTCACCCTAGCTCAGGCTAATGGAATTCACTATGAGTCTCAGGGTGCCCTCGAACTCATGATGATCCTCCTACCTCTACCTCCCAAGTGCTGGAATTAAAGGTGTGTGGCACCATGCCCGGCTCAGTTGTTTTTACTGGTTTTTTTTCTTTACTTCTTGACGTTAGTGAGACTACACTTTGGAGCAGGGGCATTTGGGGGAGTTAGAGACAGAGTCTTGCTCTATTTCCCAGGCTGGCTTAGACCCTGTTAGGTAGCTGAGGCTAGCCTCAAATTTGTGGTAGTCTTCCTGTCTCAGCCTCCTGAATTCTTGAATTTTAGATGTGAGCCCCCATGCTATGTAGAGACTACACTTTTCACATGCACTTCTTGGCCATTTCTGTCTGTTTCTTTCTTTCTTTTTCAAATTTGGCAGTGCACATATTTTGACTATTTTGCCCTGAAATTTCCTTGAAATTTTGAAACAATGTTTTATGTAGCAAAGAAATTAACTTCACATCTGTTACACTGCAAATATTTTTATCAACATTTGGTTTCTCATTTTTTAAAATATTTTTGTTTATTTATTTGAGAGGCACATAGAGAGAGAGAATGGGCACACCAGGTCCTCTGGCTGCTGCAAATGATCTCCAGGTGCATGTGCCACCTTATGCATCTGGCTATGTGGGTCCTGGGGAATTGAATCTGAGTTCTTAGGCTTTGTAGGCAAGCCTGCAGCCTTAACTGCTAAGCCATCTCTCCATCCCAGTTTCTCATTTTTTTAATACTATATATATTTATGTATTTATTTAAGAGAGAGGCAAATAGAGAAAGAGAGTTGGTGCACTAGGGCCTCTAGCCACCTGCAAACCAACTCCAGACACATGTGCCACCTTGTGCATCTGGCTTTTATGTGGGTACTGCAGGAATCAAACCCCAGTCCTTAGGCCTTAGAGGCAAAAGCTTTAAGCACTGAGCCATCTCTCTAGTCCTAGCTTCTCGTTTATCATTTTGTGGGTTTTTTTTTTTTTTTGCTTATATATATATTAGTTTTAAATGTTTCATAGCAAAAATCTATTAAAACTTCTATATTTTTGAAGTATTAGTAAAGTCCTTTTCATCTCCAGACTTTAAAATTGATATGTATCCTTTATAATATGCTTTCATGTGTTTTCATTATATAAATATACAATAACCTTTTGGGGGTTGGGTTTGTGTGTGTACGTGTGGGCACACATGTGTGTATCTATGTGAAAATCTAAGGTCAACGTTGGGTGTCTTTCTCAACCACTCTCCACATTATTTTTTTCCACCTTATTTTTTGAGACTGGGTTTCTTGCTGAACCTAGAGTTCCCTGGTGAGACTAGCTAGGCCATGAGCCCCAGGCAGCTCCTGTCCCCACCTTCTCAGAGCTTGGGTCACAGGCGTGTGCCACCATGCCCGGCTGTTACATGGGTGCTGAGAACCAAGCTCAGGGTCCTCGTGCTTATATGGAAAGCATGTTAACCACTGAGCCTTCTCCCTACTCTCCGTGTTTTGAAACAGTATCTTGCTCTTTAGCTCTGATGGGTCTGGAATTCACTATGTAGACCAGATGGCCTCAAACTTGTAGCAATCCTCCTGCCTCTGCCTTTGCAGTTAGAAAGTTCTAGGCCAACCTGGGCTACATAGCAAGTACCAGGCCAGACAGGGTTAATAACGAAAGCTTATGTTAAAAATAAGTAACTAAACAAAAGAAGAGAGGGTAGGAGGGGAGGGAAAGGAGGAAGAAAGAGAGGGAGGGAGGGAAGGGAAGGGAAATACACTAAGGAGATCTTGAATAAGTAAGCAGTGTTGTATAGCCATCAATGACCCACCTGCAAGAGCAACAGCACCATTTGTTGGATAATGGAAACTTGTCCCACTCATTTTTCTTTATTTCTTTTATTTGGTTTGTTTGTTGTGTGTGTTTTGTTTGGTTGATTTTGGTTTTGGGGTTTTTGTTTTGTTTTGTTTTGGTTTGTTTGTTTGTTTGTTTTGTTTTTTCAAGGGAGGGTCTCACTCTAGCCCAGGCTGACCTGTAATTCACTCTGTATTCTCAGGGTAACCTCAAACTCATGGTGATCCCCCTACCTGTGCCTCCTGAGTGCTGGGATTAAAGGCTGTGCTGGGATTAAAGGCTTGCGCCATCACACCTGGCTTGTGTGTTTGTTTTGGTGGCAGGGTCTCACTCTAGCCCAGGCTGACCAGGAACTCACTCTGTAGTTCAGGTTGGTGTCAAACGCACAGCAGTGCTCCTACCTCTGCCTCCTAATTGCTAGGATTTATAGGCATCAGCCACCAAACCCAGCCCTACTCATTTTTCTGCACTTGGATGGTATAAGGGGAGAGATCTGACCCAGAAAGACCTCCCTAGTGGTGCAGCATGAGCCTGGACTTCCCAGGCTGGAGATGTGGTCTAATGAGAGACTCAGATGTTGCAATAATGTGGGTGAGAGCCCATTTCTTCCCACTGTTTTTCTAGAATTGATTACCCATCTTCTCTTAGCCCACTTTATTAACCTGGATCTCACTCTATAGCCCACGTTGGCCTGTAATGCTTTATGTAGCCCAGGCTGGCCTCAAATTCATGGCCATGCTCCTGCCTTGACCTCCTGAGTGCTGGGATTATAGACATGAGACACTTGCCACATCTGGCAAAAGTCTATATCCTAAAACTTGACCTTGATGTCCCTCTTCTTGGATCAGGCTGTAAATGAGAGAGGCATCCTTGGTCCTGGGTTCCTTATCTTCCCTAGACATGGGTCCACAGGCTCTCGAGGGTGCAGATCACTGCTGGAAGTGACAAAGTGGTGTCACCCACTCACCATTCCTCAGCTCTGGAGTGATAGCAGCCCTCCTGGATGGTAACTTTGCTCTGAGGGGTACGGAGGGTGGATTCCTCGAACTGTCTTCCACCCCAGTCCTTCAGAAGGTATGATTCTAGATCCTTCCATTCATTCATTATGCATTCACTGAATATCTACCCAGTGTTATGGACCTGGTATAACCCTACAACAGATGCTAGAGCTGGCTCATACCTATAGTCTTACCACTCGAGAAGCTGAGGCAGAAGGATCACAGTGAGTTCCAGGTCAGCCTGGAGTGAGTTCTGGGTAAACCTGGGGTAGAGTAAAAGCTTGCCTCAAAAAACAAAAATAAAGACATTCTGCTGCCTGGCATGGTAGTATATGCCTACAATTCCAGCACTCAAGAGGCTGAGACAGGAGAATGGCAAGTTTGAGAAATCATAGTAAGACTCTGACTCAAAAGAAAATTAAAAATGCCTAGGGATGAAGTTCAGAGGTAGAGTGCTTGCCTAGCATGATGGGGCTATGGGTGCAATTCCTAGTGTTATAAGAAAAAAATTAAGAAAGTCTGAATATTAATCAATGTGTCTTTTACCAGTTTCAAAAATTAAAAAATATATTCCAAAAATTAGAAAAATATATATATATTACAAGGATGGTGACCACACTCCTATAATTCTAGCACCTGGGAGGCAAAAGCAGGAAAATCATCACAAGTTCAAATCCAGCCTGGTGTCAACATAATAAGTTTCAGCCAGGGCTACATAGTGAGGGTTTGTAAAAAAGAACAACAACAAAAAAAAAAAAAAAAAAAAAAAAACCAGAAGGGCTTGCTTGGGGATGAGGTTGTACCTTAGTTGGTAGAATGCCTGACTCAACCTGCATGAAACCCTGTGCTCCATCCCCAGTGCCACACAAACCTGGTATAGCGGCCTGTCATCCCGGCACATGGAAGGTAAACACAGAATCAGAAGTTCAAGGTCATCTTCAGCTATGGCTACATAACAGAGTTCAAGGCCATCCTAGGCTAGAGACCCTGTCCTGAGACCCTGTCTCAAAATACACACACACACACACACACACACACGCACGCACACAGAGGCATTTTCAAAGTTATGTGACAAAAGATCACGCTGGAATTCCTCTAACCCAGGGTGTAGAAGGTTCTCTGGAGGCAGTGAGCCTCCTCAGTGTGAGATTTGCAGCCTGGCTAGACATCTCAGAGAGCCCCTGAGTCTCACCGGAGAAGTTCCTTCAGATAAGGCTTGCAGAGCTGAAGGTCCCCACATGTGCACCTCAGGAGCCATGTCACCTGCCAGCTCTTCAGATGAAATTCATTGTCCTAAAGTGAGTACAGATCTCACCAGAAAAGACTGTCCTGGGCCCAGCCCTCCTGGAGTGACACATTGCTGCCCCTGATGTCCCACTTGTGCAATGGCCCTGGTCCCTGTTGTCAGGCTCTCTTTTCCTTCCCCTCCCTTCCAGGAACTCCTAAACCCATCTACCCTTTTTCTACCTACATCCATGGCCAGAGACAGGGAGGACTACCCAGATGTCCTGGGGCCTGAATGTAAGACCTTCCTATCTACTACATCAGGCCAGTCAAGGGACCTTCACAGGTGGGAGTCAAATAGACATGCCCTAAAGCAGTAGAGAAGAGATAGGCAAAATGAAACTGGAGTTAAGAAGTATACATCTAAAGAAGGAATGTGCCCAGCAGAGGGTGGTGGTGGACTGAAGGGAAGGGATGTTGTCAGTCTCAGCGCCACAGAAAAGTAGTTCATTCATTCACTCATTCATCATCACTCATATAGTCACCATTCCTATCCCTCTGTGGAGCATGATTGCAGGCCTGAGGCTATAGAGTGAAGAAAACTGACAAGATCCTGCTTCTATGGAGTTTCTGATCTATGAAGGAGTCAGACAATAAGGAAAGATAACTAAGTAAAGTAAATTGCAGGTCAAGGATGGTAAGTGCTATGAGGAAGTCAGCTTGTCATGGGAAAGAACAGATTGTGGGATTGGAGAGGGATGATGGCAATTTTTTAAAAAGGCTGATTGTGGGATGGAGGAATGGCTTAGTGGTTAAGGTGTTTGCCTTCAAAGCCAAAGGACCCAGGTTCGATTCCCCAGGACCCACATTAGCCAGATGCACAAGGTGGCGCATGCATCTGGAGTCCATTTGCAGAGGCTGGAGGTCCCTGGCACACCCATTCCCTCTCTTTCTCTCTTTCAAATAAATAACTAAATAAAAAATTAAATAAAATAAAAGGCTGCTTGCGGGGCTGGAGAGATTGCTCAGTGGTTAGGTATGCTTCCTGAGCAAGCAGTAGGGCCTGAGGGGGCCTGAAACTGCCCAAGTTCAAATCTCCAGATCCTATGTAAACAGCTGCATGTGGCCAAGCACACCTGTAACCCCAGAGCCACATGGAGGAGCAGAAACCAGGGAACCTATCAGGCTCTCAAACAATAAAATGTGGGCAAGGATATGGAGAAAGAGGAACCCTTACTCACTGCTTGTGAGAGTGCAAACTTATACAACCACTATGGAAATCAATATGGAGATTCCTGAGAACAACGAAAATAGAGCTACCAACTGACCCAGCTATTCCTCTACTGCAATCTACCCTAAAGGCTCCTCTCTTCCTCTCTTCACTACAGAGAAATTTGCTCAGCCATGTTTTCAGCTACTCAATTCACAATAGCTAAGAACTGAAATAAAACCAGAGGCCTATTGTTTGACAAATAGATAATGAAGATGTGGTACATATATACACAATGGAATTCTACTCAGCAGTAAGGAAAAATGATCTAATGGAATTTTTAGAAAAACTGACGGAACAGATCACACTAAGAAAGGCAAACACCGCATGTTCTCTCTCATCTGTGGTTCCTAACCTGGAACAGCTTGAGTTGCAGGTGTACCTGACAGGCACATCAAGAGACAAATAATAGGGATGTGAGGGTTTGGAGGAAGGGAATGGGAGTGGGGAGATACACACAACACTAAATCCAAAATGAATTGGTACCATAGAAACCATCCTCCTGGATAGCAGACTAAAAGATACAACCCTCAATAGGAGTATGGTCAGACCATCTGGTAAGAAGGGCTCTGGGGAGGGTAGGCTGAAGCCTAACCCTAAAACATTTGGCTCTGGCTTATAACTCCCAGAACTAGAAATCAGCTACAACCCACGCTCAACTGTTGATCAGAGAGACCTATGAGGTCCCCAAAACAAGACAGGCTTCTGCCAAAGCTCTTGATTACCTGCCTGAGGTAAAAAGTAAGACCTTATTACTGAAGATACCACATGCTGCTGCCACAGAACATGGAGGGATCTGGATAAATCTGCAAGGAAGCCAGATGGTCTACCCATATAGTGCTGAAAAGCGCTACATGAGCTGTGGGGGAAATGGCCAACACCATAGTGAGCAAGCAGGGGACACTGCTTTATAAAAGCAACCAGCCTGACAAGAAGTACACACCTGTGCAATGGTGGCACCCAGCCTAGGTGGGTAACCAATGGCTCTGTGATTGGCTAAGAGATCCTCTCAGTAGAAAGGAACCCATAGCTGGAACTTGGAACCAAGTCAGAAGCCTATGGAGACCAAGATTATGGACTCCAACAAGAAGCTCCCACTAGTCTTTGGCCAAAGCAGAGGCTACAGATGGCTTAATGGTTAAAGTGCTTGCCAGCAAAGCCAAAGTTCGATTCCCCAGCACCCACATAAAGCCAGATGTACAAGGTAATCCTGAAGTACCCATTCATTCATTCTCTCTCTCTCTCTCTCTCTCTCTCTATCTCTCTCTCTCTTTCTCTCTCATAAATAAAATAAAAATATATATTTTTAGAAGTATCAAAGCAGAAATCTAGAAGCTGCCGGAAGCTCAACTCTAAAGTAGACTTAAAACACACCCACCATGGATCAGGGAATTTTGCAGGGGGGGCGGTGGACATTGTAAGGGCCACAGGGTGGGAGGGAGTATCCAGAGGCATTTCTCCCTCTGTCCCCCACAATGACTGACTGCTGCTCTCATAACACATAGCACACATCACCATGGTGAATGCCAGCAACCCCACTGAGGAGGGCCCTCAGTGGAATAGAGTCAGGGAGGAGGGGAATGATGGTTCCAACACATGATGTGTCCATACAAAGTTTCTACTTTAATAAAAAAAGGGGGGCAGAAAATGAACACTTTGTAGTTTGAATGCTACTTTGTATAGCCTGAGCTCTCATTCTAATCATTTTTGTTCTGTCTTTTCCTTTTTCACAAATTTTTATTTATTTGAGAAAGAGAGAGAGAGAGAAGGAAAGAATAGGTGCACCAGGGCCTCCAGCCTCTGCAAAAGAACTCTAGATGCATGCACCACATTGTGCATCTGGCTTATGTGGGTCCTGGGGAATTTACCCGGGGTCCTTTGGCTTTGCAGGCAAGTGCCTTAGCTGCTAAGCCATCTCTCCAGCCTTCTTCTGTCTCTTCTTGTTTCTTTCCATAAAAGATTCCTTTACCCATTTATAGAATTTGAAATTAGAAGCTCTTTTGCTTCAACAAAAAATAAAAATAAATAAATAAAAGGTTGCTTATGGCAACTGAGCAAAAACCTCCAAGTTGAGTGAACTATTTGGGTGTGTTAGGAAGAGAACCAAGTAAAGCCAGACGCACAAAATGGTGCATGCACCTGGAATTCATTTGTAGCGACTGGAGGCCCTCGTGCACCCACTCTCTCTGTCTGTCTCTCTCCTCTCTATCTCTCTCCATGCAAATAAATAAATAATATAAAGAGTGTTCTGGGTAGCAGAAACTGCAATTACAGAGAGAAGGAAGGCTGGAGTGCTAGAGAAACTGTGAAGAGTCTGGTGATGGGAGGGGTTGGCAAGTGGGGAGGAAGAAAGGCAACAGGGAGCAAGTGGTCCGGGGCCTTGTCGATGGAGGCAAGGCTGTGGTAAGACATGCAGGCAGATCCCATCACATGCAAAGATTGGCATGGCATGGAGATAGACCCAAATATTATCCTGGGGTTTGAGGGCGGATTGTGAGGCACAGAAGCAGAGCCCAGTACCGCCAGGCAGAGGCTTCACCAGAGATTCCTGAACCTTCTGCTCCCATTGGCCAGCGGATGAAGCCTGTGGCTTGAGGCTGCCTCCTTGAACAGGAAAAGTAGGTTAGTGTACTGCTTACATCCCAGGCCCATGAGGCAACCTGATGATCAGACTCTGCCTTCCCATGGACAGGTCTTCCAGAAGGAAAAGCACGCCAGAAACACAGGTATTACACTCGCTTGAATGCTTCTGTTTTCACTGTAAGTCAATCCATACTATAGCCTCACATAACGTAATATAAGTATCCATAGATCAAAGCTCTATGCAGCTCTAGCCCTAAGAGTTGAGGTGGGCCTGGATGGGTGTATTAACTCAGTCTTGGCACATACAGGGCCCCTGGAATAGATCCCTGTCCACTGCCACAGCCCACAACTGTGCCACTTTGTGAGGACACTTGACAGCCAGTCAGCCGCCCCTCATGGAGCTTTTCTGTTTTCAGCACTTAACACATGATCCAAACCACTGTACTTTTCCCAACCCCTCCTGCTGTACCTACAAAATGGCCATGGTGCTCCCAACCTCCAGGGGTGGCTATGGGAACTGAATGGAGCCAGTAAAGAGAATACTAATACATATATATATATATATATATATATATATATATATATACATATATATACATATATATACATATATTTTATATATATATACACATATATAATATATATACAATATATATATATATATATATATATATATATATATATATATATATATGTTGCTGAGGATGATCAGGAACTTTGTCAGAGCCTCCTGCTGTACCTCCCCAGACTTGTAATTATAGCTATGCACCCCTACCCCTGGTTTAAACAGTGCTGGGGATTGAACCTGAGGCTTTTTGGGTGTTTGGTAAGCTTTCTACCAATTGACCTCCACCCTCAACCCCCCAGATCTCTTCTTTATTGGACCACTTCCCAGCCTCCCAGCCCCTCATCCAGCAAACACAGGCTGACACGATTCTACCATACAGGTGCGATCATGCCCCTCCTCTGAATGGAGCCAAACTCTGCAGTGCGTCTCTAAGAACCAGAGGCTCTCCACAGCGGCCTAGGATCAGTGCCGCTCTCCCCAGAGGCAGGCATGTTCATGGCTCTCTGCATCTCCCCCTGATTACAATGTTTGAGGCTGTGTCCCTGTCACACGTCCTGCAAGTTCCAAGCTCAAATGTCACCTCCGCTCTGCCCTCCCCGGCTCCAGCTTCTCACATGCTGTATCTCACTAGGCTTAGTTTGCTCACACATATTTTTTGGTGGTTTTATAACTTTATTTGATACTCAACAATTAGTTCTCATCTACATTGTCTGTAGATCTGCAGGGATGACAGCCAGTCACACATCACATTATGTATCCAATCACCCACAAAATCATTTCTAGTAAGATCTATACAAAGATTTGTGACCTTTGGGCCAGGCATGGTGATGCATGACTTTAATTAATTGCCATGAATTCAAGGCCACCCTGAGACTACATAGTGAATTCCAGGTCAGCCTGAGCTAGAGTAAGACCCTACTTCAAAATAAATAAATAAATAAATAAAAAATAAAAGAAGAAGAAGAAAGAATAAAATATCTGTGACATATACACATGTGAACCAATTTATTGTCTTGCATTTTCCTATAACAACACAATTCTTAAAAAATTAATTATTTGTTTTCAAACAGAGACAGATACAGAGAGATAGAGAGAAAAGGGTCTCCTGCCACTGCAAATGAACTCCAGATTCATGTGCCACTTTATGCATCTGGCTTTACGTGGGTACTGGGGAACAAACCTGGATCTCTAGGCTTTGTACACAAGTGCCTTAACTTCTAAGTCATCTCTACAGCCCAAGACAATTTTTTAAAATAGTTCTTCTAGTATTTATGCCTGTCACACCTCTGCTGGAACATATACAGTTATGTGACACTGTCCTCCAGGAAAAGTAGGCATCGTCTTTATTGAAATCAGCTGTGCCCATGTGGGAGAGATACTTGAGAGTGGAACCGGCGATTGTTCCCTCATAGAACGAAGGTGAGCATTGGCCCCTCACCTGAGCTCTCAGACTCCTGCCCTCACCTACAGCAGCTACATGCAGTGAAACAAATGGCCTTGGCCTCTGGGGAACATAGAGTACTTAGAAGGGGGAAGAACAAGGCACAGGGAGCTCCATCTATACAGCTATGGGGAGGTTGTCATCCACACTGAGACGAGACGTGTTGATGCTACGCAGCATTGTGTTTACCCACAGCCCTGTAGGTAACTGCTCCCTCACTCAGGCTCTGTAAGGAACCTCAATAAGCTCTTTAGATCACCTGACTGAACGTTGGTGAGATCATCCTTCAGTCTGTTGCCAGTGCCAAGCCTGGGGAACAAGCCTTTCTTGGCATGTGCCCAGAAGCATGCTCATGCAACAACCATGTTTGACGAACAGATGAATTCAGGTTAAGAAAGGGCCAAGGAAACTTTTCTGATATGAACAGCTTTGTGGACTAAATTAAATTTACTTTTTTTGTTTGTTTGTTTGTTTGTTTTGGGGGGTTGTTCTATTTAGTTTTTGTTTTTCAAGGTAGGATCTCACTCTAGCTCAGGCTGACCTGGCATTTACTACGTAGTCTCAGGGTGGCCTCGAACTCACAATGATCCTCCTACCTCTGCCACCCAAGGGCTGGGATTAAAGGCATGTGCCACCACACCCGACTAAAATTTACTTTTGAACACAGTTACAGGCACATAGGTCATCAAACATAGAGCTTGGTTTGGTGAGTCTTCGCCTCCATTATGTATTCTGGACACACACAGAGGTGCAGTATGGAACGTGCTTTATTCACTTGGCCCAGACAGCTTTGCTGAGCATGGTGTCGATGTGAGCGTCTGTGGCCCCGTATCCTCACTCCATGGGCGTGCCTGTGAATGTTGCTGGTGTCTCCAGGTCACCACCTCACTGATGGCACAACAGTGTCTTCTTTATCTTTTTTCCTTTTGTTTGTTTGAGGTAGGGTCTTGCTCTAGCCCAAGCTGACCTGGAACTCACTCTGTAGTCCCAGGCTGGTCTCTAACTCACAGTGATCCTCCTACCTCTGCCTCCCCAGTGCTGAGATGAAAGGCGTGCACCACCATGCCCAGCTCTTTTTTTTTTTTTTTTTTTTTTTTTTTTTTTTTTACACCCTTCTGTATAGAAACCATAGAAACCATTCTGTCAGGCCCAAATTGGAAAGCTATTTTTTGTTAATTTCCACAAGCTTTTACTCACTTAGCTGTTTGCATTAATTTATTGTTTTGGGTTATTTGTTTGATTGTTTTTTGAAATAGGGCCTCGTGTACTCCTCATGTACTCAGAGTTGGCCTCAAACTCTCTGTATAAGTGAGGATGACTTTGAACTTGTGATTCTCCTGCCTTCACCTCCTAAATTTTGGGATTACAGGTCTGCACTGCCATGCAGGGTTTTATGAATGCTAGGCAAGCACTCTATGAACTGAGCTACAACTCCAGCCCTTACTTTGCGTTTTTAAGAGAGGGTCTCACTATGTACCCAGGCTGTCCTCATACTAAGGACAATTCTCCTGCCTTAGCCTCCCAAGTGCTGGAATTTCAGAAGTGTATGACCACATAGCCTACTTTTTTTTTAACCACTGCAAATAAACTCCAGACTCATATGTCACTTTGTGCATCTGGTAGGTACTGGGGAATCAAACTCTGGCCAGCAGGCTTTACAAGTAAGCACCTTTCACTACAGAGCCATCTCCCCGGAGCCCATGTTACCTACATTAATGGATAGGTTAAGAGATATGCATCTTCCAGCCAAATGTGGTATTTCATGCTGTAATCCTAGAACTCAAGGAGATGAGGCAGGAGGCTCACCACAAGTCAGAAGCTGACCTGGACTACACAATGAATTTCAGGCCACCCAGGCTATATTTCATGAGAGCAAGACCCTGTCATAAAATAAATAAATAAATAAAAACTCAACAAGAGCTAGGAATATAGCTCAGGTGATAGAGTATCTGCCTAGACTGCATAAAGCCCTGGGTTCAGTCCTAGCACTGCAGCAAACCAGGCACGTTGGCTCTCCTCTGTCATCCCAGCACTTGGAAGGTGGAGGCAGGAGGATCTGAAGCTCAAGATGACCCTCAGCAACACAGTACCACCATCTTGGGCTACATAACACCCTGTCTAAAAAATAAAACGTAAAAAAGCCAGGCGGGGGCAATGGCTCAGGGGGTCAGAGTGCTTGCCACTTAGACATATGGCTTCCTGGGCTGGAGACTCCTCAGAACCCACATGGGCAGGGTCACGTGCGTTTGTAACACCACTCTGGGAATGATGGAGAGCAGAAGATCTTTGGGGCTCACTGACTCACAGCAGCGTTAGGTTGAGGGAAAGACGCCTTCTGAAAGAAACATGCACATCCAGCCTCCAGACATAGGCACCTGCATCCGCACACACATGCATGTGCCACATATCACACACTCTGCACACATCACACCTATGCATGCATCACACATCACACACTGTGCACACATCAAATGTACCACACACATCGCACACAGCATACACATGCATGTGCCACACGTCACATACATCACACACAGCATACACATCACGTATATACATACATATATATATACAATACATTACACCACACACGTCACACATACTCTGCATACACACATGTAAGGTAGACGTTGGACTGGGAGCAGTTCCATGGTCAAGCACCTACCTTGCATGTGGAAGGCCCCAGGCCCAATCCCCAGCACTATAAAAACACTGGACATGAAATATGCAGGCACTGTAGGACGGCTCAATGGAGCTAATTAGCATATGCATTTCTTCATGTACTTAATCATTTCTGTGGTGAGAACATTTAAAATCTCTCTGTAATTTCAGCATACAACACTTTGTTATTAACTGTGATCACCAAGTTGTACAAAAGGCCAGTTAATTTTTAAATTCATCATTTTTAAAATATTTATTTATTTGTTTATGAGAGAAAAGAAGAGACAGAGAGGAAGAGGCAGATATATATAGAGAGAATGGGTACCTCAGGGCCTCTAGCCACTGCAAACAAACTCTAGTCACATGCACCACCTTGTGCATCTGGCTTATATGGGTACTGGGGAACCAAACCTGGATCCTTAGGTTTCACAGGCAAGCACCTTAACTGCTATGCTATTTCTCCAGCCCAAATTCATCATTATTTTATATAAGAAAGAAAAAGTTCTCCCAATTATACCATGACACATTGCCTTTTTAGCCCCTGGAATTTTTTTTGTTTTTATTTTATTAAATTTATATTTATTTATTTGTAAGCAGAGAGAGAAAGGGTGGGAATGGGCATGCCAAGGTATCTGCCACTGCTAACAAAATCCAGATATATGCACAACATTGTATATCTGGCTTTATGTGAGTACTGGGGATTTGAACCCAGGCTATCAGGCTTTGCAAGCAAGCACCTTTTACCACTGAGCAATCTCTCCAGCCCTCACTAGGAATTTTTATTTTCTACTTAATAAAGGAGTTCTTCAAGCTGGGTATGGTATCGTGTGCCAGTTTCCAGCTACTTAGAGGGCTGAGGCAGGAATATCACTTGAGCTCAGGAGTTCTAGGTAAGCCTGGAAGACATAGTGAGTCCCCTCCCCCACCAGCACGTGTGCACACACTACACACACACTCACACACACTGAGAAACAGAGTTCTGGGGGCTGGGGAGATGGCTCAGTGGGTAAAAGTGCTTGTTGCACAAGCATGAAGTCTTGGGTGTGGGTCCCCCTAAACCCACACAAAGCTGAACACAGTAGCAGCACACATCTTTAGTGCCAGGGCTTCCACAGCAAAATAGGAGATGGCGACAGGACAGTCTTGGGAAGCCCCAGGGCCAGTGAGCCTGGCCTAATCAGAGAACAAGGCAGGAGGTGAGGACCAATGCCTGCAGCTGTCCTCTGACCATGGAACATACATGCTCTCACTTACACCCATGAATAGACACACGCAACGACTAGAAAGAAAAGAGCCGGGTGTGATTGTGCACACCTTTACTCCTAGCACTGCGGAGGGGGGAGTTGTTGTGAATTTGAGGTCAGCCTGGGGTCAAGATCCAAGGCAGCCTGGATTACAGTGAGACCCTACCTCAAGAAAAAACAAATCATAATATAAACAAAAAATAGAGTTCTTCAGACTGCAGACTTTGTCGGGGGCTGGCGAGATGGCTCAGCAGTTAAAGATGCTTGTTTGCAACACCTGCAGGCTTGGGGTTAAAGTCCCCAGCCACACACACAAAGTCTGACACAAAAAGTGGAGTAAACATCTGGTGTTCTGTTTACGATGGCAAGAGACCCTGGCACACCTAAACACAAGAGCACACATGCCAGCAAATAAATATTTTTTAAAAAATTACATATCACCGATTGTTTCTTAAAGAGAATTTGTGCCGGGCGTGGTGGCGCACGCCTTTAATCCCAGCACTCGGGAGGCAGAGGTAGGAGGATCGCCATAAGTTCAAGGCTACCCTGAGACTACAGAGTTAATTCCAGGTCAGCCTGGGCCAGAGTGAGACCCTACCTTGAAAAACCAAAAAAAAAAAAAAAAAAAGAGAGAGAGAGAGAATTTGTTATTATTGATCCTTCTTGTGTGTATTATACATGTATATTTATATATGAAATCAATTCTGACTAGCCCTGCATATTGGCAACTGGTAAGAGCCATTGATTATACTGCCTATCCCCACTCATGTTATTTTGTACTTCTTAAAATTATTCTTTATTTTGTTTGGGTTTCCTTTGGGTGGGGGGACAGGGTCTTAGGACATCTTCCTGGCCTGAAAACCCAGAAAGGCATAAAGAAGGCTGCTCCTAGCTGGGCATGGTGGTGCACGCCTTTAATCCCAGCAGGTAGGAGGATTGCCGTAAATTCGAGGCCATCCTAAGACTACATAGTGAATTCCAGGTCAGCCTGGGCTAGAGTGAGACCCTACCTCAAAAAAAAAAAGAGAGAGAGAGAGAAGTGGGTGCACCAGGGCCTCTAGCCACTGCAAATGAACTCAAGATATGTATGCCACTGTGCATCTGGGTCCTGGGGAATGGAACCTGGGTCCTTCAGCTTTGCAGGCAAGCTTCTTAACCTCTACGCCATCTCTCCAGCCCCAATATTTTAATGTTGGAATGTGAGGGCTGGAGAGATGGCTCAGCCATTAAGGCACTTGCCTGCAAATCTGCATCTGGAGTTCGTTTGTGGCCAGAGTGCCTGGTATACCCACACACACTCTCTCTCTCTCTCTTCTGGGTATGGTGACTCATGTCTTTAATCCCAGCATTCAGGAGGATGAGGTAGGAGGATTGCTGTGAGTTTGAAGCCAGCCTGAGACTACACAGTGAATTCTAGGTGAACCTGGGCCAGAGCAAGACTCTACCTCAAAAAAAAAAAAAGAATAAAAATGCTTAGCCATATGGAAACCCACTTTTTTGCACAAAGGTGCACCCAGAAATCATAGATTATTACTAGAAAATTTTCAGTGCCAGGGATGTGATACCTGAGTTGTTGGCCAGGGAGGTCACTGATACCCCAAAACATTACAGATCATTGCCGAGATTCTTAGTTTTCCACCAGGAATAGATGGTAAGACCCTATTGGTGAAGAATCCACATACTTGGGCTGCAAGGTCACTGAGAAATCATGCTAGAGCTGAGCTGAAAACCTCCTCCATGTAGACCAGCTGACAGAAAGCTGAGAAAAGCTATACTTCATGCAACTCTATGGGAGAGAGAAGTCATCAGCAGTGATAAACAACAGTGGACACTGCAAGCCCTAAGTTTGGGCCACTCAGGCCAAATGAGCCAACAGATGCAACAGTGCATGTCTGTTGTGGGGAAAACCAGCTGTGGACTGGAGGCCCACAGGAGGTAATACATGGTATTAAAAACCTAGTCAAGCCGGGTATAGTGGTGCACGCCTTTAATCCCAGCACTCAGGAGGCAGAGGTAGGAGAATCACTGTGAGTTCGAGGCCACCCTGAGACTACATAGTGAATTCCATGTCAACCTGGGCCAGAGTGAGACCCTACCTCGAAAAACCAAAAAAGAAAAAAAAAATTCCAAAAGAAAAAACTCGTCAAAAGCCTATGGTGGAGCCGGGCGTGGTGGCGCACGCCTTTAATCCCAGCACTCGGGAGGCAGAGGTAGGAGGATCGTCGTGAGTTCGAGGCCACCCTGAGACTCCATAGTGAATTCCAGGTCAGCCTAGGCTAGAGTGAGACCCTACCTCGAAAAACCAAAAAAAAAAAAAAAAAAAAAAAAAAAAAAAAAAAAGCCTATGGTGGGAGAGACCATGGGCCCTAGGGAAGTAATGCCTGCTGTTGTTGGCCTAAACACATGTATCATGCTCACCAAACTGCCCTGTAAGCACTTTTCTTAATGTTCTTGGTTACAGAAGCTTCTCTTTTCAGATGGTGATGACCCCTGGTATGACTCAGAAGTAACAGAAGAGTGTTCAGCACTTAGACATCTATGTCACACCTTCCAAGTCTCAGGGTCCATTATGGAAGAATAGGCAGAAAGAATGTAAGCACCAAAGGAAGGGTAGGACTGCTTACAATGCAATCTATCCCACACAAAATGGCCTGGATATCCATGACCTCACAGTGCCTGGTACTACCTACACAAGAACCTCATAATGGCCTGGATATCCATGACCTCACAGTGCCTGGTACTACCTACACAAGAACCTCATAATGGCCTGGATATCCATGACCTCACAGTGCCTGGTACTACCTACACAAGAACCTCATAATAGAAGGAAAAGATGATGACATCAAAATAAAAGAGACCAATTAAGAGGGGGACAGGATATGATGGCAGGTGGATTTGCAAAGGGGAAAATGGAGAAGGGGAAGGAATTATCATGATTTATTGTCTATAATTATGGAGTTGTCAATAAATAATAATAAATACTTAAATAGGGCTGGAGAGATGGCTTAGCACTTAAGGCACTTGCCTACAAAGCCTAGTGACCTGGATTCTGTTCCCTAGTGCCCATGCAAAACTGGATACACAAAGTGATGCATGCATCTGAAGTTTGTTTGTAATGGCTGGAAGCCCTGACATGCCCAGTCTCTCTCTATCTCTCCTTGAAAATAAATAATTAGCTGGATGGGGGTGGCACACGTCTTTAATCCCAGCACCTGGAAGGCAGAGGCAGGAGGATCACCATGAGTTCAAGGCCAGCCTGAGACTACATAGTGAATTCTAGGTCAGCCTGGGCTAGAGTGAGACCCTGCCTCAAAAATAAATAAATAAATAAAGTGTGTGTGTGTGTGTGTGTGTGTGTGTGTGAATGTATGTAAATAAGAGGATGTGAGACTGAGTATGGATTATAAATTGAGATAGGAGACCATAGAGTGAACATGAGGTGATGAGAAGGGAGGAAATGACATAAAGAAACACATTGTATTAAAGCAGAAAGCAAACCAAGTTAGGGGAGAAGGCACAAGAGGGGAGAGAGCACAGGGAAAGAGGAGAAAGGAAACAAAAAAAAATTTTGCTTGAGCCAGATGTGGTGGCGCACGCCTTTAATCCCAGAACTTGAGAGACGGAGGTAGGGAGGATCGCCATGAGTTTGAGGCCACCCTGAGACTGCATAGTGAATTCCAGGTCAGCCTGGGCTAGAGTGAGACCCTACCTCAAAAAAAATTTTTTTTTTTGCTTGAAAACACCATAATGAAACTAAATTGTATATTAATAAAAATAAATAAATAAATAAGACAAAACAGGGACTGGAGATGTAGCTCAGAGGCAGAGTGTTTGTTAGCATACAAAATTCTCAGTTCAATACCCAGCACCACAAAAAAAGAAAAGAAAAGAAAAAAAGGAAAAGAAATAACCAAAGAAAGTGAGAGTAGTTATTTCCATATGGCCTCAGACTCCTTTTAGATCCACGATTTCCAGAAAGATAGGGAGGCAGCAAAGCTGGCCTGTATGAGGCCTTTGGGTTCTTGGTGGAAGAGAGAACCCAGAATGGGGTGCTATCCCACAGATAGGAGGTGGACGTGGAGTCCTGCAAACCTCCTGATACTCAGCAGAGCCAATGGAGACCACGAACTTCAGAGCACATTTGTTGGCCCTTAGAAGTATCTTGGTATTTGTGAGTTCATTTTTGGGCCCTGTGATGGTTAGTATCAGTTGTCAACTTGTTTGGACCAGGAATCAGGTAAGAGGTGCCTCTGAGCAGGTCTGCAAGGGCATTTCCAGGAGTGATTAACTGAGCTGAGGTTTCAACCCAGTGGACATCCCTTCTGACAGCAGCCTATAGTGGCTTCTTTTCTTAGCTGTCCTCACTACTTGCCTGTGGCTGTCATCCTTCATGGACATCAGAACAGAGCTCCTTCTGCCTTCGAGCAGGGAGTGGAAACCAGCGGCTCAACAGGAATCCTCCGGGTCTTTAGAACCAGACTGAAACTACTGAGACATCCAAGCTATGGACTGAGCAGCTTCTGGGCTCTCAGACTCTCTGTTGTGTAGACAACACAGCCATTGTCAGACTGCCCAGCCCCTACTGTATAAGCATATCTAATAAATCTCTTTTATAACGTATATTCATTCTATCTATTCCGTTCCTTTAGAGAACCCTGACTAATATAGAACCTGTTCAGAAACAGCAATAAATCTGGTGCTTCACACCAACAAGGTTCAGGGAATTTTGCAGGGTGGGGGGATGTAAGAGCCACAGGGTGGGAGGGAAGATCCAGAGGCATTGCCCGCCCCCCATGACTGACTGCTGCTCTCATAACTCATAACCCACAACTTCCAAGTGAATACCAGCAATCCCACTCAGAACAGCCCTGGGTGGAATGGGGGCAGGGAGGAGGGAAAGGATGCTACCAAAACATGATGTGTCCATACAGAGTTCCTATTTAATTAAAAAAACAAACAAACAACAAAAAAAAAAAAACAGTACTACTAACTCAGGTTCCAATGTCCCCACTCTCACCTCAGCAAAGTGAGATTTGGAAATGAGACTTGAGTTTTGGAGAGAGGAAGAGCGGGAAACAGTGTGACCTAGAGAAGTAAATACAAGTTTAGACCAGGAACACCCCACTATGTCTCCTTGTGAAGGTTTTTTTTGTTTTTGTTTTTTTTTTAAGGTAAGATCTCACTCTACACCAGACTGACCTAAAATTCACTCTGTCATCCCAGGCTGGCCTTAAACTCACAACAATCCACCCACCTCTGACTCCCAAGTCCTGGGATTGAAAACCTGCACCACCATACCTAGTTTGAATGTAATTTTTTTAAATATTTTATGTACTTATTTATTTGAAAGAGAGAGAATGAATGGGTGCACCAGGGCCTCCTGCCACTGCAAACACACTCCAGATGCATGCACCGCTTTGTGCATCTGGCTTCACATGGGTACTGGGGAATTAAATCTGGGCCAGCAAACGAGTTCCTTTAAACACAGAGCCATCTCTCCACACCCCCCCTCCCCTCTTAAGGTAAGGTGTCACTCTAGCCCATACTGACTTGGAATTCACTCTGTAGGCCCAGGCTGGCCCCAAACTCCCATCAGTCCTCCTACCTCTGCCTCTGGGTGCTGGGATTAAAGGCCTGCACCACTACCTGGCTGTGAATGTAATTTTGTTTGAACAAATTGAACTAACTTTAATTTGGTTGATCTTGAATTTGCAAAATATACAAAGACCTTTATGGTATGTGTGCAAGGGGGGAAGACCATGCTTGGTGTATTTTGTTTTGTTGTTTTGTTTTGTTCTGTTTTGAGGCAGGGTCTCACTCTCGCCAGGACTGACCTGGAATTTACTCTATAGCCCCAAGCTAGTTCCAAACTCACCAGTCCTCCCGCCTCAGCCTCCCAACTGCTGAGTGGGACTAAGAGCAAGTGCCACCACACCTGGCTTTGGTGTAGAATTTTAAGCTTAGGTAAATTTAGAAGACCTTTCTCAAGCCTTGACATTTGGCTACCCTAAACCTCATCCTGGCACAGAGAAATATGTCAAAAGTGGAACAGGATCTGGTCAGCAAAATGTGCCACAGCACACAGAAGAGGCTCACAAGGAAGCCTGACCTTGTCCTGGGCAGAAACCTGGATACTCAGGCAGGAAAACCGCGAGCTTTCTCGGTAACCTGACAAGACACTTGATCCTGAAACTGTCTATGTAAAGTGGAGCCTGCGACAGCTTTCCCCCCATAGACATAGGTGACAGCACACACCTTCCATAACCCACGTGACAGCAGGTGTGCAATACGTGGTGGCACAACACATGTAACACAAGTTCCAGGGTCCCGCCCACCATGCCCAGGGTTAACCGTTAAGTTGCTGGGTCACAAAGGAGGACCAGGCTGGGCACTTGCAAAGACTAGTAACTCCAGCCCTCAGGAAGCTCAGGCAAGAGGATAGCCAAGAGTTCAAGGTCACTTGAGGCTCACAATGAACAGAAGGCCAGCCTCTGGACTATATAGCAAAAGGACTCTGTTACAAAAAAAAAAAGAATAAAATAAAATGAGGGGCTGGAGAGATAGCTTAGCAGTTAAGGTACTTGCCTGTAAAACCAAAGGACCCAAGTTTAGTTCCCCAAGACCCACATAATCCAGATGCATAAGGTGGTACATGCATCTGGAGCTCGTTTGCAGTGGCTAGAGGCCATGGCATGCCCACTCTCTCTCCCTCTCTCTCTTTCCTTCTTTCACTCTCTTTAAAAAAAAAAAAAAAAAAAACTTTATTTATTTATTTTATTTATTTGACAGAGAGAGAAAGAGGCAGAGAGAGAGCTAGAGATTGAGAGAATGGGCACACCAGGGCCTCAGCCACTGCAAACAAACTTCAGAAGCATGTGCTACCATGTGCATTTGGCTTACGTGGGTCCTGGGAATCGAACCTGGGTCCTTTGATTTAGCAGGCAAACACCTTAACTGCTAAGCCATCCCTCCAGCCCTCACTCTCTTTTAAATAAAAAATATTTTTAAAAACAAAATGAAATAAAAAATAAAGGATGATGGAGGGTCTCCAGGAGATGACTCCAGAAGGGCACCCTGGAGGCTCAGCGGGTGGTGATTTATTTACCAGCTACAGCAATAACGACAAGGCGATGTCAGCAACGCCTCCTGTGCTGGTGCGTACCACGTACATGTAACCCCACTGTGCGTGGCCTGACGTTGAGCTCATGCAGATGAATGAGTGAGTGGATGGCCTCTCAGACAGTGCTCACATGTGAACAATGGTCCTGGACAAATGTGACAGAGCACACCAGGAACCCTAGCGCTTCGGAGGCAGAGGCAGAAGCATCAGAGGTCAATGCCACCTTGAGCTCTGACAAAGAGTCTGTCTCAAAAACAAAAAACAAAACAGTGCTTTAATTCAATATACATATATATGTGTATATATATATATATATATATATATATATATATATATATATATAATTTTATTCTTTTGGGGGGTTTTGCTTCTGTGATTTTTGTTTTGTTTTGTTCTTTGTTTTTTCAAGGAAGGGTCTCACTCCAGCTCAGGCTGACCGGGAATTCACTATGTCATCTCAGGGAGGCCTTGAACTCACGGCGATCCTCCTACCTCTGCCTCTGGGACTAAAGGCGTGCGCCCCCACGCCTGGCTCTGCTGTAATTTTATTTTGCTGTGTGCGTGTAATGTGTATGCATGTGTCCACGTGTGTGAGTGCTGGCCTGTATGTGTACCACAGCTTGTGTGTAGAGGTCTGAGGTCAATTTAGGATGTTGGTCTTCACTTTACTAGAATTCCTTGCTGTTCATGGCTCCATTCACCAGGCTAACTGGCTCATGAGCTTCTGAGAAATTCTAGGCTCTACTACCTCCCGTCACTATAGGCATGCCATGATTATCGACACTTGCATCATAGCATCTGACTTTCTGCAGGTTCTGAGGATCCAAACTCAGCTCAGGTGCTCACATTTACACAGCAAGCTCTTTTTCCACTGAGCCATCTCCCAGCTGGCTTGTTTGTTTGTTTGTTTGTTTGTTTGTTTGTTTTTCAGCATGAGGATTGGAGCCCTAAGCCTCAAACGTGTCAGGCAGCTGCTGTACCATTGAACTACAGTCCTAGCCCTTCTACTTATCTAATCTAGAAACTCCCTCAAAGACACGCCCAGGAATTTGTCTTCTAGGTGACGTTAGATCCTGTCACACTGACAGAATGAACCATCACAGAAACTAAAGCAATAAGCCAGATCAATGACAATGAAACAGAAATAGGTAGACTGCATCAAAAAAACATCACATTTTCTTCCTTTCTGTGTGTGGAAAGGTGGAAGAAAGACATATAGATCCAAAATTAGGTCAGTGAACATAAAACAGGAAAACAATAACATTAAAGAGCTAGAGTCAGGTATGGTGTCTTGCAACCTGTAATGCTGACGCTTGAGAGGTGGAGGCAGGATCAAGAGTTCAAGGCTGGCCCATTGCAGCAGAGGCGGCAGAAAGAATGTAAGAGCCAAAGGAAGGGTAGGACTCCTTACAACGCACTCCTCTACACAAAATGGCTGGGTATCCATGACCTCATAGTGCTTGACACTACCTACACAAGACCATCATAATAGCAGGAAAGATGATAACATCAAAATAAAAGAGAGACTAATTGGAGGGGAAAAGGGATTTGATGGAGGGTGGATTCCAGAGGTGGGAATTGGAGTGGAGGGAGGGAATTATCATAGTTTTATTGTCTACACTTAAGGAAGCTGTCAATAAAAAGTTTTTTAAAAAGGGGGCAGGGAGTTCAAAGCTGGGCAGGAGTGAAGGCTCAGTGATTCAAGGTGCTTCCTTGCAAAGCCTGATAGCCTGACAGCCTGGGTTCAATTCCCCAGTACTCACATAAATCCAGACACACAAAGTGACACGTGTCTGGAGTTCATTTCCTGTGGCAGGAGACCCTGGCTTACCAATTCTCTCTCTCTCTCTTTCCTTGCAAATAAATAAAATATTTTTTTAAAAGACATGCCTGGTATGGTGGTGCATGCCTTTAATCCCAGCACTCAGGAGGTAGAGGTAGGATGATTGCTGTGAGTTTGAGGCCAGCCTGAGAGTACAGAGTGAATTCCAGGTCAGCCTGGGCTAGGGTGAGACCCTACCTCGGGAGAAAGAAAAAGATGAGAGAGGAGAGGAAGGAGGGGAGAAGACAGACAGATGGGAAGATGGGAAGAAGGAGGAAGCTAGAGGCAGGAAGCAAGAATGGAGCAGATTTTGAGGGGAAGATCTTAGGGTGTGTCGAGTGGACAAGGTCTGAGAACCTCTAGGTGGACAAGTTCTCTTGCTTTAGCCTCTTCTGGATTCTGAACATTATAACTTTGGGTTGCGTTCCTAGAATGGAGGGACAAGAAAGTCAGTTCCCTGTGTTCCAATTACATTAGCATGGTCTTTACTGTAATGATCCTGGTAGTTGTCATAAAGCTGCTTAGGTCTCGTCTCATCATGGCATTATCTGTCCTGGTCATTGAGATATTGTCTGCATACAGAAAAGAGCATGAATCTGAAGCTCACAGCTCAATACGCATGCCACTCTGTATTAAATATCTCAGAATACACTTGCCCACACCACACCACGTATGAAGGAAAGGCTGATAAGAACACAGAACCTCTACCTCAAGGAGTTACATGCCTGTAATCCCAGCAGTCAGGAGGCAGAGGCAGAGGCAGAGGCAGAAGGATTATTGCAAGTTCCAGGTCAGCCAGGGCTAAGTAGTGAGACCCTGTCTCAAGAAGAAGGAGAGAAGAGGGGGTAGGAGAAGGAGGCATATGGGAGGAAGAGAAGAGAGAGGGAGGGAGCGAACAAAAAGGAGGAGAGAAAGAAGAGAACAGATGTATCTTCATTTTAGGATGGACTTGTTAATTTTTATTTATTTATTTGAAACAGAGAGAGAGAGAGAGAGAATGGATCCACAAGGGTCTCCTTCCACAGCAAACAAACTTCAGATGCATGCTCCGCTTGGTGCAACTGGGTGTACGTGTATACTGGGGACTGAAACCCAGGCTGTCAGGCTTTGCAAGTGAGCACCATTAACTGCTGAGCCATCTCCCCAGCCCAAAGGACGGACTTTGGCAATCATGGGGTTGACAGTGCCATAAAATCTGTATCTTCAATCAAATTATGAAATGTGCCCACCTCCCACTCCCCCTCATCTGCTGCCAGCACTACCACTAAGTCCTTCCCAGATCCAGCCCCAGGCTCACTGAAACCATGTCCCAGTCCCAAGTGCCCATCTGGCATCTGATCCCCCATGTTTCTGTCTTCCTCAATGGCAAATCTACCCAGAAAATGACCTTTCTGGTTCAAGTCCACTTCAAATTCTCCCCCTCCACGTAGGCCTCCTCCTCTACGTGGCGGGCATGTACCCCGCTTGCAGTACGTGTTCACAGGCTAAGGGGCAGTCCTTCCAGAGGCACAGAGAGTCTGAGCACACCTTATCCATCTTTGCATCCTGTTGTCATGACTAAGTGCTCAGCACATGTCTGCTTTAGGAGAAGGCAGATAACTGGCTGAGTAGCACAAAACTGAAATCCCAACACTTGGGAGGCACAGGGAGGAGGAAGATGAGTTCTAGGCTAGCCTGGACTACACAGTGAGATTCTATCTCAAAAACAAAAGAAAACAAAAAAAATGTTTAGAAGGAAGTGAAAAAAAAAACACTTTTATTGGGCTGGAGAGATGGTTTAGCGGTTAAGGTGCATGTCTGCAAAGCTTAAGGACCCAGGTTCGATTCTCCAGGTCCCACGTAAGCCAGATGCACATGGTGGCACATGCCTCTGGAGTTCGTTTGCAGTGGCTAGAGGCCCTGGCGTGCCCATTCTCACTTTCTCTCTCTCTTCTCTGTCTCTAATAAATAAATAACAATACATCTTTAAAAAGACCACTTTTATTCTTAGTTCCTGAGCATAGTTCAAAGTGAAATGTGCTTGCTATGAAATAGGAATCACAGGACTAGGTGTGTGGCTCAGCTGGTAGAGCACTTACCTCACACGCCAGGAAGCCGAGAGGTGGATCTGATGCCGTCATAATACACGTCACATGCCAGCTTCCTTGTCTCTTTCTGTTTCCTTTTGGTTTTCTCTCATTATTTCTTTAGCAACACCTAAACTGGGTATACTGGTATGTTTCTTTCATCCCAACATTCAAAGAGATGGAGGCAAGAAGAATCAAAAGCTCAAGATCATCCTTGGCTACATAAGAAGCTCAAGGTCAGCCTTGTAAATAGTAGTTATTTAAAAAAAAAAAAAGCAGATTTAGGGGGCTGAAGAGATTGCTTAGTGGTTAAGGCACTTGTCTGCAAAGCCTAAGGACCCAGGTTCAATTCCCCAGGACCCACATAAGCCAGATGCACAAGTGGCACATGTTTCTGGAGTTCATTTGGCAGTGGTTAAAGGCCCTGGCATGCCCATTCTCCCTCTCTCTCTCTCTCTCCCTCTCCATCTTTCTCTGTCAAATAAATAAATAAGAATATATTTTTTTAAATAAAGCAGATCCAGAGCTCCCAACTTTTTAACTGAACAACTATGGTCCAGGGATGACAAAAGCGGTGATCCACTGTGGGTCTGTCTCCTTCTACTTTTCAAATGCCCACAGGCTTCAAGCCAAGAGCTCAGAATTGGACTATATACTCCTCTCGTGGTCTTGCTCTTGTCTCTCCCCTATCTCTCACTGGCTCGCCGCTTGTATGACTAGAAACTGATGCAAACCATATTTCCTTTCATTCGCAATGAATATAAGACTGAGAGAAGAGAGAGGGAAAGAAATAAGAAATGCCAAATTCTTTCCACCCATGATACAATGAAGCAGAATAATAGGAGGCTTTAATTGTTCTCTAGGAGGGAGCTGAAGTCAATAGCTCCTTAGCAGACCTCACATTGGCCTTCACTGTTTCCCTGCAAAGCAACGAGCTTCCAGGTTCTCAAGGGCAGACCCACTGACTAGCCCGCATCAGTCATTCTTTTTAATGAGGCTCTCCCATTCAGACCCCATTTTCGTGCGCACAATTCATTGTATTAAAAGGCTGCAGCTGCAATTAGGAGGGGGAGAATCCAGGCATGTGTTTGGGTTCGAGCTGTGTCCTGTGTGATTTTTCAAATACTTTGGGTTTGGCAGAAGCCAAGACACATTCTGTCAAGTTCTTTTCCCCCTTCATTTTTAAACCCGTGTGTATTCAAGAGAAATGTGGTCCATCTGATTCTCATTCATTTTTGCTTAACTCAACAAAAAGAGTTGTCGTGGAAGAACCAGAAAATGTCCAAGCAGTAAATCCCGCCTCTTTAATGGAAGCCTTATTAGACTCTCTTTCTCTCTCTCCCCCAGCAAGCAGTGCAACATGCTCCAAAGGGCCACACGTTCCCGTTTTTCTAGGGCCTTCACACTTGCCCATCACGCCTGGGCTGCCCTCGCTTTTCAAGCCTCCCTGCCTGTTGAATCCTGCTCCTTGGAGCCCAGGGACCAGGCCACGTCCTCCAGGAGAGCTCCCCTCACTGCCCAGCTGGCAAATAATCGCGTGAAGCTTTGAGGGCTGCCATCCCTCACTTGTAGTGCTAACTAGCCCTTTATTCCAGCCCGCTTTGTGTTGCAGTGGGTTCTTGAGCCAGGTTAGTCAAGCCCTCACGGATGTCTGCTTCAGTGTTAAGCCCTTGACCTTAATTAAAGGCCTGCACACGAAACGGCAGACAAAAATTGGCATTTGCGGTAAAGCGCTCGCCAAAAAAACATTAATTATTGTGTCTATGAATGTCCTTATGTGGGCTTCCAGGTGAGAAGTGAACTTGAGGTTTAAGGACCAAAATAACCATGGGCTTCTTCCTCTCTGATAATGACAGCTGTGGGACTCAGCTGGTTCCTTTTTCGTCTTGGCTGCCAGGAAGCCGAGAGGTAGATCTGATGCCGTCACAGCACACATCACATGCCAGCTTCCTCGTCTCGTCTCTTTTCTTTCTTTCTTTCCTTCTTTCCTTCTCTCTTTCTTTCTTTCTTTCTTTCTTTCTTTCTTTCTTTCTTTCTTCTTTGTTAAGAACTTGGTTCTCTATTTCTGTAGTGTTACTTTTTTTGGGGGGGGGGGTTTCGAGGTAGGGTCTCACTCTAGCCCAGGCTAACCTGGAATTCACTATGTAGTCTCAGGTTGGCTTTGAACTCACGGCGATCTTCTTACCTCTGCCTCCCAAGTGCTGGGATTAAAGGCATATGCCACCAGGCTCAGCATATAGTGTTACATTTTTACTTAATTTGGGGGGAAGTTTTTTTAATTTTTTTTGTTTATTATTTATTTATTTATTTGAGAGTGACAGACAGAGAGAGAGAGAGGCAGAGAGAAAGAGAGAGAATGGGTGCGCCAGGGCCTCCAGCTACTGCAAATGAGCTCCAGACACGTGTGCCCCCTTGTGCATCTGGCTAACGTGGGTCCTGGGGAATCGAGCCTCGAACCAGGGTCCTTAGGCTTCACAGGCAAGCGCTTAACCGCTAAGCCATCTCTCCAGCTCATGGGGGAAGTTTTTAAAAATATTTTATTTTTATTTATTTGCTTGAGGGTAAGGAGAGAGAGAGAGAGAGACAATGGGCACACCAAAGTCTGTAGGCACTCCAAACAAACGCCAGATGCATGTGCCACCAGGTGCATCTGGCTTTACATGGGCACTGGGGAATAGAACCTGGGTCCTTAGGCTTCACAGGCAAGTACCTTAACTGCCAAGCCATCTCTCCAGCCCAAAAATATTTTTACTTATTTATTTGAGAGAGGAAGACACAGAGAATGGGCACGCCAGGGTCTTCTTGCCCCTGCAAACTAACTCCAGATGAATGCACCATTTTGTTGGTCTGGCTTTATGTGGGTGCTAGGGAATTTAATCTAGTCTGTCAAGCATTGTAAGCAAGTGCCTTTGACTGCTGAGCCATCTCTCTAGTCCCCCTATATTTTTTAAAATTTATTTGCAAGCAGAGAGAGAGAGAGAGAGAGAAATGGGTATGCCAGGGCCTCTAGCCACTGCAAACTCCAGATGCATGCACCACTTTCTGCATCTGGCTTTACATGGGTACTAGGAAATCAAACCCTGGTCCTTAGGCTTTGCAGGCAAGCATCTTAACCACTGAGTCATCTCTTCAGCTTTAGTATTACCTTTTGTTTCCCCAAAACCCAGACTTTTAATATTTTTCTACCATCATTCCTCAGCATGTAAGTATAAAATTAGTACAACTTAAAAGAAAAAAAAGAACATTCTCTGCTACGTCACTTGAAGCATTTGTAGAGTGGCTATAAAATATTAAGAAGCTATTCATGACTTCCTCTGTAGAACAGGTCTAGTAATTGAAAACAAGAGGAAAAGTTTGTTCATTTGCTTGAGAAAGGATTGAACTCTTTGGCCCAGGATAGCCTAACCCTTTTGGTGTAGACCAGGCTGGCCTCAAACTCACAGCAATCTTCTGCCTCAGCCTCTTGAGTGTATGACAGACATGTGGCACTGTGCTCAACTCAAGGCCCTACATTTTTAATATTTTATTTATTTATTTATTTGAGAGAGGGAGAAAAAGAGAGAAGCAGACAGAGAGGAAATGGACGCACAAGGGCTTCCAGCCACTGCAAACAAACTCCAGATATATGAGCCACCTTGTGCATCTGGCTAATGTGAGTACTGGGGAACTGAACCTGGGTCCTTAGGCTTTGCAGGCAAGTGCCTTAACCTCTAAGCCATCTTTCCAGCCCTCAAGGCCATACTTTAAAAAAAAAATTATTTGTAAGAGAGACAGAGACAGAGAGAATGGCCATGCCAGGGCTTGGTGCCACTGTGAATAAACTCCACTTTGTGCATCTGGCTTTACATGAGTACTGGGAATAAAACCTGGGCTGCCAGGCTTTGCAAGCAAGTGCCTTTAACAATGAGCCATCTCTCTAGACCCTTAAAACTTAAAAACAAATGTATTTATTTATTTGCAAGCTGGAAAAATGGGAAGGAGGGAGATAGAGAGTATGCAGCATTTGTCGGAGGCTACTTATTTCACTTGATATAATCATTTCCAGTTACTTTTTTTTTCCCCAGGTAGGGTCTCACTCTAGCCCATGCTGACCTGGAACTCACTCTGTAGTCCAAAGCTGCCCTCGAATTCACCATGATCCTCCGAAATCTGCCTCCTGAGTGCTGGGATTAAATGCATGCGTCACCATGCCAGGCTTCCAGTTACTTTTTTTTTAAAGGACCATTTTAAAGGAACCATTTTCCTGCAAATGTCATGATTTTGGTTTTTTACAGCACATAAAATCCCATTGTGTATATGTACCACATTTTCTTTATCCATTCATTTGTTGATGGATAATGTAGTCTGAGTCCATTTCTTAGCTGTTGTGAGTAGCGCAGCAATAAGCATGGATGAGCAAGTGTCTCTGTGGTATGCTGATTTACAGTCCCTCGGGCATACATACGCAAGCGTGCTCTGGTTGTAGGGTAGTTCTATTTCCAGGTTTTTGAGGAACCTGCACACTGATTTCCATAGTGGCCGCACCGGTTTCCAACAGCAGAACACCAACAGTTAATAAGGGTTCCTCTTTCCCCACATCCTCATCAGCATTTGCTGTCAATTGTTTTCTTGATGGCAGCAGTTCTGAATGGGGTGATAGAGAAACTTAAAACAGTTGTTTTTTTCTGGATTGGGGGTTTTAGGGCGTGTGTGTGTGTGTGTGTGTGTGTGTATGTGTGTGTGTGTGTGTATAAAGCAGAAGAGATTAATTGAGAAAGCCCAGAGTCAGGGCAAGCATGCTTGGGATTTTGACCTGTATCCACAGAAGAGATAGAAAAGGAGAAGGAAAGTTTACCCTTTCTAAGTTAGAACCCACAAAAGCAGGCAGACCACACCGTGAAGCCCTGCCAGCCACTGCTCAAGGCAGCTTTGATGCGCTAACCCGGATCCTGACCCTGATCACTTCTTCACAGCACCATGCATACCATTCACATTCTTCTCCAAACCGCCCACCATCTAGCAGAGTACCTTCTAAATAACTGGCCTTCAGCAATTGTTTGTTAAATGAATGGGGATAAACTTACCCAGGTGAATATAATTAGAAATCAAAAAGAACAGATGGCTGGGTGTGGTGGCTCATGCTTTTAAGTCCCAGCACTGAAGAGGCAGAAGTAGGAGGACGGCCATGAGTTCGAGGCCACCCTGTTAATTCATAGTGAATTCCAGGTCAGCCTGGGCTACAGCGAAACCAAACCTCAAAATAACAAAATAGCAACAACAAATCAAAAACAAACAACAACAATATACATATATATATATAGATAGATAGATAGATAGATATAGATATATACAGATACAGATACAGATACAGATACAGATATAGATATAGATATATCCCAGGAGCAAAGCCCAGAGCTGGCTGGAAACAGCCCAGACTGGGACAGTTGATTGATCTGAGCCACAGTTTGTCTGTAATGTGGGCTTTTATCACTATTGTTTTAGGATTGTTTTAAGGATTGATTCACAAAGAGAAGAGAAAGAGAAGAAGACGAGGCAATAACTCAATGAGTCAGGCATTTGCTGCCCAACTCTGAGCATGTAAGTTTGGATTCCCAGACCTCATGTAAAAGCTGGAAGTTACAGCAGGCTTCTGGAAGCCCAGTGCCTCTACAGTGAGGTGAGAGGCAGACAGGAGCAATTCCTGGAAGCTGTGAACAAGAGGGAGAGCCCCCGCCTCAAAGGAGGTGGAAGTGAGGACCAACCAGAAAGTTGTCCTCTGACTTACACACACACACACACACACACACACACACACACACACACATGCATGTGCCCACACTCACATCAAATAAATACATGAAAGTTTTTTTCAAAAAGACTTGTTGGGCTGGAGAGATATGGCTTAGTGGTCAAGGCGTTTGCCTGCAAGCCAAAGGACCCAGGTTCGATTCCACAGGGTCCAAGTAAGCCAGATGCACAAAGTGCACATGCATCTGGAGTGCATTGACAGTGGCTGAATGCCCTGGCATGCCCATTTTCTCTCTCTCTCTCTCTAGCTCCCTCTTTCTATCTCTCAAATAAATAAGATAAAATTGAAAAACAAAAAAGGACTTGTAAGAACAAAGGAAGGAAGGAAGACAAAAGGGAGGAAGGGAGGGAAGAATGGCGGGAGAGAGGGATGGGGAGGGAGGAAGGGAGGGAGGGAGGAAAGAAGGAAGAGAGAAGAGAGGGAGGGAGGGAGGGAAGAAACAAGCAATTTAGATTGAAGAGTTGGTGCACAACTGTTGCTCTAACAGGAAGTCAATGAAGTCACGGGTTTCTGTTCCTTAACACGGACATTGCCCTTCAGCTGTGGTAACAGTTCCTATCCAGGTAGAGTACAACTGCTGAGTGGCCTCGCGGTGATTTCACGCAGCACACAGGGAAACATTCATCCCTGTAACTGCCATGCATTTACTATATTTAATATAGTATGTACAAGTTTGGATAAGTGTCCCTGTATTAGTCAGGGTTCTCTAGAGGAACAGAACTGCTAGAATGAATTATTTTAAAAGGGGATTTATTTGGATCAGCTTACAGTAGTCCAATAGCAGTTGCAGGCCCGAGAATCACCGAACCTGGTAGTTGCTCAGTCCTCGTGGCCAGATGCCTCAGCAGTCCTGACCCGGCACTGCAGATGGTGCTGGAAAGCCTGGAGGCTTCCTGAGGAGCCGCTGGGTTTCGATCCACGGGGGTCTTCAGTTGATGCTGGTCTTTCGTCCGCACTGGTCTTCAATCCATGCTGGAAGGTAGCAAGCAGCTCCGGCAGCCAAATGGAAGGAAGGAAGGGACTCTTTTTACCCAGAGCTTCCTTGTATCAAGTCCCCCTCTGGGCGGGGCCGCCCATTCTGGGGGAAGGGCTCACCCTGGGGGAAAGACTTCCTCCTTTAGTTGATCCTTCCTAGAAGCAACCTATGGATTACTAAACAGATCAAGTTGACAACACCTTAACTATCACAGTCCCCCTAAGACTTGGTTCCTAGCCATGGTGCTGTTTAGATGTGTTGGAACCTTGAAGAGGAGGAACCAAGTGGAAGGTTTCAGTCATTGGGAAGTGTGCCCTTGAAGGAGATATTGGGACTCTTTCTGTCTCTTGAGATGAACAGTTCATCATGCATACAACCATGATGGACTGTCTCTCCACAGGCCAAAACAATGGCGCCAAAAGATCATGGACTGACACATCTGAAATTATAAGCCAAAATACTTATTTTTGAGGCAGAGTTCCCTCTATTTTTAATATTTTATTTATTTATTATTTGAAAGAGAGTGAGAGAGAAAAAGTATCAGATAGAGAATGGGCACACCAGGGCCTCTAGCCACTGCAAATGAACTCCAGACGCATCTGCCACCTTGTGCATCTGGCTTTACTTGGGTACTGGGGAATCGAAACCCAGTCTTTAGGCTTCCCAGGCAAGCGCCTTAACCACATAGCCATCTCTCCAGCCCCAGAGTTTCATCCTACAGCCCAGGCTGGCCTCAAACACATGCAATCCTCATGCCTCAGCCTCCTGAGTGCTCAAATTAGAGGCTTGAGCCACCAGGTTCCACTAACTTTTCCTGTTTTTAATTTTCTGAAGTATCTGGTTACAATAACAGAAAGCTAACCTATTATATTTCATAAGACATGGACTAACATATGCAAATTGTGAAAATACATATTATTTTGTTTTTGTGATTGTTGTTTAGAGTCTGATGTATTCCAGGCTTACCTCAAACTTGCCATGTAGCCCAGGATGATCTTGTTTCTAATCCTCTTCCCTCCATCTCCCAACACTCAGATTACTGGTGGTGCGCACTACATGCCCAGTTAATGCGGTATTGGGGTGGAACCCAGAACATCATATATGCTGGGTCAGCACTATATAAACTGAGCTGTATCCCATGCCCACATTTTATTATTAAATACACTTTCAGGTCAAAAAGTACTTTTAAAGAATTTATTTATTTGCCAGCAGAGACAGACAGAGAGAGAATGGGCACGCCAGGGCCTGTGACCACTGCAAACGAACTCCAGGCACATGCACCTCCTTGTGCATCTGGCTTATGTGGGTCCTGGGGAATTGAACCTGGGTCCTTAGGTTTCACAGGCAAGCACCTTAACCACTAAGCCACCTCTCTAGCCCTAAAAAGTACTTTTGAAATGAGTGGGTTTAAAGGCACATATTTAATCTTTTTTAAGCTTTTTGACAACTTTCATAAATATAGACAATGTACCATGATCACAACTCCCTCCCACTAGTCTTCTTTCCCTCTCCCAAGTCCCCTCTCCACTGAAGCCCTTCTTTTTTTGATTTTTAAAAATATTTCATTTATTTGCAAGCAGAGAGAGAGAGAGAATGGGCACACGAAAGCCTCTTGCCACCGGGGGGAAGAAAACCCCAGGTGCATATGTGACTGTGCATCTAGAGAATTGAACCTGGATTTCAGGCTTTGCAAGCAAGTGCCTTTAACCACTGAGCCATCTCCTGCCCCCTGAATCCCTTTTTCTTTCCAACTAGTCTGTCTTCTATTTTGATGGCATCAGTGTTTCCCTTTCTATTATGCAGGTCTTGTGTAGGCAGCATCAACCACTGCGAGGTCAAAACTATGAAGGCTACTTGATGTGTGGATAACAGTATTGTAAGCACTCCACCCTTTCCTTTGGTTCTTACATTCCTTCTGCCACTTCTTTCACAATGGTCCCCGAGCCTTGGAGGGTATGATGGAGATGTCTCACTTATTTAGTGCTAAACACTCCACTGTTCTTTTTTGTTGTAGTTGTTTTTGAGGTAGGGTCTCACTTTGGATCAGGCTGACGTGGAATTCACTATGTAGCCTCAGGGCTGCCTTGAACTCATGGCGATCCTCCTATCTCTTCCTCCCAAGTGCTGGGATTAAAGGCGTGTGCCACCACGCCCAGCTTTTTGTGATTCTTTTGATGAGTGTCTTTCTTTTGGCAACAGACTGTAAGCTCTCTGTGGGTCAGGACTGCATCGCTGTTGATATCAATGTTCCCAGCACCCAGCTGCATGCCTGCACGTAGGTGGTGCTCTGTAAATATCAGCCGTATACATGAAGCGATTGATGGGCTGGAGAGATGGCTCACTGGGTAACAGCGCTTATTGTGAAAGCGTGACGACCTGAGTTCAGTCCACAGCATCCATGTAAAATAAAATTAAAAAATAATTTTTGAGGCAGATTGACCTGGAACTCACTCTGTAGTCCCAGGCTGGCCTTGGACTCACAGCAATCCTACCACAGCCAACCATGCTGGAATTTAAGGTGTGTGCCACCATACCCAGTATAAATAAAAATTTTTAAATAAAAACTCCAAAGCCCGAAGGAACTAATTTTTCTGTGCACATGCACGCAGTTGGTCATGCAGTCCTCGTATTGTTGTATACTTCACTGAGGCAAGGGGGTGGGGGTGGACACAGAGGCCAGTGTAATCTCTCTCCTGTTGTGCAGGCAAATCACAATGGAAACACAACGCTTGCCAGAAGAGGAAAAGCTCAAAATGGGAAATGGAGCACTCTCACTTTCAGGCCTGGTCAGCACAAAGCCAGAATAAATCTAAGCAGCATGCCCCAGAGAGGAGCATTGATCACGTCCTTCGAGCAATTTCCCAGCCTTGCCAATGTACTCTAAGAGAACCCAGACAACCAGGAAATGTGTTATATGTGCTGACTTCTCAGAATTGGGAAAATACAGAGACCACAGAAAGAAAGAAGAAATAATTGGTCTTGTGTTAAAATGAAAGCAAAGCCCTTCTATGAACTGCATTTGTCTAGGCAGACAACAGAGTTTTTAAGACTTGCCGTTGCCCAGACTGTACTGGTACTATATAGTCCAAGCTGGACTCAAACTCATGGCATTCCTTCTGCCTCAGCCTATCACATGCTGAGAGTATAGATGTGATGTGTGATGGTTAATCCCTGGTTGTCAGCTTGACAGGGTTTGGAATTACCATGGAAACAAGCATCTGGTCGTGTTTGTGAGCGATCTTCTATATTAGATTCTTGAGGTAGGAGGCCCCATCCTGACTGTGGGCAGCACCATCCCATGGGCGGGGGTCCTGGACTGGGTAAAAAGCAGAAAGCAGCAGGGCGTGGTGGCGCGCGCCTTTAACCCCAGGCAGAAGGAGGAGGATCGCTGTGAGTTTGAGGTCACCCTGAGACTACATGGTGAATTCCAGGTCAACCTGGGCTAGACAAGACCCCTACCTCAAAAAAATAAAAATAAATAAAAATAAAAACAGAGGAGGCTAGCGGAGCATGCCGCATGTGTTGCCACTTCCTCCCTGTTGCTGTAGCAATGACACCAACTCCCTGCTCCTGCCACCCTTTCCCTGGCACGAGGGACTTCACCCTACGGAACTTTAAATTGAAATACGCTGTTTCCATCCCTAAGCTGCTCCTGCTCAAGCATTTTGTCCCAGCAACAAAAAGGCAACTGATCCAGCCACTACACCGAGCTCAAAGGTAGCAAGGAGGGTTATGACGACATGGAAGGCTGGAGACGTAGCTCGACTGGTAGAGTGCTCGTCTGGCATGCACCAAGCCCTGTGTTCAATCCCCAGCAATTCAGAAACTGGGCATGGTGGTGCAGGCCTACAACGATACCACTGGAGAGGTGGAGGCAAGAGGATCACAAGTTCAAAGTCACTCTTGACTCCATTATAAGGCCAACCTGGCTACATAAAACCCTGTCTGAAAAGGGAGGAAGAGGAAGACTAAGATAATAATAATGATGCGTTGAGAACCAGTGGTCCTGGGTTCCTCTCACTTGCTACCTTGTGAAGACCTCTGCTATAGCCATTCATGCAGACCAAGACCAGGACTGCTCTCTATCCATCTTCACGATCTTGACCCTTTGACTTGCTGCTCCCACCTTCACGCTCAGAGGACGGCCTGATCAGAAGACTGACCCAAGTCTACAAGTGCAGTAGCCAAGCCTGGCCGAGAGCCCAGGCCCTCCTACTCAGCAGCCAGGCCCTGGGCCTGTGCATCAAGCCTCTCTCCACCCACCACATGGGATGCCCAACAAAGCTGACTGACTGCAAGGTGTTTCTTTCTTTTTTCTTTTTTGTCAGATCAGCTGCTTTTGCTCCACACACACGGGTCTATAGTCCATTATCTCTGTGTGGTTTTTCTATCCCCACGGGTATTCCTGAGGCATCTGCAAATAGAACCCACTGGGAAAATAAGTGGTATCACTTGCTCCTATTTTTTTTCTAAAATAACTGAATTTCAAGTTTTAAATTGCACAAGGATAGTGGCACATCCTTGAAGGCAGAAAGTATGTTTCCCTCACCTGTGAAATCCTTGTGCCTGGGCCAGTGACTGGCTCACAGCAGATCAGAACCTGAGATGCTGTCTGAGAATCACAGAGGAAGCAGGATGTGATACACACATCTGTGATCCCAGAGCTCAGGAGGCAGAGGTGGTAGGATCAGGAGTTTAAGACCAGACTGAGCTACGTGAGACTGTCCTACAAAACAAGACAAAAAAAAAAAAAATCGTAAAAGGGCTGGGCATGGTGGTGCACACCTTTAATCCTAGTACTCAGGAGGCAAAGATAGGAGGATCACTGTGAGTTTGAGGCCAGCCTGAGACAACAGAGTGAGTCCCAGATCAGCCCGAGCTAGAGTGAGACCCTACCTAGAAAAAAAAATTCAGATTGGAGAGATTGCTTAGTGGTTAATCTTAGTACTCAGGTTCAATTCCCTAGTACCCACAAAAGCCAAATGTACAAGGTGGCACATGTGTCTGGAATTTGTTTGCAGGGGCTGGAAGCCCTGGTGCACCCATTCTCTCTCTCTCCATATATATCTGCATCTCTCTCTCTCTAATAAGTAAATAATAAATAAAAATAAGAAATACCTTCAAAAATCATAGAAGAGCCATCCATAGTGACACATGCCTGTGATCCCAGCACTCAAGAGGAAGAGGCTGGAGAATCAGGAGTTAAAGGCATGAGACTTGTCAGAAGGAAGGAAGGAAGGGAGGGAAGAAGGGGAAGAGGAAAAAACTAGAACAGCTGGAGAGGTGGCTGAAGAGGTGGCTTAGTCTGTGAAATGCTTGCCTTACAAACACAAGGACCTGGTCTCATTTTGATTCTCAAAATACACATTAAAAAAAAATACGAAGCCAGCCATGGTGGTAGATGCCTTTAGCATCAACACTTGAGAAGCTGAGGTAGAAAGATCACATTGAGTTCCAGGAAAGAACCCAGTTCCAGGGTTACAGAGTGAGTTCCATATCAGCCTGCCTCAAAAAAAAAAAAAATGCTGGACATGGCAGTGCACATCTATAATCCCAGCACTGGGAAGGTGGAGATAACTGGATCCCTGGGCCTTGCTGAAGGCAGTCTAACCCATTTGATGACTTCCAGGTCAGTGTGAGCCCCACCCCCCTAGAAGAGAATGACACACAAAATTGTCTTCTGGTCCCCACAAGTATGCACACACATGAGCACATATACCTACACACCTACACACACAAATAAATAATAAAGTAATAAAGCTTATCTAAAACTTATTTCAAAAAGAAAGCAAGGACCAGGCATGGTGGTGCACACCTTTAATCCTAGCAGTCAGAAGGCGGTGGGAGGAGGATCAGTGTGAGTTCAAGGCCACCCTGAGGCTACATAGTGAGTTCCAAGCCAGCCTGGGCTACAGTGAGACCCTGAAGAAAACGAAAACATCAAAAAAGCAAGAGAACACACAGAAGGCAGAGAGAACTGGGCAGCACAAAATGGCCTTGATAGCCATGACCTCACAGTAGCTGATGCTACCTACACCAGTCCTGCATAGTCACAGGGAAAAAATGATGACATCCAAATAGGAGACAAGTTGGAAAGAGATCCCATGGAGGGGGATTTAGGAGGGGGGGAAAAGGGAGGATGGTGAGAGGGAATTATGATCAAGGTGTATTGTTTCTAGGTATGAAAGTTGTCAATCAAAAAGTGTTTTCAGGGGGCTGGAGAGATGGCTTAGCGGTCAAGCACTTGCCTATGAAGCCTAAGGACCCTGGTTCAAGGCTCTATTCCCCAGGACCCACATTAGCCAGATGCACAAGGGGGCACACGTGTCTGGAGTTCATTTGCAGTGGCTGGAGGCCCTGGCGTGCCCATTATCTCTCTCTATATATATGTATCTGCCTCTTTCTCTCTCTGTTGCTCTCAAATAAATAAAAATTGAACAAAAAAAAATTTTTAAAAGTGTCTTCAAATAACATCCTAGGCAGAAGCTTGAGAAGTTACCTATCTTCTTAATATTCTCACCTATAACTAAGACAAAGGACTTGGGGTATAGCTCAGTGGTAAACACTAGCCCAGAAGGCAAAGACCCTGAGCTCAGTCCCCAAAATCACAAAAACAATTTTAGTAAAATAGTACACGTGCCCACTGCTTTCTCAGCTTGTTATGAGACCAAAAGGAGAGGGCTCATAAGTGTGGAGCCCAAGGCAAAAGAGATAGCCCACCAGTCGTTCTCCATCAGTGTTTATGCCACAAAAGGATGAAGGCAATTTAAATTGGTGCTTTCCTAGGAAATAAGCAAGAAATAAAGGGAACAGCAAATGTGATTACCCAGCAGTCAGTGCTTCCTGATCTATTTATTGTCAGAGCTCAGGGCCCGCTTTAAAGCTGGCCCTGCCTCATCCCAACTTCTGCTTGTCTCCCAGTGAAGTCATAACGTTGGGCTTACTCTATTGACACACACAGCCTGTGAGTCACAAATTCAACAGGATGACTTTGTTGCAGTGTGATTGACTGGAAAATGTTCCCTCATCTACTTTTTTTTTTTTTCAAGTCAAGGGACACACTTAAGTTTCGCAGCAGAGTGGAGGCTTTTTATTTATTTGACGTTAGTCTTTTCAACACACTGGTTAAGGGAGGGCTCACCACATTTGTGTTCTGCCTTACGAAGTGACATATATTTTCTCCCTCCCTCTCCTCTCTTCCTGCTGACTATTGTATCTAAAGCAAACAGTCCCAGCACAATAGTTAGATTGCACTTGAATTTGCTGTTTACTTGACATTTACACACTGGCCGTGCTGGACAGCTCAGTCATTCCGTAACAGGGGCTCAGCCAGCAAGGGCTGTGTTCTATTGCAGCTCTAAACTGACCCACCACCATTCTGAGGCTACTGACCACTGCCCGGTGCACTGCTTGTGCATGTGCCTGACTTGATGCATGGGAGATTGAGTGGGGGGGGGGGGGACAGAATGTCTTCAGTCCTCCCAGAAAACCTCCCTTGTATTCATGGTGTGTAGGCTGGTCATGCTGACTAACACCAGTCTTCCTGCCCCTAAAGCCAATGCTTCAAGGTTGTGGGTGTTGTTGCCTTGAACTTTCCTGGGGAGATGGAAACCGATTTCTATTCACCCCCAGATAGGGCACCCAAAATGGACCAAACTAGCAATTACAACCAATGAGTTTACTGGGGTCACTAGTACGAGTATAGGGGGGTTACTGGGGTATGGAGGAGTCAAAGGTAACGGCATCACTGACAAGCTTTCCAGCGTAAGTGGTGACTTGCGCAAGGCAAGCTGCATCCCGAAAGCTCACTGCACACGTTGCAGGCAGCACACAGGTCTTAGAGTCTCCTTCCTCTCCAGTGTTGTTTACAACTTCTCTAATCTTTGCAGGGGGTCTGGTCACTCTTGTAAGTTTCAGGAACTTCCTAAGATTTGAGTTGTTTACCTCCCCAGGCCCAGAAATCTTCCTCCTCCCTCCAAGACACAATGTTTCAATTTGGAGGAACTTGGCGATACAACAGGTGTGCTAGTCCCAGTGCTAAATTTCAGTCTCAGAGGCCCTGGAGAGAACTGATTTCATCTCCAGTTGCTTCCATATCTTCCTCAGCAAAATGGAATTACTAGTGTCCACTGTGCTGTTATTGTGGGTATAATAAATGCAGAGTGCCCAGACACATTCGGAAGGCCCAGGGAAGAGTGCCCCCTCTCAGCCCCCTTGCTTGACACCGTGGGTCTGGCTCAGGAGGGAAAAGGGGCTCACAGAAGCGCAGGCCACCGGCTGCTTGCGTCACCCCTGTCTGAGGCTTGCGCTTGGACAAGAGTCAAGACACCTGTTTTCTCATCCCAACTCTGCCAACATGTGGTGCTGGCAAGTGTCCTCTGCTTGCCAGGCCTCTGCTCTGCTTCTGTTATGTGCAAGCTTGGGGTGGGGGAGGGGACTCCAATTACATTCTAACTCGGTACAATTTCCATCTCTTCATTGTTTGGAGAAAGTCCAAACTTAACTGCCATAAAAGCTTGACCAGTGAAAAAGCTAATATAGAGAGATGTCAAAGAAATAAGGAGAGCACAGTAGTCAACTTCGTGACGCTGTAGATACGTTGCCTGACAGACACAATTTAAGGGAGCAAAGGCTTGTTTTGGTTCCGTTTTAAAGACAGCGCGGTCTACCACTGTGGAGAAGGCATGTCAGCAGGAGCCGCTCCATCCATGGGGTAGGATCTCATGCTGATGGCTGGTCACATAGTGGTGGCCCAACACAAGCTGGAACCAGGAGGGGGACCAGGTGCTCAAAACATGCATTTAGGGGAGACATTTCAGATGCAAACTGTGACACAGAGCAAAATGGTAAGATTCAGTCCTAGGCAGCTTATAAAGAAACGAATACTGGGCTGGAGAGATGGTTTAGCAGTTAAGGCACTTGCCTGCAAAGCCAAAGAACACAGGCTCAATTCCCCAGGGCCCACATAAGCCTGATGCACAAGGTGGCACATGAGTCTGGAGTTCCTTTGCAGTAGCTAGAGGCCTTGGCTGCCCATCCTCTCCTCTCTCTCTCTCTCTCTCTCTCTCTCTCTCTCTGTGTCTCTCTCAAATAAACAAATAAAAATAAAATAGTTTTTTTTTTTAAAGAAAGTAATACCAAAACAAATAAGCAAACAAAAGAACATATCTTGGGTTGGGGGGGAGTGTGTATCTTAGTGGTAGAGCGCTAAGCTAACATAAGTAGAACCCCAGTTGCTAAAAAAAATAAATAAAACGTCTGGAGAAATAGCTTAATGATTTCTCTATCCCTCTTTCTTTCTCTCTCTCAAATAAAAAAATAAATATATTTTTTTAAATCCAGGGATAGGGACTCATGAGGCCCTACCTCTCCCAGGGCAGCTACTGACAGTTAATGGTTGTTGGGGAAGACATTTTTTTTTCAGTGGTACAGTCACTAGTAAGTTTTCCATGCCCTAATAAATAACCCTCCTCTCATGCTCACGCAAGTAAATCTAATTAAACTCAGTAGACCAGAAAGAAAAAAAGGAATGAAAGAAGGAGTACACTATTTATGAAGGAATTCAGCAGGAGTGGGAAGGGGGCAGGAGAAGGTACAGGGGATGAAGATGATCAAAATGCATTACACACACATAACTACTTAAAATTGTCAAAAAAAAAAAAAAGTTTTGTTTTGTTTTTTTAAGCCAGAGTTAGCCAGGCACAGTGGCACATGCCTTTAGTCCCAGCACTTGGGAATCAGAGATAGGAGAATCACTGTGAGTTCATGGCCTTGACACTACACAGTGAATTCTAGGCCAGCCTAGCTAGAGTGAGAAGACCCTACCTCAAAAAAAAAAAAAAAAAAAAAAAGCCAGAGCTGAGTATTGTAATCCCTATCTATAATCCCAACATTTGGGAGGCTGAGGCCAGAGACTGCCTTGAGGGTGAGGCCAGCCTGGGCTACATAATGAGCTCTAGTCCAACCAGGGATACATAATAAGATCTTGTCTCAAAAACATAAGAAACAAAAGGCAGTAATCTCAGTACTATATGCCAGTATTCAGATATTCAGAGATAAGGCAAGCAGAGTCTCAAGCTATGGACTCGGTTGGTTAAGTGCTTTCCCAGCATGCATATAAAAATCCCTGGGTTTGGGGCTGGAGCAATGGCTTAGTGGTTACGGCACAGGCCTGCAAAGCGTAAGGACCCAGGTTGGACTCCCCAGAACCCATGTAAGCCAGATGCACATGGTGGTGCAATGCATCTGGACTTCATTTGCAGTGGCTAGAGGCCCTTGTGCACCCTTTCTCTCCCTCTCTTTAATATAAATAAATGAAAGTAAATCTTCAAAAATCCCTGGGTTAGCCAGGCATGGTGGTGCACGCCTCTAATCCCAGCACTTGGGAGACAAAGGTAGGAGGATTACTGTGAGTTCAAGGCCACTCTGAGACTACATAGTGAATTCCAGGTCAGCCTGGGTTAGAGTGAGACTCTACCTCGAAAAACAAACAAACAAACAAAAATCCCGTGTTTGAGCCTCAGTACTACATGAAACTCAGAGCATGATGACACACATCTATAACCTTTGCACACTGGAGGTAGAAGCATGAGGTCGTTGTTCAAGATCCTCAGTTACACAGCAAGTTCAAGGCTACCCTGGGTTACATGAGACATTATCTCCAAAAAGCAAACAAACCAAAAAAGGCATAGGCAACAGGGGTGGTGTTTGATGGGAGATGTGCCTCAGTGACAGAATGCTTGTCCAGCATAGGATAGGTTATACTGGTTTGATTCTCAACACAAACAAGTTACCAACCACCCATCCAAACCTTTCAGTTTGGCCAGGTGAATGCACCCCGGCCCTGGGCAGCTAAGGAGTAACTGCTTTGCTCAAACGTAGACGAAGGGTTAGAGGATGGCTCTCAGTGAACTTGACCCAGGGCCTGAGGACTCAGGAAGCCAAGCACAGCTGAGAAAAATGGCAAAGAAAGAGAAAAGGTATGCGGCGCACAGAACAGTCATGGCCCAGGCTTCCTTCCCTGGGTGGACTCCAAGGAACTGGCTGTCTTGCAGGCTTGGCTTCCCAGCTCTGGAATAGTTCCTGCGTCACTCCCACTGCAGTTTTTCTTGTTTTGTTTTGAGACAAGGTCTCGTGTAGCCCTAACTCCATCCCTGTGCAGCTGGCGACAGCCTTCACTTGATCCTCAAGCCTCCATCTCTTGAGCACTAGCAGTACAGGCATGTGTCACCACACCTGGCAATGTAGTTCAGTGGATAAAAGTGCTTACCTAGCATTGGTAAACTCTAGCCCCACCACCGCATAGGACAGCGTGGTGGCAAACGCCTGTGATCCTGACACGCAAGAGGTAGAGGCCATCCTTAGCTACCTAGCAAGTTCAAGGCCAGCCTAGGCCTCATGACACCCTGTTTTTTGCTTTTTTTTGTTGTTGTTGTTTTTTTTTTACTTTCTTTCAACAGCTTCCAAAATTATCAGTAAGCCAAAATTCCCTCCCTCACCCCCACTTCCCCTCAGAAATCCACCCTCCCTCATACCCCTTCTCCCTCTCAATTAGTCTTTTATTTTGATGTCTTCATCTTTTCCTCCTGTTATGAATATGAAGTTCTTGTGTAGGTAGTGCCAGGCACTGTGAGGTTATGGATATCCAGGCCACTCTGTGTCTGGAAGAGTGCACTGTAAGGAGTCCTACCCTTGAGTTCTCAGTGACCTTGCAGCTTAAGCACAGGGAATCTTCAGCAATAGGGTCTTACTATCTAGTTCTGGTAGAAAACCAAGAGCTTTGGCAATGGCCTGTAATGTTTTGGGGGCATCAGGGATGTCCTTGGCCAACAACTCACTGGAAAGTATCCCATCCCTGGCATGAAAATTTTCTAGTAACAATCTATGGCTTCTAGGTGTGCCATTATCCAATAACATAGGCTTCCATGTTGCTGACTCATAACATCTTAAGTTTTGATTAACCCTCCTCCCACCCTTCCTTATTCAGTCCCTTTCCCTAACATCACTTAGCCCATTGCACCTGCTTATTTATTTATTTATTTATTTGTTGTTTATCTACTTACATACATACAATACTCTCCCCTTAAATCCTCCCCTCTCTTCCTTCCCTTATAGCCTCTTTCTAGCTTACTGGCCTCTGCTACTGACTTTTACACCAACTCATATACAGATCTAAACATTTGTAGCTAGGATACACATATGAGAGGCCATCCTTAGCTACCAACCAAGGTCAAGGCTAGCTTAGGCTATATGAGACCCTATTTAAAAGAAAAAAAAAAAGAAGACTATGTAACATATGACACCATCAGTGAGTATAATTGCCAATTTGTACCTTGCCCTACTTAAAGCCTATCTATGGCATTTGAGGTGAACTTGGCCCTTGTTCATATCTGCAATGATGCCGGCAGATGTGGGGGAAGAACTGTACAATAACAAAGGACTTCAATCTTCAAACCAAAATACTGTATTGTGTCCCAATGATGGACACCACAGAAAGAATTATGCTGTGATTGAAGGGAGAGACTAACACTAGTAGCACCTCTCATACCTAATAGTTCACTGATGTTCACTACAGCTGTGTGAGGCAGGTATATTCATAAACCCATTTCACAGACAAGGAGAGTACAATGCTACTAGGACATGATTTGCTCAAGGTCAACAGACTGGTAATAACCAACACAGGGCCTTGCAGTCTAAATCATTGGGTGGTTGGATCCCCCACAGTCTTAGCATCCTTTACCTTGCATAACCCAGAGAAACCTGGCAAGCCCCGGCCCCCTTGATTGCATGATATAGCAAGAAGGCCCAAAGAATTCGGTTCAGATAAGGATATTGCAAATAAAAGAGAGACTAAAGCCGGGCGTGGTGGCGTATGCCTTTAATCCCAGCACTTGGGAGGCAGAGGTAGGAGGATTGCCGTGAGTTCGAGGTCACCCTGAGGCTCCATAGTGAAATTCCAGGTCAGCCTGGGCTAGAGTGAGACCCTACCTCAAAAAACTAAAAAAAAAATAAAAAGAGAGAGAGAGAGACTAATGGAGAGAGGGAGGGGATATGATGGAGTGTAGATTAGTGAAGGGGAAAGTGGGGAGAGGTGGGAATTATCATGATTTATATTGTCTGTAAGTAGGGAAGCTGTCAACAAAAAGGATAAATAAATAAATAACGGATATTTCAATCTGCTCTCACATAAACTAAAGATTGTTTTGTCTTAAAAGTCACCCAAATGAGTTTCTATTATAATGGGAAACTGAGCTTCACTGAATGAAACACTGAACATTGAAATTCAATGTTTCCCACAACACTTGGCTCTGGGAGCTTTGTTGGTTAAATTTAGCAACCAGAAAAATGCATCTATAACTGACTACATAGGCTGAGCTCCCTCTGAATGGATTTTTTTTTTAAATATCTATTATAATGTTGGGAATTTCTCTAAGATTAGGTAATTCTTCCAGGAGTTTTCTCCTCTGAGATCTTTCTGGCTGCCCCTGGGAATATATAATCAGAAAAGGAAGTATCTAGATTTATTGACTTTGAAACAATGCATCAAACATAAGATATACTTGGGTGCTACTAGACCGTTGTTTTCGCTTGTTTCTTGTTTTTTTTTTTTTTTCCATTTTGAAAACTGGCACTAGCCATCTTTCCAACACTCTTCCCACCAGCCAGTACATTAAAATTGATTACAAACACAATGAAGAAAGAATCAACCACAGAGTAATCAAATGCATTGTTAATTTAAAAAAAAAAAAAAGCATTTTCCTGGCTCAAAGTACATGATGTCAGATTGGCAAAAATAACCTATCCTCTTGTCTGGCCCACAGACTGAGAAGAAAATTAAACACAGAACATCTTAGTTCTTGTTTGCATTTCTCAGGGTGTGAAGCACTCATTTTCAAGTCATTTGCAAGTCCTACACTTTCTATAAAGCAAAAAGAAAAATAATAATAATCCCCAGGATGATCAACACCAGGGAACTGTATTTTCCTCTCAAAGACATCAGTGCCCCAGTCTGAGAATCCAGGCACAGAAGCTTTTACATGAAGTAGAATTTTTGAGACTATGTCACAGTATGTTTTTGAATCAAATTCTTCCCTCTTCCCAGAAGCAGCAAAACTTGGTGGACCAGGGCAAGAAGAAAATTCAAGTAATATTTCAACGCCCAACCTACCTTCTTTGCCAGTTTTTTTCTTTTTTTTGAGAGGGGGTAGTCTTGGTCTTGGGTTGTTATGTAGCCCAGACTGGCCTTATTCAAAGTGATCTTCCTACCTCTGGTTCCTGAGCACTAGGATTCAAGGCATGGAAAATCATGGTTCACTCATTCTAGCTCTTTTATCTTTTAGGGTTTTTTTTCCTTGTTTTTTTTTTTTGTTTGTTTGTTTGTTTTGTTTTTTGTTTTTGTTTTTGTTTTTAGTAGGGTCTCACTTTAGTGCAGGCTAACCTGGAACTCACTCTGTGGTCTCAGGCTGGCCTCGAACTCATGGTGTTCCTCCTCCCTCTGCCTCCTGAATGCTAGAATTAAAGATGTGCTCCACCACACTTGGCTTTTTTTTTTTTAAACATGGGTACTAGGACTCCAAATTGGAATCCTTATCTTGCTTGGCAAGTACTTTATTGACAACCATCTCCCTAGACTGTATGTTGTTTATTTATTTACTTATGAGCCAGTCTTCTGTACCTGAGGCTGATGACACCTGCCTCCAACTAACAAATTCAGAAATCCAGGAATAATAGGCATGCGCCTCCTTACTTAGCCAGCTCATTTACCTTACCTTTTTTTGAAGATATATATATATATATATATATATTTTTTTTTTTTTTTTCCGAGGTAGGGTGTTGCTCTAGCCCAGGCTGACCTGGAATTCACTCAGTAGTCTCAGGGTGGCCTTGAACTTACAGGGACCCTCTATGGCCCCTATGGGCCTGAGGGCTGAATTATAGGTGTGAGCCACCACACCTGACTCACTTATTTTTAAATTACTACAGTGCCCAGATTCTTCTTGTGTTGTTAAAAGAAAAAAAAAAATCACACAAGTTAGAGATGTCTAATATTGGGACTGGGGTGATGGCTCAGCAGTTGAAGGTGCTTGCTTGCAGAGCCTGCCAGTCTGAATTCAATTCCTGAGCACCTTCCTAAAGTCACTCATGGGGCAGACCTGGTTGAAGCAGTAAGAAACCCTGTTTCAAAGGAAGGAGAGCTGGAGAGATGACTCAGCACAAGTGCACTTCCTGCAGAAGGCCTTCAGGGGTGTCCTGAAATCACCTGAGTTTGATTCTCCAGAACCCATGTATACAGCCGAGTGTGCCACACATGCACCTATAATCCCAGTCTCCCTAAAGGGGGCAGAGACAAATTTACCCAGCTGGTGAAAAGCAGCAAGTTCCTGTATCAGTAAGAGACCCCAATTCAAGTAAGAACAGGCAGAAGAGCAATGGAGCAGCACACCCGAAGTTCTGCTCTGGCCACCACAGGTGAGCACCCCTTTCTCCCATCACAGGTGAGAGCATGGGACACCACAAGGGCATATACACTTGCATACACCACACATGTCACACCACATACAGATCCACCACATTATATATTACATGCACACACACACACACACAAAAGACGGAGCCAGGCACACACCTTTAATACTAGCACTTTGGAGGTAGAGGTAGGAGGATTGCTGTGAGTTCAAGGCCAGCTTGGGTCTACAGAATGAATGTCAAGTCAGTGTGGGCTAGAGCAAGACCCTACCTCAAAAAAACCAAAAAGATGGATCACAGACAACAACATGCTGTGTGGCATGCAGACACACACACACACACATACACACGTACTGTTAACCCTTAGCTTCTTAAGAGAAACTGCTACAATATATCTTATCCTTAAAAAAGATTTTCTCAGGGACTGGAGAGATGGCTCAGCAGTTAAAGGTACTTGTTTACAAAGCCTGCTGGCCCAGGTTCAATTCTCTAGGATCAACCTAAAAGCCAGTTGCACAAAGTGGCCTTACCCATTCACTCTGAAATAAAATATATAAATAGATTTTAAGTTTTTTCTCAGATGAGCATGGTGGCACATGCATTTGATCTCAGCACTCAGGAGGCTGAGGTGGGAGGATCACCATGAGTTTGAGGCTAGCCTGGGCTATAGAGTGAGCTCCAGGTCAGCCTGGACTACATTGTGTCCCTGCCTTGAAAAACAGTTTGTCGTTTAATTTGACAGACATTTGAAAATAAGAAATCTATGTGGATATGGCAGTACAGACTTGTCTGTAATCCCAGCACTTGGCAGTCAAGAGGATTGCCACAAGCACAGGCCGCCCTGGTCTAGTCTACACAGTGAGTTCCGGGCCAGCTATGGATACACAGCCCAACTCTATCTCAAAACACAAGGAAAGACGGGACAGAGGGAAGGAGAAAGAAAACAAACTTACATAAGGCATGGAGATACACGCTTGTAATCCCAGCATTGTAATCCAGGCTAAAGCAGGAGGATCATTTTATCATTTTGTCTGAGGCCATCCTGGGTACAGAGTGAGATTCTATTTCAAAACCAAAAAAAAAAAAAAAAAAAAAAAAGGCTTTTAAGGTAATCTCATTAATTTTAGATTTCCTTTTTAAATAGCTTAAAACATGTATTGGGCCTGGTTTTTTTTTTTTTTTTTCTGTTTGTGTGCTAAGAATGCAACTTAAGTGATCAAATCTAAGGGTTCATGAACAAGATTTTAATTAAATTTCTGAGAATTGATTTTTAAATGTCTGTGATTCATTTTCTGCTCTAAAAACTTCAATCCCCAGTGCTTGGGTTTTGAAAGGCAAAGAGTTTGGCTGCAGAAAAGAGTCGATTCTTTGTCCATTTGGTTTTGGTTTGGGTTTTGGTTATTTTTGTTTGTGTTTTCAAATTTGTTTTAGTTCAATGCCTCAGCCAGGGATGTTCACTCACATTGTCCCACTGTTTTGAGAGGACAGAGTCAAGCATTTAATTTCTGTCTCCTTCAGAAAATTTTACAAAGAAAAAGAGTGGGTAGAAGAAGAGAAAGGATGAAAAAAATTAAGTCCCAAGCCTGTGAATGCTCAACTCGAGAGAAACATATGAATAGTGGATAAGAACAAGGGCTGGGGAGACGGCTTAGTGGTTAAAGGTGCTTGCTTGCAAAGCCTAATGGCTCACGTTTAATTCCCCAGAACCCATGTAAAGGCAGATGCACAAAGTGGTGCATGCGTCTGGAGTGTGTTTGCACTGCTGACTCTTTCTCAAATAATAAATGAAACGTTTTTTAAAAAGAGCAGGGGCTAGCTGGGGGTGCACCTCAATGGTAGAGAACTGCCCTAGCGTGCTGGAAGCCCTACTTCAATCTCTAATAGCCCTCTACAGGCCCTTTTGCTCCACCCCCATGCAATTTCCCCTGTCGGTTTTGCTGGCTTCATCATTCCACAAGGAATAGTGGAACCAGAGCTACTAACATGTAACCAGATCATGCAAGTTGGCAGAGCAAATGTCTTAGCACAAAAAGAGGAATGACCTCAAAGTGGATGAATAGCGTAAGGGACACCTCAAAGGAACTCCGGGAGTTTGGGCATGAGGAGGGTATTGTGGGAGGAAAGGGTATGTCGGGCAGGAGAGACAGCTGGTGATTTTTTTTTGTCATCCTTTCTTGCCTTCCACCCACTCTTTTTCTTTGACATCATGCATTCGTGGATTTGAGAGGACATCCAGTTAAGAGTTTAGAGAGGGTGGGGTTGGTCTCTAGAGAGGTGTCTGGAAAGTTTATCTAGGGCCAGAGTAAGAAGCGCTTGGTCCATCCGGGTAAGCAGTTAGATCCAGGCAAGGAGCGCTGCAGGACTGGTTGCCAGGGATGTGTTGTAAAATAGATTACACTGAGCAAAATGGGTTGGACAGCACACGGGCATTTCCTGGGACTGTGGGGGATGGGAGGTGTTTGGAGGCTACAGTGGTAATTATAAGCTACGGTGAGGAAGGGCTGAATCAAGGCAGCTGGGGTGCAGGTAAAAGATAGTGGGGGTATTTACGAATGAAAATGGTTGAGCCCTGTGTGTCCCCGCACGCCTGGGACGAGGAACATGAGCCAGGTGAGGGAAATCCAGGCTCCCAGTTTAGGAAGCTGAACTGGGGAACGGTGATAAAACTCAAAGAATAGGGGTGGACTGTGCTTTCTTGGTAAGAAAGGGGGAGTTGTGCGCCTACAGCTGAGAGCTAAAAGACCAGCCTTCTGCAAATGTACTGTTGAGAAGAGAAATGTACGTTACTCATTAATTCAGCAAATACACAGAGCCCTTGCAACCATGTTCTACGCAGGCCCTCAAACTAGGACCCCAGAATGCAGCCACGGAAAAAAAAAAACAATAGTCCCTGTCCTGCTGAAAAGATTGACTCTAGGAGAACACTGGTGACATTAAAAGCTCTTATGTACTGGCTGTAAAGTCCTGTGCTCAGTCCTTTAGAGGATCTAATTGGACCCTCATCCCTGAGCAGTAGGTACCATCAGCAGCCTGTCTTACAGAAAAGGCACATCAGTCACCCAGCCACAAAGCAGCAGAGTCAAATGAGAACGTCTTGTATCAAAGCCCATCTTTTTCTTTTGTCCTTCCTTCTTTATCCCTCTCACCCCCCAGTCTGGCCTTGAACTGGAGAGCTCCTTCAACCCCAGTCTTCTAGGACAGGATTACAGCATGCCTGTACCATCACGCCCAGCTTTTGAAACCCACTTTCTTAACCTCTACACAAGGCAGAGGTGTGTGTGGTGGTGCACGCCTGTCATTTCAGATACTTTAGAGCCTGAGGCAGGAGGGTCGCTTGATTCCAGCAGTTCGTGGGCAACACGGCAAAGCCAAAACAAGGGCCCAGGGAGAAGGTTCAGCAGTTAAAGGTGCTTGTTGCAAAGCCTGCCAGCCCAGATTCAATTCCCCAGCACCCACATAAAGTCAGATGCAGCACGTGGCTGTGTTTGTTTGCAATGGCAAGAGGCCCTTGCTACTCACACACACTCTTCTCCTAAATATTTTTTTTTAAATAGTAATACTGAGATTAAAATGAGGTTGGAATTTACAAAAAAAAAATGGCAATGGAAATTAAGAGAACTTCTGCTGCTTTGTGAAAGCTGCAAGCCATTAATGAATGCACCCTTAAGTAGGGATTTTTCATTTCAAAGTCACTTGAGTTCTGAAAATTAACCCTTGTTTTCACCTTTAACAAAAAGCAGCTTCTGGCCTAAGAATGCAGTGCTTGCTTTGCGCGCATGGCACCTTTGCATGCAAAGCGAAAATGAACAGGGCTGGGGTAATGGTTTAGTTGGTGAAGCACTTGCCACACAAGCTCGAAAGCCTGAGTTTGAATCCCCATCACTCATGTAAAATGCTGCGCATGGTGTCATGCACTTGTAATCCCAGCACTCAAGAGGCTGAAGCAAGAGGGTGTTGTGAGTTCAAGGCCAGCCTGAGTTAGAGTGAGACTGTCTCAAAAAACAAAACAAAAAAACAAAACAAAACAAAAAAAAATTACGAAAGAAAGAAAAGAAAAGCAGCTTTTCCTGAGCCCCAAGGCACCCAGCTCTGAGTGCAGTCCTGCACTGGGACTTTCAAGCTCTCTTCTGTCTCTCCCTCTAGTCCCTCCACAGCCTTACAGTCATCCTCTAGCACCAATGGCTTCTGGCACATCATCTGCCAACGAACCCAATTTGTGCTGGAAAAAAAAATTTTTTTATAACTCCAAGGACATCAATAATTAACTTCCATACCACAAAACTTGTCCCATGAGTTTGCCGAAATAAAGTCACCCGTGGTTAATTCTTTAAAGGGTGTCTTCTATTATTATTTAGAGTGCGATTTAGTCATCAAAGGTTTACTCAGCCTCATGTTTATAAATTATATAGGGCAGGGATTTAACTCTTCTGGCCCTACCTGTTCTGAAGAGAAAGAGGGTCATAACCCTGTTGTCACACCCAGGCACCTGCCTTGAAAGGAGATGATTTGTGAACTAGAACTTCTCTACCTCTATTAGAAATCTGGGATGAATACAGATTTCCCTTTATGATGCAATCAGAGGAATAGCTCCATAGTGGCCTGCTCCCCCACCTACCCTCCTTTATCCTTCAGAGGGTTGTTGAGAAACTTTGTCTTTTTCAACTGGGTTTCAGAATCTTGTCTTGATTACGTGACATAATGATGGTGTCTTTCCAATTCATCTGTGACACTTTTTTTTTTCATTATGATGGTTAGGGTTAGTTTTTCCTGAGGGGGAGGGGCTTCTGCCCTAGGTAAATAAAAGCAGATCAGAAAGGTGGTGCCCTGTCTACCCAAGTCGTAAATTCAAAGTCCTGACTTACATGTCTACATCCATGGGTGGTGGCTGCCAATCAAAGGCTCATCCAAGTTCATAGGGGTTTACGGACCTTGGCCTTAAAGGGAAAATAGCTAACTTTCTACACAGTCCTCCAAATTTCTGACATTACAATGGACGAGAGGGGCCTAGCAGGTGCTTTTTGTTGTGGTGGTTCAGTTCTTTCAGAATATCTAGCCAAATCTTGAAGGGGTGGGTTCAGCGTCTCCACAAGAGGGAGGGGGTTCAGCTTCCCCACGGAGGCATGGCCCCCATCTCCTAGCTCCAGGCGGCCCCCTAGCCTATGGCCGAAGCCAAGAGAATGGAGTTGTGACCCTCCAGTGCGTCCGACGCTGGATCTGCTGTTGACACAGTGGGCAGCCTCGATTCATTCCAAGGACGTTACTGTGATCCACCGGGAATGGAAATATCAGGCCTAACAAATATTCGGAGGAAATCTAATAGGCACCGGGATCGCGCAAACAGGTGACATGACAAAAAGTACCTGGCAACTGGCACTGAGAGGAACGAGCGAGCCAACCAGCTGGGTACCCGTGCTGCAGCATCGACCCTTTTAACCTTTTCTCTGTCCCCAGCTTTTCTTTCCTTTTTAAACTGGGTTGACCGGCTCGGCCTGGAGCGGCAAGGGGGGCTCAGTGAAGAGGGAGGACGGAGCCCGACTACGAGCAAGCGCCCCTATCCAAAGTAAACACCTACCAACCCTACGCTCAGCAAGTGATACTGAACACCACATTCGCTTAAAAAAATAAAAAAGTACTGTTCGCGGAGATAGGGCGAAAACACTTCCCAGCTGGAAAATTACTGATGACGGGGGGTGGGGGGAGTGAGGAGACAGCGATGTGAGACTGAAATAAAAATAGGTTTTTTTTTCTCCTGATGGGCAAAGACGAGTCGGTGTAAACTAGGGGCTCCGGCCGCATCTCTCCGAACACGATCACCTAACTTAGAACTCCCTCGGTGGGCTGGACCTGCTGGGAGCTTGTCTAACCATCACCTCTTTATGACTCAGTTTCCTTAAATTGGCCAGGAGAGCGCGTAGCTTGTGAAGCGCTCCGAGATGGCTGGTTGAAAGGAGTCTCCGCGCCGCGGCTTCTCTCCTGTCCTCTCCATCACCCCGCAAAGCGAATTCTGAACCCCAGCCTCACTCCTTTTTTTTTTTTTTTCTTTTATAAAGTATCAAAACCGTAAGCGCGCGCGCGTCGCGTCCCGTCCTGGCCTCCTTCCGCGGCGGCGGCAGGCGCGGAGCCCTCTTTCCCGGGCTTCCGAGGCTCCCGCGTCCCGGTCCCAGGCGCCGGGCACCCGCCTCCTCTACCCCACCTCCACCGCCACCCCCACGGGCGCGGGGACCTGCGCCAGGCCCGGCCCCTGCGTGCGTATGCGAGCGAGCGAGGAAGGGAGGGAGCGGGAGGGACGGAGGGAGGGCGCGATGAGTCACTCGGATAACCGCGCTCCTCTCCAGCGCGCCGACGACGCGCCGAACGCGCGTACGCGAGCCCGAGTGGGGGGCGCGTCGCCGCGTCCCCTCCTCCGACAGCGTTCTTCTCGTCGCGGACTTCGAACCCTCGTAACCGACTATGGCCACGCACAGAGCCTTTGGTCGGCACGGCAAGCAGACTCGTGCCAGGCTGCCCGGGCCCCGCGCGGGAACCTCCGCCGCCGCCACCGTCACCGCCGCCGGCGTCAGCACGGCTCCAAGCCCGCCAGCTGCCCTGGCTGGCGTCACGGCCCGGCCCGGCCCCGCCCGCGCCCCTCCCTCTCCCCCGCCCCCACGTGCGCCGAGTTTGTTTATCTAGCTGCCATGGCAACGCGTGGGGGGCCGCGGGAGGGGGGAGAAGAAAGGGAGGGGGCGGGGCCTGACGGCGGCCCCCGGCGCGCCGAGGGGAGGAGACTGCGCGGGGGAAGGCGCTACCGAGAAGTTATAAGCAAGAAGCGCGCGGCGGGCCGCCGGCACTTCTCCGGCCGAGACAGCCAGCGCGGCTACGGGCGCGCGGGGAGCAGAGGTGGTGGCGGGCGGCGGCGGGACTGGGAGCCGCCGAGTGCCCCTCCCCGCCCCTCCGGCCCCCCACCCACCCACCCGCCCGTGGCCCGCGCCCATGGCCGCTCGCACCCCGCGCAGCCCCCAGGACTCCGCGCCCTGCGCCGCCGCCCAGCTCTCCCGCCACCGCGGCCATTCTCACCTGGCGGCGCCGCCCGCCCACCGCCCGGACCACAGCCCCTGCGCCGACGACGACAGCCACATTGGCCGCGACAGCGGCGGGGGACACTGCTGAGTCAAAGAGAGCGGAGCCTGGCCATCGGACCTACTTACCGCCTGGCTGATTGTCTATTTTTATAAGAGTTTACAACTTTTCTAAGAATTTTTTTGTATACAAAGGAACTTTTTTTAAAAAAGAAAACAGATATCTCCAATTTATATTTAATCCAAAGAAGAAGGATCTCGGGCAATTTGGGGTGTGCTTTTTTTTTTCTTTTTTTGGTTTGGGGTTTTGTTTCCTTTTTATTTTTAATCTTCGTTGACTTTGGGGTTTGGATAACCCCGCTGCTTTGAGCTCCCGAGGACCTTCTGGGCCCGCACATTAATGAGGTAAGTGAGACGCGGAGCGCTGGGGACAGGAAAGGGGTGAGGACCTCTGGGGGACCCCGAGAGTGGCCCCTAACTCCGGTTCCCTGTGCGCCCCGCCCGGCCCGCAGGCAGCCACCTGGCGAGTCTGACATGGCTGTCAGCGACGCGCTGCTCCCGTCCTTCTCCACGTTCGCGTCTGGCCCGGCGGGAAGGGAGAAGACACTGCGTCCAGCAGGTGCTCCGAATAACGTGAGTGTCGTGCAAGTGCCTTCTGGATTTCTGAGCTAGGGTGGGAATGGGCGGAACCCGGGAGTCGCTTAAGAGTCTCCGGCGAGCGCTTAGTGACCCCCGTAGGGACTCCACAGCCTTCCCGGGATGTCTTCTTGGGTCGGCAGTACGTGCGTGTGGTCCCGGCGCAGCGGTGCCGCCAGGGGCGCACAGCGGTTCCTCACAAGGCTCCCGGCTCTCGGGCGGTGGGGTGGGCGCCAGCGGGCCACCCTACTGGACGTGGCTACATCCCCCAAACCCGTGGGGACGGAGTGAGCTTAGTGCGTAGGCGGCCGGGTGGCGAGGGTGGACGGGGAGCGCCACCGTGTCCCAATTCCGTGGGTGGCTGGAGCGTCCTGGGAATCCGGCCGGGGAGAGTCCCAGGCCGGCGGTGCCGCGCCGCTCGCAGGGGATCAGGCTCACCGCCTCTCCGACCCTAGTGTCTCCTTGACGTTCATTGCGGCATTGGTGGCTCTGGAGTCCCCCGGGGCTTTCTGCCTGTCCAGTTCCTATGCCACGGATGCAGGCGTGCTTGGCCCGCCAAATGAGTACTTGGGGTGGCAGCAGGGCACCACGGCTAACGGCTGCTCTCTCCCGCCCTGTCCTGGCAGCGTTGGCGAGAGGAACTCTCTCACATGAAGCGACTTCCCCCGCTTCCCGGCCGGCCCTACGACCTGGCGGCCACGGTGGCCGCAGACCTGGAGAGCGCCGGAGCTGGCGCAGCGTGCAGCAGCAGCAACAGCAACAACAACCCGGCCCTCCTCCCGCGGAGGGAGACCGAGGAGTTCAACGATCTCCTGGACCTAGACTTTATTCTCTCCAACTCGCTATCCCACCAGGAATCGGTGGCCGCCACCGTGTCCTCGTCGGCCTCGGCCTCGTCTTCGTCCTCGCCATCGAGCAGCGGCCCCGCCAGCGCGCCCTCCACCTGCAGCTTCAGCTATCCGATCCGGGCCGGGGGTGACCCGGTTGTGGCGGCCGGCGGCACCGGTGGTGGTGGTGGTGGTGGTGGTGGAGGAGGAGGAGGAGGAGGTGGTGGTGGTGGGCTCCTCTACAGCCGGGAGTCGGCACCGCCCCCCACGGCTCCCTTCAACCTGGCGGACATCAACGACGTGAGCCCCTCGGGCGGCTTTGTGGCCGAGCTCCTGCGGCCCGAGTTGGACCCGGTGTACATTCCGCCGCAGCAGCCGCAGCCGCCAGGTGGCGGGCTGATGGGCAAGTTCGTGCTGAAGGCGTCGCTGAGCGCCCCGGGCAGCGAGTACGGCAGCCCGTCGGTCATCAGTGTTAGCAAGGGCAGCCCCGACGGCAGCCACCCGGTGGTGGTGGCGCCCTACAGCGGCGGCCCTCCGCGCATGTGCCCCAAGATCAAGCAGGAGGCCGTCTCCTCCTGCACGGTTGGCCGGCCCCTGGAGACCCACTTGGGCGCTGGACCCCAGCTCAGCAACGGGCACCGGCCCAGCGCGCACGAGTTCCCCCTGGGGCGGCAGCTCCCCAGCAGGACTACCCCGACGCTGGGTCCCGAGGAACTGCTGAACAGCAGGGACTGTCACCCTGCCCTGCCGCTTCCCCCAGGATTCCATCCCCATCCGGGGCCCAACTACCCTCCTTTCCTGCCCGACCAGATGCAGTCACAAGTCCCGTCACTCCATTACCAAGGTCAGTTCGGTGGGGAATTGGTAACTCTGGGCCGGGGAGCTTTGTTTGCGTGTGTGTGTGAGAGAGAGAGAGAGAGAAGGGGGGGTCTCCTCCCGGGACACAACAGTCCTGACGTTGATCCTACCTCCTTCGCCTCTAGAGCTCATGCCACCCGGTTCCTGCCTGCCAGAGGAGCCCAAGCCAAAGAGGGGAAGAAGGTCGTGGCCCCGGAAAAGGACCGCCACTCACACTTGTGATTACGCGGGCTGTGGCAAAACCTATACAAAGAGTTCTCATCTCAAGGCACACCTGCGAACCCACACAGGTACGGGGACAAGCCGAGAAACGGAAGGGGGGTGGTTGTTGGTGTCTTCAGCTCATAGGCTGGCTGTGGAGATCTTAGGCCCTCCTTGGGTGTTGGGGTGTATCTCCTTCATCTCCGGGATCACAGGGGAGGGAAGCCAACCGGCGCCTGCTTTTTTGCCCAGGAGCCTTTTGCTTGATGGATAGTATCGGGTCTTGAATGTGCAGTTTCACTAAGCCTTTAAAAAGGTACGGAGATTCCCAGCATATACAGGCCTCTCAGCTTGGTAATCAAATTGGGCTTTGCAGTGCAAAAGTACAATGTCTTTCTTTTTTGGCCTGGATTATTTCCATGGGCTGTTCCTGTGCCAGTCCCCCCCCCCATTCTGAGTTCTAGCCTTTTATTTTTAAATGACATTTTATGTAAATCCCAAGAATTGCTGAGAGTTCTGGTTTAAGATTGTCACTGATGGTACTCAGCTGTAGTTCCAAATACTTGCAAAGCTCCAGTCAAGGTGAGAGGACTACTTGAGCTGAGTCCAGCTTGGGTGACATAGCAAGAATGCCATCTCAGAAAAGAGAAGGTTGTCACTGCAGAGAATTTTTAAGTCACTTAACACAAATCCATTGTATTTATTAAAACAACTGGAAATTAGCCACCTGTTGCCGTTTTTTTTTTTTTTTTTTTTTTTTTTTGTCCCATTGTAATGGTTTTGGGTATTTTGTCTGGATTTGGACAAATACCCTCCAAACATTTCCATATCCATGTATACAACTGCAGGCGTGACTCCAAAGAGGGAATAGTGGCTCTATAGAAATGGAGATTTAGGGGCAGTTTGAGTCTTTTTGTTGTGTAATTACCGGTCCCCTCAAGCCTGGGGTCTTTGACACTGTTTATCATCTGAAATTTAGTGTGGTCCTTCATCAGAGTAAAGACATTCTTTGAGAACTGAGGGGGCTGGGGGGAGGTGAAGCAGGAATTGGTTTTGGTATCTGCCCTCGCAATGGTTTCAATGGCTTCTCTTTTTCCCTTTTCAGGTGAGAAACCTTACCACTGTGACTGGGATGGCTGTGGGTGGAAATTCGCCCGCTCTGATGAACTGACCAGGCACTACCGCAAACACACAGGGCACCGCCCCTTCCAGTGCCAGAAGTGTGACCGGGCCTTTTCCAGGTCGGACCACCTCGCCTTACACATGAAGAGGCACTTTTAAATCCCACCGTGGATACCACCCACACTGCCAGGAGAAAATTCAGTATTTTTTTTAAACCTTTCATACTGTCTTCCCGTGAAGGGAAGCGCCGAGCTGGCAAGCGCTACAATCATGGTCAAGTTCCCAGCAAGTCAGCTTGTGGACGGATAATCAGGAGAAAGGAGGGAATCCAAAGGACAAAAATCAAAGAACAGATGGGGTCTAAGACTGGATTATCATTCCAATTCCAAATCCAACTTGAATATGCCTGGACTTACAAAACACCAAGGGGGTGACTGGAAGTTTGTGGATATCAGGGTATAACATTTGATCCGTGAGCTGGGGGGAGGGAAGACCAGAATTCCCTTGAATTGTGTTCCAATGCAATATAAAGATAAGGATCACCTTGTATTCTCTTTGCCTTCTAAAAGCCATTATTATGTTAGAAGAAGAGGAAGAAATTCAGGTACAGAAAATGTTCTAATAGCCTAAATGATGGTGCTTGGTGAGTCGTGGTTCTAAAGGTACCAAATGAGGAAGCCAAAGTTCTCCAACTGCTGCATACTTTGACAAGGAAAATCTATTTTTGTCTTCCGATCTACATTTATGACCTAAGTCAGGTAAATACACCTGGTTTACTCCTTTAACATTTTTATGCAGACAGTCTGTTATGCACTGTGGTTTCAGATGTGCAATAATTTGTACAATGGTTTATTCCCAAGTATGCCTTAAGCAGAACAAATGTGTTTTTTCTATATAGTTCCTTGCCTTAATAAATATGTAATATAAATTTAAGCAAACTTCTATTTTGTATATTTGTAAACTACAAAGTAAAAAAATGAACATTTTGTGGAGTTTGTATTTTGCATACTCAAGGTAAGAAATAAGTTTAAATAAACCTATAATATTTTATCTGAGCAATTCCATTGTTTTGTTTCCGTCTTGGAAAAGTGTGTAACAAATTTTCAGTTTAAACACGGGTGGAGGGCACGTGAGAAGCACACTAAAAAACCACTTCATTTTAACAGGATACAGAAAACTTGGTTTTTCAGCTACTTAATTTTACAATAAGTAGAATCAGACAGAGAGCTTCTAAATATTGGAAGTTATAAAACATCTGGTCTGAGTTTGCTCTGTACAAATAAATACACATGAAGCGACAAGTTTCCTTACCTGAATGTGATTTCCCAGGTAGAAAGGACTTGATTATGCTTTACTCAATTAGCATGAGAGTACTCATCAGTAATCATGCACATTCTAGTTTCACATTTTAAAAACAATATTTTTCTTTTAAAGGAAATTATAAAAGTTTTCTTTCAATGGAGGCCCAGCCTTGCACTCTCCACGGAATTTGAGTAACAAAAGAACCTTCCCCAGACAAACAACCCTAGGAACATAGTTCCACACTGCCCTCCTGAGGATTAAAGGCTTCGTGTATGCTTTGTGTTATCCCCGAAGAGTTCAAAGCAGACTTGTCTTCATCAAGCCCTTGAAGACAGACAGGGAAACATTAACAGTTGCTCAAATGTAGGGGTTGGCAGTGTGGTTCAGTGGGAGGGTGGCTTGAGCAAGACCCTCCCCTCAGATTCAAAAACCTTGTCTTAAATTCAAACATTTAAATAGTGTTTTTGTAAATTTGTAGCATTTATACTTCCGACATTATTTAAGCTTCCCAAAGGCACTGGGATAGTCCCAAGAGATCGAAATGAAATTAGCTGTAGCTGTCACAATGGAAAAGCACTTGTAATGCTTGCTGACACTGTGGTGGTGATTGGGGTGACTAAGATGGAAGGAGCAGGCACTGGCTGGCATCTTCTCCAGCAGCCTTATTAACTCCATCGTATCTAACGTCCGGAGGTGAGCTGACACCATAGTACATTTTTATAAATGGAACAAAAATAGAAACTCACAGGTCCTGGTGGACCAACACAAAGTATTTGCTTTGACTTTTATTTTTAAGAGTCCAGGGTGACTGGAAAACATGGCAAGTGTCTTTGCCTAAAAGAAAACAGGTGCATCATAGGGTGGAATTTTATGTGGCCAAGAACATATTCAAAGCAAACAAAGTTAATGACATGGAAAAATGCTCCTGGTATGTTAAGTGGAAAAAGGCAGAATATAAGACATATAAGACTAAACAATATGATTCCAGTTGTGTGTGTTTAAGTATATGTGCTGTGTGTGTGTATGTGTGCTTGCATGTGTTTGATTTTTCTCATTTTCCTCAGGCTGGCCTAAGACCCCTATGTAGTTTACAATGACCTGCCTCTACCTTCCAAGGACTTAGATTACAGGCATGTGTAACTGCTCTGTTTATAGTTTTTTTTTTTAATGTATTTATTTGAGAGAAGTAGAGAGAAAGAGGCAGAGTAAAAAGGGGCACACTAGGGCCTCCTGCCACTGCAAATGAACTCCAGACATCCAGACACGTGTACCACTTTGTGCATCTAGCTTTACATGGGTACTGGGGAATTGAACCTGGGTTGTCAGGCTTTCAGGCAAGCGCCTTTAACCATCAAGCTGTCTCTCAGCTGTCTCTTGGTGTGTAGCTCAGGATGGCCTTGAATTATGTCTGAGCCTCCCCAGTACCAGGACTACAGATATGTATGACTACATCCAGCTTGTGAGTGTAGAGGGACAGAAAAGGAAGAAAATAAAGAGAAATGACTGGAAAGAAACACCAAAATATTAATGCTGGTTTTCACAGTTCAGATTTTCAAGATAGATTTGTAGACCACATATATTCCCTTCACTCAAGGGAGAAACTTTTCCTGAGAATGCAAGTAAAAATACTTAGGCTTTATTTTTGATTTTTTTTTTGTTTGTTTTTTTTGAGGTAGAATCTCATTCTAGTCCAGGCTGATCTGGAATGCACTATGTAGTCTTAGGGTGGTCTTGAACTCAAGGCAATCCTCCTACCTCTGCCTCCCCAGTGCTGGGATTAAAGGCACCACCACACCCAGCTTTTATTTTTAATTTTAAAAGAGGACTTAAAGTTGCCTAAAGAAAAGGCCTGCCTTCTTAACACGTTTTTCTTTGTATTAATGGTCACTTGCCTATAATTCACCTCTTCCACAGAACCCTCTGGCCAGAGCTGGTTTATGAAATGGTGTGCTGTATGATTGTTGCTGTCTTCTATGCTACGTGCCTGTTTTCTCAGCAGAAGAAACAACATCATAAGCTACCAAGACATTTCAAATTTATTCAAAAATGTCTGGTGTCATAAACATCAAAAACTTTTCCTATGCTGCCAAAGAAAGCTTTTAGTATCTAAAATGAATGAGGAAGATTTCCTCCCAATGTAACAGGACAAAACACTATTCAACATACACAAATAGCTGAACTGTCTACTCTCATACCTATCAGCTCTGTGCTCCCAGTGCACTGTCATTACAGTGTTACAGAGCCATTCACACTGTGTCATAAAGAGGACCTAATAATGGAGATGCCTGCTTATTATGTTTCCCTTATGACATTTAATTTTATATGTCCTAGATTTTAACTTGCATGGGTGCACATACCAGGGTTGAACAATAGTGTCGCCTGCATGTCAGCAGATGTTTAGCCTGCCTCATTTATGGCAAAATATTCTTTCTACCAAAGACATATTTGCAATCTTTAAAAAAAAAAATTTACTTGAGTGAGAGAGAGAGAGAGAGAGACAAAGAAAGAGAGAATGGGTGTGGCAGGGCCTCGAACCACTGCAAACAAATATCAGATGCTAGCGCCCCCTTGTGCATGTATCTGGCTTACATGGGTCCTGTGGAATCAAACCTGGGTCCTTAGTCCTCACAGGCAAGTGCCTTAACCACTAAGGCATCTCTCCAGCCCATATCTGCAATCTCGTTTCATTTTATTGTTTTATTTTCTTTGGGAGTTTACAGTGTAGCCCAGCCAGCCTTGAACTCACGGCAGTACTCTTGCACCAGCTTCCTGAACACTGGAATTACAGGCTGTACCATCACAGCTTATAAAACCAGTTTATAAAACCAAAAAACATGCCTTTGCCACTTCACCATCTCTAGTAGTATGGTCAGGAGAAGTAATTCTTTTTCTCAAAAACACTTTGAGCTGTGCATGGCAGCACTCATCTGTTGTTCTACCACTCTGGACATACAGGCAGGAAGGTCAAGGGATTCAAGGCCAGCCTTGGCTTACTGGAGAGTTGGAGGCCAGCCTAGGCTATATGAGGCCCTGTCTCTAAATATTATTGAACTTTTAGAACAATATAGATGGTATTTCATAAGTGGAGGTAAGCAATATATATGATAATGGGATCTCATGTAGTCCAGGCTGGCTTTGAACTCCTGCTTCTCCTGACTCCACCTCCTGAGTGCTGGGATTACTGGTCTATGCCCAGTGTCCAGCTACATACTGATCTTTATAAAGAACGCCAGAGCTGGGTATGGTGGTGCACGCTTTTAATCCCAGCATTTAGGAGCCAGAGGTAGGAGGCTTGCTGTGAGTTTATGGCCACCCTGAGACTCCATAGTGAATTCCAGGTCAGCCTGAGCTAGAGTGAGACCTTACCTTGAAAAATAGAACAAAAAAAAAAAGAAGAAGAAGACCAGATGTGCGGAAGCAGCTCCACAGGACCATATCAAAGCAAGCAGTGATGGTACCTGTTGTACTTTGACAATGGAAGGATCTGGATTCAGCAGTGAGTGTCAGTCACCTGATCTTTTGTATGTTCTGGCTTCTGATGCCACATTTAACACAAGAGAGATATGGATGGATCTGTAGAGCAGGTACTCCCCACCACACACACACCTTTCTCCTTCCTTTCATACAAAGACGCCACCCAATCCCACAAAACCCTTTTGTATATTTATTGTTTTTATCATTTTATCACTTTATTATGCATTCTTTCCCTATTTGTTTTAGTTCTTTGTGTTTTCCTAGCACCTTCTACAGGCTATTGTACAGTGACATGTTTTTATAGTGCTAAACCGAAGCTGTGCCTGCCTCCTAAAGGTTGTTTATGAAACTATCACCCATTGTTCACATGTGGAGTCATTCAATAATACTGCACATAAAGCCATGATCTGTCTATGTAAGAAAGGTTGTGGAATGTGCTATGGAATGTTCCGCCTATGAAACAAACAAACAACCAAAAAAGAACCTCAAAATCAGAATGCTGTGTGTGAAAACAGTCTTTGTAAAGTGTACATTAATTTAAACTGAGCTGAAAGTTGGACACGAACAAGATTTGGAAGGCTGTGCCTTAAACAAAAAGACAGTCTGAAGTAAGTACCTCACCACCTGAAAACCGAATCCATTCTCAAATCATTTTGAAGTACCTGGTGTGTCAGTGCCCCTATTGACAAACAGGAAAACCTAGTGTCAAACGCGGACAGTCTTCCAGACTGCTATCAAGATTCCTACAGCCAGTTAACTTGGTAGAGGAGGGAGAGGCCCAGGCACATCAATCAAATTACTTCGCAGGAACCACGGACATCTGGAGCCCATCTTTTAAATCATTGTCTACAATGCTCTTGATATAGTATCGCTTTTTTTTTTTTTTTTCAAATTGCTTTGGTCCTCTCACACCTAAATGAGTCAGCATGCTGCAAACAGGTCCGCCCAAAAGTTCTTCTCCACTTGTTCTTAAAGGAAAAGGAGGAAACAGAAACCTACTGTAGTAACAGCACAAAGTAAATCCACATTTACAGGATCCCTGTGAGATCTCATCTGCATTCACGAACAGAACATTATTTTGTAAGCAGAGCACGGTAAATTCCATGGTACCCCACGATGTTAGAGCCATTTGCTGTGCTCTTGGGTTTCTCATCGTGTCTATATGTTAGTATTTGAGCAGTGTAGGAAGCAAGCAGCTTTTTTCAGAAAAAAGTATTTACTATTTATTTGAGAGAGAAAGAGACAGATAGAGAAAATGGGCAAGCCAGTGCCTCCAACCACTGCAAACAAACTCCACATGTGTGTGCCATCATATGCATCTTGCTTTCCGTGGGTGCTGGGGAATAAAGGATCCTTTGGCTTTGACACAAGTGTATAGAGCACTAAGCTATCTCTCCAGCCCAGAAAGCAGCTTTTTATGGACAGACAGATGATAGATAAATAGTTGATGGCTAGATAGATAGATAGATAGATAGATAGACAGATAGATCGATAGATAGGATACCTGGTAGAGGTTTGTCAACCTTTTATTTAACTACAGCAAACAAACTTGAATGGTCTACCATCTCTGAGGCCTGGAGGTCGTATCTATGATTCATTTTGAGACAGGATCTCATATATCCCTGGTTGGCCTCCAAGCCTCTCTGTAGCTGAGGAGAGAATCTTGAACTTCTGATTCTCCTCCTTCTACCTCATGAATACTGGGGTTACAGGTATGTACCATCAGAACTCATTTGGGTAGTGCTGGGGAAGGAACCCAGGGCTTAGCTCATGCTAGGTAAGCACTTTACCAACTGAGCTATATCTTCAGACTGGCTTGTCCCATCTACAATATTGGAATCTGTTCTGAGACTGGATGAACCTGGTAATCAAATCCCCTGGATTCAAACCCAGTGGGCAGTTGCGCTATATCTGCATACCTTCTTAAAAGCCTTTAAGGTAAGTAACACCTTCACAAGCAACTTTCAGGAAGTTTAGATGCATATGCTAAAAGCATGAGAGGCAAATACAGTGATACAAATCATTAAAGCAGAATATATTAGACATGATGGGAAAGGGTTCTCTCCACGGGGACAAGCATGCCTCTTTCGGAACCAGGCTACTTTTTGAGGGTGTATAAAATAATCCCTTCCTTTTATACAGCTCTATGGGTTTTATGACATACTCACACTTTCTGTTCCCTCAATCACAACAAAAGAGAGGGGTGAGATTTTCCTCTTCCACACCCATTACACAGATGAAGAAACTGAGGTTCCCTCTCTATAAAGGTTAGCATTTTTTTTTGTATTTCTCTTTCCTGCTGTCATATTTTGAGCACTTTTGTTTATTTGTTTTATTTTTACTAAGAAAAATTATTTATTTGTATATGTGGAACATCAGGGTCTTGTGCCACTGCGAATGAGTACCAGACATGTGTGTAACTTTTTCCTGCCATCTAGCTTTACATGAGTTCTGGGAATCGAACCCCAGCCCCCAGGCCTGCCTTGTAAGCAAACACGTTTAACCACTAAGCCATGTCCCCAGCACCCTCTTAAAATTTTTATTTATTTATTCATTTATTTATTTTTGAGACAATGTCTTATGCAATGCAGGCTGTTCTTAACAGACATAACTCCTGATCTTCTTGCCTCCATCCCTCCTCTCCCACCCCTATGTACTGGGATGACAGGCATGCTCACCCATACTCTGAGAAATTCTAATACTTTTGTCATCAGTCTGATGGACAGCCAGGAGGAGTACAAGCAAAACAACTGCACCTTATTCAGGAGGATTTGCTAACATCCAGGTTCTTCTGGTAATGCTGCTCCAAATCCAAAACCTGAGACTTTTAGTCTCCCATCAATGTGCCTTTGTCAAGGAAGACTAAGGAAGACCAGCCAGCCAGCCTGCCTGCCTTCTTTTCTTTCTTTCTTTCTTTCTTCCTTCCTTCCTTCCTTCCTTCCTTCCTTCCTTCCTTCCTTCCCCTTCCTTCCTTCCCTCTTCCTCCTTCCTTCCTTCCTTCCTTCCTTCCTTCCTTCCTTCCTTCCCCCTTCCTTCCTTCCCTCTTCCCTCCTTTCCTTCCTTCCTTTCTTAACAGGGTCTCACTTTGTATCCCAGGCTAGCCTCAAACTCACAGTAATCCTCCTGCCTCAGCTTCCCAAGTGCTGGGATTAAAGGCATGTGCCACCACATCTAGCTTCAAAGCTAAGTTGTTCTTCTTTCCTTCTTCCTCTTCTTTCTTTTCTTCTTTCTTTGGGGGGTGCTGGGGCCTTGCGCATGGTAGGCAAGCACTCACTGTACTGATTGATTTATTTATGTGCACGTAGTATGTATTCTTTGTGTGTGCGTGTGTGATGTACGCACATGTGCAGTTGTGATTGAGTGTCCTCTTGCTCTTCCACTATATGTCCCTGAGACAGGGTTTCACTGAACATGCAGCTCCCATATTTGGTTAGACTGGCTGACCAGTGAACCCCAGCAATCCTCCTGTCTCCACTCCCTCAGTGCTGGTGTTAGAGTATCTGTGGCCATGCCCAGCTCTTTATGTGAACGCTGGGGAGTCAGACTCAGGTCCTCATGCTTACATGGCAAATGCTCTTGAGTCCAGCCCCCCAAAGCTGAGTTCTTCATTTTAATTTTTAAATTTTATTTACTTATTTATTTATTTGAGACAGAGACAGACACAGAGAAAGAGGCAGACAGAGAGAGAGAGAGAGAGAGAGAGAGAGAGAGAATGTAATATGGGTGTGCCAAGGCTTCCTGCCACTGCATACGAACTCCAGATACATGCACCACTTTGTGCATCCTGTACTACAAGGGTGCTGAGGAATCAAACCCAGGCCATTCATCTTTGCAAGCATGTGCCTTTAACTGCTGAGCCATCTCTCCAGCCCTTTTTAAAACTTTTTATCAACAACTGCCGCACATATAGACAGTATATTATGATTGGTCATAGTCCCCTCCCGCCATCCTCCCTATTCTCCCTCCTGAATCCCCCCCTCCACCACTGAATGCCATTGTCTTTCCAGCAAGTCACTCTTCTGTTTTGATCTCATCATTTTTGCCCCTCCTCAAACCTTGGTCATTAGGTTCTGCAGGCAAGTGCCTTAGCTGCTGAGCCACCTCTCCAACCCTGAGAGACGATGTTAAGGAAGTACGTGGGTGATTGTAAAGGAGGACAGCTGCCATTCTCCTCTGGCCTCTGCACACACATGCATGGGCACGTGCATTTGCACACACAAGTGCATGCAACACACACACGTTCCTCTAGTGCTCTGTGATCAGCCAGTTAGGACAGCTACTGTGACCCACAGGGACAGCACAGGGACCCCCAGAGAGCAGGGCAATCATTCTGTCAAGGTGTCCCAGTAGCATTCTGTCTTCATGTTGTTTTCTTTCTAAGCAATTCCGTCCAAATCCTATGTGATCTCCTTAGAACAAATGGTGGCTCCCATTTGTAATGCCAGCACTCAGGTGGCTAAGAAAGGAGTACTGTGAGTTTGAGGCAAAGCTAATCTACATAGCAAGTTCAAGATCAGCCTGGGCTACATAGTCAGACCCTAGCTTTAAAAAAAGAAAGTGCGGGCGGGAGAAATGGCCTAGTGGTTAAGCGCTTGCCTGTGAAGCCTAAGGACCCCGGTTCAAAGCTCAATTCCCCAGGACCCACATTAGCCAGATGCACAAGGTGGTGCATGCATCTGGAGTATATTTGCAGTGGCCAGAGGCCCTGGCACGCCCATTCTCTCTCTTTCTCTTTCTCTCTCTCCTTCTTTCTCTCCCTGTCACTCTCAAATAAATAAATAAATAAATAAATAAATAAATAACTTTTTAAAAGTGCAAACATTGGGCCGGAGAGATGGCTTAGTGGTTGAGCACTTGCCTGTGAAGCCTAAGGACCCCAGTTCAAGGCTTGATTCTCCAGGACCCACGTAAGCCAGATGCACAAGGTGGCACACATGTCTGCAGTTCATTTGCAGTGGCTGGAGGCCCTGGTGCGCCCATTCTGTGTGTGTGTGTCTCCGCCTCTTTCTCTCTCTCTGTCTGTCACTCTCAAATAAATAAACAAAAATAAACAAAAAAATTTTTTAAAAAATGCAAACATGTAATCTGTTCAAGGGCTGTGTGCAAAGGGTAAGACAACCAAAACAGCATAGTAGTACATAAATACGAACATCAACAGGGTTTTTTTTTTTTTCCTAGTATAACTGCTCTGCAAAGAGTACATACAGCAAGTATGTTAAATGAAAATTAGCATCCCTGGCAGGTAGAGTTAGACCCCAGCACTTGGAAAAAGTAGAGGCAAGATATTCAGGGTTCAAGGTCATCATCAACTATATAGGGAGGACAGCCTGAGCTACATGAGTACTAAAAAAGAAAGAAAGAAGGAAAGAACAAAAGAAAGAAAATACTAGGAAGCCCTGAGTTCAATCTCCAGTACTGCATAAAACAGCATGCCTGATCAGAAGTTTAAGGTCATGAAGCTATATAGAGAGTTTGAAGCCAGATAGGACTACATGAGACCCCGTTTCAGCAAAGCAAAACAAACAAAGGAAACTAGATGGAAAGAGAGGGAGGGAGGGAGAGGAGAGAGAGAGAGAGAAAGAAAGAATGCATGAGCCTCCATTGACATTTTTATCTCTGGGGGAAGCAACTTGGTGGTTCTTTGAAAGAATTAACTACAACACTGCACCCTATACAAAATGCTCTCTCTGCAATTTTCTTGATTGCTTATTCTTTTAGATACCTCCAACATGCGTATCAAGTGCACGTCAAGTCATGTTAAAACATGTTATTCAGGTTGAGAGTGAAGGTTTTAGCCTTATTCAACAAAATAGTACAAAGTTCTCTTGAAATTATTAATTCAAGACAGAATGGGCTTTGTGTGTAGGGGGAAGGGTGTGTTAACCCAAGAAATACCTTGGGCTTCTATGGTGTGAAGATTGAATATCTCCATCATGGAAACAAACTGATTTAAGCACAATGAAATTTACCTCAAGAGAATAACTGACTTCATAGGACTCAGACGCCAAAGTCTGGAGACACAGAGCAGGCTTTGCCTGGGAGATTCTTTGCATTAAAAACTTTGTTAGGCAAAGCCAGCTCAGCTTAGGAGTCTGATTTGCAACTTGTGCCTGTGTAAAAGGATTAGATGATCCCCATTGTTTAACGCTTGGGTCTCAATTTGCATTTGGAAACACATGACCCTGTGCAGGTTTGGTTCTCTTTTATTTTCACTTTCTTGTCCTGACACAGAGCTGATATTCTATGTTGAAAAAAACTGATAAAACTGCTTGGCTGAATGTTCGTAATTATGCAAGTGTGACAGGCTGGTCTTGTCTATGAATGGAGAAGTCTACCCCAGCTCTTGCAATACCAAACTGGTAATCTATTTAGCAATTGACAAATAATTCAAAGGGAGAGCTGTACATGTCTAATTGATTTCCTTAATTGGAATACATGCAACAGTGTTCAAGAAAAAAAGCTCTATGGCGATATGATCCGTGAAAGGAACTGAAGGGGAATTAGGGCCTGTTTGTACAGCTCTGTCCAATGTCTTTCTTTATAAATAAAGGTTTGAGAAAAATAATTTTAGGTTTGCCAACATAATACTCCCATCGCTACATGATGTTTGACTGCCTGTCCTTTGGTAAACAATTTGTAACTAACATTTACTTTGACCATGTTCCCAGACTGGCAACAATGCGAAACCTGGAATAGAAACTTTGTGAGGAAGGACAGTTCCACAGATTGTGGGTTCAGAGTATGGGGTTTATTTGTTTGTTTATTTTCTTTTTAACTTTTGTGTCTCTCCAGGGACAATTTCACAGACTGTGGGTTCAGAGTATGTGGTTTATTTGTTCATTTGCTTTCGTTTTAACTCTTTTGTTTCTCTCTCCTTTAGCTTTGCCATTGGCCACAGGAAGCAGTTTGTGCATGTGAGCATGAATGGAGGCCGAGGTAGGAGGATTGCTCTAAATTCGAGACCACCCTGAGCCTGCATAGTACTGAGATTACAAATGTGTGCCACTATGCCACCTTGTTAAGGCCCATAGGAGTCAAGTGCCTATCCAAGGTCCCACAGGTATAAAAGGAATCCAGGTCTGTCTGCCTTAGAATCCCATGTTCTTAGTAGCACATCACACACTCAAATAAACTAAAGTTCCTCACCTCCTTGGAATGTGTGCTCCCATTTTTAATCTAAACAGGCTGCTGTTTGGTGCATACAGAGCTCTATGTATGGGTAATACTGGCCTGACCTCTCCTCTTTTCCAAGAGTGACAAGTAACCTTATCTATCATTATATTAAAAATACTCCACTTTCCTCTCCATTCTGGACAACTTCAGAAAGAAAAAAAAAATCTTTTCCTGCATCATAGCACCCCATGGATTCTATCAAAGTACATTTCAGCCTTTCTTCCAGAGTATTTCTTTCATGATTTCAAAGCATTTTACGTATGTCTTCAATTGCTTAGAACAAGGACTAGTAGCTTTGTTTACAGCTGGGCCCACTGAAGGAGAGCTCAAGAAAGGATTTTAAGAGATTGGATGTAGATGTATATAATACCAATGCTATGGAAGTTGAGGCAGGAGGATCAGAAGTTCAAGGCCAGCCTCAGCTACATAGAGAAATCTGTCAAAAAGAAAGAAATGAATAAAGGAAGAGAGGAAAGGAGGGGGGAGGGAGAGAAGGAGAAAAGGAGGAAAAGCATCAAGACTTCTTCCATGCAGTGTATAGTGGAGGAAGCTGTCTGTTTATTGAGCCTACATTCTCAGCCACGGCCTATAGGAAACACTCCTGTTTCTTGCCCCATCTTTCAAAACCTTTTGCCAACATTCTTCTAATGCTCCCAATATCTAAAGATAATCCCTTTTCCCCTAACCAGGATCTCAACCTAAAATAGATCTGGCATGTGCCACTGGGCATTAACAAATGACTCAGAAAGCCATTTCAGATCTCAGCAGCTGGGAAGGCTTCACAGGGCACAGCATTAGAGTTTGGGAGCAAATGAATGACGGGACTAGAAAGTATTTCAAAGAGCAGCTATGCTCACAGCCTCCTTTCCACAAATGGGGAAGCGCAGGCCTCCAATCAACTGGAGTTACGCCAGAACCTTATTCCATCCCCAGACTCCCCAACCTTTGACTTTAACCTGCACAAAAATCTTGAGATTGGTGGCTAAGTAAGACCCAGAGGTCCCCTAGCCCAGAACCAGGTGGCAGGTGAGTGGATATGTCTTTCTGAACTGGTACGTTCAGAATCAGGAAAAGGAAGGAAGAAGAGTCTATTCTAGAACCTGTGCTGATTTGGGATGTGGTCTTCAGGGAGGTGGTGTTTGGTTATGTTGGGTGTTGTTACAATTTCCTCATTCTCCTTTGGCTCACACATACCATCCAGTAGGTTCTTATCCAATTCTTTTCATCCAACCACAGGGTTTTGGCTATAAAAGTCCCAGTACATCCTTGGAATAAACTACTAAGCTCCGTTAAAGTGATCAGTAAGCAATAAACCAGGGCCAACATTGACTCAGGTCTGCTTCACACCGCGCACCATGCTATGCATTGTTCTCATTCAGTCTCCACAATAGCCCTATGAGTGTCAGGTGGGCATACTCTTCTCATCCCAAGAAAGAGGGCCTTGAGGCCTAGATAACTTGACCCTACCTGACAATCCCTCCCCTCCTAATACACACCCTCTTAAAGATAGGGTCTCCATGCAGCTCCAGCTGGCCTGGAACTCCCTGACTTTTTTTTAAATATAGCCCAGGCTGGCCATAAACTTGTGATCCTTCTGTTGTCCAGACACACGTCCAGAGATTATAGGCATGAGCACCCAGCCAGATCCATACACTCTTAACACTTATACCCTTTACGTGCAGAAGAACATTAAGAAATTCATGGCTGGAGAATTACACAGTATGATCCAACTTGGTAAAATATGTCTATGTTCAGCTAGGTTTAGGTATTTGGGGGGGGGATACATTTGCACTGGGAAAATTCTGTAAGCTGTTTTCCATGTCACTTTCCATGTTACCCTTCCCAGATGGCACTGAAAGAGCTCCCACTCTGCCCTGTTATCCTTTATCTCTTTAACTTGCTTGACTTTTCCTAATGGGGCTTAAGAGGCTAATATATACTGAATTTATTTATTTCTCGCTCCCCTCCATAGTCAGGGAGAGGACAGTCCCTCACAAAGTGTGCCTGGCATGTACAGGGTACTCAATGAATATTTGTTGATGTGACAGAATCTAGCAAATATTTTTTAATAAACATTTTATTGATTGATTTTAAAGAGAGAGAGAAAGAAAGAAAGAATGGGTGTGCCAGGGTCTCCAGAACTGCAGATGCATGTGCCATCTTGGGCATCTTATTTATATGGGTACTGGGGAATCTAACTCTGGTCCTTAGGCTTTGCAGACATGTGCCTTAATGGCTGAGCTCTCTCTCCAGCCCCTAGCAAACTTGGTTTTGTTTTGTTTTTGTTTTCCAAGGCAGGGTCTCCCTCTTGTCCAGGCTGATCTGGAATTCACTATGTAGTTCAGGGTGACCCTGAACTAATGGCAATCCTCCTGCCTCTGCCTTCCAAGTGCTGGAATTAAAGGAGAGCACCACCATGCTTGACTTTCCCTTGCAAAGTTTAATGTTAGTTGTTCTTTGTCTGAGTGTAAAATAGGAACAATTTCTATTCATTTTTATTATATTTGTATTTTTCAACAAGGTTTCACTATGTAGCCCAACTTGGCCCAAAATTTGCTATAATAGATCATTTGCCCCAATCCTCCTGTCCTGCCTCACTAGTGCTGGGATTACAGGTGTATACCACTACACCCTGTTTGACACTTGATATTTAAGTGGACTGTATTTTTAATTTTGGGGTGTTTCATCTGAAATCTTGCATGGCCAAAAAAAAAAAAAAAAATCCATTCCATTTAAGGTGAACAATCAGCTTTCACATGCAAAAAGATGCCCTCCCCCTTCCTTACGTCATACCTTCTCTACAGCTGAAAGTTCTTTTGATGGCTGAGGAGATCACTGGAAACCTGCTTAGATAAATTTGCTTTGAGTCTAGAGAGATAATCATTAATGTTCCAACTGCTAATCTACTTAGTGTCCTATTCACTCAGGTGGCTTTTCTGAGCACCCCTGCTGATGGGTTTCCAAGTCACCGGACTCCCTGGAACAACTGTGACACAATTGATGAGATTGTCTTTGAGAGGAATAAATGCCTGCCTATCAGGTACACGTGAAAATGAGAGGGGCATTTGATGTGGATTGATAGGAGTTGCTTGGGGTTTATCCCAAGATAATCCTTCCCTCTTCTCACACAAACAAGGATTTGGCCTTCCCTGAAGAAAGTCATGAGTACCTCATGCTGGCCCTCAAACTGCCAGGCCTTGACCTTGCTCTGCTGTTCTGGTCCCAGTCACCCAGGTGTGGGATCTTGCTTGTTCTCCGCGTCCTTCCAGAGGGTGGCCTTTGCCCCAAGAGCAGAGTACAGAGGCCCTGAAAGCCAGAAGCAAATTATCCCTAAGTTCCTCCTTACCAGCTCACTGCTCTGGTCGCCTTCCTTCACGCTCCTATATAAAATTCATAAATTCTTGGCAGGAGAGAAATCCTCCCATTGGAAGGAACAGATGTTCTCAGAGTAACTTTTGCCATGATATGCTTTTCTTAATACCATAGTTTTAGAGTGTGTGGAGACGTTAACTTTTTTTTTTTTTTTAATAAATGTCAACACGTTCTGGGCAGTTTTTCCACCTCCATCTGTGGCATACACATCACCAACCCTCCCACCGCCTCTTTTTAAAATTTCCAGACAGTACTTGGGAATTGGAAAGATATTGAAAAATGAACACGGAAAATTCAACAAGCATGCTAATGCATATAAATTAACGCAGCAAGTAACGAGCTGTTTGCCTGCCAGTTGGGACTGTCAGAAGCGGTCCTCCTCCTGGTGGGCCTCGAGCTCAGAATGGTCCACGCGTTTCTGACAAGGCAATTAGGATCCATTCAGGAGTCAAAGCCGGCGCAATTCCGTCGCAAATCATTCTTGGGACGAACTGGGGAGCACAGGGATGCGGGCCATGCGAAGGCCAGAGCAGCTGCAGGCTGGAGGTTGGGCCCGTAGGTCTGCTTTGGGGGTTCGGGGCATTGGTGAGAGGTCTGGCTGGTGGGACGGGGCGCGACCCGGACAGCGTGGGTGGGGCAGCAGTGCAATCGCGTTGCAGGGTGCGCGGGGACCGGGGCCACGTTTCCCCTCGGGCTCGGCCGCAGCCCAGGTCCCAACCCCACCCGGAAGAGCTCGAGGTCCCCCGGGGGGTGCAAGCAGAGTGCGCGGGGCGCGGCCCCCGGGAGAAGAGACGATCGCCCGTCGGGGTGTCTTCGCAGGCTCCGGGGCCGGCCGTCCTGGGTCCCGGCGGCGGGAGGCCTGTCCGCGATGGGCCCGGCGGAAGGACGCGGCCAGCAGCCCGAGCCCGAGCCGAGCCGAGCCGAGCCGGGCGGGCCGCGGTCTGCAGCGCCCTCCGCCGGAGCGCCGGACGCAGGGCGGCTCGGCACCGCGAGCCCCCAGCAGCAGTGCGCTTCAGGCCCGAGAGAGACCCTGGGTGCTCCCTCTCCCCCTTCACCCGGGGAGGCGGACCCGTGTTCCCGGGTCCCAGATCAAGGCCAGGTGGACACTCCTCTTGGCTCTGTCACTGACTGGCTTGGAGCTTCCGGGAACGCTGCACCTCCTGGTCTCTGGTTAGCTGATGGGACGTTATCCCTGACAAAGTTAAGGGCGAGAACGTGCATATAGGCATGGGGGTGTCACGGACCGGGGGTAAGTCAGGATTCTGCTTTTGTTGTTTGTTGATGCCAGGGGTTCAAGTTGGGACTTGGCGCACCTAGGCAGGCTGTGTACCATCGAGCTACACCCCCTCATCCGTCCGCCCACGGCGATGAAGAACGCACCTCCCCACCCAGCTGGAATGCAGCCCGGCTGGGGCCACTGGTCGCCTGCATGGTCGTGGACTCAGTTGTCTGTCTCCTCTTTGAACCTCATGCTCTCAATGCAAAGTAAGAATGATCAGATCGACCTGCCAAATTAGAACTGTAGAACTGGTGTGCCGGCAGCCAGCAGGCCCCAAAGCACCAGTTCCTGTAGCACATAGTAGGTCTGTTGTAAGACCCTTACCCATCACACAAGCAGCCAGCAGACCCAGGGTGCCTTTTCTCACAGAACGTAGTAGGCGCTCAGCAGTCCATAGCCCCGAGGTGCCTCTGCCCACCTGGTCTGAGGAGGCATCTTGGGCAGCAGAAAGCTTTTCCTCTTTCTTCTCCCCTGGACACTGTCCCCACGGGTGTCCCAGCTCCTTTCTTGAAGTTAGAAAGAATGAGAGCTTCTTTACCGTACAACCTCTCTGGACCCAGTGACCACATCTTTCTAGTGAGAGGTAGTAGCAATTCCCGGGAGGACAGATATGGGAACGAATGCACATGAGCCCACGCAAACACCAGCACGCTCGGGCACTGCTGACCTCTTATTATCTGGCGCACAAAGCAGATGCCCGGCGAGTTCTGGTGGAGGGTAGAGCGTCTCTCTTCCTCTTGGCTGAGCCCCACACCGGGGAGAGCTTCCCTTCAGACTCCATGCCCTGACCTTGGCCTCCTCACGTGTGATCTACGACTAGCCCTGTCTTCTTTTCTAAGACTGTACCCTGCATGAAGGTGTGATGATGCTTCCCCAAGTCAAAGGCCTCTTTTTTCTTTCTTTCTTTCTTTTTTCGAGGTAAGGTTTCCACACTAGCCCAGGCTGACCTGGAACTCACTATGTAGTCTCAGGGTGGCCTCGAACTCAGGGCAGTCCACCTACCTCTGCCTCCTGAGTGCTGGGATTAAAGGCGTGTGCCACCATGCCTGGCCCCAAAGGCCTCTTTTCATTCTGTTTTAGGACACTTATTTCAAATAAATGTTTTGCTTGTTTTATTCTTTTTTTTTTTTTTTTTTGAGACAGGGACTCATGTAGGGTCAGGATGCCCTCAAATTCTGTATGTAGCTGAGGTTGACCTTGAACCTCTGATCCTTCTACCTCCATCTCCCAAGAGCTAGGATTACAGGCATGTGCTGGCTAATCTGGTTTTGTTGTTGTTTTTATTTTGTTCAGTTTCGTTTTGTCTGGGTGGTCCTGTGCCCTTTGGGTAGAGGTGGGAGGGGATACTGTGGGGAGGGCATGGGTACAGTATTTAAAACGGATCCTGCTGACTGTGATGGCACATGTCTACAATCCCAGTACTCAGGAAGCTGAAGCAGGAGGATGGAAAGATGAAGGTCAGCCTAGGCTACATAACTGAGACCCCATGGGGGGGACACAACAGAGGAATTGGGAAGTATGTGAGCACTTGTGTAGCAATATTTTTTTTTTTTTTTGGTTTTTTTTTCGAGGTAGGGTCTCACTCTAGCTCAGGCTGACCTGGAATTCACTCTGTAGTCTCAGGGTGGCCTCAAACTCTCAGTGATCCTCCTACCTCTGCCTCCCGAGTGCTGGGATTAAAGGCGTGCGCCACCACGCCCGGCTCTGTAGCAATATATTTTTTTGGCCAGAAATCCAAATATGATATGTTTTGTGGGTGTGTAATAAGATACCAACAGCTTTGGGGAGTTTCGATCCCTATCATCTCTCTAGCTCTCAAAACTAGCAACTTATGACATGACACAGTGAATCCCACAGAAAATAATATCTGACACTAGTGTGTCATCAGCACTCACCGTGCCTGTCTGCATGTGCCATTCCCACTTAATACCCAGCACAGCCCGTGTTCTGGATGAATCTCTGAGAGACAGAGGGACCTGGGGTCCAGCACTGATGTCCACGCTCAGAGTCACCACTCCCCCGGCCTCATTTCCATTCTGCTAGCCAGCGATGCCGCTCTCCCAGGCTCTGACGTGGGACAGTTCACTGCCCGGCCGAGCAAAGGCGTTCTTCCCGACTCTGCAGAAATGACAGGACACAAGTTTTATTAATATGGAGCCCTGGACAAATTAGAGAGCTTTCACGTATTATGACAAGGTATGTGACAGCTGTTACTTTACCAAAACTACTCATTATGGGACCGTTTGTTTAAAAGTTGCCCTGGTGGCTTGGAGACAGGGCTTTTTCCTCTCTGACTCACAGGAAGCAAAAATAAGTTACTATCAGGTGATGGTCATGCTTAGAAACCAAGCTAAAAATGAGAAGGCTTGTCATCCTTGCGCAGAGAGTGGTTGGCTCCCTCCACCTTTTGACTAGGAAGTGTAGAAATTATAAGATTTCTCTTTTTGTGGGGAGGGGTTGAATTTTGAGACAGGGTCTCATGTAGCCAAGACTGACCTTAAGCGCCTGATTCCTCACCTCTTCCTCCTAAGTGATGGGATTAGAGACAGGTGCCACCACATCTGACTTGAAATTTGAGATTTTCGGGCTGGGTACATGGCTCAGTGGTTAAAGGTGCTTGCTTGCAAAGCCTACCAGCCCAGGTTTGTATATACATAAAGCCAGGTACACAAAGAGGCACAACCATCTGGCATTCATAAGCAAGAGGCTCTGACATGCCCATTCTCCTCACATGCATGCTCCTTCTCTGCTTGCAAATAAATTTAGAAAACCTTTTAAAAATTAAGATTTTCTTCATGTCTTACATGGGTTAGTTTTTAAAGATTGGAGCTCAGTGAGCCAAAGCTAGCCTCAAATTCATTACGTAGCTGAGGATGACTTTGAACTCATGATCCTTCTGTCTCTACTTCTGGAGTGTTGAAATTACAGGTGTATACCACCATACCCAACAGTGCTAAGAACTGCTTTCCAAAGAAGGGTCTCACTCTTGCCCAGGCTGGCCTCAAACTTAACTCTGTTCTTCCTACCTCAGCCACCAGAGTGCCAGGACTAAAGGTGTGTGCCACCATGCCCGGCTGAACCCCTGTCTTCTTGCATGCCAGGTCTACCAAATGAGCCATTTCCATTTCCCTAGCTGCTTGTCCTTTTAAAGTACTCACCAAGAATTTGTTGAATCATGACAGTGGGCCAATTTCTGTAGTTGAAAACACGGGAAGGGATATGATATGGTCTGTGTTGTCCACTGATCCACAGGAGGAACACATCCATTGGTGCCCACAGCAGTCATTACAGTGAGGTAGCCACACCTACCCACCTCACGGGCATTTTCAGTCAGGTTCGCATTCCTGGTAAGAATCACCTAACCAAGAGCAGCTTAGAAAAAGGGGTTAATTTTGGCTTACAGACTCGAGGGGAAACTCCATGGTGGCGGGGAAAACATAAGGTGGATAACAGGAACAGGAGAATGTGCCAAACACTGGCATGGGGAACCTGGCTACAACACCCATAAGCCCGCCCCCAACAATACACTCCCTCCAGGAGACTCCAATTCCCAAATCCCCATCCGCTGGAAACCTAGCATTCAGCACACCTAAGTTTAAGGGGGACACCTGATCACACCACCACAGACTCACAGCAACCCTCCAATCTCAGTCTCTCAAGTACCGGGAATATAAGCATGCCACGGCAGGCTTTCTAAATTAATTCAGTTTTATGTCATTTTATTTTATTTTTACAAATATTTTTATTTTTATTTATTTATTTGAGAGAGAGAGAGACAGAATGGGTGAGCCAGGGCCTCCAGCTGCTGCTGCAAACTCCAGACTCATGTGCCACCTTGTGCAACTATGGTTTACGTGGGTCCTGGAGAAGTGAACCTAGGTCCTTTGGCTTTGCAGGCAGGTGCCTTAACTGCTAATCCATCTCTCCAGCCCTCATTTTATTTTATTTTATTTTGTCAGGGTCTCATGTAGCCCAAGCTGTACTTGAGCTCCTGACCCTTCTGTCTCTACTTCCTGAATGCTGGGGAGAGAAGTATGTGCCACTGTTCCCGCTTAATAAATATTACGGTGCCTAATTTTGTATTGTCAACTATAGACACTATGTAGCAGATTTTTAGAACTTATCTATCTCAAATGATTGAAACTTTGTACATATTGGGCAACAATTCCTTATTTATACATCTTCTAAGCTGCAGACAAGCACCATTTGAATCACCCTCTGCTTTTATGAGTTTGACCATTTTCTATACTTCATATAGCTAGAATCATTCAGGATTTGTCCAATGAACATACTGCCCTCTAGGTTCATCCATGTTGTCAAAGATGCCAGGATTTTTAAAAAAATACATTTTTTAAAATTTATTTTCAAGCAGATAGAGATAGAAGAGAGACAGACAGAACTCCAGCCACTGCAAACAAACTCCAGATGCCTTGCCACTTTGTGCATCTGGCTTTATGTAGGTATTGGGGAATCGAACTCAGGTTATTAGATTATGCAGGCAAGTGCCTTAACTGCTGAGCCAGTCCAAGACTTTTTTTTTTTTTTTTTGGACTCTAGCCCACACTGGCTTTGGACCCACAGTGATTCTCCTACCTTAGCCCCTGGGTTTAGGATTAAAAGTGTGAGCCACCATGCCAAGCTTTGATTTTCTTCTTTAAAAGTTTTTTAATTAAAAAATTAAGACATAAACTGGGTGTGGTGGTGCACGCCTTTAATCCCAGCACTCAGGAGGCAGAGGTACGAGGACTGCTATGAGTTCGAGGCCAGCCTGAGACTACATAGTGCGTTATAGGTCAGCCTGGGCTAGAGTGAAACCATACCTTGAAAAACAAACAAAAAATTCTGACATTAAAATGGAAGAGAGACTAGTTGGAAAGAAGGGATTCAGTGGAGGGGGGTGCTGGGAGGTGGAAGAGGTTGGGTGGTGGGAGAGGATTATGATCATGGTATATTGTATTTATGGAAGTTTTCAATAAAAGTAGAAAAAAATCATTGGCATTCCTAGGGATTGAATTCAGGGCCCCTGAGTGATATTGTTCTATCCCTGTGCTCTCTCCCTAACCCTTAATGTTTTTTAATTTTGGGGTGTTAGGGAGATGAGACTTACTATGTTATCCATCTGGCCTCAAACTCAATGATCCCCCCACCTCAGCCTCCTGAGTAGCTGGGATTTCAGGTCATAACACCACACTCAACACCTAATACGGCTTTAATCCATTCATGTTCACATCTGAATAGTATTCCACTGTATGAATAGACCATAGTTATTATTTACCTATCATCACATATTATGCTTATTTCCAATTTTGTATGAAAGTCTGTGTATACATTTTCTGGAGTACATGAGTAAAATTTTCTCTTGGGTATATAGCAAGTTTACTTTTGGCTTGATCAGGATAACACTAAACTTGGGGACTTGAATAATAATAAATAAATGTTCTGATTCATAAACACAGCACACCTTCCATTTATCTGTGTATCCTTCCATTTCTTTCAATGATGTTCTGTAGTTCTCAGTATAGAAGTCTCTCATCTCTTGGTTAATTCTTAAGCATTTAAATTTTTGATGCTACTGTAAGTGGGATTGTTTTCTTAACTTCACTTTGAGACAGCTTATATAAAAACACAAGTGCAAGGGCCAGAGAACATTGTGGAAGAGGGCACAGAAAGAATGTAAGAGCCACACAGAGTGGGAAGGCCTACTGGGAGGCATTGTCCTCTTGACATGAATTGACTGGGGTACTTATGACCCCACAGTGGTTTTTGATTCCCTTGCAAGACCAGCACAGCTCTGAGCCCATCCACGATGGAGACCATAGAAGAACAAAAGGAATGAGAGAGAGAAAGGACTACCTTAAAAAAGGGGATACTTGAGCCGGGTGTGGTGGCACATGCCTTTAATCCCAGCACTCGGGAGGCAGTGGCAGGAGGATCACTGTGAGTTCAAGGCCACCTTGAAACTACATAGTGAATTCCAGGCCAGCCTGGACTAGAGTGAGACTCTGCCTGGATAAAACAAAAACAAAGAAAAGACAGGGGGTACTCAAGAGATGGGGGATAGGGGAGAGGGGACAGAAAAGGATAACAGGATGAGAATGCAATCAAATTACTATATGTTCTATATTAAGGTTCTCAATTTAAAAAGTATAACAGAGGCTGGGGAGATGACTCAATGGTAAAAGGTGCTTGTTTGCAAAACCTGAAAGCCTAGATTCAGTTCTCCAATACCCATATAAAGTCAGATGCATAAAGTACTCATGCATCTGGAGTTCTGCAGCAGGAGGCTCTGGTGTGCCCATACACACACACTCTTTCTCAAACATACATATATATATATGTATATATATATATCATATATTATTATGATATTATATATTATGTAATAATATATACATAATATATAAATACATGTGTGTGTGTGTGTGTTTAAAGTACAACAGATTAAAAGAAAACCCTCAAGTTAGGCTGAAGAGATGCTCACTGGTTAAAGTCACTTGTTTACAAAGCCTGACGGCTTGGGTTCCCTAGTACCCATGTAAATCCAAATGCACAAAGTGGCACAGGCATCTGGAGTTCATTTTCAGTGGCAAAAGTCACTGGCATGCCCACTCCTCCCCTCTCTCTGATTGCAAATAAATCAATAAAAATACTTTAAAACACAAGTGGTTTCGTGTGTTCATTTTTTATCCTGCAAATTGACTAAATTCACTTATCAGTTCTAATAGATTTTTGCATGTGCACTTCTGTGGTGTTTGTGTGTGTGCACATGCCCGTATGTTTTCATCTTCCGTCTTCTTCACTGAGGCAGGGTCTGCCATTTGAACCCAGGACGCATCAATTCAGCTGGTCTGTCTAGTCGGCTTGCCCCTGGGATCTTCTGTTTCTGCCTGCTCAGAGCTAGGATTGCAGATGGAATACCACGTGTACTTGGCATTTATGTGGGTGCTAGGGCCTGGACTCAGGACCTCAGGCTTGCAAGTAAGTGATTTATTCACTGAGCCATCTCCCCAGCCCGGTGCTAATATTTTTTTTGGTGTCATCTTTAGGTTTACCACACATAAAATGGAGACAACTGTACTTCTTCATTTCTGATTTGAATACTTTTTATTTCTTTTTCTTGCCTAATTATTCTGGCAAGAACTTCTAGGAGTGGCCATTCTTGTTTTGTTTCTGTTCTTGGAAGAAATACTTAATTTTTTGTCATAGATGACCTATATGTTATTGAATCACATTCGTACTGAATAGTTGTTTCTCTTAAATAATAAAAAGGTGTTGAATTTTGTCAAGTGGTTTTTTTTCTTCTTGGAGACAATTATATGCCTTTTAGCCTCAATTTTGTTAATGTGTATGACCAAATGCCTGACAAAAAAGCCATTTAAGGAAGAAGGACTTGTATTAGCTTACAATTTGAAGGAATACAGTCCATCATGGTGGAAAAGTACAATAGCAGGAGCCAGAGATGGCACCAAATCCAGTCAACTATGAATATTGACCATCATCACGTGTTATATTAAATTGTTTGTTTTCATTTATTGTACCATCACAGCATCCTGGGATCATTTCCATTTGATTGGGATATGTGGTGTATTATCCCTATTGTTGAATTTGGTTTGATAATATTTTTTCTCTCTTCTTCTCATTATTCTTTTTTTTTTTTTTTTTTTTTTTTAAGGAAGGGTCTCACTCTGTACCTCCAGGGTGGCCTCAAACTCACAGCGACCCTCCTACCTCAGCCTCCCAAGTGCTCAGATTAAAGGTATGGGTCAGCATGTGCCACTGCAAACCCCACTTGAGCCACCGTTTTGCCTCTGGCACAAGTCAATGGCTTTGGGAATTGAACCTGAGCCTGCAGGCTTGGCACGTAAGCACTCTTAACCACTGAGACTCCTTCCCAATCCCACCTCCTCTTCCTTCTTTTTTTTATTGTTTTTTTTTAAATTTTTTGTTTGTTTATTTGTTTATTTGAGAGCGACAGAGAGAAAGAGGCAGAGAGAGAAAGAGAGAGAGAGAGAGAATGGGCGCGCCAGAGCTTCCAGCCTCTGTAAACGAACTCCAGACGCGTGCGCCCCCTTGTGCATCTGGCTAACGTGGGTCCTGGGGAATTGAGCCTCGAACCGGGGTCCTTAGGCTTCATAGGCAAGCGCTTAACCACTAAGCCATCTCTCCAGCCCTCTTCCTTCTTCTTACTCCTTCGCCTCCTCCTCCTCTTCCTCTTCTTTCTTCTTCTTTGGTTTGTTTTGTCCCCTTTCCTCCTCCTCTTCTTCCTCGTTTTTTTTTTTTTTTTTTTGAGATAGTCTTGTTATGCAGACCAAGCTGCCCTAAACTAGCAGCAATCCTCCTGCCTCTGCTTCTACATCTTCCTCTGGAGAGATGAGATTATAGGCATTGCCACCACTCTAGAATAGTTTGCTAATATTTTGTTGAAAAATTTTGCACATATTAAGGATATTGGCTAGTAATTTTCTGTTTCAAGATATCTTTGTTATTTGTATTGGGATAATGCTAGCTTCATAAAATGAGTTTGGGTAGGCATAATCTTTGCACTTGGGAGGGGGAGGTGGGAGGATCAGGAGTCCAAGGATGTCCCCTGCCACATAGAAGTTCAAGATCAGCCTGAGTTACTTGAGGTACTGTCTCAAAAATCTGAAGACTAAAAACAAAGGAAAAGAAACAAGTGAATTTGGAAGCATTCCCCATCTTCAAATTTTTGGAGAGTTTGACGAGTCACATTCAACGTCTCATTCCATAATTGATCACATCTTCTTGCTTGCGTGGCTAAACAAGAGGACGGCAGAAGTAGGTCACCCCTCCCGTCAGTCACAATGGCCACAGGACCTTGTGGAGTCCAAGCGTATATTCATCCTGTTTACACTGCGAAGTGGTGGGAAGTTGGCAGGACAAAGGCAACAACCAATGGGATGTACCACTGCACACTTGGCACAATCTGTGGGGTGGGTGTGTGAGTGTGTGTGCACACGTGCATGTGCCAAGTGAGGCTACCCGGGGAACCAAACCCAAGGCCTTGCACAGGCTCAGCAAATGCTTCACTACTGAACCACACCCACAGTCCCTACAGCTGTGATGAATATGAGTTCTGAAACATGCTTACAAAGCCATATTTGACTCACTTCAGCTCCCCCTAGACACCGGCCCCCAGAGGCCCAAGGTGTCCATTCCCTTCCTCGGGCTGCTGGGGTCAGGAGCACCGACGCTGTAGCTCTGGACTCTTGCACTGATAAATCTACTTGCTAAAGGCAGAACTTTACCAGGTTACTTCACTTGGCTGTGCCTCAGTTTCATCACTTGTAAAATGCAGAACACAATAGAGCTCATTAAAAGTAAGATTGCAGCCGGGCGTGGTGGCGCACGCCTTTAATCCCAGCACTCGGGAGGCAGAGGTAGGAGGATTGCAGTGAGTTCAAGGCCACCCTGAGACACCATAGTGAATTCCAGGTCAGCCTGAGCCAGAGTGAGACCCTACCTCGAAAAACCAAAAAAAAAAAAAGTAAGATTGCAAGTGAGAATGAAATGGGATAGTGTATATAAAGTGTTTCAACAGCGTGTGCCTCACAACAAGCATTTCATAAATACCATCACTATTATGAACTGAGTCAAATTCCCTGGCTGTTGGGGGGAAGGCTGGCGATGCATCTCCGAAGGGAGGAGACGGTGGGAGTGGAGCTCTCAGGGCCATGGATGCTTGGTGGTCTCCAGGTCTAGCTCATCGCTGGCCCATGATGCTGGCATGAAAGGTGAACCCCCCCCCCCTTAGCCTTGAATTCCTCCTATACCTGGTCACACAAAGGAATTGGGTGAATCTCATGTTTTTATTAGAGCTTGGAGAACATCATGCAATTCACTTTTCTTCCATTTTATACTACTTCCTTGACCTTAAAACAAAAAGATCCAAATTAATTTTGCTCATCACAGCTGCCAGCTGACAATTCCAGGGATGCCTGCAACTTGACATGAGCGCCAGGTAGTCAGAACCCAGTGTCCGTCAGCTGACACACCTGGAACATACGAGGGGTGGAAACCCCACAGCGGTGTGAAGGAATGAACTCACAGCAATCCTCATACCTCTGCCTCCCGAGTGCTTGGATTAAAGGCGTGTACCACCATGCCCAGCTAAATTTCCCTATCTTTAGCAAACATATGCTGATGTGCTTAGGGGTGAAAGACCATGATGTATGTAACACACCGTCACAGTAAAAATCCTAAGAGTAGTTGAATCTGGATAAAGAATGTGTAACTTGGCCAGGCGTGGTGGTGCACGCCTTTGATCCCAGCACTTGGGAGGCAGAGGTAGGAGGACCGCCATGAGTTTGAGGCCACCCTGAGACCACATAGTGAATTCCAGGTCAGCGAGACCCTACCTCAAGAAACAGAAAGAAAGAAAGAAAGAAAGAAAGAAAGAAAGAAAGAAAGAAAGAAAGAAAGAAAGAAAGAAAGAAAGTATAATTTAAAATATGTTTACTTTTGGCTGGAGAAATGGCTTAGCAGTTAAGGCATTTGCTTGTGAAGCCTAAGGACCCAGGTTCAATTCCCCAGTACTCATGTAAGCCAGATGCACAAGGTGGTGCATGTGTCTGGAGTTCATTTGCAGTGGTTAGAGACCCTGGCATGCCCATTCTCTCTCCCTCTCTCAAATAAATAAATAATTTAAAAAATATATGTTTGCTTTTGAAACTTTTGGTTTGGGTTGTTCATATCTGTTGCTGCTGTTTTCTGAGATGGGGGGGGGGTCTCAATATGTAACTCAGGTTTGCCTTCAGCTCACTATATAGTGCAGGCTGGCCTTGAATGGTTGATTATCTTGCGTTTAGCCTCCTGAGTGATGATATTACAGGTGTGAGCCACCACATCTGGCTATTCTTGCAATTCTTTTATTTATTTGTTTGTTTATTTATTTATTTTGAGGTAGGGTCCCACTCTAGCCCAGGCTGACCTGGAACTCACTCTGTCGTGCCAGGCTGTCCTCAAACTCACAGCAATCCTCCTACCTCTGCTTTCCAAGTGCTGGGATTAAAAATGTGTGCCCATCACACACAGCTTATTTATTTATTTTTATTTGATATAGGGTGTGATGTAGCCCAAGCTGGCCTCAAACTCACTATGTAGCTAAGGGTAGCCTTGAGCTCCCTATCTTCCTGTCTCTGCCTGACAACTGCTGGGATGACAGGTGTACACCATTTACACCTGGCTTGACTTTTTCAGCTTTTTGAAAGTCAGAAGTTAGTTTTAAATAGCAATTAAAAATAAAGGCCCAGTGAAGACCTTGAACCTTCCTTGTGAATCCGTTCTCAGCTAACTGAGCTCTACAAAGTCCATAGATGAGGAACTGAGGGAAAGGTTTCCAAGCAAATATTCCATTAGAAAGTACCACGGCTAAGGAGTATGCCAATCCTATTCTAGCCAATCATTTGGCTGTGACTGGTTATAAGAGCTGGTTTAATTAACCTCTAGGGGATCACCCAGTCAACAGCTTGTTCAAGGTTGTCCAGCCAGCGTATGCTGGAACCTGGATTTGAGTCTAGAGACACCTGTCTCCAACTTCCATGCTCCTCTACCCCCACTCCTGGCGGGCCCAGCCCTGTGGGAATTCTGTTCCCAGGGGACAGTACATGCCTACATAAAAAGAGAGACTGGCGCTTGCGTATAAATCATGTACAGGGTTGTAGAAACAGCTGTAAAAATAATGGCATCATTACAAAAGGATTAAGATGGAGTCCATTTCAGCCACAGAACTGGCTTTGTGAGCTTTCAGTGTAAACTCCAAAGACTGAATCTGTTGTTAAAAGGAAATCCCCAGATGTTTTATTGCAATGTGTTTTAAAACCATATAAACAGAAGGAAAGAAATAGGCTGGCATTTATTAAATATACCAGTTTTTATCTTATCTCCACCTTGTTCCATTGCTATAGTCCAAATCGTTTTGTCACCTCCTAGGTTTCCAACAACCTTGCTAAGTATTTTTATGTGGTCATATGTGTGTAGTGGATGCTTGGTTCTAAGCTCCCTTTCCTAGGAAGCAGGCCTCTTCTTGGTAAGTGATGGAGAAGAGATCTTATCCCTGCCTAATTCAGAAAGGAAGACATACAATTGAAGGGCAAGGAGCTGGTTTCTGGAGAGTGTGAAAGAAATAGCTGTGGTCCCCACACCAGAAGCTCTAAATTGGGATTACCCATGAAAAGAATCCTATGGAATAAAAGTTTAATGTGTTTGTTGTAGTCAAGTTTGCATTGCTGGTAGAAATCACCCCACCAAGAGCAGCTTGTGGGAAAAAGAGGTTTATTTTGGCTTACAGGCTCAAGGGGAAGCTACATGATGGCAGGGAAAACGATGGCATGAGCAGAGGGTGGATATCACCCCCTGGCCAACATCATGTGGACAACAGGAACAGGAGAGTGTGCCAAACACTAGAAGGGGGGGCTGGCTATAATACCCTTAAGTTGGCCTCCCACAATACACTGCCTCCTGGAGGTGTTAATTCCAAAATCTCTATCAGCTGGAAACCTAGCATTCATAACACCTAAGTTTGTGGGAGACACCTGAATCAAACCACCACAGGTTTATTTTATTTTATTTTTTTCTCAATTTTTATTAACATTTCCCATGATTATAGAAAACATCCCATGGTAATACCCTCCCTCCCCCCTTTCCCCTTTGAAATTCCATTCTCCATCATATCCCCTCCCCATCTCAATCAGTCTGTCTTTTATTTTGATGTCATGATCTTTTCCTCCTCTTATGATGGTCTTGTGCAGGTATTGTCAGGCACTATGAGGTCATGGATATCCAGGCCATTTTATGTCTGGAGGGAGCATGTTGTAAGGAGTCCTGCCTTGCTTTGGCTCTTACATTCTTTCCACCACCTCTTCTGCATTAGACCCTGAGCCTTGGAAGGTGTAATCGAGATGTTACTCAGTACTCCATTTACTTCCTTTCGGCACTATGATACCTTCTGAGTCATCCCAAGGTCACTGCCACCTGAAATGAGAAGATTCTCTACCCAAAGTGAGAGTAGCATTAATATAAGGGTATGAATATTGAGAGAAGTGCTTACTGGGCAGTTTGATAAGCATAGTATATACATTTATTCAGACATCAGCAGATGTTACACCCCTAGGACTCATGACTACCCTGTTTTAAGTTTGCAGTATCAGGGATGTATTCCCTCCCATGGAGCAGGGCCTCCAGTCTAATTGGAGGGCAGTTGGTTTCCACCACGATAGACGTGCCACTATTGCACCAGTTGGCTAATTTGGCCTGGCTGGCCAATTATAAGGCTTGCAGTGTCCACTATTGAGTATCTTCACTAGTGTTATCTCTTTCTCCCATTGAACTGCATGTAGAATGGCTTCTTCCAGCTTTCTGTCAGCTGGTCTACATGGAGGAGGTTATTAGCTCAGTTCCAGCAGGATTTCTCAGTGGCCTTGCAGCCCAAGTATGTGGAGTCTTCAGCAATAGGGTCTTACCATCTATTCCTGGTGGGAAACCAAGGGCCTTGGCAATAGCCTATAATGTTTTGGGGGCATCAGGGACCTCCCTGGCCAACAACTCACTGGAAGGTATCCCATCCCTGGCACTGAAAATTTTCTAGCAATGATCTACGGCTCCTGAGTGTTCCATTGTCCAAAACCGGAGGATTCCATATGATTTATTTATATCCTCTTAGATTTTGATTAGCCCTCCCTCCACCTTTCCTTTACTCAATTTCTTCCCCTGACCTCACTTTGGGCCTTTTCACCCCCGTTAATCTATTCTTCTGCTTACATATATACAATACCAACCAATTAAGTACCCTCCTCCCTTCCTTTCTCTTCCCTTTATATCTCTTGTTTAGCTTACTGGCCTCTGCTACTGAGTTTTTTCCTTCTCAGACAGAAGCCTAATCATCTGTAGCTAGGATCTACATATGAGAGAGAACATGTAGTGCTTGGCTTTCTGGGCCTGCATTACCTCACTTAGTATAATCCTTTCCATATCCATCCATTTTCCTGCAAATTTCATAACTTCATTTTTCTTTACCGCTGAGTAGAACTCCATTGTATAAATGTGCCATATCTTCATTATCCACTCGTCAGTTGAGTGTCATCTAGGCTGGTTCCATTTCCCAGCTATTATGTATTAAGCGGCAATAAACAAGGTTGAGCATGTACTTCTAAGGAAATGAGATGAGTCCTTACGATATATGCCTAGGAGTGCTATAGCTGGGTCATATGATAGATCAATCTTTAGCTGTTTCAGGAACCTCCACACTGATTTCCACAATGGCTGGACCAGATTGCATTCCCACCAACAGTGTAGAAGGGTTCCTCTTTTTCCACATCCCCGCCAGCATTTATGATCACTTGTTTTCATGATGGCAGCCAATCTGACAGGAGTGAGATGGAATCTCAATGTAGTTTTAATCTTCATTTCCCTGATGGCTTTCTAAACAAGATATCTATCACACCAGCCAAGATTCGGGGAATATTGTAGAAGAGGAGGCAGGAAGAATGTAAGAGCCACTGGGTGGGAAGGGGTACTTAGTGACACTGTCCTTCAGACATGAGCTCCCTGGTGTATTCATCACTACTTCACTGTAGTTGTCATTACCCCCACAAGACCTGAATAGTTCTGAGCCCATCAACATGGATTTGAATGTGGAGGATGCAGGAGGACAAGAGGAATAAGACATCAAAATAGAGGAAGGACTAACTGGAAAGACGAGGCTCCTCAGTGGATCGGGGTGAAGGGGGACACATAAAGGGGCAATGGGATGGGGATATGATTAAATTGTTCATGTATTAAAGTTCTTAATAAAAATGTTAAGAAAAGCAGGCGTGGTGGCGCACGCCTTTAATCCCAGCACTCAGGAGGCAGAGGTAGGAGAATCGCTGTGAGTTCGAGGCCACCCTGAGACTACAGAGTGAATTTCAGGTTAGCCTGGGCTAGAGTGAGACCCTACCTCGAAAAACCAAAAAATAAAAAAATTAAAAAAAAGTTAAGAAAAAAGGAAAACAAACACACATAGAAAACTAAACCAATATATATATGGGCAATGCAAAAACGCAACATAAGAAAGATAACAGATTATGGAATACAGCCATAGTCCCTGTAGTAGCAGTAACAACAGTATAGGATGGGTACAGTGCTTGCATAGCATGCATAAAGCCCTGGTCCCAATATCCAGTCTGCATGAAGCAGACATGGTGGGGTATGCCTGTCATGTGGGTACTTGAAAAGTGGAAGCAGGAGGAGATGAAGTTTAAGGTCATTCTCAGCAACACAACAAGTTCGGGGCGGCCTTGGCTAGAGGCCATGTCTCAATAAAACAAAACAACAATAAACAAAATGTTTCTTGCACATGAATGCTCTGACAGGCATTATACAAAGCGTTTGACACTCAGTGTTAGAAAAGTGGTATAGAAGAGAGTGGCCTTGTCAGGCATGATGGCACATGCCTTTAATCCCAGCACTAGAGAGGCAGAGATAGGACAATCACCATGAGTTCGAGGCCACCCTGAGAATACATAGCAAATTCCAGGTCAGCCTGGGGTACAGCAAGACTGTATCTGGAAAAAAAAAGTGTGTTTCTTAGGGTGAGTAGCCCAGTTTCCAATCCTGGGTCTGTCATTTACTAACTGTGGTCTGGCACAAACAGCTAGTCCCCCTCCATGTGGGTTTCTTGTCTGTAAAATGAGGATAAGAACACGCTATGTTTTAATGTATCCCCAGAATTTTTCATGTGCTGGAAACTTAGTTTCCAGATGTATATATTAATGATATTTGGGAAGTAGTTAGAGTTGGATGGGGTCATGAGAGCAGGGCCCCCATGGTGAAAAGATGGAATAGACACCTGAGTCTGCCTGTCTTGGCATGTAAAGTCCTCTGCCATGTTATGATGCAGCAGGAAGGCTCTCACAACATGCAGGACTTTGACATTGAACTTCCTTTTCTTTATAGCCTATAGCGCTAGAGATAGCCTGGGGCCAGAGCAGAAGTAGGTCTCTACCACTGAGCTGCATGTCCCGCCCTTCCTGCATATTATTTAAAAAAATTTTTTTTGAGGTAGAGTCTGACTGTGGCCCAGGCTGACCTGAAATGCACTTTGTAGTCCCAGGCTGGCGGCCTTGAATTTACAGCCATCCTCCTAACTCTGCTTCTTGAGTAATTGTTTTAAAGGTGTATACCACACCTAGCTCCTATCTGCATTTTCTTTTTATTTTATTATTATTTGGGTTTTTTTTTTTTTTTTTGAGGTAAGGTTTCACTCTAGACCAGGCAGACCTGGAATTCACTATGCAATCTCAGGCTGGCTTCAAACTCTCAGTAATCCCCCTACATCTGCCTCCCAAGTACTGGCACTAAAGGTATGCGTCAACACGCCTGGCCCTACCTGCATATTCTTAACACTGCATGGTTATATCCCTATAGGGATGTTTATAAGTTATGTAAATGGACTATTGTACTAATACCTTATTCAGTAAAAATGGAAGTTCAAATGGTTTCTTCCAAGAAGCAGTTTGGTGGGAGTGAGAGGGGCATAAGAGAAGGTAATGGAGGGTGAACATAATCAGAATATATTATATACCTGTATGAAACTGTCAAAAATAAAATAAAAAATAATTTCCTAGCCAGGCGTGGTATCATATGTGTTTAATCCCAGCACTTTGGAGGATGGCTGTGAGTTCAAGGCCAGCCTGGGGTTACAGAGCAAGTTCCAGGTGTCTACTACAGTTTGCATACTGAATACCCTCCACAGGTCTGCTGTGAGAGAAGCCTGGTCCTAGCCTAGAGCCATCAGGAGAAGCTAAAACCTTTAAAAGAGAGTGTTCAGTGAGGGATCTTAGGTCCCTGGGGTGTGATCACAAAGGAGCAGCCCCTTCCTTTTTCTCTCTTTGCTTCTCAGCCACCATGGGCCCTCTTCCCAAAGCCTGCTGCTATGATGTGCTTGCCTTTCCAAAGGCTCCAAAGCACTGGGTCCACCTGACAATGGACCGACCTCTCCAAGACCATGAGCCTTGATTCATTTATGTACTTATTTGCAAAGAAAGTCTTGAGAATTTTATTATGACAGAATATAAGCTTTACATGTACCATGTTCAAGATGTATTACAGGCTGGGGGAGGTTGGTAGCACTGAATATAAACCAGGTCCAAAGATATAAGTATGGAAATGTCATAATAAACCCTACTATTTTGTAATAAAAATTCATTTTAAAAAAGTTATAGGGCTAGAGAGATGACTCCATGGTTAAGGCACATCTCTGCAAAGTCTAACGACCTGAGCTAGATTCTCCATAGTCATGTAAAGCCAGATGCATAAAGTGGTGCATGCATTTGGAGTCCATTTGCAGTGGCTGGAGGCCTTGGTGTACCCATTCTCTCTGTCTCTCTCTGTCTCTCTCTCTCTCTCTCCTTGCAAGTAAATAAATAAAAATATTTTATTTTTTTAAGTTATAGCTAGCCATAGTGGCACATGCCTATAACCCCAGCATTTGGAAGGCTGAGGAAGAAAAGTCAGGAGTTCAAAGCCAGCTTCATCTATATAATGTGTTCAAGTCAGCCTGGGCTATATGAGACCCTGTCTCCAAAACCAAACTATCTGTTTCAGCATATGTGGCCTCTTTTTAAAAACTAATTTGTTTCAGGTAATTGTTACAGTAACAGAAAGCTGACTGACACAGTCTTGAAGAAGCCCTGTGGGAACTGTCGGGGTCACTGTGGAGACCCACACTACAGAGTCCATGCACACACAAGAACTTTCCTAAAGGCAACTGGTGTTCAGAGAATCCACCTGGGATCCCTTCTTTGACAACATTGTTTGCCTTAAAGGAGATCAGAATAGAGTCAGAATGAGAGACATTCAGGGCATTGCCTAGCGGGAGGGGAGAGTGCTGTTTCATGGAATTGTTGCAGATATATATGGATACAAAGAGCGAGAGGTGCATGTTTCTACATGTTGCACAAAGTGCACTTCTTACTATAACTGCATTTGTTTGAGATTTGGAATACTCTTCATGATAGACTCCTGTACATACATGTCCCTTGAGAGTGGGTATTGTTACCCTCACTTACAAAAAAAGATATTGAGGCTCACAGAAGATATGTGGCCTGGGATACACAAGCACCTTGTAGACATAAAGCCTTAAAAGTCTACTCAAATTCCATGAGTTCAAATATCACACAAGGAAGGCCAGGCATGGTAGTACACTCCTGTAACCCCAGCACTTGGGATGCAGAGGCTGGAGGATCAAGAGTTCAAGTTCATCCTTGGCTACATAGTAAGTGCAAAGCCACCCTGAGCGGTCTCAAAAGCCCCAAACTAAAAATAAATATTTTAATTAGCAAACAAAAAGTCACATGGAAGCTTCTTTAAAACCCTGTTTCCTAATCATTATAGAACACCTCAGAATTTCTAAATGTTAGAGATCTTGCCTGTGTATTGTGCTACTATGCCTCACTGTGTGAGTGAGTAAATACAGACACACACACACACGCACACGCGCGCACACACACGCAGAGGCAAACTGTTTAGAGGAAGGCAGGGAAGAAGAGTAATGGAGGAAGGAACGATGGATGAACCAGGGTGGGAGACAAATTTGAGCAAAACACAATGGTATTTATGGATAAAAATGTCATATTGAAGCCCATTATTTTGTATTCTAACTAATATACACATATTAAAAATCAAAAAGTTTGTCCATTGTGAGGTTGGAAGAAAACATGTTTTAATTCATTTTATTTATTTGGGAGAGACAGAAAGAGGCAGATAGAAAGAGAATAGGAGTTCCAGGGCCTTCAGTCACTGCAAACAAACACCAGATGCACGCACTACCTTGTGCATCTGGCTTATGTATGTCCTAGGGAATCAAACCTTGGTCCTTTGAATTTTCAGGCAAGCGCCTTAACTACTAAGCAATCTCTCCAGCCCTAATTTTTTATTTTGTTTAATTTTTGAGGCAGGGTTTCACTGTAGTCCAGGTCTAGACAGTCTTACTGGTCTGGTGAGCTGCAGTACTAGTTTATAACAACAAGTAAAGAGTGGTACAAGAAGGGAGAAGTGTTACACTGGAACATCAGTGGCCTGACCCTACAGACACAGCAAATGTACTGAGTACGTACACCCTCACTCAAACATGATGGAAAAGCGGAGGGTTGAGCTTGCTTTGACGTGGGATCCTGTGTGATCATCTGGACGCCTCCCCATCAGCTGGTGAGGGGTCCCAAATTCTGGTCACAGATGAAGGTTGAGGTGAGCATTCTGGAGAAGGTTTTCTGAAGGGTGGGGCTGGAAGCTGGCTGTATGCCAGCCAAGGTTGGAGAAGATAAAGAAGTAGAGCAGGTGGAAGGGTGAGGATGGAAGCTGGCTGTAAGTCAGGCAGGCCCGGAGAAGAGAGAAAACCCAGAGCAGGTGAGCACTTAGAACTGCTTTTCCAGGGCCGGGAAGATGGCTCAGGAGGTAAGAGCGTCTGCTGGGCAAGCACGAGGACCCGAGTATGTAAAAGGTCAAGGGTGGCCACACATGTCTGTCACCCCATGCCCACTTGCTGGGGCTCACTGTTTAGCCAATGTGACCAAAAACGACAGCTCCAGGTTCAGATTCAGTGCAAGACTCTATCTCAAGGAAACAAGGCAGAAGAATGCTAGAAGAGAACTCTTGATGTTCTACTCTGGTCTGTGCATGCATGTGCACAGAGCATGTGCATCTACACACACGCATACAATATTTATACACACATCACACGAACCAAAAGACCCCGCACTTTCCTAAAGCAGGATCTGAAAGGCAGATGAGAGCCAGAGCAGGAGCGGCACAGGCCCAAAAGACTGTAGATATGAGACGAGAGAGTCTGAGGAAAGGATGATGCCATCTGTCTACAAGACCAAATTTGAAGACGCAAAAGAAGGATTAATATGGAGAGAGATGGGAGACATGAGGACATAGACTGAGAGGAACCAATCTCTTTTACCTTCTCCTTCAAAAGCAGAGGTGACAGATGAACTACACCGCCAACTGTCAGATAAAGGAAAGTGTCTCCTTATAAGATGCTTTACAAGGTCAGTCGGCAGATGTTAAAGATACAAAATGTATGGATAGTGTCTCCAGGTGCATCCACATTATTGCAAATGGTAGGATCTCTTCAAAGCTGGAATGATGTTCTATGATATACTCTTTTCTTTCTTTCTTCTTTTCCTTTTTTTTTTTATTTTTGTTTGTTGTTCAAGGTAGGGTCTCACTCTAGCCCAGACTGAACTGAAATTCACTATGTAGTATCAGGCTGGCATCAAACTCACAGCAATCCTCCTACCTCAGCCTCCCAAGTGCTGGGATTAAAGGTGGGTGCCACCACACCCAGCTATTATATACGATTTCTTAATCCATTCATCCATCACTGGACATTTCAGTTGTTTCTATACCTTCGCTATTGGGAAGAATGTTACGTGAACAGGGGAGCTCAGCTGTCTCCATGAGATGCTGAATTCATGTCCTTTGGGTATCTACCCAGCAGATGGATTGCTATGTGGGTGAACCTGGAGGGCATCCAAGTGAAATAAGCCAGGCACAGAAAGACAAAGAGTGCATATCATACTTACATAGAGAATATATTTTCTTTAAAGTGAAATGCATAGAAACAGAGTGCAAATGGTAGTTTCAGAGTGGAGAAAGTGGAGTAGGTCAAAAGGCACAAACTTGAAATTAGATAGGAAAAAAAATATTGAGTTCTAATGTACAGAATGAGGTCAAAGTTAATGACACATGTATGAAATACCAGAAATTTTCTAAAAGAGTTTTATGTTCCTTAATACATACCAATAAAAGGTAACAATAGAAGATGACAATAGAACAATTTGCTTGACTACAGAATCAACTGTTCTCTGATTAGATATGAGGCCTGCTCAGTGAGAGAGAACTCATATCTGGTACTGGAAACCAAGTCAGAATCCCATTGCCAGGAAACTCATAGACTCTAGAGAGAAGCCCCCACTGTTCTCTGGAAAAGAAGAGTGGGCTTGCACACCAAAAATCCCTCAAATAATTTTGCATACCCACTTTAATGCAAGCTGCTCTCACTCTTGGCTGGAGAATCTGTTTTATTTTACAGATGGCAGAGAAGACAGAGGAGAGCCAAGATCCACTGATAAGACAAGAAGATAACTGACTGACCACCACGAGACTTGCCACCTCTTCCACATCTTCCAGGGATCAGGAGAGCTTGTGGTAGAAGTGGTGTCATGAACACTGCTCTTACTGCTAGCCTGACAACCAGCTCCAAAGTGATGGTGGCAGACACAGTGATCAATCAAAACCTATCAAAGTAGAAACGCAGAGGCTACAAAGAACTCAACACTAAATCAGATGTCAACAGGCCTGCCATGCCTCAGAACATTGCAGAAGAGGAGGCAGAAAGAATGTAAGAGCCACAGAGTGGGTAGGAATATCCTGAGGTACAGTCCCTCTGCTACCTTATAGGTACTGACTGAGGCCTTCATGACCTCACCGTGAATCCCATAACCCCACTGAGGAGGGCCCCCATGAGAAATGGGAGCAGGAGTAAGGGGACAAAAGAGTATAAACTACCATATATATGATAAATTTTACAGAGATAATCCATAGACAAAACAGACAAGAGGTTGATCAAATTTCTAAATAGAAAAGAAAATTTCTTATGTTTAAATATCCTTGCTTGATGATCAATGAAAGGAACCAAGTAGTTTTTCATTTTTGTTTTTGAATTTTTATGTATTGATTTGCAAGTACCGAGAGAGAGAAAGAATATGGGTACACTAGAGACTCTTGCCACCACACCACTATCTGTATGTGGTTTTACATGGGTCCTGGAGACTCAAATCCTGTCAGGTTATGTAAGCAAGCATCTTAAACCGATGAGCCATCTCTCCAGCCCAGGAACTAAGTGATTTAAAAGTGAGAATTGGGCCGGGCGTGGTGGGGCACGCCTTTAATCCCAGCACTCGGGTGACAGAGGTAGGAGGATCGCCATGAGTTCAAGGCCACCCTGAGACTACATAGTGAATTCCAGGTCAGCCTGAGCTAAAGTGAAACTGTACCTTGAAAAAGAAAAAAAAAAAAAAGTGAGAATTGTGGCTACTTTTGCCAGGAGGGCCTATGATGGAGAGGGGACTTGTGGATGGCTTGTAGAGTAGCTGACAGATCTTAACAGGAATCATAGCTAGAGGGATGCATGCCACATAATAATTTCACTAAGCTATACATGTGTGTGACTTTCTGTGTCTGAGCTCCATTTACAAGTCCAAGAATTAGAGAGGTGGCATTCTCCAGTTTTCTGTGCATGTGATTTAAGCTCTGGCACTGAAGACAAGAGTTAAGGAGCTAACAACTGTGGTTCTTCAAACCCCTAGCTCATCTGTAGCTCTTTGACTTTCTCCCAGTACCAACAGGAAGGAGAACTTGTAGTCTCACAGCAGAGGAGATATGACACAGCACGTGGAGCCCAGCAGACCTGGACTCACATCTTCCGTCTACACTTTTGACACGCCGCCTTCTACTTAATGGCCGTGCAGTGTTGTGAAAGCCATCCGATCTCACAGAGCTTCAACTTGCTTGTGTAATAAAAGGGAGGATGATGGATTGTTGTGAGCCTTAGATAAGTGTGTGCAATGGTACACAGTAGGTGCTTGGCGATGCTTTACTATAATTATCTTGATGAGTCAGAGAACAGGTTGGCCAGGTTCTGGTACATGGAAAGTGTGTGTGACTCTGCCGCCATGCTGGGCAGCCATCCTGAAGATTCCCATACTTGTTCTACGACCCAAACAAAGGTCTTTTCTCCTCCTCTTGGCCGCTTTCTCATGGAAGACAGGCCCAAGCAAGGAAGCGTGAAGTCATGCCTTTGAGAGCTGGGAGCATGTGACCCTCTTTGGGGTATTCCCTCCTCCCTGCACACCAGTAAGGGAAGTGACAGTCAGTGAGTATCGGGGAGTGGGGAGTGGCCCTTACAGTGACATGGGCAGTGTCAGAGCTGCTCCTCACCCTCCTGGGTTCTGAAGCAGGTAGGTATTGGCCTCTCTGAGGGGAACTGTGTATCCTTGTGGGTCCTCCTTCAGCCTAAACTGGGAAACTTACTCTACCCTCTCCAAAACCAAGTCTGGGTGACAACCTCTTCCCCCAGGGGACATTTGGCAATGTCTGGAGAGATTTTTGTTTGTCATAACTGGGAGGATGTTACTGGCATCTATTGTGCAAAGACAAGGGGTGATGCCTGTGTCACTGTGCCAGGATGCCTGACGGAAACAACTTAAGGGAGGGAGGCTTTGTCTTGGCTCACGGTATCTGAGAGGGTGCCATGGCGGGGAAGCATAGCCGGGGCCACGGGCAGAGGACAGGGCGGCAGTGGCTCCTCACGACTCCGTGGAACAGGAAGCACAGAATTTAGGCAGAAGCAGGCAGGTCTTTAAGCCAATAAGGCCCAACCTCCAGGGACCCATTTCCTCCTGAAAAGTCTCATTTCCCAAAGGCCCTACAACCTTTCGAAAGAGCACTACCAACAAGGGACCATGTGTTCAAACACATGAATTTGTGGGGGACATTTCACATTCAAACTGTCACACTGCGGAACCTCCTATATCACACAGGACAGCTTCCAGAAGCAAAGAAGCATTCACCCCAAAATATTAATAGAGCCAAAGTTGAGATCTAGAGGGAAATGGGCTCCCAGCACTGCCTCAGGTGCCTTGGTGTTTGATCAGTTTACAGACAATGCTAGAGGCCACAAGAGATTATCTAACTTTCCCCAAGACATTTTGTTGATAAGAAGATAGTTTTCTGATTTTTAAGGCTTACTCTCTGTGGAAGATATGCCTGCTCAAGATTTCTTGAGAATCAAGGTTCACATTTATCTTTATTTTATTTATTTATTGGTTATTCAAGATACAGTTTTGCTCTAGACCAGGCTGACCTGGAATTCACTATGAAGTCTCAGGGTGGCCTCAAACTTACAATGATCCTCCTATCTTTGCCTCCCAAGTGCTGGAATTAAAGGTGTGTATCACCATGCCCGGCTTACTTTTATTTTTTTTAATATAAAAAAATCATTCTTTTGGGCTGGAGAGATGGCTTAGTGGTTAAGTGCTTGCCTGTGAAGCCTAAGGACCCCAGTTCAAGGTTCAATTCTCCAGAACCCACGTAAGCCAGATGCACAAGGTGGCACATGCTTCTGGAGTTCATTTGCAGTGGCTGTTGGCCCTGGAGCACCCATTCTCTCTCTATTTGCCTCTTTCTTTCTCTCTGTCTGTTGTTCTCAAATAACTAAACAAAAATAAACAAAAAAAAATTAAAACTCGTTTTGCAGTGCTGGGAATTGGCACCAGAGCTTTGTGAATGCTAGGCAAGCACTCCACCACTGAGCTCCTCCCCATCCCCTTCATGATTACCTTTAAAATGAGACCTTCAAAGGACAACGTGAACCACAAGAAAGAGGTTTTGGAGTTCTCCTGCTTCATGAGTTGCTCATGGCAAAGCCTCTGTGGCTCTCCTTTCCCAACTCCAAGATGATCCCAGCCCGGCCGAGCCAGTCCAGGTCCCATCCATCTCCCATCCACACATGGCTCCTCTTTCTGCCTCACACTGGCTCTTTCAGCAATGCACCTCTTTCATGCTCTTTCTCATAGTCAAGCTTTTGTTCACTGACTCCCAACTGTAGTGTCCCTTCTCCCGAGATACAGAAGATGCCTTAGAGACTTCTTAGGTAATTAATTCACGGATATTAGGAAAAAAAGAAAGTAGCAAGCAAACCCATGATATACCATGTCCCTTTAAAACAAATGCATTTGTGTCTTAAAAAACAGCCCAATAAAATATCATGTAAATATCATGTGGGTGGTAGTCATATGCAGTAAAAATCACGGAAGTGGTGAGCAGAGACATGAAGTGTGTCTTTGCTCAGTCTCTTTCCCTGACTTAATGCCCACCTCTTTGTCTGCTTCTCTGGCCCTTCATTTGCCTGACCCCTGCCCAGCTAATGCCACTCATGCTTAAAGATCCAGCTCACATGCTCGTTGTTCCAGGAGCTTCTCTTACCCACACCTCTGCCTGGAGCCCAGGTGGGTCAAGTGTCTGTGAGTTTCTGATGGCATGGCTAAATTAACCTTGAAGTTAAAGTGCCTAGCAGAGGGCAGACTGAGTAGAGGCTGAGGAGCTGCAGTTGGTCAAAAGATAACACACTGGATAGGTTTTCAAGGCCAAGTTCTAGTTTCCAGCTCAGCCCATGCTGGGGAACAAGGTCCCAACAGCCTAGAGTCTCAGCAACAAGCCAGGGCATGAGAGCCTTTCAGCTTCGCCTCTCCACTCCCCCTGGACAGACACCAAGCCCCGAGCAGCCTGTGCACCAGCCTGCTGATGGGTACCAGCCAGTCTCTGCCTTTGGGCTTGGGAGACCTGGGTGTGTGTGAGTTTGGCCAGATCAGTTTGGCTGTCTGCTGTCAGTTTCCCCATTTGTAAGAGCAAGAAGGGGGTGTAGTACTCAGTTCCCAAGGTGACCGGAAGATTCACCATGAATGAGCGGCTACAGAAGCCCCGTGTTAGCCATCGGATGCTAGTTCATGATAGGAAGGTCTGTTGTTTTTAAACTCCTAGGCAGGGGCAGCCTGGTGCTTTGGGGTGTTCAGGGCGGGCGATGCTGTGTAACCAGAATAACCAGATTGCACGTCATGCATCCTCACATACGTGCACACGCACACACCCTGACTGCAGAATGTGGCTTTCAGACCTCCCCAGGATGATTTAGATTCCCTTGGGCTAGGCCCTAGCAACATGGGATCAAGGACGTGTCTGCTGTCACAGACATCCATTCAAGTAGGAAGGACTGACTTGTGTGAAAGACATTCCATGTAAAGTACTGAGGACCAGCACTCAGAGACACATGGGATGTGCCAAAGCCTGAGACTTTGTGACCAAATGCCAGACAGACAACGGGTCACTGCAAGACACACAAGATGGAGGCTATTTTAAAATGAATCATTGAGTAGGTAGTGTCAGGCCCTGCCAGGTCATGGATATCCAGGCCATTTTGTGTCTGCAGGAGTGTTTCATAAATAGTCCTACCCTTCCTTTGACTCTTACACAAGACCATCATAATAGGAGGAAAAGATGATGACATCAAAATAAAAGAGAGGCTGATTGAGAGGGGAAAACGTATGATGGAGAGTGGAGTTGCAAAGGGGAAAGTTGGGGGAGGGAGAGAATTACCATGGTTTATTGTCTATAATTATGGAAGCTGTCAATAAAAATGAAAAAAATGAATCATTGAGGGATGGAGAGATGGCTTAGTAGTTCAAGCACTTGCCTGCAAAGCCAAAGAACCCAGGTTTTCCCAGGTTTGATTCCCCAGGACCCACATAAGCCAGATGCACAAGGTGGTGCATGCATTTGGAGTTGATTTGCAGTGGCTGGCATGTTCTCTCTATATATCTGTCTCTCTCTCTCTCAAACAAATATATATACATATATATATTTTAAATGAATCATTGAAATAGAACTTCATTGGTCATCTTATACATGATTCATAAGGAAATTTATTTATTCCAGAGGTTCTTTTTTTATGGTTTTTTGAGGTAGGGTCTCACTCTAGCTCAGGCTGACCTGGAATTCACTATGTAGTCTCAGGGTGACCTCGAATTCATGGTGATCCTCCTACCTCTGCCTCCCAAGTGCTGACATTAAAGGCGTACACCACCATGCCCAGCTTTATTCTAGAGGATTTTAAAGTTTGGGAGTTTGGGAGAGCATCAGACTGGCATTAAGAGATAGGCATAGGGCTGGAGAAATTGCTCAGTGGTTAAGGCAGTTGCCTGCAAAGCCTAATGATCTGGGTTCGATTCCCCAGTGCCCACATAAATCCAGATGCACAAAGTAGTGCTTGCATCTTGGAGTTCATTGGCAATGGCTAGAGGCCCTGGTACACCCATTCTCATACTCTCTCTTTCGCCTCACAAATAAATAAATTTATTTTTTAGAAATGAGGTAGGCATATATTATGAGTTTCCTTTGAGAGTTGGGCTGTCTCATTCCTCTCAGCATCACCCCCTGTGTGAAGCGCTATGTTCTGCAGTGGTCAAAGTCATATACAAGGTTGATATCAAGATAACTGGATGGTCTCAGATAGCAAATGAACACTGGTCGCTGGGGTTGGGAAGCCAGACTGCAGTCAAGGACAGCAGGATGGTGAAAGGCTAACAGTGTGACCATGCAATCCACATGGGCAGGGAGCAGTAAGGAGGCCTGGCCAGAAGAGGACATCTGTGCCAGGGATGGAGTCAGTGCCGTCCTGGCCAACTGTGGTCCAGAACAGACGAGACCTGATTCCACAACGTTGATCCACTTGGCATTTCTGGATCCCTGAATTTCCCACCTTCCAAACTCTGAGCATCTTTTGAGCAAGGACCATTTCTCCTCCTTGCTATTGTTTGTCTCACGGATCAGTCAAACTTTATTCACTTCTGTTCTTTCACCATTAGCAGAAAACTGAAGAAAGCAAAATATGTTTTGGGTTTACAAAGATAAATAGCCTCTTTATCCAGAGATCAAAACCTCTGATGACAGCAAGGAAGATAAAAGCATGCCCTTCTGCAACCCTATCTCCCTCCTCCCCCTCCTCCATGTGTGTGTGTGTGTGTGTGTGTGTGTATGTGTACATGTGTAGGAGAACATTGTGTGTCTTCCTCTATGTTGCTCATCCATGGTTTTTCTTGAGACAGGGTCTCTCGGTGAACCTGGAGCTGCAGTTTTGGGTCAGATTGCAGACCATTGCAATGTCTTGGCTCCCCACGTGACTATGGTTATAGACATGCATGTTTGGGTTTATAAAGCAAAGACCAACTCTATCATCTCCTGGCATTGTGACTTTAGAGTTTTTCATCTTTCTGAAACTCAGGACTACATTCCTAACACAGTAGTGTTCACAAGCAGTTGTCAATAAAATGTACTGTCATATCGTGGCTAGGGTAATAAGCTTTGGAATGAGCTCATCCCAGGCTTAAGGATACGTGAGTGAGTGTGTGTAAAGAACTTAGCACATGCTGCACCGGACATGTGCAAGGATCCCTATACTATAGTACTCACACCCATATGCTGGAGGAATCTCTTACCCCCAATTTTCAGATAAAGAAACCAAGGCACAGAGCAATACATAGCTCCCCTAAGACATATGGTGAAGGTAGGATTTGAATTTGGTTCTTGACAAGTGCAAGCCCTTGTTTTCCCCAACTACAGTTTGAAGAGGCCAGCAAAGAAAATGGCTAAAATCAGAAAGTACTTTTTCCATGTTGGTTTTGTGGCCAAACCACACTGATGCATGCCAGAGTGCATATTTTGTCTCTTGACAAATAAAACTTCCCAGATGGAAAAGCCTGGCTATCTGTGCACATGACATCTGATACCTTCGTGGTACAGTGGGGATGCGGGTAAAAGATGTATTTAAATGATAAAAACGGGAGCTGGGGAGATGGTCCCATGGTTAAAGGTGCTTGCTCACAAACCTGCTGGACCAAGTTCCATTCCCCAGTACCCACATAAAGCCAGATGCAAAGTGTCTGTGATCCCAGCATGCCAACAACAATGGGAGATGGAGCCAGGGGAATCGGGAGGCCTACTGGCTAGCCAGACTGGCGCACATGAAGCAGTAAAAACAACAAGGAAGAGGCTGACTCAGGAGAAGTGGAAGAAGACGAACACCTCAAGGTTGTCCTCAGACGGCCACACATGTATGTGGCATACACATGCTCATGCACATACACATATCATATATATCTACACATACACATACACACATGATAGATAAATAAATACCAGACATGATTCATTTGAGTGGAATCTCAGTGCTCAGAGCCATTGCTTCTGTGAGGACCATTGTGTCAGTGAAGAGATGAGGTTCTAACGTGGCCAGCTGGCAAACCAAACCCTTCAACTCATCTGGGTTTTGTGAAGAATAAGCTCCCATCTTGTGCCTCTCTGGCCTTTTCACCCAGCACCCCAAGCACCTTTCCTGCAAGTACTGTAAGTAAAGGAAGGGTGTCTGAGGTGTTCTGCCCATGGACAGGTACTGAGAGAGGCATAAAGGGGCTCCCCTTGGGATTCAACCAGGGCAGTCTTGATCCCTGGTAAATAATACACCTTTAAGCTAAGTCTAGACAAGGGTGTATTAACATATAGATGGAGAAGTGATGGGCAGGGTGACAGAGCTGTCCTGCATAGTCCCAAGAGGCAGACTGGGAACCGAGGATATAAACTTGAACTCTATACCAAGAGACACTAACAAGTCAGAACCATTAGATGGCTAAGGAGAGTGAGGGAGCTCCTTGTTCCTAGGGTAGTCTAAGCAGTCATTAGGAGAGTGTGACACAGAGATGTATCAAGAGATTCTGACCCTGTCACCCCACCAGAGCCTGTGTCCTTTCACCCCAATCACCAGGGATGTCTGTGCCATATTACTTCTTTTTAAATATTTTATTGTTTATTTATCTATTTGGGAGAGAAAGAGAAAGAGTGAAAGATAGAGAGAGAGATAAAGAGACAGGAAAGCAAATGGGCACACCAGGGCCTCTAGTCACTGCAAACAAACTCCAGACACATGTGCCACCTTGTACATCTGACTTATGTGGGCCCTGGGGAATTGAACTTGGGTCCTTAGGCTTTGCAGGCAAGTGCCTTAACCACTAAGTAGCCATCTCTCCAGGCCCCATATTGCCTCTTGATTCCCAAACTCCAAAATTGCCACTCTCCACAAGGCAGCATGTTTAGTGTGATTTATTTTTTTATTTATTGCTTTTTAAAACAGGCCCTCCCTGTGCTTCCCAAACTGGTCTCAAACTCCTAGGTTCAAGGGATCCACCTGCCTCAGGCCCCTGCATAGGTGAGACAACAGCACAGACCACCATGTCTGATCATGTTTTGAAGTGTTCTTCATTAAGTGATCTTGTGAGTCAAGATCCTGCACAAGCAATTTCAGCATGGATTTAAACATGAAGAGCTGTAAGAGAAAACCAAGAGGAAGCTAAGGGAAACCGGGACAAAGGGAATAGCATCATCTATAAACTAGGCTGGGGAGATGGCTTCATGGTTAACATTGCTTATTTATAAAACCTGCCATTCCAGGTTCAATTCCCTAGTGCAAGCCCTTATGCTCCTCCAGCATTTATGTGGATGTCAGGTGTCCAAACTCAGGTGCTCATACTTACAGGTGTCATATTGGACCAGGGTCTACCCTAACTCCAGTATCACTTTGTTTAACTTGACTAATCACATCTTCAACTATCCTTCTTCCAAATGTGCCACAGCACTTTGATACTATGAATAGGAATGTGAATTTGTTGGGGCAGACATAAAACATACAGTCTCTCATCAACATAGTTTAAATTTTATTTATTTGAGAGAGGAAGAAAGAGGGAGAGAGAGACACAGAGAGAGAATTGGCATGCCAGGGCCTTTAGCCACTGCAAACAAACTCCAGACATATGAGCCACCTTGTGCATCTGGCTTACATGGGTCCTGGGGAATCAAACCTGGGTCCTTTGGCTTCATAGGTGTTACAGTCAATTTTTTGTTTCTGGTAGAAAGCACCTGACCAAGAGCAACTTGTGGGAGGAAAGAGTTTATTTTGGCTTACAGAGTCAAAGGGAAGCTCTGTGATGGCAGGGGAAAACAATGGTATAAGCAGAGGGTGGACATCACCTCCTGGCCAACATCAGATGGACAATAGCAACAGGAGTGTGCCAAACACTGGCAAGAGGAAGATGGCTATAGTATTCATAAGCCTGCCTCCAGGAGGTTCTAATTATCAAATTGCTACCAGGTGGGAACCTAGCATTCAGGACACATAAATTTATGAGAGACACCTGAATCAAACCACTACATTCCACCCCTGGCCCCCATAAACTGATAATCATGCATGATGCAAAATGCAATGCATTCAGTCCAACTTTAAAAGTCTCCATAGCTTTTATCAATCCCAATGATGTTTAAATATCCTCATAGTCCAAGGTCTTTTGACTGAGCTGTAATGCCAATAAGTAAATAAAACAAACCATATTGGCACAGAATAAGCATTCACACTGCAGAAGATGGCACTGGGCATAGGAAAGAAACATTCAACCAATACAAGATTTAAAACATATAGGACAAACATCAAACTCTGTAGCTCCAAGTCCCACAACTCTAGTCAGTGACAAGTCTTAAAGTCTGATAATTCTAACCAGTGATGAGTGTTTGGAGTTCCAATTCTGCCCCTCCAGCTAGGCTACTCATAGTCCCGGAAAACTTCCCATGTTGGCAACTGTCCTTGGCAGCTATCTCATAGTCCTGTCATCTCCACTGGGTCTCTGCTGCAACCCATGGTTCATCATCATGGCTTCATCAGGTCTCCGTGCAAGTAATCCAACAAGCCTGCTTCATACTGCCCATGGCCATTTCCAGAATAGAAAATCATGTTGTAAATTCAATGACCTTCTCTTTCCTGTATTTGTTATAGTCCATAGTACCAGGTGGGCTACCAACTTGTTGATCCATGGGGGAATAAAGCAGACTTTGAAGAACAGGACACTCCTTCAGCAAGCATTTAGGCCCTTGAAATGAGTCTACATACTTCCTGTTGTCCCAATGCATATCAGCTGGCCCAATCTCAATGGCTGTAATTAATCTCTCAAAACAATCGCAGCCAAACAGGCAGAAGTTTCAGCCTAAAAATTTCATTTCTGTGCCATATCCCTCTGCCCACACCAGTCCATTTCCATACCATGCAACCCTGTACAAGTTCTCAGGACATGGCCATAAGAGCAAGACTCTCAAACAAACTGAATTTAGCCAATCCAGACATAGCTCTTTCTTCCCCTTATAAGCCAAACCTCACAGTCCTTAATTCTTATTGCATTCAGGTCTTTCAACTTTGACCAGAATAGTCCATCAATCTGTACTTACAGCACTGCAAAATGTCTCTTATGCCAAGGTTTCAAATCCTTCCACACTGCTCCCTCAATCAGTTCGAAAAGACCAAAAGCTACATAGTCAGGTTTCTAGCATCAACGACCCAAATCTCACACCTGGTACCAATTTTACTGTTGCAGTCAGCTTCACGTTACTGGTAGAAAGAACCCAATCAAGAGCAGCTTGCTGGGGGAAAAAAGTGTTTATTTTGGCTTGCAGACTCAAGGGGAAGGTCCGTGATGGCAGAAAAAATGATGGCATGAGCAGAGGGTGGACATTACCCCCTGGCCAACATAACGTGGACAACAGCAACACTGGCAAAGGGGAGCTGGCTATAATACCCATAAACTTGCCCCCCATCAATACACTGCCTCTAGGGGGGCTCCAATGACCAAATTGACACCAGCTGGGAACATAGCAGTCAGAACACATAAGTTTATGGGGACACCTGAATCCAACCACCACAGGCAAGTGCCTTAGCTGCTAAGCCATTTCTCCAGCCCTCATCAGCGCTTTTTGCAATGTAGTCCTGGGGCTCACAGAGGTCATCATAGTATAGCTCAGGGTTCAGAGCCAATACAGTTCCCTTCTGCCAGTGTTATTCAGGGTGACTTGGTCCTTTATAGGATCTGCCCTCCTATCATCTGAGATGAGTAACAGGTGTGGGAGGTGGGCAAGGGGGTGCAGACTGCTTGAGCTGAGGAGAGTCCAGTAGGTTTTATTCAAACCCCATGATATATAAATTGTGAGTTGGTGATAGATAATCCCCTTAACAGATACCTCAAAAGAAAGCTGAGACTTCTCCCAATTTATGAATAAAGAAGATAACTAGTCAACTAGTTAGATTGTGGCTCTATTGTCAAATAGAGGGAGATGGGCTGGGGAGATGGCTCAGTAGTTAAAGGCACTTGCTTGCAAAGTCTAACTGCTCAGGTTCAATTTCCCAGCACCCATATAAAGCCTGCACCTGGCACTTGTTTGCAGCAGCAAGAAATCCTGGCACTTGCATTGCGTGTGTGTGTGTGTGTGTGTGTGTGTGTGTGTGTGTGTGTGTGCAGACACATATATGTGTATGCACAAATAAATTAAAATGAAAAACAACTGCCTTTTTCAGCACGTATATTTAGACACAACCCCTTTATAGTACATGGCATCTTTTAATCTGCCTGTGTCGGGGGTGGGGGTAGCCATACTTGTGCTTTTAAGGTTAAAAACTACCTTTCGCTCTTGGAGCAAAGGCATGTAAGAGACAAATGTAAGCTAGAATTGCATTCATTTGTTTAAGAAATCGCTGATGGGTACTCACTGGGGCAGATGTATTCTAACCACAAAGAGATGAGCCCCTGAAGGCTGGCATAGTGGTGCACGCCTGTTATCCTAGCACCTGGGGGTAGAGGCAGAAGGATCAGGAGCTCAAGGCCAACCTTAGCTACATAGCAAGTTCAAAGCCAGCTTGAACTACATCATACCCTGTCTCAAAAAAGAGGGAGAGTCCACAAGACCTTAAATAGGGCAAGCCATGAGAACAGTCACCGACCTCCAACCATGAGGAGTATGACTGCAATTACCCAGTGACTGCTCTGAAATTCACCCCTGAGGTCTTGAAGCCCACTTTCCAAGGGACTCTTCTGCCATTCTTAGTGGACAACAAGCATACCAAGGCAGTTGTGCTCCTGGGAGACACCTGTGGTCAGTGGTATTGGCTCAAGGATCGTCCAGCCAACTGGCTGAGCCTTCTTTAGATAGAAGGGTGGTTCAGCTGAGGAGGCTTCTGTCCAGGCTTCCTTCCTTGTCTACTTTCCCCAGGGCCAGATTTGCATTTCTGTGGGTCTGCTGCTTAGAACAACTTTAAATATTTTTTATTTATTATGAGAGACAGAGAGAGAATGAGAATGAGAGAATGGGAATCAGAGATGGGGCAATCCTAAGATCAGGCTGCCTCGATAGACTAGCTCAATCAGGGAGTTCTAGGTTCAAGTGAAATACTTTGCCTCAATAAACAAGGTCAAGAGCTATTGAGGAAGACACCTGATGTCAATCTCTGGGCTTCCACACACATGTGCACACATACCTGCACACACATGCCTGCCCCTGACACACACACACACACACACACACACACACACTCATGGGGAATTGAATGCAGATAGGCACACAGGGAGAATTCCCTATGATAAGGAAGGCAGACACTGGGGTGATGCTTCTACTAGCCAAGAAAGACCAAAATCACCCACAAACCTGCATCTTGAGGGGAAGCACGGGACAGACTGTCTGACACCATGAGGAGGAACCAGCGCCACGGACACTCGGACCTCACCACCTAGACTCTGTAACAACACATTCCTGCTGTTTAGGACACTCTGTGGTGTTTTGTTAGAGCAGACCTCAAAAGCTAATATGGGAGAGGAAGAGCAGGTTAACATGATAACCACCTTGGATATTTACTTTCCAGGGAACTCTATATGATTACGTTCAAGAGAATGATATAGAAAAAGACCAGTTGCTTATCTGAAGACCCATTCTGATGGGGCAATACACAAATGTTTTCAAACAGCTGCTACCTTGTAAAAAGAGGCTCCTGTCAACAGGATATTCCTGTTGGCATGGGACTGTGTATTTGCCTAAAACAACAGTGCCCTGTTTTTGCAACAGTCAACCTACACAAACAAGGAAATATAGCTGGAGAAATTAGAAAATGCATACATCACAGAAAATCCCCTGAACATGAATGTAGACAAGAGCAGCGAAGAGTAACAAAAGATATTTGGCACACATAAAATCTTGCCCTTTGAAATGTTGGACATTTTCCCGGGAAATGCACCCAAGTACATTTAAAAGGAAAAGCACAGAGTGTCAAGGCTGGAAGGGAGTTACCAGCTACTAAATCCACCCAATTTTACTGGTTGAGGAAACTGTGCCCTGTTTGAGGGGAAGAGATTTGTCCAGTGTCACAGAGTAGCTAGTGGCTGTTGGAACCCTTCAAGCAGTTTTTCTGACTCCAAGTCAATGAGTCCTTTCCTCCTACCATCCTTTCCCCTCTCATTTCTCTCCCCCCCATTTCTGAGTTGTTCAAGTAAGAATCCCCCCGACTTCCATTGTCCCAAGCATTCTTGGAGGGCTGGCTTAATGCTCTGTCTCCCTGACCTGTGAGTATATGAGAATCATTCAAATTTACACCTGTGGAGCTCGTGAGAAACAGCATTCTGAAATGTTGCTAGTATCCTAAGGAAAAACTAGGAGCCTGGCAAAGTCCTTCCTTCCTGTCACTCTCTGTCCCCAGGAATGTTTCCCCAGGGATTAGAATACCTTCCATGGCACATGAGACAGAAGAGTATTGGAGACACTATAGCTGTTTCCAGCACCTACCATCGACACACTGAGCACAAATGTCCGCTATGAATACACACACACACACACACACACAGACCCCTTCGGAGGCAGGTGGAATGAGGAAGAGAATGAAGTTGGCCCAAGGAGTCCTCAGATCCCAGAGACCTAGTGGTGCACAGATAACGCACACTGCTACAAAATGCCACGCAGGGAGGAGGCTAGGTCCTACAGAACCCACACTGGGGAATGTGGAGAGGCAGAAAGAGAATGGGCTTCCCCTGGGCTCAGATTTGCCTCTGTCAGGTTCTTTGGTCAGGTTCCTGACCTTCTCTGAGTTTCAGTGTCAACACCTGACCACAGGCTGTCAGTTAATGAGATACTGCATACTGAGAGTCTGCCCAGGGCTTCCTGCTTCCTGCTCTCTGAGTGCCTTTCCTGGTCTTTGTGGACGCACTGCTCCTTGCCTGAAATACTGACTGCCTTTCACCTGCTAGGTCTCTGGGTAGCAATAAGATCAATAAGGCGCTAAGATCTGAGGACTCCTTGGGCCAACTTCATCCTCTTCCCCATTCCACCTGCCCTCTGAAGGGGTCTTGCTGAACCAATGAGCCAATCCACTTGCCTTCTTCCCTCCACAAGAAGCTCCTCTGGCTACGTTTCTCTTCCAGGATCAAGTCCAAACTTCTTGGCTTGGCACACGAGTCCTTCATCATCTGGCAGCCAGGGAGCCCATGCGCTCATTGCTCTCTGAACACCAGTTGCACAGTTCTTTCCTTTATGTCTTTGCACGTTTTCCCTCAACTGCCTGGGATACCGTCTCCTCTTTGTCATCCAGCTCTGTGGGTCTCAAAATGGGGTCAGATGTGCAGCCTCCCAGCCCCCACTAAACCGGAACACTGGGCACCCGGACCAGCAATCTGACTGTTAGCAGGCCAGCTAGGTGATTCTGATGTATGCTGCAGTTCGAGAACCTCCCACTCCTGAAGGTGCTTTTAGCCAAGTTCAGGTGCTGCTTTGTTTCAGCCATCCTGCCAAGCTCCCTGTGCCGCTTTGCAAGAACAGGGCTTCCTCAGTCAAAGGTCCTGTTTGTAGAACTCTGAGCACATCACACGGAACTCCCTGCACCCCATTGTTATTGCTGTCACATTACGTATATGCTCCCATTGCCAGTGAGGAACCTTGTATGTAAGTCTCTGTGCCTCAGTATCCAGCACAGGACTTGAAATGGGATGAATGTGCCAAGAAATGGTAAATACAAAGATGTGTAGAGCTTTGATTTACAAAGATCGTCAAACTTCTAACCCTGGACCAAGTTCAGGAATGTGGGCAGACAAGGCTCCATAGGAGAGTTCATTCGTGAACTCTGGCTCTCTACTTTCCCCAAGTTCAACCCATGCTTTCTCCTCCCCAGCCTCCAAATGGCTAGAAATTCTGTGAGAGCTTATGCATTTTATCCACATTATTGTGATCCATTCCCTAATACATCTGTGCCGGTTCTTTCCCATCCTCCCTCTCCCTTCCTTTCTTCCTTCCTTTCTCCTTTCCTCCTTCACTGCCCCCTTTTCTATCATTATTTATTTATTTATTTATTTGGAGGCAGTGTTTTATGCTGGCTTAGAACTCACACTCCTCCTACTTTAGCCTCCCTAATACTGAGACTATAGGTGTGTAAAATCACACCTGGCTTTCTTTTCTTTGCCTCTTTCCTTTTCTTCTTTCTTTTCAGGGTCTCTAGCCCAGGTTGGCTTTGAACTTATTACATAGCTGAGGATGACCCTGAACTTCTCAAGTGCTAGAGTTATAGGCTCGTGCCATCATGCCTAGTTTATGCAGTGCTGGAAATCAAACCCAGGGCTTGGTGTATGATAGATAGGCAAACATCCAACCAATGAAACTATACCTTAGCCCTATTTTCATTTAAATTATATATAAAACTTAGAGCACATATTTAGTGACTGCTCACTGGGTCGCATGCGCTCTGATAACTGCTTTCACACACCTCTAACACTGACGTCATCTCTATGAAGCAGGCAGTATCACTGTCTCCACACCACAGAAGAAACTAACAGAGAAACAAAGTTAAACTTGCTAATGAGCCAGTGGGTCTCCAGATGCAGACCTCAGAGGGGCTGCGCTGACCCTTCTAGAACTGCCCAGAATCCAGAGTACCAGCTCTGGGGGTTCACACATCTTCTGAGGATACAGAAGCTCCCTTGCCTGTGCCCTGTGCACCATGTGCTGCCCTCTGCATCTAGGTTTATCAACGACCCTCGCAGCCTTCTCTGAGCTGGGCCAGGTTGTGTAAGCTCAGCCCGTGTCATGCCTCATGGAACCACAGTCCCTTGTGGGCCAGGAGTCTTCAGTCCATCCCCTGGTCCCCTCTGTGGCCAGGCAGATCTTGTTTCCCTGGCGAGGTCTCAGCTTCATCACTCACAAAGTGGGAATGATGCACGTCCACATCCCTTTCTTACAGCTCACCAGGCCAGACGTGTCTCATAATTCAAAAGGTTCCAGATTTTAATTTAAAATATTTTATTTATTTATTTGAGAAAGGGGAGAGAGAGAGAGAGAGAGAGAGAGGAGAGAGAGAGAGAGAGAGGGAGAACAGGTATGCTAGGGCCTCTAGCCATTGCAAATGAACTGCAGAAGCATGTGCCACCTTGTACATCTGGCTTCCATGGGTCCTGAGGAATCAAACCCAGGTCCTTAGACTGCTAGGCCATCTCTCTAGCCCAAGGTTCCATATTTTAAAAAGGTAACAGGTACATATACTATACAGCACAAAATACCCCACTAGTGTCTGAGACAGCACTCCATATATCAAACATATTACTATTTTTTGCAGAGTATGAATATTCATACTGAGTGACATAAAGATGGACCCATGGCATTTCAGATTGTCCTTTAATACCAACTAAGTTACTAAAATGTTTTTTTTTTTTTCTCCAGAGATTACAGGAATGTGAGATTGCAGAGACATAGACTGATGTCTGCATTTACCTCAGAGGGTTACGACAGGGGCCAAATACTCATACTTCTCGTGGAGGCTGTGGTCCAGTGGAGGGACAGAGGTCCTTGACAAGAGGTGGCTGTTCTCTTCTCCCTCCACTTTTCCAGTCCAGCATCTCCCTCAGGCCCCTTCCTGGCAGCCTCTGTGACTCCCCCTGTGGGATCCCCCTCCTCATGCTCTTCCTAGACCCAGACTGGATTGGCTTTTCTCCTCTTCCTTTCTTCTGTGCTGGAAATTGAGCCTGGGTCCTCACGCACTCTAGATGAGCAATCTACTCCAGAACTATATTCTTAGCCTTGTTGTGGGTTTGTTTGTTTGTTTGTTTGTTTGTTTGTTTGTTTGGGGTAAAGTCTCACTCTAGACCTGGCTGGCTTGGAACTCACAGCCATCCTCCTACCTCTGCCTCCCAAGTGCTGGGATTAAAGGTGTGCACCACCAAGCCATGCCCCTGGCCCGATTAGGCCTCACATTTCTCAAGATGGGCTTGAAGTTGCTGCGTAGCTGAGCATCACCTTGGGCTCCTCATCCTCCCACCTCCCAAGTGCTGAGGTTGTAGGCATGTGCCACCACATCCAACCTTGACTGGATTCCTTCACACCCTCCGAAGGAACCAGAGTCTTTCCATATGCAGTCATTCTTATCTGGCCCTTCAGCTTCAGGCCACCCATGAATATAGTAAAAGTCATTGTCATTTCCCTCTCAGAATCAAAACCAAGCCTCAGAATTGCCCCAAAGAGATCCTTCGTGGGTCTCTTGCTGTCAGATCGTGTACTCCTTGGTTAGGTGGCCCATGTCATCTTATTACCGGCTTCAAGAGGTAAGCTGCTTTTGAAGTTGGGCACTTTCTTGCAAAAGTGTAGCCACAACCACAGACAGTTCTAGAAAGGTGAATATGATCACCTACAAGAGTCCACCCACACCACCCTCTCTTGCTGAAGAGTGGCTGAGGGAGAGTGAACCAGGTAAGCCCAGTACTCCCCCACATATCAGGCAACGTCAGGCTCGCAGCACCCCTCCACGTTTGAGGAACGCCACTGGAAAACACAGAAGTCTGGGGAGGACGAGAGACGAGGCGCCATTGTCTACCTACTTCAGCTGGTGGAGCCTTGCCGTGGCTGTTATGACCATCTTGCATCACGGAAGGGAAAGGCCCTCCCTGGCCTAAGCCATTATTATGTGGGGCCTAGGCTGGCCACAGACACCACGTGGGTAGTCAGGCCTCCGCTGTTATTTCAGCCTCGGGGGTGAAAACATCCGAACAGTGGAATCTTTTTTGTTCCTGGCTCCAGTCTCGGAATGCAGACTTTTGGATTCGCCGTTGTTTGTCTCCACCTATCACCACGCCAAGCAGACGGGCCTCCCAGCACACGCGCGCACACACACACACACACACACCCCTCTTTTTCCTGCATCCCTGGCCCTGCTCACAGCTGACCTTGTCCCCACCATCTGGGCAGGTGCTCAAGAGAATGAAGGAACCTAACCATCCGCTGGGGGTTGGGTGACGGCAGAAGGACCTTCGTTGTGGAAGCTGTCACCCCAAACCCACCGTGGGCAGCCCCCCTTCCCCGCCGCCGCCCCAGCTGGACCAGCGAGCCCAGTGTCTTCACAAGCAGAGGTCTCCAAGAGGCCAGCACTGGTCCAAAGCTGCTTGCGCCCCCCGTGGTGCTGGACGGAAGCGCAGGCCGGCGTCCTGGGTTATTTCACCTGCTTTGAAGCGGCGGAGCGCGCGCCTCTTCAGAGGAATGTGGACCTGTCTGCACCCGAAAACCAAAACCGTGTCCAAGGGGCGTGGCCGGGAGGCTGGCCGAGAGGCCCCATCTCACCTGGGCGGACACGACATCGGAATGAGGCCTGGCAGAGTGGGCACCGAAGGTGGCTCCAGGTCCGGGGCCAGCACGCAGCTTTCCCACGTGTGCACGCGTGGGCTTCCTCCAAGCTGGGCCTGCAGGGAGGAGGAATCCGCTGTGGAGAAGGGCAGCTGGGCTGGCTTTGCCCTCGGTGGGCACCGTACTGCGGGCTCACATTGGTAGGACCAGCCCTGTTCTGATCTCTGGTCATTGCCACCCACATTGGCCTCCCAGTACTAACCAGTAGGCACACGTGTCTATTGAGCACTTGAAATGTGCCCCCTAATCAGCATCACATTTTGAAGAACTGATGTGAAAAATTAATTTGGGTTTTTTTTTGGGGGGGGAACAAGGTGTTGAACCCAAGAATCTCACATGCTAAGCAAACTCTACCACTGAGCCACACCTCTAAACTATTTTTTTTATATTTTTATTGACAACTTCTATACTTACAGACAACAAACCATGGCATTTTCCTCCCCTCCCCTCTTCTCCCCCACTTTCTCCTTCATAGCTCTGCTCTCCGTCATATCCCCTCCCTCTGTTCATTAGTCTCTCTTTTTAAATTAAACTACTTTTTTTGAGATTGTGTCTCATATAGCCCAGTCTGGCCTCAAACTCTTAACTGTATGTATTCCAGGTTGGCCTTGAACTCCCGATCCTCCTGCCTCCACCTCCCAAACGCTGGTACTACAGGTGTGAGCCAAACACTCGCATATCTTCCAGTCCTTTCTCTTACCTTATATTCTGAGACAGGGTCTCACTACGTTACCCAGGCTGGCTTTGGACTCCTCATAGCAGGGTCGCACCATCACCACCGGCCTTATTCATGCATATTTTTGTCTCCTGGATCAGTAATATATCCTGAAATTAATTTTACTTGTTACCTTTTCTCCATATGTGCCCCCTGCGCACCTGAAATGGTGCCTGTGCTTCTATTAGATGAACTTATTCTCACATTCTTCCAACATGCCAAGGTTCCTTCTCACCCCAGGGCCTTTGTACTTCTCTCTGTGCAGAAGGCCTTTCTTTCAGCAAGACTTCCTTCTTCCTGGCCATTTCGGTCACAACTCGAATTTCACATACCTAACTCCTTACTAAAGCTTCGCCCATCCCTCTTTCATCACTCCATGCCGCTTTATTGTCCTCCTGGCACTTAGCATGGCACTTACTGTCTCCCCTCCCCCATTCTCAGAATGGAAGCCCCTTGAGAGTGAAACTTGGAGCATCCTATAGTCTGGGCTCTCCTTGGTGCCCAGAGTAAATATTTGCTGGATGAATGTTGAAAGTCTCCTCCACGGGGTGACTCCTTCAAGTGTCTTTGTTTGCTGCAAAGCCAAAATTCGAGTTGGTGTGCCACAAGTGGATGCTCCCTTGGATGGTTTTGTTTGGCCTTTGCTTCCTTGTGTGGGAAACAGAGACACCGACACAGCGAGCGACCTGTGCTTCCCAGGAACAGACTTTGCTTTTCGTCTGCAATGGGACTTCAGAATGAAGGCCTTGGCTGTGGATAGAAGAAGTTCTAGTCTAGGCTGTGAACCTGGGTAGGAAGCTGTCCTGTGGCGGCCCAAGGTCTGCTGAACTTCAATATCTAAGGCCCCTTCCTACCCAAATGTGAGGACTTGAGTTTAGAGATTTAGGTCCCTCCTGTGGGCAGTCTGCCCTGCGCTGTTCTGCAAAGTCGCATAGCTGGCATCACAAAGTCTCCATTAACCGCCCAGCCCGAGTGCTTGGGGCTAGAGGTGTCCTGGTTAATTTAATTTCCTGGCCAAGGATCAAGTGACGAGAGCATCCCTACTGAAAATACAAATAGACGGCTGGAGGTGTAACTCAGTTGAGAGAGCACTTGCCTGGCACGCATGAAGCCCTGGGTGATTCTTCAACATCCCATGAAAGTGGGCATGGAGAGATCAAGAGAGGGAGGGAGGGAAGAAGAGAGAGAGAGAAGGAAGGAGGGAGGGAGGAAGAGAAGAAGGAAGAAAGGAAGGAAGGAAATAGTATGAATCTATCCATTCACCAGCTCTATAAAGCTACTTTATTGAACAAAATTACATAAGAAAAAAGAAAGTACAGGATTTTTTTTAAATCGGTGTATGTGTATGAACTCATACATGTGAGTACGGGCATGAACATACCACTGCACGCATGTGGCGGTCAGAGGACAACTTTTGGGTGTAGGCACTTGCCTTACACTTAAGTCAAGGTCTGTCCTTTCTCGTGGTTCACTGCTGTGTTCCCCAGCTGGCCTGAGAGCTTCCAGAAAATTCTCCTGTCTGTCTCCCATCTCTCAGTACACAGGCTGGGATGACAGAAGCCCAGCATAGCTTCTAATTTTCATGTAGTGTCTGGGATCCAAACTCGGATACTCAGGTCTGAACGGCAAGCGCTTTATTCATTGAGTCATCTTTCCAGGAAAAAAAAAAAAGTTCTAAGAACAAAACTACATTTTCTAAAAATACTAGTGTGGCATTGTTATTTCCTTCACAAAATTAAAATGGAGTCCTGGAACAAGGCTAGAACCTTTTGGGAGTCCTCTGGTTGTTAAGCACACCTGTGTGACTTTTAAGACCTGATGTTAGCCCCCAGTGGGCTGGCTTTCTAGGGGTGGTGGATAAAATTGCGGCGCTATCACCCAGCTTCCAGGGGAGCTGTGAGGATGAAAGGTGATAACATGTGTAAGTGCTTAGCACAGACGCAGCAGGTGCCCAGAACTTATGATTATTCGCTATGCCTCTGAGCACAAGAGTGTGACTGAGCCACATACCTTATTAAAGGAGGGTGAGTGCCGGGACAGGGATGCCTCTGGCGCTGGCCTGCCTCCGACTTGCCCTGGGGCCCTGTGAGAGCTTATCCCTGGCCTCAGTTTCCTCTTGGGGTAATGAGACGGTCTGGCTAGTACCCGGTTTGCACAAGCTTCGGAGCTCTCCATATGTCCTGGGGTCCCTTTCTCTGCGGATCTCAGCCTCTACTAGCTCTGGGAGGTCAAGTTCTTTCTTCCCTCGCCAGGTGGGGTCCTTCCTGGGACCTCTCAAGGTCATATCTTCCGCCCAGTCCAATAATTCTTGTCAACCAATCAAAGCATACCTTTGGCTGCAGCGGCGACCGGCCTACTCTGGGAAAAGCTGTCCTGCGACGCCCTCTAGAGGAAACAGGCGTCTTGTACTCTGCCACCGGGTGCTCACGCTCACCCCTGGGCCTTAGGGAGTGCCAAGGCTGCAGAACAGAGGGAGGAGGTCTTTTAGAGTCAAGGGCACACTCTTCCTGACGTTGAACCTCAGGCCGTGCAAGGGACGCCCCCGTGCTCTCTGCTTGTAGATAACTTCCACTCACCCCTTCCGAGGAGGTCCACCCCAGCCTCAGCCTTAAACCCTCCAGGCTTGCCATGCCAAGCTCCCCGCTCAAAACCCAAGATCCTCTGCCGCTCACAGGCCTCACTGTGGGTTCATTTCCCACTGCGCCCCACTGTGGGCAATTGGCTAGGTATTACAAGTATAGTTACAAGGGATCAGTTTCACAGCCTCTCTGTAGGCACGCACGTGTTCGAAAAAGTGTAAAACGAGAAGATTGCCGAGCTGAAAGTGATGAATGTGTAATTAAATGTCTGCGAAAGGTAACATTATGTCAATGGTCTTTGCAGATGGCCTCCAGTGTTAGGTACCTATGGAACTCATAGTTAATAGGCAACGTGGGTGAATTTTAATGTGTATGGCATGATGTAGGAGTGGGCCTTGGAAAATAACTGTGCCCAGGGCCTCCAAGGTCAGAAGGAATCACTGCCCTTCACACGTGCTTTAGCCATCCTGAAACCCGCGCTGCCCCTCCCATGGGCTCCACTTTTTCTAAAGTCCCTGGTTCTCCATCCCCTCTGCTCCCCCCCACCCCCGCGCGTCTTGGCTGGCTGGTTTCTTTGAGTTTAAGGAGGCAGCCTCCTCTGAGATGCCCTCTCTGTCGCCCAGCCAGGCAGCAAGCTCCTTTCTTGTCAGTGGGGAGAACAAGGAGCCCCACACCAGCATCTTTCGCCTCCTCGCTTTTGACCACTCATTCAGCCTGGGTCCCCAGCACCTGGCTCAATGCCTAGATCACAGTGTTTGAGTGCTGGTGGGTGGGTGGCTGAGGGGAAAATGACGAATGGCTGGCTGGATGGACTGATGAACGGATTGATGGATGGATGGATGGATGGGTGCATGGACGGGTGGCGAATGGACAGATGTGTGCACAAATGGATGGGTGGCGCGAATGGATGAGTGGACGGGAGGAGCGGTCGCCAGTGCCAGCGTTGGTGTGCAGGAAAGGGGATGTCTGGTGTCTGAGCTTCCTTGTGGATGTGCCGCCAGCTGGCAGTTTGGGGTCTATTGGCTATGCACATCTTTCTTTGTTTTGGTTTGTGTTTTTCGAGGTAGGGTCTCACTTTAGCCCAGGCTGATCTGAAACTCACTCTGTAGTTCCAGGGTGGCCTGAAATGCACAGCCATCCTCCTACCCCTGCCTCCCGAGTGCTGGGATTAAAGGCATTTGCCACCATGCCCAGCTATGCATATCTTTTTGTTGACAGTTTTTATAAATTTATATAATAGATTTTGATCATAATCCTCTCCTGTTACTTTTTCTTCTTTCCCCATCCCCCTGAAATCCTTCTTTCTAACTAGTCCCTCTCCACTTTGATGTTTCATGTGTGTGTGTGTGTCTGTCTGTCTGTCCGCTGAGTTTAATTAGGCTTGTTTGCATGAGCATGAGTGGGGATTATTTACACATATTGCACATGCAACTGGTCAGTGGCTATACCACTGAGGAAAATGTCTCCCTTCTCCCAGAACCCTTAACTGCCAGTAACTCCTCAGGAAGCGATGCCTTGTGCCCTCCTTCATCATCTATGAAGAAGTGTCGACGGACCCAATATTGTGCAGGTAATGACCATGACTGGAAGGTCAGGAAGGCAGCAGCCATGGCATGTCTGGAAGACAGCCTTACGTAGCCTTACTCCCCAACCTTTGGCTCTTACACTCTTTTAGCTCCTTCCTCTGCACGGTTGCTTGAGCATTGAAGGGCATGATATAGATGTCTTTCTTAGAGCTGGGCACTCACTCCACAGTCACTTATTCTCAGCACTTTGACAAGTAGTCACCACCAAATGGCAAAAAAGAAGCTTCTCTGACAAAAGCTGAGAGTGGCACTAATTTATGAGCACAAACATAAATAGGTAGAGAGCACTGTGGTGAGCACAAGAAGAAGACAGGAAGCTTCTGATCACACCACTCATTCCATGATTGTGGCCATGGTGCTTTCTCTTCTTTCTTTTCTTTTCTCTTCTTTTCTTTTGAGGTAGGGTCTCATTGTACTCGAGCGCAGGCTGACCTGGAACTCTGTACTTCCAGGCTTGCCTCAAACTCACAGTGATCCTCCTACCTCTGCCTCCCGATTGCTGTGATTAAAGGCATGTGCCGCCACACCTGGCTAACCATGTTGCTTTCTAAGATTGTCTTTTTATGTGTAAAAATGGATAATCTGCAGGTCATAGGATCATATGGGGTTAAATACAACTTGTGTGAGCTATAAAGCCACCTTGACAGGAGTCATTATTTTTGCCTTTGTTTAAATTCCTTTCAGCAGTCCTGTTGGCATTATTTGAAGCTTATTCAACAGGCTCATTTAAAATAACCTACCATGGCTGAGACATAAGGATTGCCATGTGTGTGAAGCCTGGCCTTCCATCAGGCCAACTCCCCTGCTTGAGCACTGGACCAAAAGCACCATCCAGTTTCTGGGTAAGATGAACTCCTGAAGTTGTAATCAGTAAACCCCAGAATGTGGCCAACTCTGAACACAGAAGAGTAATTGCAAGAGAAAAATTACACCACCACAATCACAACAACACAGCCACACACCACAACCACAACCAACTGGTAATAGGAACAGAAGAGGAGTCTTCAGATTGGAAAAGGCTGATGAGATACACAGACTGAATGCTGTATGTGAATTTTGTTTACGTTTCAGGACAAGCCAACCATGGAAAGACCATGGTACATTCAGGGAAATCTCAACAGTGGACGGTACTAAGCAGCCAGGTCTGATCTTCTGTGTGTGGTTGTGGTAAAAGGACTGTAATCACTCTAGCTCATGGAGACACTTACTAAACTTGTGTGTGTGTGTGAGAGAGAGAGAGAGAGAGAAAGAGAGAGAGAGAGAGAGAGAGAGAATGAATTGATGCATCATGGCCTCCAGCCACTGCAATAGAAGTGTGCCACCTGGTGCACATGTGCAACCTTGCTTGCTTGCATTACCTTGTGCATCTGCCTTACATGGGATCTGGAAAGTTGAACATGGGTCCCTAGGCTTTACAAGCAAGTGCCTTAACCTCTAAGCCATCTCTCCTGAACTACTAAGCTATTTTAATTGGTGTGACATGTAACATTTGTTCAAATGACCCAGCATATGTGACAAGTGGAGCGTGGGTTTGGGGAAGGCAGAAAAGGATGGATGAAATGGATGTGTCTCAGCGCTGAAGTAGGTGGCAGCTGGCTTGGTTTCTAGTTTTGTATGCTTGCAATTTTCTTTTTTTTTTTTTATTAGTCAGTTCTGTATTCAGCAAATACAGTCAGTTGGGTACCATTATTAGGCTCATCCGTGACCTACCCCCTCCCCTTGGCCCCTCCTTGTTGAGGTATACGGGTCATGCATTGTGGAGTTAGCCCACAGTTATGGGTGAGCTAAATGTCTCTGCATATCATGACCCAACATGTGACTCTGACATTCTTTCCGCCCCCTCTTCCGCAAAATTTCCCTGAGCCATGTTGGGTTCATTTTTGGTCTGCTTCAGTGATGAGGTGTTGAGGGCCTCTGAGGCTCTGGCTCTCTGATTTGGTAGGAGTTGATTTTTCTCTGTGCTGATCTCCTTCCCCCTTGTGCTGATCCCTAATCATCAGAGAAATGCAAATTAAAACAACTATGAGATTCCACCTTACCCCAATAAGGATAGCAAGCATCAAAAAATCAAATAAAAATAAATGCTGGTGAGGATGTGGAGAAGTAGGAACACTCATCCACTGTTGGTGGGAATGTAGGATGGTACAACCACTTTGGAAAGCAATATGGAGACTTCTGAAAAAGCTGAGTATAGAGATACCAACAGACCCAGTTATTCCCTTACTGGGCATCTACCCTAAAACCTTCAAACCACAGACTAAAGAGATTTGCTCAACCATGTTTATAGCGGCTCAATTTGTAATAGCTAAGAGCTGGAATCAACCCAGATGTCCATCACTAGAAGAATGTTTGCAATTTTCCATGGAAAACTATTTTCCAGCTTTATTGAGATATAATGTACAAATCTATACAAGATGCACAGCCTGATGATGTGGACTGACAAGTAAATGTTTTTGTAGTTATTTAGTGATCAATTGAAACTTTATTTTTTTAAAAAAATATATTTTTTCACTTATTTATTTGAGAGAGAGAATGGGCACGCCAGGGCCTCCAGCCTCTACAAACGAACTCCAGGCCTTGTATATCTGGTTTATGTGAGTCCTGGGGAATCAAACCTAGGTCCGTTGGCTTTGCAAGCAAGCGCATTAACCATTAAGCCATCTCTCCAGCCCCCAAAACTTTATTTTTTTATGCGTATTTATTTGCACATGTGTGTATGCCAAGGTCTCTTGCCACTGCAAATGAATGCCCATCTGACTTTATGCTGGGGAATTGAACCTGGGCTTGCAGGTTCTGTAAGCAAGTCCCTTTAACCTCTGACTCATCTCTCCAAACTCCATTTTTTTTTTTTTTTTGCATACACATGCATGCCTGTGTGTGTGGTATGTCCATGAATGTTCTCTTGCAGTGCCCCATATGCTTGCCTGCACTGGTGGTTGCCCACCCAGAGAAACCAAAGTGGACCATCGATGAACCCCTCCATTGCTTTTCTGCCTGGTCTTGTTTTGAGCCAGTTTCCTTTCTACTGATTCCGGGACTTGTGGGGCTTGCGAAGATTGCTTGAGTCTCTGCTTCTCTGCAGACCAAGACCAGTTGTTTTATGTGGGATTTGGAAATTTGAACTTGAGCAGTCTCAAGCCTTTTCAGTCCTTCATACTTGTGCAAGAGGCACACTTAACCACTGAGCCACCTCTCCAGCCCAGAAACATTTTATACTGTGGAATATTATCACAATTAATAATACACCAACAACCTTACAGATTTTTTTGATGGGGGGGGGGGAGATAAGGTCTTACTATGTAGCTCAGGCTGGCCTTAGACTTGCAATCCTTTTACTTTTGTCTCCCAAGTACCAAAATTAGTCACGTGCCACTACTCCTAGCTACCTCATGTAATTTACTCTCCCTCCCTGTCCCTCTCCCTCCCCGCCTCCGTGTGTGTGGTCGGGGGTGAGAACATTTAAGATCTACTCTCTTGGCAGCTTTCGAGTACACAGCACATTACCAGCAACTATATTCACGGCGCTGTTCACTGGATTCCCCAGAACTTGGGACTGGGGAGATGGCTTGGCAGTGAACAACGCTTCTGTGCAAAGCCTGCTGGCCCACACTCAATTCCCCAGCCACCCACATAAAGCCAGATGCAAAAAGCAGCAGAGTGGTAAGAGACCCTGGCATGCCTTTACACATGCACGCACACGTGCACGCGCGGGCATGTGCGTGCACACACATGCAAATAAATAAATAACTCTTGAAAATGTTTGAATTCTCCAGAAATTATTCATCTTAAACCTGAAAGTGTGCTGTCTAAATTCCTTCCCTGCCCTTGCCAACCACCATTCTACTCTTTGTTTCTATGAGTGTGACTGTTTCCAGACTTCGCACCTAGGTAGACCATGCATACTTGTCTTTCCCTGTCCACTTACTTCATGCAACATCATCCCCTCCAGGTCCAGCCATTAGTTGGAAAGGTCAGGATTTTCCTCTTTTTCACAGGTGGACAATCTTCCATTGTGTTCATATGCCACTGTTTCTTTACCCACTTATTCCGCAAATACTCAAGTTGTTTTCTTGTCTTGGCTGTTGTGAATAATGTCATGATGAACATGAGACTGTAAATAACTCCTTGAGATCCTGATTTCTGTTTTGTGTGTATATAGGGGTGTGTGTGTGTGTGTGTGTGCATGTGTGTGTGTTCACAAAGTGTGGGCAGGTACACGTGGATACAAATGGGGACCAGAGGGCCAGTCGGGTGCCAGTCTCAGGAATGCCAACAGCCTCTTGTGCTTAATGTTTTGCAAATGAGTACAGTTAATTGCGCAGCCATCTCCCTAGACCTTATTTAATTTTTCAAAATGTATTTATTTAAAAATAAATTTATTTATGTAAAAATTATTATTTATAGCAATAGAGATAAGACAGACAGACAGACAGAGAGAGAATGGTAGGGCTTCCAGCTGCTGCAAGTAAACTCCAGATGTGTGTGCCATTTTGAGCATTTGGTTTTAAATGGGTACTGGGGAATTGAACCCGAGCCATTAGGCTTTGTAGGCAAGCACCTTAACCACTGGGCTATCTCCTTAACCCCCTTGTTTACTTTTTTTAATTAACGTGTATTCATTATGAACAATAGGTCTCATTATGACATTTTCATACATGCTTATAATGTATTGAGTACACTGCTGTCACTGATCTTCTCTCTGTTACCAACAAGTCCTCTTTCTAGTTCCATGCCTTTTTGTTTTTTAATTTGATTACCTAACGCGTTTCATTAGGATGTGTTACAGGGACATGGGTGACAGGTTGTTTACAGGAGACTAGACACCGTACAAGTGGCTATACCACTGAAGAGAAGGGCTCTGCTTTAGGTGCTGGGGACATGGCCCAGCAGTTAAAGGAGCTTGCTTGAAAAGGCTCCCCCTCCGCCAGCAGCCATCAACGGTGTGTAAATGCCCAGTAACAGGCAGGGCCTCGTGAGCTCCTCCCTGTCCATGGCAGGATGTTGACAAGATTATCTTGCACAAATCCCGTGCAGATAACCATAGCTGCTCTGAGCTAACGAGCACGTGTTATGCCAGAAGTCAGCATTCCACACGGTCTCCCCCATCTCTGGCTCTTCTTTCTGTCCCGTCTTCCACAGTGTTCTGTGAGCCCGGAGGGGATGATATGGTTGTCCCATTTCATAGCTGAGCATTTGCCCATCACTTCTTCTCAGCATTCTGGCCAGTTATAAGTCTCTACACTTATTGATACCACCAGCTGTAAAAAGACCAAAGCTGACAACATCACTAATCTGTGGGCATAAACACAGTTATTAAGGAGACAATTTGATGAGCATATCATGTCCATTAGCAAAACAACAGCAGTAGCTTCCCAACTAGGGCCTATATTCTCAGCCATGGGCTTTTCCCCAGGTTTGCAGTACTAACAGACATAAATTCTCTTTTGTGGAGTGGACATCAAATGCAATCAGAAAGCAATTGGTTACTGCCATAACAGACATGCCACTATTGTACCAGTGGGCACATTTTAGTAGGAGTGAACACAGGGTGCACAACGGAGTAAGACTGTTGATGACTTCTCTCCCCAGCAGCCTCACAGCACCTTCCAGCGCCATGAGGGCCAACCAGCATGAAGGGGGCTTCTGGCCCTGCTACAGCCTGATTTCTGTATGCCCCACAGCTAAAGCATGTGGTGTCTTCAGCAATAGGTCTTAACATCTAGTTCTGGTGGGCAACCAACAGTAGGCATCCACCTCTTTTGAGACAGAGTCTCTTGTTGGTTTGGAGCTTAACCATTACGCTAGATTGATTGGCCAATGAGCCCCAGGGATCCTCCTATTTCCACCTCCCCGTCAATGGAATTACCGACTCCAATTCTCCCTTCTGCCACTATGAATTATTTTCCTTTATTGATTTTTTTAAAAAGAAAAACACATGTATGTGTGTGTGCACATGCACACACACAAGCACATGACTAGGGTCTCTTGCAGCTGCTGCAAATAAATAACTACCGAGTTTTATGTGGATGACTAGGAAACTGAACCTGGGTGGGCAGACTGCAAGTAAGCACCTTTAATTGCTGACCATCTCCCAACCCTCCTTTTTGATTTTCTGTAGCTCAGTCTGACTTGGAATTTTCCATGTGTCTGAGGATAACCCTGAACCCTTGATCCCCACCTCCAATTCCAAGTGCTGGGTTTGCAGGCATGCACCACCATGTCTAGCTCCCTTTTTTGTGATTTCCTTTTAGAAGTATACAAAGTAATGAGTGTCATTGTGACTGTTGCAGTCAGGTCCACACTGCTGGCAGAAGTCACCCAACCAAGAGCAGCTTGTGGGAAAAAAGAGGGTTATTTTGGCTTACAGGCTCGAGGGGGAAGCTCCATGATGGCATGTGAAGAGGGTGGACATCACCCCCTGGCCAACATAAGGTGGACCATAGCAATAGGAGAGTGTGCCAAACACTAGCAAGGGGGAACTGGCTCTAACACCCCTAAACCCACCCCAGCAATACACCACCTCCAGGAGGCTTTAATTTCCAATTGCCATCAGCTGGGGAGACTAACATTCAGAACACCTAAGTTTATGGGGGACACCTGAATCAAACCACCACATTCCGCCCATGGCCCCCATAAACTAATAAACATACATGATGTAAAATGCAATGCATTCATCTAACTTTTAAAAACCCCATAGTTTTTAATCAATTCCAGTGATGTTCATACATCCCCATAGTCCAAGATCTTTTAACTAAGCCATAATACCAAAAAGTAACCTCAAAAAAACCATAATGGCACAGAATAAACATTCACACTACAGAAGATGGCATTGGGCATAGCAAAGAAGCATTCAGCCAATACAAGATTTAAAACAACCAGGGCAAACATCAAACTCTGTAGCTTCAAGTCCAACAACTTGAGCCAGTGACAAATCTCCAAGTTTGACAATTCCAACTAGCAACAAGTCTCTGGCATTCAAATTCTGCCCTTCCAGCTAGGCTACTCACAGTCCTAGAAAACTTCATCCGGGGCTGGCAGCTCTCCTTGGCAGCTATCTCGTGGTCCTGGAATCTTCACTGGGTCTCCAATGCAACCCACAGTCCACCCTCACAGCTCCATTAGGTCTCCATGCAGGCATCCAGAAAACCTGCTTCACACTGCCCATGGCCATTTCTAAAACACAAGACCATATTCAAATCAATTACCCTCTCTTTCTTGAATTTCTTATACTCCACAATACCAGGTAGGGTGCCAATTTGTTAATCCAGGGAGGGATAAAGCAGACTTTGAAGAATAGGACTCCTTGAGCACTCAGGCCCCTTCAAAAGAGTCTACATTCTTCCTATTGCCCCAGTGCAGGTCAGCTGACCCAATCTCAAAGGTTGTAATCTCTCAATTGCAGCTGAATGAGCAGCAGTTCACCCAAAGATTTTTCTTTCTGTGCCATATCCCTCTGCTCATACCAGTTCATCTCTGTGCAAAGCAACCCTGCACTACTTCTCAGGACACAGACATAACAGCAAGCCTTGCACAAACTGCTAGCCCAGTCCAAGCAAAGTAACTTCCCACCCTCACAAACCAAACCTCACAGTCCACAGTTCTTACTGCATTCAGGTCTCTCAACTCTGACCAGAATAGTCCATCAAGCTGTACTTACTGCACTGCAAGGCATCTCTTAGGCCAAGGTTTCAAATCCTTCCACATTCCTCTTGAATATCAGCTCCAAAAGGTCAAAGCCACACAGTCAGGTGTCTAGCAGCAACCCCATTCCTCGGTACCACTTTACTGTTGCAGTCAGGTTCGCATTGCTGGTAGAAATCACCTGGCCAAGAGCAGCTGTGGGAAAAATAAGAGGTTTGTTTTGGCTTATAGGCTCAAGGGGAAGCTCCACGATGGCAGGGAAAATGATGTCATGAGCAAAGGGTGGACATCACCCCCTGGCCAACATAAGGTGGACCATAGCAACAGAGAGTGTGCCAAACACTAGCAAGGGGGGAGCTGGCTATAACACCCATAAACCTGCCCCAATAATACACCAGCCCCAGGAGGCTTTAATTTCCAATTGCCACCAGCTGGGGAACCTAACCTCCAGAACACCTAAGTTTATGGGGGACACCTGAATCAATCCACCACAGTGACATTTTCATACATGTCTCCCCTGTGAATTTATTCTTGCTATTTCATATAAATGGATTCACACGCATTTGTCCTTTTGTGATTGGCTTATCTCACACAGCTTAGTGTATTTAAGTTCATCCGTGCAATAGTGTACATAAGTCTATTCAGTTTTATGTTTGGGTGCTGGGGATTGCTCCCAGGACCTCCACATGCCAGACAAGAACTCTAATACTGAGTTTAGTTTCATGCTTTTTTAAAAAAACATCTCTTTCTTGTTAAGGCAGAATAATATTTTATTACATGTATGTACCATATCTTGTCGATCTATTTGTATTGCATTGCTTCTACCTCTTGTGATCATTGCCATGATATTTTCTGTTTTTTGTTTGTTGTGTTGTTGCTGGGTTTTCATTGGTGTTTTTTTTTTTTTTTTTTTTTACATAGGATCTCGTTATGTAGTCGTGGCTGGCCTGAAACTTGGTATGTAGATCAGAGTGGCCTCAAACTTGTGGCAATCCAAATCCTCTGCCTGTGCGTGCTTGTATCACAGCCAAGTGTTACTATGTCAACTGCTGTTAGGTTTTATTTTTAGTATTTATTTATTTATTTATTTATGAGAGAGAGAGAGAGAGAGAGAATGAGCATACCAGGGCCTCTAGCCAGTGCAAACAAACTCCAGACACATATGCCACCATGTGTAGCTGGCTTACATGGGTTCTGGGGAATTGACCTTAGGCTTCGCAGGGAAGCACCTTAACCACTAAGCCATCTCTCCAGCCCTGTTGTTGGTTTTTACTTTTTGTTGTTGTTGCTGTTTTATTGAGACAGGGCCTCACATAGCCCAGGTGGGCCTGGAATTTGCCATGTACCCAAGGATTACCTTGAACTCTGGCTCCCCCTGTCTCTACCTCCTGAGTGCCAGCCCTGGTTTTATGTTGTTTGTTTGCTTTGGTTTTTGTTTCTTAATAATAAGGTATGCTGTGGTGTCTCATTTGTATTATCTCTTCCTGGCCTGATAAAAATGCAATGCCCCCTACTTTGTCGAGCCCCTTCTCTGGGGACAGCTTACCCACTGGCTGGGCTTGTTCTGCTCCTGTGAGGGACCAACCATCCTTCATCAATCAGGTTATGCCTAGCCTAGAGAGTCTGTAATTCTAAGAGTTGTCCTCTTCCTCCTACATTCAGAGACCAAGTCCCAGTTTTGTCTCAGCTGGCTTGGATGGGAGGTTTATGCCAGATGTAGAAATCTGTAGCCAGCAACTCCCTGGGCCACTTCGCACAGATCCAGTCCTCTGTCTAGTGGAGAAGGGGGCTGGCGCAGGCCAAGGTTTGTGCTCACAGCCTAGCAAGTAGCACAAGGACCTGCACGCGGCACAGCCCCACGGTGCCCTGTAAGTGCTATTTTCAACAGGGCAGTCACTATGCCATTTGGAGCTGACATGGAACTCTTGGATGAGCTTTCCTTATGCTATGAGCCACAGGAATTTATATTGGTCAGTAGCTCTACATTATGCAGCCCTGTTTGGGACCCAGAGCTTTCCAGGGTATATTTTTGGTAAACATGATATATCCTTGATATATGCAGTCGCTTAGAAACAGCCATCTGTGTAAAGTATACAGTGACTGTCTTCCATGCCTAAAATCAGAATGCTATGTCTGGCGAGGAGTGTATTTGTGGGGACCCAGAATAGTTGAGATTGGGAAGATTCCAGAAAATCCCAGTGGTACAGACTCTGTAGAGAGGCATGACAGTTTAGGCTCATAAGCAGGATGTGATGAGTTTGGCTTGTTTCTCTGTATTCAGAGTCTTTATCTTCAAAGTGAGTGGATATATACAGTTAGATCTTTAAAGAATATTTTTATTGGTTATTTACCAATCAGAGAGAGAGAGAGAGAAATGGGCACACCAGAGCCTCTTGCCACTGGAAATGGACTCCAGAGATTTGTGCCACTTTGTGCATCTGACTTTATGTGGGTGTTGGGGAATCGAACCTGGGGGGTCAGGTTTTGCAAACAAGCACCTTTAACTGCTGACCCACCTCTCCAGCCCAGGTCTTTTTATAAAAACTTGATTTCAGCAACCAAAATAATACATACAAATATGTTTGCTGAAAAAAAATTCATTGAACTAATACCAATAAAATCAAAGCCTGCCCCTACTATTGAAACTCACTCTAGTTCTGAAAGAAAGAGAGAGAGAGAGAAGAAGAAGAAAGGGAGGGAAGGAGGGAGGGAGGGAGAGAAGGAAGAAGGAAGGAAGGAAGGAAGGAAAGAAAGAAAGGAAAGGGAGTCTTAGGTTGCCCAGGTTGGCCTGGACTTAACAATGTAGCCAAGGATGACCTTGGACTCTTGATCTTCCTGCCTCCACTTCCAAAATGCTGGGATTATAGGTGTGTACCACTAGACCACATGTGTGTACCTTGTACATGCTAGGCAAGCACTTTTTGAATTAAGCCACATCCCCAGCCTATTCCAGTCCCATTTTGGCAGTTCTACTGCTGCAACTTAGCATGTTACCATCTTGAGATTTTTCTATATTCATATGTGTTTATGTACATTTGTCATATACATATATATATATATATATATATATATATATATATATATTTTCGAGGTAGGGTCTCACTCTGTAGTCTCAGGGTGGCTTCCAACTCATGGTGATGCTCCTACCTCTGCCTCCCTAGTGCTGGCATTAAAGGTGTGTGCCACCACGCCCAGCTCCATTTGTCATAATTTTTAAATATACAATGCCTTGAGAGGGAGTACAGTTGGGGTGACTGGACCTCTGAAATTAAAAGAAGCATAAAAGTCTGCCCTTGCTAGAAATCAAAGGTGATCTAACTTCTTATCTCTTGCCTAGTTCCCTAAACCTGTTTTTCCACAAACAACCAGAACCACTCCTGGGGGGAGGGCTTTCATAGGATTTAAACACTGTGGTTGGTCAAGTTCAGCCCCTGGAACTTGGTGTCAGGGCTAGCCTTTTCTTTTTGTGTGTGTGTGTGTGTGTGTGTGTGTGTGTGTGTTTTGAATAGATATATTTTTTTCTTTTTTTTTTCTTTATTAGTTACTTTTGGATTCAGCAAATACAGTTAGATTGGTACCATTATTAGGCTCATCCATGACCTACCCCCTTCCCTTAGCCCCTCCTTGTTGAGGTATATGGGTCATGCATTGTGGAGTTAGCCCACAGTTATGGGTAAGATAAATGTCTCTGCATATCATGGCCCAACATGTGGCTCTGACATTCTTTCTGCCCCCTCTTCCGCAAAATTTCCCTGAGCCATGTTGGGTTCATGTTTGGTCTGCTTCAGTGATAAGGTATTGGGGGCCTCTGAGGCTCTGGCTCTCTGATTTGGTAGGAGTTGATTTTTCTCTGTGTTGATCTCCTTCCCTCTTGTGCTGGTATCTGGTTCATCAGGAAAACAGCACCCTTGCTTGTTTCGCCAATATTTCTTAGTTGCAGCCGGGGCCCTTTTGAGGTATGACGGGGTGGCTCTCTCCTTAGGATCTACATCTTTCTTTCCCCGGGATTTGCAGTGCAGCTAAGTGGTCGCCATCTTGGCCGGAAGTGGGCTAGCCTTTTCTTGAGACAGCCCCTATCCCTAAGCAGCCAACTGTCTCTCTAGTTCACCTGAGCTGAAAGACAGCCCATCACTATAAGGTTCTAAATACCTTTGCAAGGGGAGGGCAGTCTCTCAGAGCTATCTGACCACTTGGGAACTTCCAACTGTGGCTGATTTTTTTCCTTGGCTGGGCCTGGGCAAAGCCAGCCTAGGCCCAGCCAGGTTGACCCAAGGGCACATGGGCCCTTTACCCCTTCCAGCACCCCACATGGTAGGACCTCCTTGAACTTTCTTTTCGCTTTTCTTTCCACAGTTTTTCCAGGCCTTTCACATGGGATCTCTTGCCACATGGGTAGCTTTCCTTGGCTCTATACTTTCCTCCAGAAATACAGTAATTTAATAATTATCCTTCTCAGTCTTTTTCATTCAATTACTTGATTAAAATTAGAAATGAACCTAGGGTTTGGGGGTTCAAGGACTTCCCTGGATCCCAAGCATCCCGTTACAGCCTCATCATAGTTTATGGTATTTTGCAACTTAACTTATGTGAGAGATTTTTCAAGGTCTGATATTCATTTTACGGCCGCATAGTACTCCATGGCATGGAGGGACTATGTTGGAATTAATAATGTTATTCATTGTTATAGCAATGCTGGGATGAACTATCTAATCATGCTACTCATGAACACGTGGAAGTATTTCTTTAGAAGAAATATTCAAAGGTTGCATCAGAAAATGATGAAGACATTTTCTAGAAAACCAGGATGCCTTTGTGGTTTATCTTGATCCTCGCTGAAACTACACTATTTATCTACAAAGGAGACCTTGCTGGACAGAACACAGGTTGTCAACCTCAAATCCTGTATATGAGGCACCAGCTACTGAGTGTGCAAAAAGATCGCACCTGCAAGGATATTTCTGACACCCTGAACTCAGATGGGGCTGGACCAGAGCACGATTAAATTTTGATTCAATCTTTTTTTAATTTTAATTTAATTTTTTTGAGACATCTCACTGTGTAACCCAGGCTGGCCTTGAAATTGCCTCAGCTTCCCAAGAATTGGAATTTCAGGCATGGACCACCACACCTGGTATGTTAGTTACTTTCTCATTACTTGGACAGTATACCTGACAAAAGTCAGTTTGCAGAGAAAGGGTCTATATTAGTCAAGGTTCTCTAGAAGAACAGAACCTATAGAATGGATTGTATTAGTTTATGTCAACCCAACAATAGCAGTCTGCAGGCCCGAGAGTCAAGGAACCCGGTAGCTGCTCAGTCCAGGTGGCTGGATGACTCAGCAGCCCCAAAACAGCACAGAAGGCTTCCTGGAGAGACCCTGGTCTTCAGTCCACGCTAGAAAGCAGCAAGCAGCACTGGCAGCCAGGTGTGAGGTAGGGGCGCTTTTCTCCCAGATCCTCCTTAGATAGATAAGCCCCGCCATCCTCCGAGAGGGGCTACCCACTCTGGGGGAAGGATTCCTCCTTTAATTAATCGTTCTTGGAAGCAACCTCAGAGACCCACTTATGAGGAATATCTGTGGATTCCTGGACAGATCAAGTTGACAACAGAATATAACCATCACAGGGTTGACTTCAGCTTACAGTTGCAGGTTACAGTCCCTCATGGTGAGGAAGGCATGGCAGCAGGAACTTGAGGCAGCTGGTCACATTCAATCCACAGGGAGGAAGCAGAGAGGGTGAGTGCTGGTGCTCAGCCAGCAACCTCCTTGTCATACAGTCCAGGACGCTGACCCATGGAATGGTGAAGGCCCACAATTATGGTGGGTCTTCCCACCTCAACCTAATCCAGATAATTCCTCACAGGCTGCCCATAGGCTATCCTACTTTAGAGAATCCCTCACAGGTGATTCTAGGTGCTGTCAAGTTGACAGTCAATATTAAACCAACATACCTGGATTAAAGATTTGTTCCATCCTTTTTTTTTGTTATCATGGAAAATATTAATAAAAATGGAGAAAAAAAAAAAAAAAGATTTGTTCCATCCTGAAAAAAAAAAAAAAGATTTGTTCCATCTTGAGATCACAGTTTAGATTTAAGTTGAACCATGGCTAAATGAGAACTCATTAGATGCCAGACAAATGAGATCAGAGGCCTACATTGATTGGCATAGCACTCGCTCAGCACCATATATTCTGTGATGGGAAACACAGTCATCATCAAACCCATTTCTCAGTTACTTTTCTTGTTACTGTGATAAAATACCTGACAGAAACAACCTAAGGGAGGAAAAAGTTTATTTTGGCTCACAGTTTCAGAAGTCTCAGTACATCATGATGGGAAGGACACCATAGTTAATTCAGTTGGTGGCAGTTGGAAGTGTGTGGCAGCAGGTAGTCATGTGGGCACATGGAGATGATGGGGAAGCAGAGTGGCTGGAACTAGGGACTTGACTAATAAGCTTCCAAGGTCCACTCCCAGTGACTTCCACCAGCCAGGCCTCACTTCCTAGAGATTACCCATCTGCCAAAAGAATATCACCTGCTCAGGAGCAAGTGTTCAAATTATGAACCTGTGGAGGACCATTCAGATTTAAAAGCCATGATGCTTGTCTTTCCAACAGTTCTACAAGGCAGAACCAACCACCATTTTCCTGATAAAGACAGTGAGGTGCTAAATGACTTGTTCAAGTCCTCATGCCTAGCAAGTTGAGGCTCTTGAAAGAACATTGACTATTTTGGCCCCAAATCTAGTGCTACTCAAGAAAATCTCCAATTCTTGTCATGTATAAGGGAGCTTTTTGTTGCTATTGCTGCTGTTGTCTTAAGACAGGGTTTCTAGCTCAGGCTGGTCTGGAACTCTATGCAGTGCTTTGCCCTGGACTCTTCTACATTCGCTTCCCCATTGTTTGGATGAACTGTGTTGAGTGTCTCAGAATCACCTGTTCTCATCTCTATTATCCCAAATCACTCCTTACAATCAGCCAACAAAACTTACACTTGTGCCAGTTCTTCTCTGGAGCAGTAGCAAGGATCCCTCACAATTGGTTCTTGGATGCCCTGACAGATTTACAAGATCAGTCACAAGGTTAGTTTTTTGTCTTCATGGAAATCTCTGGGTTTATTTGGAAAGCACATGATTTGTACAGGTAGAGGTCCTCAATCTTCTGAGAGGGCGTTTGGTTGCAGGTAAGAAACCAAACCATGCAGGCTTAATAAGAGCTTTCGCGTCCTTATAGTCTGGATGGAGCAACCTAGACGCAGCAGTGATTCTGTGAGGCCAACAAGAACTCACGCTTCTACCTGCCTCCTGCTCTACAGCTCTTGACATGTGACCGTCTTTCTCAGACTCAAGGACAGCTGTCGGACCTCCAGGCATCCATCCTTGATCCAGGAAGGAAGCGGAGGAAGAACCCAAGATAAAAATCATGAGCCAGCTGAGCCTGTTATTTTCCTTATCAGGAAAACAAACAATAGATTCCCCGGAAGTTCCACCCACTGTCCGCAGTGGTCACCCCTAGCCCATGAGTACCTGGAACAGTGAGTTTCTATTGGTTAGACACATAGTTACTCCTAATACTTAGGGTCTTACTAAGGAAACAGGAGAGCACATACATTGAGTAGGCTTCTAGCAGTGTCTGTCATGTTGTTGAACATGCTCTTTTTTTTTGCCAGTTGACAGCATATTTACTTGAAAATATTATTTTTAACTTTGGCAGTAGTTCAGGGTTATATCAGCTTGAGTCAATCATGGGTTCAGCCTGCCAATAGCTCTGACCACAGAGTGTGTGGAATGTACAGGGTGACTGGGATCGTTGGGTTCACCACACTAGTCCCTCACTCTGAAGATGAGGGACTGAGGCTCTCAGCAACTGTGGAGAGACAATGGTAGGTGACGTTCCCACCCAGACTCTTCATGGGATCAGTGCCCTCCCATCTGCTGCTGGCTCCTCTTTCATTGTCTCTCTGCTGCCTGTGTGAGTGTGTGTGTGTGTGTGTGTGTGTGTGTGTGTGTGTGTGCTGGGAGTTAGTTGAACCAAGGGCCTTGTGCATGCTAAGCATGAGCCCTACCATTCCACTACTGTACTAATCTCCCCTAGCTTCTAATTTATTCTTTTTGGTGCTATCATTTGAGGTCCTTTTCATTTTTTTTTCTTTTTCTGTTTTTTGTTGTTTTATTTTTACTTTTTTAACGGGGCTGAGAATTAAACCCATTGCCATTTGCATGCTAGGCAACCACTCTACTATTGAGTCATATTCCCAGTTCTACTTTCATACTATTTTACTTTTCAAAAAATATTTATTGTAACATAAAACAAAGACACAGGGAAGCCACAGAAATCAAATAATGGTTTAATGAATTGTAACATTGTGAACCCCACCTGGGGACAAAAAGAGCACTTTGTATAAACCCCTTGTTTCCATGGACAATTTCATGCACTGTGGATATGCACATATTTTTATAGAGCTGTCACTCATCCATACATCCCAAGGTTTAGTTTGGTTGAGTCCATTTTTAAAAATTTATATTTTGAGCAGGGGTGTAGCTTAGTTGGTAGAGTGTTTGATTGGTATGCGTAAGGCCCTGGGCCAGGTCCCTCATGCAGTCCCGGCACTGAGGAGGTGAAGGCTGGAGGATCAGAAGTGCAAGGTCATCTTCAGCTAGTGTCAGGCCATTCCTGAGCTACAAGAGACTCTGTCTCCAAGAAGGAGACGTAAAATTTGTGCCTTAGTGGGGCTCGTGCCTGTAATCTTCACATTCTGAAGTCAAGGTAGGAGGGTCATTGCAACTTTGAGGCCACCGTGGGCTACATATTGAGTTTCAAGGCAGTCTGGATGCCTGAACTATAGTTAGACTTGGTCTCAAAAAAAAAAAAAAATTGATGACTTCTGTTTTTGTTTTTGTTTTTGTAATTTGTGTGTTTCTCTCTCATCGCTTCCATTTTTTTTACAGTTCCTTAGCTGATGAGCCCAACCTGTTTGGTCAGGGCATACCCATTCACCCTGATACACCTTCCTGACTGCTCACTCTTGGGGTGCTTCTTTGTGCTCCCCTATCCTTTGTATTTCTTGAAGTTGACAGCTAGATCTGAATGTAGGTTTGGCTTTAATATCATGGCAGAATACAGGTGGTGGTTGTTGAGACTATCAAAGACACATCATGCCTAGCGTCCTTCATTTGTGACTGTAGTCACCACCGATATCCAAGTTTCCTCTCGGTCTTAGAAAGGAAGTGCACAATATGGAGAGACTAAAGCTGCTTGGCATTGACTTGCTGTTTCCCCTTGAGGTGGTTTGATTCAGGTGTCCCCCATAAACTTAGGCATTCTGAATGCTAGGTTCCCAGCTGATGGAGATTTGGGAATTAACACCTCCTGGAGGAAGTGTATTGTTGGGGGCAGGCTTATGGGTGTTATAGCCAGTCTCCCCTTGCCAGTGTTTGGCACACTCTCCTGTTGCTATGGTCCACCTTATGTTGGCCAGGGGTGATATTCACCCTCTGCTCATGCCATCATTTTCCCCTGCCATCATGGAGCTTCCCCTCAAGTCTGTAAGACAAAATAAACCTTTTGTCCCACAAGCTGCACTTGATCAGGTGATTTCTGCCAGCAGTGAGAACCTGACTGGAACAGTAAAGTTGGTACTGAGAGTGGGATTGATGCTATCACCTGACTGTGTGTCTTTGGCCTTTTGGAGCTGATTTTCAAGAGGAATGTGGAAGAATTTGAAACTTTGGCCTAAGAGATGCCTTGCAGTGCTGTAACTACAGCTTGATGGACTATTCTGGTCATAGTTGAGAGACCTAAATGCAGTAAGAACTATGGACTGTGAGGTTTGGCTTATGAGGGTGAGAAAGAGCTTTGCCTGGACTGTGCTAGAAGCAGTTTGTGCAAGAGGCTTGCTGTTATACCCGTGTCCTGAGAACCTGTGCAGTGTTGCATTGCATAGAAATGGACTGGTGTGAGCAGAGGGATATTGCACAGAAATGAAATCTGTGGGCTGAAACTACTGCCCATTCAGCTGCAATTGAAAGATTACAACCTTTGAGATTGGACCAGCTGACTTGAACTGGGGCAACAGGAAGAATGTAGACTCTTTTGAAGGGGCCTGAGTGCTCAAGGAGTGGCCTGTTCTTCAAAGTCTGCTTTATTCCCGCCTGTATTAACAAATTGGTACCCTACCTGGTGTTGTGGAGTATAAGGAACACAGGAAAGATATGGTTATTGATTTCAATGTGGTCTTGTGTTTTGGAAATGGCCATGGACAGTGTGAAGGAGGTTTGCTGGATGCCTACATGGAGACCCAATGGAGCCGTGAGGATGAACTGAGGATTGTAGTGGAAACCCAGTGGAGATGCTGGGACCACCACGAGATGGCTGCTAAGGAGAGCTGCTGGACCCAGATGAAATTTTCCAGGACTGTGAGTAGCCTAGTTGAAGGGGTAGAATTTGAATGCCAGAGACTTGTTGCTGGTACATAACTAAAAAGAAAAAGAATAAGAAGAAGGAAGAGGAGGAGGAGGAAAAGAAAAGAATTATGTGACTTGGAGACTTGTCACTGACTAGAGTTGTTGAACTTGGAGCTACAGAGTTTGATGTTTGCCCTGTTTAAATCTCGTATTGGTTGAATATTTCTTTGCTATGCCCAGTGCCATCTTTTGCAGTATGAGTGTTTACTCTGGGTCATTATGTGTTTGGGGGGATTTTTTTGGTATTATGGCTCAGTTAAAAGACCTTGGACTATGGGAATGTTTCAACATCATTAAGCTTGATAAAAACTATGGGGACTTTTAAAAATACACTGAATGCATTGTATTTTACATCATGGAGGGTTATCAGTTTATGGGGGCCAGGGATGGAATGCGGTGGTTTGATTCAGGTGCCCCCCATAAACTTAGGTGTTCTGGATGCTAGGTTCCCAGCTGATGGAGATTTGGGAATTAACGTCTTCCGGAGGCAGTGTATTGTTGGGGGCGGGCTTATGGGTATTATAATTAGTTTCCCCTTGCCAGTGTTTGGCACTCTCCTGTTGCCCTTGTCTACCTTATGTTGGCCAGGGGTTGATGTCCATCCTCTGTTCATGCCATGTTTTCCCCTGCTATCATGGAGCTTCTCCTTGAGTTTGTAAGCCAACATAAACCCTTTTTTCCCACAAGCTGCTATTGGTCAGATGATTTCTGCCAGCAATGTGAACCTGACTGCCACACCCCTTCCCCAAGAGATGTTGGGCCCTGCAGTTTGAAGTTCTGTCTCACATTGCTTTTTACTTGAGTAGCTGGAGCATTTCTTTCTATAACTGAATCCTATGGATACAACTAGATAAGACAAAAGCTGGTCTATAGGGCTGAGTATATGAACTATGATTACATGTCATTTCCCTACTACCAATTAAGAGTATGAGCTTGGACTGGTGGTACAAGTCTGTGATCCCAGCTTATCAGAAACCTGAAATACGAGGATTGCAAGTTGAAGGCCTGCCTGGGCTATGGAATAGGCTCAAGGACAGCCTGTGCAACTTAGCAAGACCGTGTTTCAACATAATTAAAAACAAAATAGGCAAGGTACAGAGACTGCTCAGTGGTAGAACTCTTGCCTAGCATGTGCAAAGGTCTAAGTCTAGTTCCAAATACTTCAAAATAAAAAGAGCATGGGCTGGAGAGATGACTTAGTGGTTACGGCATTGCTGGTGAAGCCATGACTCATGTTCAACTCTCCAGGCCTCACATAAGCCAGATGCACAAAGTGATGCAAGCGTGCATGGTTGCACATATGCACAAGGGGGCACCTACATTTGAAATTCAATTACAGTGGCTGGAGGCCCTGGTGTGCCCATTCTCTCTCTCTCTCTCTCTCTCTCTCACACACACACACATACACATACACATACACACAAAGACAAGGGCTGGAGACATGGCTTATCAGTTAAGGTATTTGCCTGTAAAGCCAAAGGACCCAGGTTCCATTCCCCAGGACAGACATAAGCCAGATGCACAAGGTGGCGCATGTGTCTGGAGTTTATTTGCGATGGCTGGAGACCCTGGCGTGTCCATTTTCTCTCTGCTGCCCCCTCCCCTCTGCATTTCTTTCTCTCTCAAATAAATAAATAAAAATAAAACATTGTTTTAAAAGGCAGTCTGTTGGGATTGCCTCAGAAAATAAAGAGTGTGGACTCATCAAAAAAAATTCACAGAAGAATAAAGAAGCTTTTCCCCCCTTTATTTTATCTACCTTGCCATGCTGGGGTTTTCATTATCCCCATGTGTGAAACTTGCTTGCAGCATTTTCAAGAAAAACAATGTCCAAATACAAGGTGGCCCATAGTGACAGTAGTCAGAAGAAGCGGGTGCCCCTTCCCCTGGGGGAACACATTCTGGTGGGGGACTGGGGATACAGTAGGAGCAGGAACCAGGAAAACAGTGGAGTTGAAGACCACAGAGGTGTGGAGTCTGTGGGGTGGTCTGAGGGGGTTTGAGCCAGTGATTTGTAGCAAATGCAGAAGTAACAGAAGGAACTGGATACTGAGCATGGGGTTGGGGACAGCCCCACACCACCACTGGATTGCACCATGTGGTGACCGGGACTGAAAGTGTCACAGGACGGATCCAACGATGAGGATGAGGAACGGCTCCATCCTTGGAGAAGGCAGCTGTTGTTTAAAAGTGAATATCCGAGCTGGAGAGATGGCTTAGTGGTTAAGCGCTTGCCTGTGAAGCCTAAGGACCCCGGTTTGAGGCTCGGTTCCCCAGGACCCACGTTAGCCAGACGCACAAGGGGGTGCAGGCATCTGGAGTTCGTTTGCAGTGGCTGGAGGCCCTGGCATACCATTCTCTCTCTCTCTCTCTCTCTCTCTCTCTCTCTCTCTCTCTCTCTCTCTCTGTCACTCTCAAGTAAATAAATAAAAATGAACAAAAAATTAAAAAATAAAATAAAAAAAAATAAAAGTGAATATCCCCCAAAGTCTCATGTGTTTGTAAACTTGGTCCCCAGCTGGTGCTGTTGTTTGGGAAGGTTGTGGGACCTTCAGGGAGTGGAACCTTGCTGGAGGAAGTGGGTCACCGGGGGCGGGCCTTGAGGTGTTACAGCCTGGCCACACTTCCTGTTCACCCGCTTTTCCTGACTCTGGGTGTGCTGTTAACTATCCTGCCTTGTATACCTTCTGCTCACCATGATGGACTGTAGTCTCTGAACTGTAAGGCAAAACAAACCTTTGCAAAATAAATAAGCTGTTTCTTGCTAGGTATTTGGTCACAGCAATGAGTGAAATAATATATTAGTCAGGGTTCTCTAGAGGAACAGAGCCAATAGAACAAATTGTATTAAAAGGGGAATTTATTGGATTCACTTACAGCAATGTGCCAATAACAGTCTGTAGGCTTGAGATTCCCCGTTTTAACTTTTATTTTTCTTTTTTAAGAAATCCACTGGCAATGGAAAAATACAGGGTCTCACTATATAGCCCAGGCTGACTTTGAACTCACAATCATCCAGTCTCAGCTTCCTGAGTTCCAGAGTTAAAGGCATGCTGCCACCATGCCTGGCCATTCATTATAGACATTTCTTTTAAAAAAATCTTATCTTAAGATGGGCATGGTGGCACACACCTTTAATCCCAGCACTCGGGAGGCAGAGGTGGGAGGATCATCATGAGTTCAAAGCCACCCTGAGTCTACATAGTGAATTCCAGATCAGCCTGAGCTAGAGTAAGACTCCACCTCAAAAAAAAAAAAAAAAAAATCCAGGTGTGGTGGCACATGCCTTTAATCCCAGCACTCGGGAGGCAGAGGTAGGATGATTTCTGTGAGTTCGAGGCCACCCTGAGAATACAGAGTGAATTCCAGGTCAGCCTAGACTAGAGTGAAACCCTACCTCGAAAAACCAAAAAGAAAAAAATCTTATCTTAATATTTATTTATTTATTTATTGGAGAAGTGAGAGAAAGAGGTAGAGAGAGAATGAGAAAGAACGAACATACCAGGGCCTCCAGCCACTGCAAACAAACTCCAGATGCATGCACCACCTTGTGCATCAGGCTTACGTGGGTACTAGAGAATTGAACCTGGGGCCTTTGGTTTTGCTGGTAAGTACCTTAACCAGTAAGCAATCTCTCCAGCCCCATTACAGCCATTTTTAGATGTACAGTTATGCAAATTTCAGCACCATCCATCTCTAGAACATCTTCTCAAACTGAGATCTGTCTTTATGAATCGTATCTCCCCATTGTGGACCTCTCTTACCTCCAAAGAATCACCATCCTTCCCATTTTTATGTACTTGACCATTCTAGATAGCTCATATCATTATAGAGGATTTTGAGTTAGTACGAGGCAGTTAATTTGAAGGGGAGGAGAACTTCCAGAGACTAGTCCCTGCTGCAGAGTTGAAAGAAGCAGTGAACTAAGAAAAAACAGTGAAGGGCCTTATTTTGCCTCCCCTATCCCTGCCTAACAAGGCTGAGGGCTGATGCCACAGGATTGTAAAGCCTTCTGGTGACCAAAAAACTTGCCACAGGGCATGGGCCAGAGAAGGTGCAAAATAATAGCTTCCCACGTGACAGAAAAAATCATTAGAAGGTGCAGGCAGGCTGGTGTCAGGCAATAGGAGCAGTTTTCAGTCAAGAACATGCTAGAGGTTACAGGTGAAATCCAGTGCATGAGGACTTGTGTTGGTTAGTTTTCCATTGCTGTGACCAAATACTGGACAAGAAGCAACTTAAGGGAGGGAGGGTTTATTTTGGATCACAGTTAGAAGCAGTTTGGAGGAGGAAGGCATGGTGGCAGAAACAAGAGGCCGCTGGTCGCACTTTGTGTCTGCAGTATGGAAGCAGAGAGTGATGAACACTCATGCTCAGCTTGCTTTCTCCTTTTGATCCTGTCTGGGACCCCAGCCTGTGAAATGGTGCCCCACACCACTAACACACACAGTTAAGGTGCATCTCCCCGCCTCAATTAACCTAATATAGAAAGTCCCTCATAGATATGCCCAAAGACATGTCTCCTAGGTGATTCTATATCCTGTCAACCTAGAAATCTATAGACATCATAGTCTGTAAGGAGAGTGCTAATGGTCTGCCTAGTTGAGCCAAGAGGTAGAATCCTGGGGGGAGGATGGGAACCCTGTCTTCTTACTCTGGCTGTTCAGTGCCCTCTGTTGTAAACAAGCTTAGGGTCTTTGGAGATGGCTCAGTGGCAAAAGCACTTGCCAAGCAACTCTGAGTACCTGAGTCCAGATGCTAAGACCCCAGGTAAAAGCTGGAAGCTGTGACAGGCTTCTGTGATTCCAGTGTGCCCGTGGTGAGAAGGGACAGGAGAATTTCCTGGAAGCTTGTGGGCCAGCCAGCCTGATGAATTCAGAGGTGAACAATAATGAGAGGGAGACACCCTGCCTCAAACGAGGTGAGAGGAGAGGACCAACATGAAAGCTGTCCTCTGTTTTCTATTAAAAGTCAAGTGAAAACAAGAGCCCTAAACTATATCTAGATTTGTGTCACCTTCAAGTATTCTGGTTCTCTTAATTTGACAGGTCTCCTCAGGCTCTCATCTTATACATTTTGTCCTTCCCCTGATGACAAGCCAACAGCTCTTGGGGAGGTGGCATGTCTCCTAGAGTCCTAGGAACCCTTCAGTGTCTGGTAGGGGAGGACAGGAAGGTGGGCTCAGAGAGGATTGGTGGAATGTGAGTCAAGGAAGACAAGATAGGGGTTTATATAGGTATATTTAAAGCAGTTAGCAAAAGCTTTCTCATTGAACAACTTTAAGAACAATGTGAATGAAACCTTAGCAACTTGGTTAGTAATCTGAAAAGTCTATTAATGTATACTTGAAATTCTGTTTGTATAAAAATGCATTTTGGGGGCTGGTTAAGGCACTTCTCTGCAAAACTTAAGTACCCAGGTTCAATTCCCCAATACCCATACAAAGCCAGATGCATAAGGTGGTGCATGTGTCTGGAGTTTGTTTGCAATGGCTAGAGGCCCTGGTAACCCATTCTTATTCTCTCTCTCTCTCTCTCTCTCTATCTATCTATCTATATATGTGTGTGTGTGTGTGTGTGTGTGTTTCTCTCATAAATAAATAAATAAAAATAAATATTTTTTAAAAATACATTTTGCCAGGCATGTTGACACACACCTTTAATCCAAGCACCTGAGAGGCCAAGGTAGGAGGATCACTGTGAGTTTAACACCAGTCTGAGGCTACCTAGTGAATTCTAGGTCAGCCTGGGCTAGAGAGAGAGAGAGAGAGACCCTACCTTGAAAAAAAAAACATGCATATTCCTTTTTATTTTAACATTGCATATAAGAATATTGTACATGTGAGTGTTTTGGTTTTTTTTTTTTTTTTCGAGGTAGGGTCTCACTGTAGCTCAGGCTGACTTGGAATTCATCATGTAGTCTCAAGGTGGCCTTGAACTCAAGGCAATCCTCCTACCTCTGCCTCCCAAGTTCTGGGATTAAAGGTGTGTGCCACCATGCCCGGCTCCATGTGAGTGTTTTGAGATATAAATGGTTTAATACTCCAAAAAAAGAAAAGTTGTCCTCTGACCTACATATGTGTGCTGTGGCATGTATATGCCTATAATCACACACGCAAGCACATATGCAAAAAAATCAATCAATCAATAAATTAATTAATTAAAATGCAAGCTTAATGCTGAGCCCATTTGTGATGGCCTGGTTCCAGTATCATGAAGCAAGTCAGAGAAGGGTGGATTTGCACAGGAAGGCAATAAACAGGCATGTGGTGCACTAGCTAAGAGTAGTTAGAGATTGCTATGTATGCGACCGTAGGATGCACAGGGGAAACCAACCCCAGCGCTGCCAGGAGGGGCTGGGCAGCGTTGCCAGTGCCAGCTTAGCTTTACATAGTTAGTGGAGCACTTCCTGCCCTAGATCAGTTGCCTTCACAGAAGCCCTCCTTGGGGTCTACTGGCAAAATGTAATGGAAGGAAGTACAGACACAAAGTACAATGTGCAGAACACCTAAGATGAGAGCATCTGGGCTGGACAGATTGCTCAGTGGTTAAGGCTCTTGCCTGCAAAGCTTAATGACCAGGGTTCGAGTCCCCAGTACCCATGTAAAGCCAGATGCACAAAGTGCATCTAGAGTTCATTTGCAGTGGCTAGAGTCCCTGATGTGTCCATTCTCTCTGTTTCTCTTTTCTCTCTGCTTGCAAATAAATAAATAAAAATTTAATAGAGTCAGGTGTGGTGGTGCACGCCTTTAATCCCAGCAGAGGTAGGAGGATCACCGTGAGTTTGAGGCCAGCCTGAGACTACATAGTGAATTCCAGGCCAGCTAGAGTGAGACCCTACCTCGATAAACAAAAAAAAAAAAAAAGAAAAGAAAGAAAGAAAGAAAAGAAAAAAGATAGAGCACCTAAGAGCACCATGCACTTTCAGAAAGGCCCACCTCTAGCCCCATCATATTATGAAGAAGTTGCCCATGTCGCAGAAAGGCAAACTGAGACATCATCAGATGAAGCAACTTGGCGGAGTAGAGGCAGGCTGAGGACAGTCCCTCTGGCTGACCAGCCAGACCAGGAATTGGGAAATTTTCCTGGAAAGGCCGAATAACAATTTAGGCTTTATGGTCCATATGGTCTCTTGCCCTGCTAAGGAACTTTGCTATTGTGGCACAGAAGAAACCACAAATATTTAAATGAATGGGCATGCTGTCTGCCATGGGAAGCACATGGGATGCACAGCTAACTACATATAAGTTTTATATTATTTTTAATGAGTCATTCTTAGGCTGGAGAGATGGCTCAGCAGTTCAGGCTCTTGCCTGCAATGCCTAAAGACCTAGGGTTGATTCCCCAGTACCCACATAAAGCCAGAGGCACAAAGTGGCTCATGCATCTGAAGTCTGTTTTCAGTGGATAGGGCCCTTGGTGTGCCCATTCTCTCTCTCTCTCTCTCTCTCTCTCTTTCTCTCAAATAAAATATTATTTTGATGAGTCATTCTTCCCTCAATTTTTGCGCATATTTGAATGCAAATATGTAAAAGTCAGGGGCGGCCGAGGATACAGCTTACTTGACAGAGTGCTTACATGCACCAGATCTGAGGTTTGACCCCCAGCACTGCACACACTGGGCATGCCTAGAGATGCATGCCTGCAATCCCAGAACTCAGGAGGTAGAGGAAGGAGAATCGGAAATTCAAGGCTACAAAGTGAGCTTGAGGCCAGTTTGGGATACCTGAGATCCTGTCTCAAGAAGAAAATATGAAAATTTTTCTTGCAGGCTATATAAAGGCAGGCTAGACGTGGCCCATGGAGCGGGGTTTTGCCAATCATGACCAAGGCCGCTCAGCCCGTGGTTCTATGGGCTCTGTACGGAAAGTGCAGACATCACTGGGAAGCACCGTGCAAACGCTGTCTCGAGCCTCATGATCAGCTGGCTGAATTACAGTCTGCATTGCCTGCTTGTTCCCTTTTTTATTTTATTTTATTGAAACCTGGTCTCATTGATGTAGCCCAGGTTGACCTCGAACTCACAATCCTCCTGCCTTGACTTCCCACATGTTGCAGTTCTATGAACGTGACCATGCCTGGCTTTGAGCCAACATTTCAATACGATGCTTGGATGATTTTGAAGCACCACAGAGTTGAGGCACAGGACCTGATCCATGCTTCTTTATTGAAACATGAGTTCCTGGCCTCATCTGTGAGAGTCTGATGAGCTTCCAGGAGGAGTGAATGCTGCTAGTCCGTTCAAGTAGCAGGATTCTCACACACTGGCTCTCCAGCGTGGCCAGAGACTGGGATTGCCCAGCCAGCTTTAACTTACACAGCACCCGAATCCCACCCTCAGAGCTTCTGATTTAACTGGTCTCGGGCAAGGCCTGAGTGCTGGCATTTCTAAAGCCTCCCTGGGAAGTTGTCATGGACAGCCAGGTACTCCAGAGCAGAGGGTGTATTATAGGTGGGTGGTCAAAAGCAGACGACACATCTAGTTACCCTGGCCCACCCAGCGTTTCAAAGTTGCTTGACTGCCAACACTTAAAAATGGGAATGTTATGTGCATGTGCATACAGAAACCCAGATTTCTAGCTTGTCCTGGAAAAATCATAAAGCAAGCATTCTTGGCCCTGGTGCCTTCATGGTCACCATGGGCCAGCATGGCAGAGGTCACCTTTAGGAGCCTGGCCTATCTTGTCCCCCACAAAGTCTCACTCTCACTGCCTCGCCCCATTCAGCAGGCATTCAGGTTTGCCAGTCCTGACCAGACTGTGGAAGCATGCACTGGACCTTCTCCGTCGGCGCTGGATTCTGTCTTTGGCTCTGCTGCTCACTTGGCTAAGAGACAAACAGTTCTTCCCAAAATCAGGTTTCAAAATTTTATATTATGAAACAGCCAATACATTATAGTTTGCCCATGTGTCTTAATCTTTGATATGTTACAACCCGCAAATGTTTATTGTCTGACAGGAATTCTTGAATGTCCCAAGATGAATTATGAGTATGATCCCCTGCTAGAAAATCCTATGTAGCATTTGATGAATCCAATGTCTGGTCAGTGCTGGCAGTTCAAAGGAATGCCTCAATCCCATGGTTCATTCCCAGTGATCAAATGTTTGCCTCTGCACATAGAAAAATAATGCTTGCTGGACCCAGGTTCTTCACAGTTCGAAAAGCACATTGCCAGGCATTCTTTCACGGAATCTTCGTAAGACACAGAGCCAAAACAAATGGATTACCTTTAGTCTTGCCAAAATGCTCAAGGAGGGCAAGTGTCTTTCTGAAGTTCAACTGGCCTGCTACTCTTGCAGGTTCAGTCTCTGTGCTGCCTCTGAGGAAAACTCCTTGAAGAAAGCGTTCCTGAGAGATCCTGAGAAAACCATGGGCCTCGCTCGCTGCAGGCCACCAGTCTGGAAGCCACGAGGCCTTGGAAGTGCTCACTTCTGCACATCTGCTTTCTGACCTCATGTTGCTCGGCCCAGATGTTCCTGGAAAGGTCTTGCTTTATCAGAAAAACAACAAATCCTAAGGGAGGTTTGGCAAGGTGGAAAGAGCACAGATAAGGAATTACCCACTCCTCTCCAAGGGTCCCCAGGCCTCACCCCCACCAGTTTAACCTAGGAGAGCCAGAAGAACCCAACTGGTTGGTATGAATGTCAAGCAAGTAAAAGAGTAGTACAGATGTTAAACAGAGAAATCAAACCAGATGACTGAGGTGAAGCAAACAGGCTCAACAGAGAGGAAGACAACCTTGATGGCTAGTTTGGTAAACTCAGAATGGACAGGGGGCTGCTCAGAGGAAAAGCAATGAATTTCCAACCATGTTTGTGACTTAGCACATAGGCACAGTCATTTGCTAAGAGCCTCTGTGGTACCATGCTGTCCCTACCTACCCCTTTTACTAGAAAAATAAGTAAGATGTGATAGTCATCTAGCTAAACTCACTGCCTTGCTGGAAGGAATTGGCAGGCACATTAGCATTTGCATTCATGAATTAATGCCCCTGGTGTGAGGGAGGACAAGCCAGTGGTTGGAATTCTCTCTCCGATCACTCATGCCCTGATCCTAGTGCCATCATGTCTTGGTTGGAGCGCTGTGTTAGCTTCCCAAGTGGCCTCCCTGCTTCGTATTCTCCACCAGAAGGACCCATTCTCCATGCTGTACCTACAAACAGTGGTTTCCTCCTTGCCTACACACCAGAATCATGTAGAAAGCTAAGGTAGCAGAGAAGAGAATGATCCCATGGTCTACTGGAAATAACTTAGTAACGCCAGTAAAGGGGTTTGGGCTTGATCTCGCAATCGCTTTGGACAGACTACCTTAACACAATAGCCCTCAACCTTGATTCCATATTAGAATCCCCCAAGGGACATACAAGACTCCCATGCTGGGTCACACCCAGATCAATTACCTTAGAATCTCTGGGGCCAGAACCCAAGCATCTAGGCCAACGCTTTCTGGGTGACTTGTGTCAACCACGACACTTGTCAAGCACAGTGGTGCATGACTGAATACAGCACTTCACAGGCTGAGGCAGGAAAATTGGGAGTTTGAGGCTAGCTTGGGCTACATAGCAAGACCCTGCCTCAGAAACAAGCAAGTGGCCATGAGTGGGAGGGTTCAGAGAGGACTTGTGGGGAAGAGATATTAGATAGGTATGTGGTAGGGCAGAGAACAGAGGGCAGAAAGATCTAAGCATGGTCGAGGAGATGGCTGGAGGAAAGGAGAGGGGAGGGCTCTGGAGGGTTAACCAAAGCTAACGACTTTACCGGGAAGAGAGCATATGGAAACCTACTTCCTTGTTAGCTAATTAAAAATATAATTAAAAAAAGAGAACTTGGGCAGAAGTATTATGCAGGGGTAGATAATGCTGCATCCAGAAGCCATGGGTTATTATAGGAAAGTTCCAGTCAGAGAGCCCCCCCCCCCCCGTAGTACAGGCTATTATCAATGCTCTTGGTTGCCCACCAGCACTAGGTGATTAAGACCCTATTGCTGAAGACACCACATGCTTCATGGCGGGACACTGAGAAAAAATAAAACTGAAAGCTTTTTTCTGCTGGCTAGCTGTCATACATGTGCGATATGCAGCCTGCTGGGGGAGAAAAGGCATCAATAACCTTATCCAGCAGTGGACCCTGCAAGTTACACAACTGGCAAGAGGGGCAAGATGTACCCGCTGGAGAAATAGTGGCATAACTACTATGAGGGTAATCAACTGCTCTCTGATTGGATTTGTGGCCTGATTCACAGGAAGGAATTCATTTCTGACACTGAAAACCTAGTCAAAAGTTTATTTATGGCTGGAAAGGTCATCAGCCCTGGGGGAGAAGCTACTACTATAGTTTGGCTAAATGTTTATGTTGTGCCTATCAAATTACCCTTTCATTATTTAGGTTAATATCCATAGATTATTGCTGTTCTCACTTTGAGTTAGAGAAGCTTCGTTTTGCAGATGATAGTGACATTGGGGAGGCTCAAAACTAGTCAAAATGCTAAGTGCTCAGTGCTAAATGAGACATCCATGAATATCACTCTTCACAGCTCAGGGCATATTGTGGAAGAGGGGGTGGAAAGTAAATAAGAGGCAAAGTATAGAGAGGAGTGCTGTGGAATACTGTCTTCTGGACACAAAGTGACCTTGGCATTCAGGACTTCATGAGAGCTGTCACCACCTGCACAACACTGAGCCCATTGACATGTCATCATGGATGATACAGGACGGCAACAAAAAAAAGACATTGAAATAGAAGTGTAACTAATTGGAAAGAGAAAGGGGTTCAGTGAAGAAGGTTGGGGGGACAGGAGAGGCTAATGGGAGGGGAACAAAATATGTTATGTAGCATGGCATGGCGGCACACGCCCTTAATCCCAGCACCTGGGAGGCAGAGGTAGGAGGACCACTATGAGTCTGAGGTCAGCCTGAGACTACATAGTGAATTCCAGGTCAGCCTGGGCTAGAGAGAGACCCTACCTCAAAAAAAGAAAAAAAAAGTTATGCACATGTATGAAAATTATCAGTAGAAAGGGTTTTGTTTTGTTTTTTGATTTTGAAGTAGGGTTTCATTCTAATACAGGCTGTCCTGGAATTCACTCTGTAGTCTTCAGGTGGACTTGAACTCACTGTGATCCTCCTATCTCTGCCTTCCAAGCGCTGGGATTAAAGGCGTACGCCACCACGCCCGGTTTGGTAGAAAGGATTTTAAAAAGAGACAAGCAAATGTCGAGAATTATTGCTCTTGCTGCACTGTGGAGGGCAGATTGGAAGAAAAGACATTTAGAAAGAGGTGGCAAGGTAGCGTAAGAGAGTGATCCAGGTGAGGGATACAAAGACAGCAACTAGTGCAAAATCGGCGGAAGTAGGGAGGGAAGGCTATGGGGCAGGAAAACCTAAAGGACTGGTGAGCAGATGGCACAAGCGAGGCAGCACCAGACATGACTTTCAGAGTCAGCTGGCTGAGCTGTGGCGCTGCTATGGCCGTGGAGAACACGGAGAAAAGCGGCAGCACTAGAGAGTCACAGGGAGATGTCGGGTGCATGTGTGAAGCTCAGGGAGACAAGCACGGAACAGGGCTGGGAGCAGGAGAGCAGAGTCCGGAAACCTCAGAGCCTGAGTGGCAGTTGGGAGTGAATGTTGGTGAGATGAGCTGGGGTGAAGGTGGGAACAAGTGAAGAACATCAACTAGAAGCTGAAATAGTTAATAATAGAGTAATACTTTTTTTTTTTTTTTTTGGTTTTTCGAGGTAGGGTCTCACTCTAGCCCAGGCTGACCTGGAATTCACTATGGAGTCTCAGGGTGGCCTGGAACTCACGGTGATCCTCCTACCTCTGCCTCCCGAGTGCTGGGATTAAAGGCGTGCGCCACCACGCCCGGCTGAGTAACACTTTTTTTAAAAAACATAGTTGCTGAGAATAAGGCCAAATGTTCTTATCACTTAGCCTCCTAGAAGATAGAAGTAAGAGAGCAGTTCACAAAAAAAGATGAGAAGTAAGCAGAATTGTTGGTCTACTATTTGGCTCCCATCTGAGGCTGTTAGTGTGCCTAACATGTTGCTCAAATATATTAGTCTTTTATATAGTCCTTGACCCTACCCCGACATGGCCCCTGGGTTAGGTAAGACAGCAGAATTAAGAAAATGAACTGAATGCAATCTGGCATTGAAAATTCCAATCCATTTCATAGACCTGAAATTGGGAGGAGCTCAGCCTTATCCTGAGGACTTGAAAACCAGTTCAGAGGACGTCAATGTCTCATCAAGATCCTTCAGCGAGTTGGTAGCAGGGTTAGGGAGTGTGAATTCTGGTCCCCTGGGAACAGTCCACGGAACCCTCTGCTGCATGGTGTCTCCTTAGAGCACAGCTCCCAGCATCCATTTAGCATAACAAAGTCAAGTTACAAACAAACACTGTTTCAAAAACATATGATGTCTGAGAAAATGGAAATTATTAGAGGAACTGTAAGGCAGTGATCATTAATAAAAGATCGTTAATGCTGGGTGTGGTAGTGCACGCCTTTGATCCCAGCACTCTGAAGGCAGAGGTAGGAGGATCACCATGAACTCAAGGCCATCCTGAGACTACATAGTGAATTTCAGGACAGCCTGGGCTACAGTGAGAGCCTACCTCGAAGGAAAAGTGAAGGATCATTAAAACCAAAATGTTTATGTTGACTTGGATATAATGCTTGGTAAGAAAAGACTGGTGCCTACCCAAAAGAGTATTTCCTCAAATAAGTAGCTCTGTCTACACCTATCCTATCTGAGAAATAGCATGACAGCCTCGGGTCAGGAGACTTGTTCTGCAGGACAAAGAATTTCAGAAAAGTTGTCAGCCACCAAACTGATAGCCACTAATAAACCAATTAATCAATATCATGAGGGCCTTGAAGAGATGGATCAGGCGTTAAGCCATGTGCCTACAAAGCCTAATGATCCAGATTTGATTCCACAATACCCATGTAAAGCCAAATGCACAAGGTGGCACATGCATCTGGAGTTCATTTGCAGTAGCTAGAGGCCCTGGTGTGCCCATTCTCTCTGTCTCTCTTCTCTCTCTGCTTGAAAATAAATAAATACATAAATAAACCTTTAAAAAAAAAATAGCCAGGCATGGTGGCATGTGTCTTTCATCCTAGCCCTCACAATGCAGAGGTAGGAGGAGCACCTTGAATTCAAGGCCACCCTGAGACTACAGAGTGAATTCCAGGTCAACCTGGGCTAGAACAAGACCCTGTCTTGAAAATGGAAAAAAGAAAAGTACGCTGCACATGGTGGTGCACGCCTTTAATCCCAGCACTCGGGAGGCAGAGCTAGGAGGACTGCCATGAATTCGAGGCCATCCTGAGACTAGAGTGAATTGTAGGTCAGCCTGGCCTGGAGCAAGACCCTACCTTGCATGGTGGTGCATGCTTTTAATCTGAGCACTCAGAAGGCAGAGGTAGGAGGATCACTGTGAGACTGAGGCTAGCCTGGGACTACAGATTGAGTGTCAGGTCAGCCTGGACTAGAGTAAAACCTTACCACAAAAACATTAAATTAAAACGAAATCCCTTGACAATCTGGCATCAGGGGACTTGGTCTGTAAGAGTTATAAAAGGGGGATCAACACTGTGCTCAGTTCTGCCATGTATATTTCTGGGGCTTATCACATCTCCTTCCTTTACATCCCCTGACAGTAAAGGATGAGTCCAGACTTGTGGCTTTGGGATCCAGTGACTTCAAAACCAGTGACTTGGCTCATCCTTTGCCATTCCCCAGGTCCCACGTGATGCTACATGAATTCTTTCCCAAACATGGAATGAACTCTTGCTTGCTTGGTGCATGGCTCCTCCCTCCAGGTGGAATTAATTAGACATTGAAGCTAGATGGGGGAAGGAGGATTCCATTCTGAAGTTATATTGGTTCAAAACACATTTCCATATAAGCACACACTGGTATCTCTGGGCTTGCTCTAGAAGATTGTCTGCTGATAGGTTTTTGGCAAGTTCGGTGAGCAGGAGGCCTTCCTTCCCGGCCCTCACCTCACTCCAGAGTGAGGTGCAGAGCCATCTACCTAGTAGACTTTGCAGGGTGTCTGCACCACCCTTCAGCTTCTGAGATGGCTCCCCATGAGTTATGTCACTGAGACTTCACCAAGGCCCATGGAGTAGGTGTGTGGGTGCTGGCATTGCTATTATCATTGTAGGGGAGGCTCTGAGGCTAGGACAGGCTAAGTGACTTGGCCAAGATTACATAGTGATCACTGGCAGACCCGGGTGACCAAGCAAGGTGTCTTGACTCCATAGTCAACCTGCATACTGTTTTGCTCATCCTTACCTCCACCCATCCAACATACAAGTCCTGAGAGCACCACGTGAACTAAATGTCATGCTCAGTTAGTTCTCAATCCACAAGGATGAGTAAGACATGACTCCTCCCTAGAGTAGCTCATCTAATGAGTTGGGACGATGCAAGCAGTGTGCTTTGGGAGGACTGGGGGCGAAAGCAGCTGGCCATGCCTGGCGGTGTTGGGGAAATCTTCGTGCTAACAGGGAGAGATGCAGGGAGAAAGAGCATGGCACAATAGTCCAAGAGACATGCATCTCTCCAACTTTTGTATGCCTTTTTTTCTAGTTTGCATGTGTGCATGTGTGTGCATGTTTGTATGTGTGTGGGGACACGTGTCTGGTGGCCAGAGGACAATGTCAAGTGTTATTCCCCAGGCACACTGTCCATGCTTTCTGAGGCAGGCTCTCTCATGGGCCTGGAGCTCGCCAATTAGGCTAGACTACAATCTCTAGGGATTGGCCTATATTCATCTCCCCAGATCTGCAATCACAAGCATACACCACCACACCTGGCAGCTGACGTGAGTATTGGGGATCAAACCCAAGGTCCTCAAGCTTGTGAGACAATCGCTTTTACACCCCAATCCAAATGGGTCCTTGACACATTCGGGGCATACTTAAACCTCTCGTGTGGCTAAAGACGGGGATACGTGGCAGGGAGCGGAGGGACACGCGGCTGAGTTGTCATCAGGAGCTGACGGTGATGCTCTACTTCCTGAGCAGAGCTGGCTGCTGAGCAGTGTCCTCAGATGTTCCTGATTTTCCTGCTGGGCTGCTTCTTGATAACAGTCACCCCCATCATCTAATTGTCTGGTCTTCGCCGCACATGCTTGACCTGACCCAGTTATTCCAGAGCATTGCTCAATCCGAGAATAGCTTCCATTAGAGGCAGAAAAAGAGAAGGAGGAGAGGGGGAGGAAGAAAAGAGATGGTTGAGCAATGCAGGAGGCCCAGGCAGACTCTGGCCAAGGAGAGCCTGTGTGAGACTCGCCCTCGGGACGATGTTTGCCGTTCTCTCTGGCAGGAGGAGTGGAAGTTCCACATACTGAGCACAGGCCTGGGCCGCGCGGGGAGTGTGCCAGCAGCCGGAGGTTCCAAGGGAGCCAGGTGGCCGGAGGTCCACATGGTTGGAGGGTGACTAGGAGGATGTACCTCTTCTGGTCACCAAGATTTTCCTTCCCCCGAGGCTCCACTCAAACATCAAAAGTGCTTGAGTTTCTTCTTCTTGTGTCCCCAAGGTGAGGGTTTGAAAAGGTGACCTGTCCAAGTAGTGGGGGTAACAAGAAAGCCAGTTCAACTCCTTTCTTTCACTGTTGTCACCGGAAGTTTTTCTGAGGAGACACGACGTCTGTCTACCAACCTCACACAGGGCAGCAGTGACAAAAGCAAAGACACGATTCCACACGAGAACCAGTGAGTTTAACTGGAGTTACTTACAGGAGGATGGGAAGAAAATGTCTCTCTTCCCTAAGCAACTGCTTACCCCTGGGGAGGGGGAGGGCTCCTCCTCTTAGCAACTGGGAGCCACCTATACAACCCAAGGAGGGGTGTGGCCTCATGAGCCTCTGTATAAATTATTGAGGAAGGGCATGACCTTGTCAGCATCTCTCCCGCTCCATGACACGGATTGAACAGACAATATATGCAGATCACCTTCTGGTAATCACAGCTACTGACAGTTCAAGAGGGCAACAGAGGCCGGGTGTGGTGGCACACACGTTTAAGAGGTAGAGGTAGAGGTAGAAGGATAGCATTGAGTTAGAGGCCACCCTGAGACTACACAGTGATTTCCAGGTTAGCCTGGGATAGAACAAGACCCTACCTCAAAACAAGGAAGAAAGAAAGAAAGGGAGAGAGGGATGGAGGGAGGGAGAGAGGGAGGGAGGGAGGAAGGGAGGAAGGGAGGAAGGAAGGAAGGAAGGAAGGAAGGAAGGAAGGAAGGAAGGAAGGAAGGAAGAAAGAGGCACCAGTTACATCATGCTCAGAGGACAGTGTTCCACAATGCTTGCCTTAGTTTATAGCAAAGATCAATAGCTTCCAACCAGTACATATGCTGCCCAGTAACTGGGACAGTCCCTTAAAGTTTATACTGTCATCCAGACATCCTCAAGAGTGTCTGACCTCACTTAACTTCAGAACATCAGATATTAATGGGGACTGTTCTGGACATACCAGAACACATGGCCAAATCCATGGCCTTGTCAGACTCTCCCAAGAGTCTGAGAAGAGAACTTGTTACCTCCACGTATAGTGGAAGAGACACGTGGATTTCCTCTTCAATGGCCCCAGGCTGCGCAGTGTGCTGCCATGGGGATGAAAGAGGAGGGTGAGCCCACACACCTGATGAAGCTCAGAGGTTCGCGGTCAGCAGAGACGGCATTACGAGAGGCGAGGTGTGTGTGAAGCTTGGAAGGGAGCTACCGTGTATGAGTGCCAGAGACAAGACAGGCTTCGTCTTTACTCACTCAATTCTGACATCAGCCCTGCAGAGAAACAATGGTTTTCAGATGAGGAAAACGAGTTCAGAGAGATGAAGGCAGTTGTCCCAGGCCACAGAGCCAGTAAGTGAACCTAGCATTGTTCCTTTTCCATCACACTACGATGCCTCCACAGTGACATAACTCTATATAAAGGGCCTTAAGGAGTCTACCTTTGAGTGGTGGGAGCTACTCCCCAGTTTGCTTTCCTACCATCTTTTGTGACCAATTATAACATTAGCCTTCAGGCATTTATCTAAAGACTCCTTGTGCCCAGCCAGTTTTGCCCATGTGCATGCAAAGAGACAGGGAATGTGCTTATTGTCTTTGCTGTCAAGGGAACTATTTTAACACGTGTTCTTTGCAGGAAACTGAGTGAGGGGGCTAAGCAGTCAGTAACGGAGGTGACCTGGTGTTGGAGCATGGCTCTAAGACTCATGCCCAGCCCGGAAAACCTGAAACAGCCAATGTAAAGGGTGCAGTACCCTGATTGTTTTCCCCACACCTGGGGATAGCACTGTGAGTTCCTCCTCCTGTTTCCATCCCAGTCCCTGGGGCCCACTCATTGTCTCCCTTCCAAGGTGACAAGGACACCAGCCACCAGTCTTCCCTGCCAATTAGCAGCAACTGCACTTGAAGCACTGGGAGTTTGGAGAGTTACCTTCTTCAAGCCGCTCGCACGTGTCATCACCTGGGTCTCACGGAGTGACCTCATTCCGCATTGCTTGTCCAGGTGGCTACAGAATCTTGCCAAGACTTCTCGAGAACACCGTGAGTCCTGTTATGCTTTTGTTTACCTGAAATGTCCCCATCCTCTCCAGTGAGTCAAGCCGAATGTGTTCTGCTCCCTTGCTCCGTGGGGACAACAGATCGCTATAGTACTATCAATGAGGTTGGTGCCAATGCACAGCCTTGGGCTCCTCTGGACCTACTGTATCAGAGTCTGCGTTCCCCACGGTCCTGTGCACAGTAAAGCGTGAGGAGGTGCTCCAGAAGTCCATGAAAAATTCATTCTAAAACCCCAGCATCTCCGAAAGTAACTTCGATCTAATGAAGGCTTGACGATGATGGTCCACAGGAAGCTCCTCTACTCACACTGCAGGAAGTTCATTGAATGCTAGTCAGGAGAGATCACTGAAAATTTCCTAGTTCCAAAAGACTAGGTCTGTTTGTAGGCCAAGGCCAAATAAGGTAGCTCTATGGAGTTCTAGATTGGGACGTGTTCAGGTTGGGACTAGGGTTAGCGTTCGAGGTGGGCTTAGGTTTAGTGGGACTGAGTTGTGATGAATAAGCCACGTCTCTCTTGGACTCAAGGATGGAACAGCCACTTAGATGCCACTATTTGCCCACCCTGTCCCAGAACTCTAGCATTCAGGCCCATTTATATCTCCTAGTGGCACCCCTACTCAGCCCCTGGCATTTGCCCATAACTCCTGGTGCTGCAAACTGGATGCTTCTGAACCTGACCATTTGGGGTAAGGACTAAATCAAACAGTGTCTCACCATGCTATAAACCATGACCCTTGCTGTGTCCCTTCTACTATTCACAGTCATCCCACACCACTTTAAATGTCTTCCTCCCCAGCAGCCATTAGCTGTCAGGCTTCTTCTTTAAAAACAAACATTACTGGAGCTGGCTGTAGTAGCCCACCACAGCACTCAAGAGGCTGATGTAGAAGGATCACTGTGAGTTCAAGGCTACCCTGTGGCTACAGAGTGAGTTCCAGGTCAGCTTGGGCTAGAGTGAGACTGCCTCAAACCACCCCCAGCCCAAATAACAAGTATTGCTGATGCTCCAAAAGCAGAAGAGGAGGCCAGGTATGTTGGCTCACACCTATGATCCTACCACTCAAGAGACTGAGATAGGAGGATCCACATGAGTTCAAAGCCAGCCTGGACTACTATAATAAGTTCCAAGTCAGTCTGCTATACTGAGGTCTTGTCTCAAACAAAGAACAAAAAAAAATATGTGACTGAGGAGATGGCTCAGCAGTTAAAGACACTTGCTTGCAAAGCCTTCCAGCACAGGTCTAATTCCCTAGTACCCAGGTAAAGCTGGATGCAAAGTGGCTCATGCATCTGTGATTCTATCATGCCCATGACAATGGGAGATGGAGCAGGAGAAGCCAAAGCTTATGGGCCAACTAAGTCTATATTCATTTGTAGTCTAGCAATTTGTTTGCAGCTCCAAAAGACCCTGTCTTGAAGCAGGTGAAGGACAAGCACATCAATGTTGTCTTATGTGTGGCACACATGTCCATATACACACATACATACATGCGTACACACACATAAATAAATAATAAATATTTTAAAAAATAGCAAAGAAGGTGAGATTAAGCTTCTGGGCTAGAGGGATGGCTCAGCGGTTAAGGCATTTGCCTGCCAAGCCAAAGCACCCAGGTTCAATTCCCCAGGACCCACGTTATCCAGATGCTCAAGGGGGACCACTCGCCTGGAGTTTGTCTGCAGTGGCTGGAGGTCCTGGTGCTCACTCTCTCTCTCTCTTTCTCTCTCTCTCTCTCTCTCCTTCTCTGTCAAATAGATTTTAAAAAAAGTAAATCCAGGTGTGGCAGGTGCACGCCTTTAATCCCAACACTCAGGAGGCAGAGGTAGGAGGATCATCATGAGTTTGAGGCCAGCCCTGAGACTACATAGTGAATTCGAGGTCGGCCTGGACTAGAGTGAGACCCTACCTCAAACAACCAAAAAAAAAAAAGGAGAGAGAGAGAGAGAGAAGTGGGAAGCAAAACATTGAGCCTATTCTATACAACTTCATACATTTTATCCCACTTACACTTTATAACAATCTTATAAACGTTATTACCCATGCTTATAGACAGGTCACACAGCTGCTAAAGCCAGAATTCAAGCCAACCCTATCTGGCTCCCAGATTGGCATACCTTGCACAGTCACATCTCTACAATGAGTTCTAATTGCCACCTGCTGCCAAAGCCAATGCTCACTTTTCCATCTTCATTACACTTGATGTTTTGGCAACATTCAGCCCAGCTGACCTAGGTCTTCCTTCTCAAAACGCTTTTTTCTCTTGGCTTCTGTGAAATCTCGTTTGCTGGTGTCTCCCCTTCATCGGCTGTTCTTTCTCAGACCCCCTTTTGCATGCCCCATTTTGCCTAACTTCTCACCTCAGAGGATCCAGGACTAATTCCTAGACCTTTTCTCTTCTCCACTGACACGCTGCCTGGGTGAGCCCTCCAGTCTCCTGGTTTACATGCCATCCATGTAAGGATGTTTCCAAATCTGTAATTCTTGTCCTGACCTCTCTCATGAAACCCAGACTTGTGTAATCAATTTCTTGCCCGCTCCCTACTGGGAAAATTAATAGGATTATTGATTCTGTCTTCTGCTCCAATTTCCCTGCCAAAGTCAACAGGGCCCAGTTACTCATGCCCAAATCTAGGAATTATCTTTGATTTCCCTGTTGCCCTATCCTTCAGCAAATCCTATAATTTCTATCTACAAAAGAGAGCGCAACATTCAGGAGACAATCTCTCCTCCAGGGCTGACAGCGCAGTCAAGCCCAGGATCATGTCCTTCCTGGATTACACCGCAGAGCCCTACCACCAGCACCCTGCAGTCAGCGCCGGCAGCCCACGCACTCTCTACACAGTCGCTTGAAGGAGCACTCTGAAAAATCAGAAATCAGATCAAGGGATTTCTGTAAGACATTCCATGAGGTCCCGTTCCACTTTGAATAGATCCTAAGCTCATTCAGAAAATCCCACAATTTGGGCTGGGAAGATGGGTCAGTGGTTAGAGGTGCTTGCTTGCAAGGCTGGGTTCAATTCCTCAGTACCCACGTAAAGGCAGATGCACAAAGTGGAACATGCATCTAGAGTTTGTTTGCAGCAACAAGAGGGTCTTACGTGCCTCTACTCGTTCATAAATGAATAAACAAACAAACAAGTAAGTAAATAAAACCCCACTATAGAAGGCCCTCAGTGGAGTAGGGGTGAGGAGAGGAAACATGAAAGCCTAACTACAGTATGCTAAAAAAAATATTAATCTAAAAAGAGAAAAAGAGGAAACAAAAAAGATCAAAAAACATGATTTGACTTTATGTCATTCTTTCTTACCTTTCGCAACCCCATCCAGCCACACTGAGTCTTCCTTCATATCTCATCCTAGGAGTCTGCCAGGAACCTATGGCATGCTATTTGGCCTCTGGTATGTAATTCTCCTGAGCTTCAGGGGGAAGGAGATCAGCACAGAGAAAAATCAACTCCTACCAAATCAGAGAGCCAGAGCCTCAGAGGCCCCCAACACCTCATCACTGAAGCAGACCAAAAATGAACCCAACATGGCTCAGGGAAATTTTGCGGAAGAGGGGGCGGAAAGAATGTCAGAGCCACATGTTGGGTCATGATATGCAGAGACATTTAGCTTGCCCATAACTGTGGGCTAACTCCACAATGCATGACCCGTATACCTCAACAAGGAGGGGCCAAGGGGAGGGGGTAGGTCACAGATGAGCCTAATAATGGTACCAAACTGACTGTATTTGCTGAATACAAAACTGACTAATAAAGAAGAAAAAAGATGGGTGTCATGTTGTCAGGTTGTTGTCTACTGGGAGAGGGCCTCCCTCACTAGCAGCCTGAGGGAGCCACGCCACCAGCCATTACAATAGTCGACATTTTAATTCTCGGCATAGCACCTGCTTCTGTCTGGCAATTTCTTATTTATAGTTTTGGTTTCATTATCTACATTGCTCGTAAAAGTCAGGATCCAAGACCTCCCTCATGTTCTCTACTGTATGTCCAGTACCCAATGTCCAACACACAGGGAGCTCTCGAGGAATGCCTACTGAACAAATAAGTAAATTCCTGATCAAGGAAACAGAGAGGTAGCACCTATAATCCAAGGAGTCAGAGCATGCATATGGAGTCCATTTGCAGTGACTAGAGGCCCTGGTGTGCCCATTTTCATACACACTCTCTCTTAAATAAAAAATAAATGAATGAATGAATAAAAATAAAATCTTTTTTAAAAAAAGAAACATAATCCCATGACCCTAACACATTTTATTCTTACATATCTTTTTGATAGCTTTTGTTTCGTTTTGTTTTAGGTAGGGTCTTGCTCTAGCCCAGGCTGACCTGGAATTCACTATGGAGTCTCAGGGTGGCCTTGAACTCATGCCTATCCTCCTACCTCTGCCTCCCTAGTGCTGGGATTAAAGTCGTGCACCACCACCCCTGGCTTGATATCTTTTTTCATAAGCAAATATACTTCTTACAAAAGTATCATCATAAAATACAGGGCACTTAACAGACTTTTTGAAATTGTTATCATTGCATAAGTATTTCTCAAGCTATTCCAGATCTGCATTTTATAATATCAATAATAGCTAGTAGTTTTGGGTATAATAGCTATGCTACTATTCTAACACTACTATAGATTTTATTTTATCCTCATACTAACCTTATAAAATAAGTACTGTTATTAGTATTTCCATTCTTCAGATAAAACTACTGGAAGCACGAAGAGGGTCAAATAACTTCTCTTAAAGCCAGGCATGGTGGCTCATGCCTTTAATCCCAGCACTTGGGAAGCAGAAGTAGGAGGATTGCTATAAATTGGAGGCCACCCTGAGGCTACATAGTGAATTCCAGGTCAGCTTGGGCTAGAGTGAGACCCTACCTTGGAAAGAAAATTAAAAAGGTATTTCTCTTAGTGGAGATGTGTTGTCACACACCTATAGTCCCAGCATTCAGGAGCTGAGGTAGGCAGATCATGAATTCAAGGACAGCCTGAGCTACACATCAAGGTCCTATTTCAGTGATGGTAGTGGTGGTGGCAATGCTGTCAGGAAGTAGCATTCTGGCTCTAGTGTCTGAGTTCTTACTACTGTGTTTTTGCTTTGTCAAATGTAAGTTGTCTTACCATTTTCTGATTACTGGTTATCCCATTCTCTATTAAGTGGTGATAATAGTACTGATCATGAAAAAAAATAAGTAGTGCCAATTTCATAAGGCTATTTATTCTTAGGACCAAGTAAGTAAAACATGCAATGCACATGAGCAAATGTTTTGAATGTAAACATCAAGCAGATGTGTTAAAAGCTGTTCCGCTTTGCCAGTGGTCAGAAAAGTGAATATGTGAAAAATCAATACCAAATATTGGCAATGATTTGGGTGAGGAGAAACGTTCACATATTGTTGGTAGAAGAAATTGGAGACAAGTTTTTTTAAAAAATTATATGTATAAAACAGTTAATACCCCTTTATCCCCACACCCCTGCTCTTATTACCCTGGACACCCACCTCAGTGGGGATTCATTGTGGGTCATGGAGGGCTTCAGTCAGTCCCTGTGGGGGTTTGGGGGGGACGACCATGTCTCAGGGTATTCCTACCCACTCTGTAGCTCTTAAAATCTTTCTGCCCCCTATTCTACAATGTTCCATGAATCATGGCAGGCCTGTTGGCATCAGAGTTAGTGCTGAGTTCTCTGTAGCCTCTGGATTTCTGCTTTGATAGATTTTGAGTGATAACTGTGTCTGTCACCATCACTCTGGAACTGGTTGTCAGGCTAGCAGTGAGAGCAGTGTTCACTGTGCTGACATGTTTTTAACTATAGCATGGTGTTGCAGTCAGGTTCACATTGCTGGCAGAAAACATCCAATCAAGAGCAGCTTGTGGGAAAGAAAAGGTTTATTGTGGCTTACAGGCTCAAGGGACAGCTCCATAATGGCAGGGTAAACGATGACATGACCCTCTGGTAGACATCACCTGCTGACCAACATCAAGTGGACAACAGGAACAGGAGATTGTGCCAAACACTGGCAAGGGCAAAATTGGTTATAATACCTAGTAAGCCCACCCCCAACAATAAACTGACTCTAGGAGGCATTAATTCCCAAATTTCCATCCGCTGGGAACCTAGCATTAAGAACACTTAAGTTTATGGGGAACACCTGAATCAAACCACAACATTCTGCCCCTGGCCCCCATAAACTGATAACCATACATGATATAAAATGACATGCACTCAGTCCAACTTTAAAAGTTCCCATTTTTTTCTATCAATCTTCCTGATGTTCAAACATCCCCATAATCCAAGATCTTTTTAACTGAGCCATAATACCAAAAAAAATCATAATGGCACAGAATAAACATTCACACTGCAAAAGATGACATTGGGCATAGCAAAGAAATATTCAAACAATACAAGATTTAAAATAACTAGGACAAATATCAAACTCTGTAGCTCCAAGTTCAACAACTCTAGTCAGCAACAAGTCTCCAATTCCAATAATTCTAACCAGCAACAAGTCTCTGGAATTCCAATTCTGCCCCTCCAGCTAGACTACTCACAGTACTTGAAAACTTCATCCAGGGCTGGTAGCTCTCCTCAGCAGCCATTTCATGGTCCTGGTATCTCCATTGCAACCCATGGTCTATCCTCATGGCTCCATCTAGTCTCCATGCAGGCATCCAGCAAACCTGCTTCACACTGCCTATGGCTGTTTCCAAACACAACCATGTTGCAAATTCTCTGGCCCTCTCTTTCCTGCATTTCTTATACTCCATAATACCAGTTGTGGTACCAATTTGTTAATCCAGGGGGGAGTAAAGCAGACTTTGAAGAACAGGACACTCCTTGAGCATTCAGGCCCCTTCAAAAGAGTCTACATTCTTCCTGTTACCCCAATCTCAAGGTTGTAATCTCTCATAATTGCAACTGAATGGGCAGAAGTTTCAGCCCAAAGATTTCATTTCTGTGCCATACCCCTCTGTTCACATCAGGTCTATTTATACACAAAGCAACACTATACAAGTTCTCAGGACATAGGCATAACAGCAAGCCTCTCACACAAACTGCTTCTATCCCAGTCCAGGCAAAGCTCTTTCTCACCCTCACAAGCTAAACCTCACAGTCCATAGATCTTACTGCATTCAGGTCTTTCAACTCTGACCAGAATAGTCTATCAAGCTGTACTTACAGCACTGCAAGGCATCTCTTAGACCAAAGTTTCAAATCCTTCCACATTCCTCTTGAAAATCAGCTCAAAAGGCCAAAGCCATACAGTCAGGTTTCAGTCAGCAATGACCCCACTTCTGGTGCCAAGTTTACTGCTACAGTCAGGTTTGTATTGCTGGCAAAAATCACCCTGACCAAGGGCAACTTGAGGGAAAAAGATTTAGTTTGGCTTACAGGCATAAGGGGAAGTTCCATGGTGGCAGGGAAAACAATGGCATAAGCAGAGGGTAGATGTCACCGTCCTGACAAGCATCAGGTAAACAACAGGAACAGGAGAGTGTGCCAAACACTGGTAAGGGGAAACTGGCTATAATACCCATATGCCTACCCTCAAAAATACACTGCCTCCAAGAGGCATTAATTCCCAAATCTTCACCAGCTGGGAACCTAGCATTCAGAACACTTAAGTTTGTGGGGAAAACCTGAATCAAACCACCAATTGCAAAAATAAGCAGAGCTGGGCATGGTGGCACACACCTTTAGTCCCAACACTCAGGAAGATGAGGTAGGGAGGATCATTGAGTTTAAGACCAGCTTGAGAATACATAGTGAATTCCAGGTCAGCATGGGCTAGAGGGAGACCCTACTTTGAAAAAAAAAAAAAAAAAAAAAGAATAAGTATAGCTGAGGATCAAAAGTCCTCTTCTAGACGTAGGGTTGGTTCAACATACAAAAATCTGTCAGTATAATACACCAAATAAATAAGCTTAAGCACAAAGACCACATGATCATTTCAGTAGATGCAGAAAAGGCCTTCGACAAAATACAACATCACTTCATGATCAAAACATTGGAGAGAATAGGCATGGAGGGTTTATACCTCAACACAATAAAGGCTATATATAAAGCACCTAAAGACCAAATAATCCTTAATGGGGAAAGACTCAAGGAATTCCCACTGAGATCAGGAACAAAACAGGGGTGCCTACTCTCACCCCTTGCTCTTCAACATAGTACTAGAAGTCCTAGCCCAAGCAATAAGACAGGAGATAGAAATAAAAGGGATACAAATTGGAGAGGAAGAAGTTAAGTTAGCCCTATTTGCAAATAACATGATTCTATACATAAGTGACCTGAGAGCCTCCATCTCAAAACTCTTAAAGGTGGTTAATTCCTTCAGCAAAGTAGCAGGATACAAAATCAATGCACAAAAATCAGTAGCCTTTCTATATGCAAAGGACAAAGATACAGAGAAAGAAATTAGTAACCCTGTCCCATTTTCAGTAACAACAAAAACAACAACAAAAATACCTTGGAATAACACTAACCAAGGATGTGAAAGACTTATATAATGAAAACATAAAAGCACGCAAGAAATAAATTGAGGAGGATTTGAAAAGATGGAAAGATCTTCCATGCTCCTAGATAGGCAGAATTAACATTGTGAAAATTGCAATCCTACCAAGAGCAATATATAGATTGAATGCAATACCAATAAAAATCTCAGCATTCTTCTTTTTTTTTTTTTTTTTTTTTTTGGTTTTTTTGTTTGTTTGTTTTTTGATGTAGGGTTTCACTCTAGCCCAGGCTGACCTGGAATTCACTATGAAGTCTCAGGGTGGCTTCGAACTCACGACGATCCTCCTACCTCTGCCTCCCGAGTGCTGGGATTAAAGGCGTGCGCCACCACGCCCGGCATCAGCATTATTCTTCACAGAGATAAAAAACATGAATTCAAAATTAATATGGAATGGCAGCAGGTCTTGGATATCCAAGCACATCCTCAGCAAAAGAAACACCTCTGGAGGTATCACCACACCTGATCTAAAGTTATATTACAAAGCCATAGTAAAAAAAAAAAACAGCATGGTACTGGCATAAAAACAGGAATATAGACCAGTGGAACAGAATTGAGGATCCAGACTTTAGGTCAAGTAACTACAGCCACTTGATCTTCAACAAAGGCCCTAATAATATAAACTGGAGAAAAGATAGCATCTTCAACAAATGGTGCTGAACAAACACTCAACCATTGGAATCTCATGAAGCTGAAAAGTTTTTTCACAGACTAACATACCATAAGCATAGCCAATAGACTACCCATAGAATGAGAAAAAAAAATTGTCAGCTATACAACTTACAGAGGCCTAGTTTCTACAATCTACAAAGAACTCAAAAACCTAAACAACCCATTCACAAGGTGGAGCAGAGAGCTGAATAGGGAGTTCTCAGAAGAAGAAATACAAACGGCATACACAAACTTAAGAAAATGTTCAACATCCCTAACCATCAGGGAAATACAAATTAAAACAACTATGAGATTCCACCTTATCCCAGTAAGGATAGCAAACATTAAAAAAAATCAAATGAAAACAAATGTTGGCAAGGATGTGGAGAAATGGGAACCTTCATCTACTGCTGGTGGGAATGTATACTGGTGCAACCACTATGGAAAGCAATATGGAGACTCCTAAAAAGGTTGACTATAGAGTTACCAACAGACCCAGTTATTCCATTACTGGGCATTTACCCTAAAAGCTCCATGCCTCAGTTCAGAGATATTTGCTCAACCATGTTTATAGCTGCTCAATTCATACTAGCTAAGAACTGGAATCAACCCAGATGCCCATCATTGGACAAATGGATAACCAAGATGTGGAATATCTACATGATAGAATTCTACTCAGCAGTTAGAAAAAAAAGATACAACGAAATATACAGAAAAAAAAGGCACAATGAAATATACAGAAAAATGGTTGAACTTGAAACAGATCATACTCAGTGAACTCACCCAATCACAGAAAGACAATTGCCACTGGATCAACATGAGATGCTGATGTAACTAATAAGTATCTTGAGGACTGGACAGGTAGGGAGGGTACAGTTTGAGGGTAGTGTAAGGGGGGAACAAAACTGAAGTCAAATGAAATTGGTACCATAAAATCCTATATCCTGGAAGACAGACTAAAAGGTTGAACCATCCTCAGGACCATAGAGGGACTACCTGAATCAAAGGGTCCTGGAGAGGGTGAGATGAAGCCTAACCTTAATTTTCTCCTGTTCCTTTTTTCTTTCTTTCTTTTTTATATTTTCTTTCTTTTTCTTCTTTCATTTCCCTTGGTGCTGGCATGTAACTCCTAGTACCAGGTTGCTAGGAGAGGGGGAGACATGTTCTTCAGTGGCATAATCATTGGTAAATTGCTGTGCTCCAGTAAATAACTTCAGTTATGTTCATACAAGCAACCCAGACTGGCTTAGAACTCATGATCCTCCTGCTCAGCATGCTGAGTGCCTGAGGCCACAGGAGTGCACCACCATATCCGGCTTCTTTGAATGTTTACAGATGTCCCATGGGATCAGCTATGTCACTTGCAGGTCCCAGAACCAGAAGGAAGGTCAAGGCCTTCTGTCCAAAATAACACTTCATACAGCAGCATCAGAGGATCGGAGCAGGCACAAGAGCCTTCTGAGCACAAGGCCATGTGTGACTGCCCAGGACTCAGGCCCAGAACGCTAACCCTTCCTTCCAACCTCTTCCACACAAAAACTCACCTCCTCTCTCTCTCTGATATGCTAGTCTCTCATTGTCTGCTTCTCCCATATGTGCTCTTCCAGTCACCCCTCAATCCAATGTGCCCATCTCCACGACCTGGGAAAGTCTACGTTCTTTCTGTCACAAAGGAGATCTGAATTTCTGTCCTATTGTCTCCCAAAGTCTGGGGCCCCTCAGTGTCACCAGTGCTGTTGTGCATGCTGCTCCACCTGTTGTCTGACTCACCCCTGGGGTGGTGCCAAGGTGGTCAGGAGCTACTACAGAGAAGCTCCCACTAATTCCTTTCGAGTTGTCTGAGGGTAAGTAGGCATGACAGAACACACCGAAGTGTGTGCCTGTTTTTATTCCAAAGAGCTGCCATTGGCCCTATTTTTTCTGGTTTTTTGGTTTGTTTTGTTTTGTTTTGTTATTGTTTTTATTTTTTGAGATAGAGTCTCATGTAGCCAATGCTAGCCTTGAACACCTGATCCTCCTCCTACACCTCCCAAGTGCTGGGAGTAGGTGTGCGCCACCACGCTTGGCTCCCTGTACTTTCCTAGCTGAGATATCTGAAACCATTCTAAAGAATGCCTTTATGATTACCTAATTGACTTTTGTTCCTGTCATCCCAACACATTTTGACAAGTCCAAGAACAAGGAAGAAACCAGGTGTGGTGGCACATGCCTGTAATTTCAGCCCTGGGGAGGCTGAGCCAGGGGGATTTGCGTTCGTTCAAAACCAGTCTACTGGGCTACACAGCAAGATACTGTCAAAAACAAAACAAAACAAAAAGCAAGGAAAGTAAACTTGTATCTTAGATGCTATCTGGTGGATGATACTTGACCAATTCTTTTTTTTTTTAATTTTTTTAAACTTTATTGTTTATTTGAGAGAGAGAGAGAGAGAGAGAGAGAGGCAGAGAGAGGGAGAGAGAGAATGGGTGCGCCAGGGCCTTGAGCCACTGCAAATGAACTCCAGACACATGTGCCCCTTGTGCATCTGGCTTACATGGGTCCTGTGGAATTGAACCTGGGTCTTTGACTTTGCAGGTAAATGCTTTAACTGCTAAGCCATCTCTCCAGCCCTTGGCCAATTCTTTATTTTGTCCCTCTGCCACCTGTATTTACTTTCCTTCTGGATGAACAGGCTCTAAACAATGGTGAAGAATCAGTGAGCTGTGCCATCGGCCCAGCCATTCTCTTATCCAACTGTTGTGCCTTTCCTGCCCAAAGGCATTCTTCCTCTCACACCTCAATCATTTCCTGATGCCCCTCCCGTACTCCATCTTGTCTCCTGTGGCACCCCGCGAAGCCTGCCTGTCTCTATCTCAAAATACCCCTCTATTTATTTGCCTCTCTTTCTTTTCTCCACTGGTGCTCTTGGCCTCTTTTATCACTTTCAATGCTCTGTCCCACTGATTTCTCCTCTTTTCTGTCTGCTGCTTTATTCCTTCCTCCTCTGGGTCTCTCCTCTCGGCATACACATCCCACACATCTTCCTCTATCCTGAAATAATTTTCCCTTCCCCTAGTCTTGACCTTAACTTGTCATTGCATCTCTTCCCCTCCCTTTGTGTCCAAATGAATTGAGCAAATATTCCTCATACTCAGTGTGCACTTCCTCACCTCCCACACATCCTCAGCCCACAGCAACCTGGCTTCCTCCTGACCTGCCACTGAAACTGCTCTGACAAAGACTCCTTTGGCTGAAGCCAGGTGGGCGCACTGCAGGCTTTGTCTCACTAGACCTCTCTGGGAAAGTATCCCCTTAATCACCCCATTCTTTTAGGCAGCTCACTTCCCCAGGTTTCCACGGCTTCCTCTCCTGGTTTTCCTCCTACCTTTTTAGCAACTCACTCTTGTGGTTACACTTAAACTTGAGTCCTCTCCTGTCTGCTCATCAACCCATCCTTCCCCAACCCATACACACTGCAAGTGGCCTCAGGCAATAGTAAATTTTTCTTCCTTCTCTTTCCCTCCATTCAGTCCTTGGTGATCTTACTGTGAGCATTACTTAGAAGCCAAGGGTTCCTAGACAATTTGTCTCTATCCCAGATCTCTCTAGAACTTTTTGACATCTCCCTTGGATATCTAGCGACATCTCAAGTTCAATTAGTCCAAAACAAACTTCTCCTCACCCAATCTGTGCTTCAGCTGATGAGAATCCCAACTTTGTGCTTTTGTTTGAGTGTGAAATGCCTCCCGTGGCACATGTTCGAATACTTGGTCCCTAGCTGGAGAGGACTGTTTGGGAAGGTGGTAGAACCTTTGGGGGGGGGGGGACAGAGATTTTCTAGAAGTGGGTTACCTGGGTGTAGGCATCAAGGTTTTATAAACCAGCCCCACTTCCTGTCCATTTTCTGCTTCCTGACCTCTGATGCGATGTGACTGACAGCCTCACAGCACCATCATGCCTCCCCCACCTCACTATCACGGACTGCATTCTCTCAACAGCACACCACGCTCCTCCTTACGTCGCTTCTTGTGGGGTGTGGTGGTTTGATTCAGGTGTCCCCCATAAGCTTAGGTATTCTGAATGCTAGTCTCCCCAGCTGATGGCAATTGGAAATTAAAGCCTCATGGTGTATTGTTGGGGGGTGTATTTATGGGTACTATAGAAAGTTTCCCCATGCCAGTGTTTGACACACTCTCCTGTTGCTATTGTCCACCTGATGTTGGCCAGGAAGTGGAGTCCACCCTCTGCTTATGCCATCATTTTCCCATACCATCATTTTACCCTGCCTTCATGGGACTTCTCCTCAATTCTGTAAGCCAAAATAAACCTTTCCTCCCACAAGCTGCTCTTGGTCAGGTGATTTCTGCCAGCAATGTGAAGCTGACTGCAACAGTAAAGTTGGTACCAAGGAGTGGGATTACTGCTAGACACCTGACTGTGTGGCTTTGGCCTTTTGGAGCTGACTTTCAAGAGGAATGTAGAAGGATTGAAACCTTGGCCTAAGAGACACCTTGCAGTGCTGTAAGTACAGCTTGATGGACTATTCTGGTCACAGTTGAAAGACCTGAATGTAATAAGAACTATGGACTGTGAGGTTTGGCTTATGATAGTGAGAAAGAGCTTTGCCTGGACTGGGCTAAAAGCAGTTTGTGTAAGAGGCTTGCTCTTGTGCCTGAGAACTTGTGCAGGGTTGGTTTGCATAGAAATGGGCTGGTGTGAGCAGAGGAATGTGGCACAGAAATGAAATCTTTGGGCTGAAAATTCTTCCTGTTCAGCTACAATTATATGAGATTACAACCTTTGATACTGGGCCAGCTGACCTGCACTGGGGCAACAGAAAGACTGTAGACTCTTTTGAAGGGGTCTGAGTGCTCAAGTAGAGTCCTGTTCTTCAAAGTCTGCTTTATTCCCCCCTAGATTAACAAATTGGCATCGTACCTAGTATTGAGGAGTATAAGAAATGCAAGAAAGAGAGGGTCATTGAGTTTGCAACATGGTCTTGTGTTTTGGAAACGGCCATGGGCAGTGTGAAGGAGGTTTGCTGGATGCCTGCATAGAGACCCCATCGGGCCATGAGGATGAACCATGGATTGCAGTGGAGACCCAGTGGAGATGCCGGGACCACGAGATGGCTGCCAAGGAGAGCCACCAGTCCCAGGTGAAGTTTTCTAGGACCGTGAGTAGCTTAGCTGGTGGGGCAGAATTGGAACTCCAGAGACTTTTTGCTGGTTAGAATTATCAAACAAGGAGACTTGTCACTGGCTAGAGTTAGACTTGGATCTACAGAGTTTGATGTTTGCCCTATTTAACTCCTGTATTGCTTGAATATTTCTTTGCTATGCCCAGTGCAGTCTTCTGCAGTATGATTATGTATTCTGTGCTATTATGGGTTTGGGGAGGGGTATTTTTTTGGTATTATAGCTCAGTTAAAAGACCTTGGATTATAGGGATATTTCAACATCATTAGGATTGATAAAAACTATGGGGACTTTTAAAGTTGGACTGAATGCATTGTATTTTATATCATGTATGGATATCAGTTTATGGGGGCTTGGGGCAGAATGTGGTGGTTTGATTCAAGTGTTCCCCATAAACTTAGGTGTTCTGAATGCTAGGTTCCAAGCTGATGGAGATTTGGGAATTAACGCCTCCTGGAGGCAGTGTATTGTTGGGGGTGGGCTTATGGGTATTATTGTCAGTGTCCCCTTGCCAGTGTTTGGCACACTCTCCTGTTCCTGTTGTCCACCTTATGTTGGCCAAGGGGTGATGTCCACCCTCTGCTCATGCCATTGTTTTCCCCTGCCACATGGAGCTTCTGCTCGAGCCTGTAAGCCATAATAAGCCTTTTATTCCTGCAAGCTGCTCTTGGTCAGGTGATTTCTGCCAGCAATGCAAACTTGACTGCTGCAGGGGAAAATGATGGCATGAGCAGAGCGTGGACATCACCTCCTGGCCAACATTAGTTGGACAACAGAACAAGAGAGTGTGCCAAACACTGGCAAAGGAAAACTGGCTATAACACCCATAAGCCCACTCCCCAATAATACACTCCCTCCAGGAAGCGTTAATTCCCAAAGCTCTATCAGCTGGGAACCTAGCATTCAGAACACCTAAGTTTATGGGGGACACCTGAATCAAACCACCACATTGGGTATGAACTCATAGCAAGAAAAGTAACCAATACCCATGGTTTAACTGTGATACCTCTTCCTTCCCTGCCTCCACATTTAACTGATCAAAACTGCCGCTGACCCCCTGAGAATCTGTCAGAATTCACCCACTTCTCCCTCTGCTGTGCTGGCCTTGGTCCCGGCCTGCACCTTCTCCCTTGAATTGCTCAGTCGCATCTTCCTGTCTCCCTGATTGTGCCTTTGCCTTTCCTTTGCCCCACGCCCCTGCTCAGTCTGTTCCTAAAACGGAATTGGAGGGAATCGTTGAAGTCAGATTAGGCCACAGTTGGCCTCAAAGTCCAGCTACATCTAAATATTTCTGAGAGTAAGACCACGGCCTACATCATCTGTCTGCATCCATTTCCCCTGAACCCCCCTGATCTCATCGCCCACTGTCCCCCTCCTACTCATCTCACATCCCCGTCCCCGTCCCCGCCACCTTGGGTCCTTTCTGCTGGCTGAGCTGTCAGACATGCTTGTACCTGAGGACCTTAGGGTGTCACAGACAGCAGTTAGCCCACTGTCAAGAGGGGATGGTGGATCACACCTGTAATCCTAGCACTTGGGAGGCTGAGACATGAGGATGGCAAGTTTGTGGACAGCCTGGGCTATATAGAAAGATTCTTGTCTCACAAATAACCCCCTGGGGCCCCTAAAATTGCTATCATTTTGTATTTTAAGGTCAATTATATTTTAAAGAGCTTCTTTTATACTTACATATACGTACCCTTCTGGGGTCCTCATTCCTTCATGTAGAGTGACTCTTCTACCTGGCATTCTTTTTCTTCTTTCTAGAAGACTCCCTTTAGAATCTCCATTTTGTTTTGTTTGAGACAAAGACTCATTCTGGATTCCAGGCTGGCTGGCTTGGAATCCACTTTGAAGCCCAGGCTGGACTCAAACTTGTTGCAATCCTCCAGCCTCAGCCTTTCACGTGCTGAGATCACAGACACACCATGTCCAATTCTTTAGCATTCCTTAATGTTCAGGTCTGATGGCCATGAGCATTTAGATATGCAGTGTTAGTATATTAAAAAAAAACCCCTCTAGCTTTGTTGTTTCCCCTTTTAAAATGACCCCTATAATATTTTCCCTTCTGAAAAAACTGAAATGTCAATTTTGAAATTATATTTTTCAGTGCTAAGTACTAAACCCAGGGCTTCACAAACACCAGGGAGGTTCTCTCCCACTGAGCTACGTCATCACTGGCTGTTATTGGTTTTAAGCAATTTGATCCTGAAATGATTTGGTATAATTTTCATCATGTTTCTTGTGGTCATTGAACTTGTGAATTGTGAATTTATAGTTCTCATCAAAATTGGAAAGCATTTGGCTATGACTGCTCCCCCACCTCATGCATACCTTTTGAGGACTTCAGTTACTGATCTGTCAGACCACTTGCAATTATCATCCAGCCCACTAATGTCCTCGCTCTGTCTCTAGGTTCTATTGCTTGATCTCCACACTCACTATTCTAGATCATTTTCCTCTCTTTCTTTATGTTTTTTTTTTTTTTTTTTAACTTTTGTTTTTCAAGGTAGGGTCTCACTCTAGCCCAGGCTTGCATGGAATTAACTATGTCATCTCAGCGTGGCCTCGAACTCATGGTAACCCTCCTACCTCTGCCTCCCAAGTGCTGGGATTAAAGGTGTATGCCACCACACCTGGTTTCGTTTTTCTTTCAGTCATAGTACTTTCCACATCTGAAAGTTTCATTTGGGTCTTTCTGATATGTCCCCTCTTCTGCAATGTTCCCTAAGCCTTGGAGGACATGTTATGAGTCTCTGTTAGTGTTGAGCTCCCAGCTGCCTCTGATTTTCTGCTTTGATGAATTTTGAGTCTCCTCAGTGTTTACCAACAGCTCCCTGGAGGAGGTTCTCAGACTGCCCATGAGAGCAGCGCTCATGTCCAATCCACCACTTCCTCTGTGATGTCTCCTGGGCCCTAGTAGATGACATAGAGGTGACTCGTCTCATGCCAGGCAGTTGGCTTTCTTTTCTCGTCATACTGGTGGCTCTTGGGTCTCCCCAGTATTCACTGCCATCTGTAAAAAGCAGATTCTCTAGTGAAGAGTGAGAGCAGCATGGATCAAAAGGGATAAACATAGACATTTAGAAGACTTTTTGGAGGGGTATAACCACTCCTTTTAGTCAGAGAACAGTAGAAGTGAGGCTGGGTATGGTGGTGTACGTCTTTAATTCCAGCACTCAAGAAACAGAGATAGGAGGATCGCCATGAGTTCAAAGCCACCCTAAGACTACATAGTGAATTCCAGGTCA